>JBAMBJ010004558.1:0-600000 GCA_037043495.1 Drosophila recens
GACGACACCGGTTTACAATTCATGGCAAAATAATTTAAAAATAAATCTAGCCTGCGACAGCATCAAAAATCGCATGCGATATCGCAGAGAATGCAAACAGGTCGAGTGGAAATCAAAACAGGTAGCGGAGCGGGACCCTACTTGTGGTAGCTCGTGCCGGGAGGAGGGAGTGGGTTTTGCTACTGTCCTGAAATTCCTGCTATGTCAAATTTTATTTATAGAGTCCCTTAAATTGGAGTCTAACTCCGAAACACGATCAAATTAACCAACATGAATGAAAGAATTCAATGTTGAAACAATATTCTCTATGAAGCACGACAGCTTCGTTCGTATGCGATCCGATGATTTTGTGGCGAGGACGAAGGTGTTGTTTGCCCCGTGAATGCGCTCTATACCCACCCAACCAATTGGACTTCCTGCGCAGAAAAATTATTTATGGAAAGTCCCCAAAGATAAATGTTGCTCACATTATTTTATATTATTTCGGCCATTAGGAAAACTAAAAAAATTTACAAACTCATATTAAGAAAAAGTACTAAAAATTCAGAAAACGACATCATTTCGATTCATTGCCATAATTTTGTTTAATTCCGATATTAAAATTATTTAAGGGCGGACAATCTTAATTAGAATTCATTTTTTTTTTTTCATTCTATGCAAATGCTTACAATTTGTATTTTATTTATAGCGATAGTAAATAAAAATTAAAATTTAATTTAACAAAACTTGAATACATTCAACAACGTATTTGTTGATTGTATTTGATTTAAAAAAATTATTAAACTCTTTTATCTTTCATTATGTTGATGTGTGTATGCGAATATTTATAGGCGACACTGTAGGATCGTAACCCAAAAAACAATTGGATCGTTTGTTGTAATTAAGTTTTTGAATACATAGATAAATCTTAATTTAAATATTATAGGGTGCGAAGATGTTTCGAAGGGACTGTGTGTGTGTGCATATTAATTAATCGTAATTATATTTTTTTATCTTTTCATAGCAAAAAAATTAATTTAATAAAATATTAACTTAAAAGTTTCCCTACTGTGTGTGCATACATCTGGCAAGCATTGTTAAAAGCTTGCAAAGGGCATGCAAAAGCTTTTCAGCGCGACAGCTGATCGCTTTGCTGCAGTGGACGGGTGTATGTATGTATGAGTGTTGTTGTTTGGGTTAATGAACGTTATTATTTAAAATTTTATGTATGCATTTAAACTGTTTTCATTAATTATTATGATTATTCAATTTTAATAAAAATTTATTTTTTTCATAACACATAAATTTAATTGTTTTCTTTTTTTTTTTTCAAAAAAAATTTTGTTTTGTTTCTATTCAATTGAATATTTAATATAAATATTTAATTTCAAATAACAAAAAGATTTTAAATTTTTTTTTTTAAATTTTTTTTTTTTTGTTGTTTTCAAATACTAAGCTTCACCAGTCTGACATAATTTTTAAAATATTCACTTGCACATTATACAATATGTAAGTATGTATGCATGTATTTCGGACTTACATGTGCATACATACATACATATTGTATGTCAGTTTGGCTCCGCTTTTGGGAAAAATATATAAAAGCAAATAACCAAAAGTTCTCACTCACGTGTGTTTGTATGTATGTGTGTGTCCAACGTTGGAAAGCTTTCCCACGGTGAATGATGTATGTGTATATGTGTTTATGGTGTGTGTTAGTGTGAGAGTGTGTTATGTGAAATATATATTTTTATCCCAAGTATTTGAAATTTAAATATTTTTTTATTCTCTTTGCCATGTGTTAATGCTGATATTGTAATTTATTTATGTTTTTTTAAAAAAAAATGTATGAACAACGAAATTTGCCGATCTGGCCAGTTTCGCTAAAGCTTTTGTTTGCACTCGAGCTTTTAACCTCAACAACCGTCACACATATACAAGACCCTTTGTTAAGTTTTATTGCCTTATTGGCAAAAAACCAACAACAAGATTTGTTTTGCACCACACTTTTCACAGATTTTCCTAACGCACTTTTCTCACACACAACACTTTTAGATGAGGGGGGAGCGAGCTTGCGCGCAAGCGCAGCTGGCGTTATCCAACAGCGAGGAAAAGCTTTCGCTCTGAGCTGCGCTCAAGAGCTTTATCCAGCGGTGGCGCTATTTGGCGCGTAATTCGAAAATCCAAGAAATGCAATTTGGCGTTTTGCCAATAGCCGATGATAAAATTCCAAAACAATTTGTTGCATCCACACTAGGGCTCACTGTACTTGTTCTGGGCTCGCCGGCCAACAAGGTTAGAGCTGATCGCTAGTGTGGATGAGGGTAGGTGGTAAAAATTAAAAAATTTAACCAATCTATTGGACAAAAAGAAAGACCATTTAGAATGATGCCAGAGAATGCAATTTATATTGCACAACATACCTTTTCAGCGAAAATATAGCGAAGACCAAAAATTTCGGCAGCAGCTGTACCACGAAAATTGTGGTTTTTTATAATTTTCCAAAAATTATAAAATTTTCCAGCTTCTGGGGTGGGCGCAATATCTAAACAATGAATTCTTTTTAAATAAACCAAAAATGGGATCGTTTCCCCTTCAAATATAATATTCACCTCTAATTCAATTCCAATTGGCAATTCCAACTTGCACACAGCCAGCAGCGAAAAAGTCAAACAGGAAAGAGAGCGACTGCGGCCGCATGGCGAGCTTTTATATCGCTCAATTCCAATAAGCGCAGCTTTGCATTCCGATATTGGAATGCAACTGCAGAGGGGTATTGATAAGCAATCGCTACTGAGAGCTTTTCAACATTGTATGCAGCGCAACGAAAAGCTGAGTGCTACAGTTTTATCGCATGCGAGCAGTGACTCGCAAACTGTATGCGATAAAAACAAAACAATTTAAATTGAAAAAAAACAACCAAAACGGCAACCGTTACAACACCCGATAATTCTGCCAGCGCTCGCTGAGCAGATTAGCGGGAATCAAGCACGAATATCTTTCGCATGAAACGTTCCAACTTCCTTGCCTGAAAGGTCCTCGAGCAAATAAAAGCAATTTCCAAGCTTCTTTTTCACACGACATTTAATGAATTGGGGAGCAAGCTTCGCATTAAAGTTTTGAGCAAATTTGCTCAACGTAAAATTTCTGCGGAAAACTTCTTGATCTTCGCGAAACGACACTGGTTTCGAACGAAGATTATATTGGGCCACATTCTTGTCATATGCCTTTCGAATATTCTGCTGGATGTCTCGTCGCAATATAGCCAAGTTATCTGAGCGATCTAACGGAGTCATGGGCTCTTCAAGCATAGTTAACTTCCTCAACAGTTTGTAGTCCTTGCCATGAGTAATCATATCTATGCCAAATAATACTCGATACGGCGAGCAACCTAAAGACTGGTGAAGAGACGATCTTAACGCACACGAGATTTCGGTCAAATGAATATCCCATTCTCGGTGATCTTGGTTAATGTATGAACGCACAGCTGCTAACAAGGAGCGATTTACACGCTCTGCAGCATTGCTCTGGGGCGAATAGAGAGCTGTGTAAACATGATTGATTCCTAACTTCGTCAAGAGTGCATTAAATTCACCTGCCTTAAACTGTGAACCATTATCACTCACGATAGTTTCGGGGACGCCATAACAATTAAAAATGTGGTCAACCAGAAATTGACTGATTTTGGCAGTAGTAAATTTCTTAAGCGGGCAAAGCCAATGAAACTTACTAAAATGGTCAAGCACTATTAATAAGCCAATATGTCCTTGTTTGCTTCGCGGGTAAGGTCCAAGTAAGTCAATGTATAATCGTTGAAAGGGACGAACAGTGGGACAATGATCTCCCATGGGAGGACGAAGAGTGTAATTTGGAGCTTTCGTGGACTTGCAAATATCGCAAGCTTGGATATAGTCTCGCACATCAGCTGCTAGGCCAGGCCAGAACAAATGACGACGGATCTTCTCCAGAGTCTTCTGAATGCCTCCATGCGATGACACAACGCTGTCGTGAGCCTGCTTCAGCACACTATCGCGCAAGCGCACAGGCACCCAAAGCTTCCAAGAAAGTTTTTCTTGCTCGGTGTTACCTGACGCATGATCTGTCCGTTTATAAAGACGTTTGTCAATGATTTGAATATCTGGGAACGAAGATTGATTCTGCTCAAACTCAGACATCAATTTTAAATACTCTGCATCTTCAAAAGCGTCAGCCTCTAGCTCAATAACAGGTCCGATTTCCAACTCCGCAACTTCTTCATCCGAAAGGCGAGATAACGCATCTGGGACGCAATGATCTTTTCCCTTTCGATGAGAAAATGAAAACTTATATTGTTGCAGGCGGAAAATCCATCGAGCTAATCGACCTGAAACATTTTGTTGTCGTCTGAGCCACAAGAGACTGGAATGGTCTGTCACAACTTCAAATTCCTGCATCTCCAGATAGCATCTAAATTTCTCGATCGCTAGTATCACTGCCAAGCACTCTCTCTCCGTGACACTATAATTGCGTTGAGCACGGCTCAGTTTTCTTGACATAAACGCAATCGGTTTCTCGTCACTTTCCTCCGAGAGTTGAACAAGAACGGCACCTATGCCAAAGTTACTAGCATCACAATGCAAAAAGAACTTTTTCGAAAAATCTGGGTTTTGCAGAACTGGAGTTGAAGTTAAAATGACTTTCAGCTTTTCCATAGCTTCCTGAGCCTCTTCAGTCCAAACGAACTTTTTCTTTGACGACAAAGTTTCTGTGATTGGGCAAGTCAACTCGGCAAAATTTCGAATGAAACGCCGGTACCAACCGCAAACACCTAGAAATCCTCGAACTTGTTTTAAGTTTCTGGGAGGGGGCCAATTTCGAATACAGGAAATCTTATCAGGATCCGTACAAATGCCTTGATTGTTAATGACATACCCTAGATAATTTATGCTCGTCACACAAAAGTGACTTTTCTCGATATTCAACGTCAAATTTGCACGTTTGAATTGTTCGGCGAGTCGAATGAGTACTGCCAGATGAGATGAGAAGTCCTCTGACACGACACATAAGTCATCTAGGTAGCCAAAAACGCAATGGCGTAGATCAGGAGGGATAAGACTATCCATAAGCCTACACATTGTGGAAGGAGCATTGCACAGCCCGAATGGCATCACTTTAAATTGGTATAAGGGCAAACCAGGGACAGTGAACGCTGTCAGGGGCTTCGCTTCTTCACTTAACTCAATTTGCCAATAGGCATCTTTTAAATCTAGCTTGGTAATCATGTTGGCACGGGGAAGTCGAGAAAATATTCCATCTATGCTAGGAAGGGGATAAGCATCCTTCTTAGTTACGTCATTCAGTTTCCGAGCATCCAGACAGAGTCGAACTTTGTTTGGTTTCACCACCATTCTCATAGGGGAACTCCAAGGACTTGTCGAGGGCTCAATTACTCCTAATTCCAACATACGATTTATTTCAGCGTACAACAACTGTTCTACGGCAGGACTGACTGGATAGAATCTCTGCTTCACAGGCTTCGCTTCTCCAATATCAATATGATGTTGAATCAACTTTGTCCTACCTAAACCATCAGTACAACTAGGGAACAATTTCTTCACAACTTCTAGCTGAGATTTCTGCAAACTTGTTAGTGGATACGAGTTTGGATCTGTGGGTAATGATTCTGTCTCTATTTCTACAGAAGAAATAATATTCGGGGCCAACGCAAAAATTTTCCAAAAGTCTATGCCCAAAATAAGATTTTGTTTAATCGACGGAATGACAAAGAGTTTCATAGGCTTCTGTTGGTCTTTATAAGTCATCAGTACGTTCAGAACACCAACTACTTCATGACCCTTGCCATCCGCTGTTTGAACATGCGACTTGATCGACTTGAATTCTGGAAAGGAGACGAAATCTTGACTGGCAAAACTAGCACCAACACATGAGACATTGGCACCAGTGTCCAGCAAACCATGTTCTGTCCGATTTAAAAAGGAAACAGTAGCATAGCTACGCATATCCTGTGCACTACTAAAAATAGCGGAAACTAATAAACTACGAGTTTTCTTAATATTCTTATAATAATTTCTTATCCTTAACGAATTCAACTTAGGCTTACAGGGAACTTCATTGAAAATACGATCTCTAATGGCTAAATAATTATCTAATTTATCCTTATAAATTTGATCTAAATTCCTACAAAATGAATTAGGCACAACCTCTGCTTGTGCACGTTCTAAGATTGTTATTGGCTGCGATATCAGAGGAGCAGAATTTGAAATTGAATGCGGATCTATTTCAGGGGCAACCGATTTTGGTTGGTTGCACCCTTCTGGCGGTTTTCCGACATCCGACGTAGACACGTTTGGCATTGGGGCTTATAAACGTTGGGAGCTCCGCAGCCATAGCAGAAGACTCTGCGATCAGCCAGACAATCTTCCCAGAAGTGTCCAAGCTCGTCGCAATTCCAACACTTCACCTTTGGGCCTGCCTGTCGCAATGCGGCAACTTCACCAGCGGGATCAAGCTCCGAATTTGAATCAGCATCTGACAATGCTTCCTCCAGTGCGTATACTTGTTGTCGACTGGCTGGCAGTCTAGGCTTCGACATGTCTGTAGGATTTGTGCGCAATTCTTTAATCAAATTTTCATTCATCTGCACAAGCCTGCGGAGATGACCTACGGATTCAATGACTTCAAAAAGCAACTTGTGACGATGAACTGGGAGCAAGTTGTTCTTCAGAATTTCCAACAGTTCTTCTTCGTCAATCTTTATGGCTACACGATCCATCAATGACAACACATCATCGTAAAAGGCCGTAAAGGATTCTCCAGGCTTCTGCTTACGAGAGCGCACTCGTTCTTTGAGCATGAAGTCTGAGCGATATTCTTTAAATTGTTGGCGAAGAGCAGCACAAAAATCTTTCCACACGATTGAAGGAACCTGTTTATGGTGACGCCAGTACCAATCGCGTGCTTTCCCAACAAACAAAACATGCATATGCTTACACAGAGCACGAAAATCACTGTCTAGTGTTTCATCTGTCAATGCTTTCACCCTATAAATAAACTCTTCTACTCCTAAACCGTCTTCAGCTCCATTAAAGGTTACGTTCCATTTCTGCATTATATCCGCAATGCGCTTGGGATTCCCAGAAGAATATGTGGGAGAAGAAACTGTACGGGTTACTATTTCTGGCGGAATGGTGCTACCAGGAGGGGTTAATTGCAACGACGCTAGCATTCTAGATACGGACTGTTCAATCATAGATTGAATAACAGCATAGTCCGGTGCTGTGTTTTGGCGATTATTATTATTTCGCTGTGGTCGACCTCGCCTCTGGCGAATCACTGGCTGAGAAACAGCAGCATCTGTGGGATTTGAAGTATTGCTACCATTCAAGACTTCTGCTTGTGGATTGGCAACCTCCACATCTGATCCTGCCTCCAAAGTTCTCGCTAATCCTCTCGTCACAGGACGATGCACGACAGCAGCCGTCTTTGGACGCGCTCCTGTATTATTTCTATTTGGAGAACAGTTACCGACTACCAACTTGCATGTTCCAATCGTGCATGCAGTATTGCAACGTGGACATTGTGCGTTGGTTTCAAACCAACTTTCCAAACAAGCTTGATGAAAAACATGGCTACAATTTGTCATAAGACACGCCTGTGTATTTGTCATGTCAACAGTGCAAATAATGCAAGAGTTATTTCTTGCCTCAGTCTGAGACTGATCGGGGGGACTGCGATCAAGCATAATGAATATTTTTAATGTTTAATAAATTTTTCCTAATATCTGGCCAAAATAAATAAATAAAGTGAACAATTTTCACAAAACCAAAAGATTTCTTTATGAACGAAGGAGAGGGAATTTTTCTGGGCTATTGCAATTACTTATTGAACAGACTAACTACAAGAGCTAGTGATTCTTGACTGAGCCTCCTAGCTTTAGTATAAATACGCACAAGCAGCGTCCTTTATATTCATAAAACTAAAACACTCAGTGTCATAATCACATCTTGAAGCCATCTGATCAATTGGTATAGCAAAGGAGAGACTTTATTTTCGAAAAGAAGATAAAAAAAAATTTAACGCAGTGACAATTCGGCAGGGCATCCGGCAGAGCCAAATGCGCAAGAGTCAACGAACGTATACGCAATATTTTCGAACCCTCAAAACGAGCCTAAAATCACGACTTTGTGATACGAAAACAACGATGAGCAAAAGTTGATGAGCGGCCTTACGCCAAGGAAAATTAATTCAAAAGCAACCTCAGTGACATTTCAGCAGGGTATCCAATTTAAACTGAATACTCAAGATTCATGAAAGTTTGAGAAAGTATTAAAAAAATTTAATCCAATCAGTGAACACTATCGCATTACACTGATACCTTTAAGCCAAGGGTCAGTTATGTCTTCTGACTAACCCATGCTCAAACAACGGATTTGTGAGACGACTAACTATCAGCATTAATAACTAATTGTTTTCCTGTTTTAATAAGCAACGAAATCTGTTAGCTCGCCCCACGTTCTGGGCGCCAAAAATTTGTAATAGACTGGACGACACCGGTTTACAATTCATGGCAAAATAATTTAAAAATAAATCTAGCCTGCGACAGCATCAAAAATCGCATGCGATATCGCAGAGAATGCAAACAGGTCGAGTGGAAATCAAAACAGGTAGCGGAGCGGGACCCTACTTGTGGTAGCTCGTGCCGGGAGGAGGGAGTGGGTTTTGCTACTGTCCTGAAATTCCTGCTATGTCAAATTTTATTTATAGAGTCCCTTAAATTGGAGTCTAACTCCGAAACACGATCAAATTAACCAACATGAATGAAAGAATTCAATGTTGAAACAATATTCTCTATGAAGCACGACAGCTTCGTTCGTATGCGATCCGATGATTTTGTGGCGAGGACGAAGGTGTTGTTTGCCCCGTGAATGCGCTCTATACCCACCCAACCAATTGGACTTCCTGCGCAGAAAAATTATTTATGGAAAGTCCCCAAAGATAAATGTTGCTCACATTATTTTATATTATTTCGGCCATTAGGAAAACTAAAAAAATTTACAAACTCATATTAAGAAAAAGTACTAAAAATTCAGAAAACGACATCATTTCGATTCATTGCCATAATTTTGTTTAATTCCGATATTAAAATTATTTAAGGGCGGACAATCTTAATTAGAATTCATTTTTTTTTTTTCATTCTATGCAAATGCTTACAATTTGTATTTTATTTATAGCGATAGTAAATAAAAATTAAAATTTAATTTAACAAAACTTGAATACATTCAACAACGTATTTGTTGATTGTATTTGATTTAAAAAAATTATTAAACTCTTTTATCTTTCATTATGTTGATGTGTGTGTGCGAATATTTATAGGCGACACTGTAGGATCGTAACCCAAAAAACAATTGGATCGTTTGTTGTAATTAAGTTTTTGAATACATAGATAAATCTTAATTTAAATATTATAGGGTGCGAAGATGTTTCGAAGGGACTGTGTGTGTGTGCATATTAATTAATCGTAATTATATTTTTTTATCTTTTCATAGCAAAAAAATTAATTTAATAAAATATTAACTTAAAAGTTTCCCTACTGTGTGTGCATACATCTGGCAAGCATTGTTAAAAGCTTGCAAAGGGCATGCAAAAGCTTTTCAGCGCGACAGCTGATCGCTTTGCTGCAGTGGACGGGTGTATGTATGTATGAGTGTTGTTGTTTGGGTTAATGAACGTTATTATTTAAAATTTTATGTATGCATTTAAACTGTTTTCATTAATTATTATGATTATTCAATTTTAATAAAAATTTATTTTTTTCATAACACATAAATTTAATTGTTTTCTTTTTTTTTTTTCAAAAAAAATTTTGTTTTGTTTCTATTCAATTGAATATTTAATATAAATATTTAATTTCAAATAACAAAAAGATTTTAAATTTTTTTTTTTAAATTTTTTTTTTTTTGTTGTTTTCAAATACTAAGCTTCACCAGTCTGACATAATTTTTAAAATATTCACTTGCACATTATACAATATGTAAGTATGTATGCATGTATTTCGGACTTACATGTGCATACATACATACATATGTATGTCAGTTTGGCTCCGCTTTTGGGAAAAATATATAAAAGCAAATAACCAAAAGTTCTCACTCACGTGTGTTTGTATGTATGTGTGTGTCCAACGTTGGAAAGCTTTCCCACGGTGAATGATGTATGTGTATATGTGTTTATGGTGTGTGTTAGTGTGAGAGTGTGTTATGTGAAATATATATTTTTATCCCAAGTATTTGAAATTTAAATATTTTTTTATTCTCTTTGCCATGTGTTAATGCTGATATTGTAATTTATTTATGTTTTTTTAAAAAAAAATGTATGAACAACGAAATTTGCCGATCTGGCCAGTTTCGCTAAAGCTTTTGTTTGCACTCGAGCTTTTAACCTCAACAACCGTCACACATATACAAGACCCTTTGTTAAGTTTTATTGCCTTATTGGCAAAAAAAAAAACCAACAACAAGATTTGTTTTGCACCACACTTTTCACAGATTTTCCTAACGCACTTTTCTCACACACAACACTTTTAGATGAGGGGGGAGCGAGCTTGCGCGCAAGCGCAGCTGGCGTTATCCAACAGCGAGGAAAAGCTTTCGCTCTGAGCTGCGCTCAAGAGCTTTATCCAGCGGTGGCGCTATTAGGCGCGTAATTCAAAAATCCAAGAAATGCAATTTGGCGTTTTGCCAATAGCCGATGATAAAATTCCAAAACAATTTGTTGCATCCACACTAGGGCTCACTGTACTTGTTCTGGGCTCGCCGGCCAACAAGGTTAGAGCTGATCGCTAGTGTGGATGAGGGTAGGTGGTAAAAATTAAGAAATTTAACCAATCTATTGGACAAAAAAGAAAGACCATTTAGAATGATGATAAAGAATGCAATTTATATTGCACAACATACCTTTTCAGCGAAAATATAGCGAAGACCAAAAATTTCGGCAGCAGCTGTACCACGAGAATTGTGGTTTTTTATAATTTTCAAAAATTATAAAATTTTCCAGCTTCTGGAGAGGGCGCAATGTCTAAATAATTAATTCTTTTTAAATAAACCAAAAATGGGAACGTTTCCCCTTCAAATATAATATTCACCTCTAATTCAATTCCAATTGGCAATTCCAATTTGCACACAGCCAGCAGCGAAAAAGTCAAACAGGAAAGAGAGCGACTGCGGCCGCATGGCGAGCTTTTATATCGCTCAATTCCAATAAGCGCAGCTTTGCATTCCGATATTGGAATGCAACTGCAGAGGGGTATTGATAAGCAATCGCTACTGAGAGCTTTTCAACATTGTATGCAGCGCAACGAAAAGCTGAGTGCTACAGTTTTATCGCATGCGAGCAGTGACTCGCAAACTGTATGCGATAAAAACAAAACAATTTAAATTGAAAAAAAAACAACCAAAACGGCAACCGTTACACTGAATGCTGCTCTAGTTTCAAATCATATTTACTTCCTTTTCTAATTTTATTTTTCCATATAGTTTTAAAATGTTATTGCAGCCAATACTATTAAAATTTTTATTTAGCCAACTTTTCTATTTTCGTTGACTTGAATTAAATTTTCTCTTAAGACCTTTTTTATCTTAGCCATCAATCGAATGTTCTGATTTTAAAGCGTTATCATAAAAATCTTTCGTTTTCTTTCTCTTGTCCTTTTTGTTTCAAGGGGTCTCATGTTGTGAGTAATTTTTATTCTTTATCATAATGTTATGTGTGCTATCCGTTTGGCCCATATGAGAAATGTCCACATTTGTGTCGAAGTGCAGCGGCAACAGCAACAGTAAAATACATAATTCAGAGCAGAGGTAAAACGTTGCGCATACGCCGAGCTGTACGCACATACATACATACATACAGACCAAGTGTTGCAGCATCCGGTATCCGTACTGCAGTACGTTATTTATGCATTTAACGATCGAGGAGTGCACAAATAAGTTGAAACGTTGTGTGCGTTGTGGCATATTTATATGGAAAATGTGAACAGTAATATGGGGCAGATACTACTCAATATATGCGAGTGCGAGTATAAATTACCTTTTTGCTGCTTAATTAGAAAACTGTAAAGTCTCGTTGCATTGTGAATGCGACAATTTCATTATTGTTGACAAACTTGAGGTTGTTGTGGCATGCCACAAAATGCCACTTTCCACACTCGCACACTCACTCTCCGCTGCAAAACTGTCAACTATCAATGCGGACAGACATCACAACAACACACACAGCCTGGCGCGCCTTCTTCTTCATCTCCTGCTCTTTGTTGTTGTTGCTGTTGGCAAATATTTGTTGTTATTGCTGAATGCATTTTTGTTGCTACTGCTTCGGTTTTAATATCATTTTCGTTCCACTCCAGTTGGCATTTTAATTTAAGTTTCATTTTCAATTTAAGACTTTGACTTGCCACTCGCCTGCCACACTGCAAATGCAACAACACGCAATATTCTCCTTTCCTCCCTCACTCCCCTAGAATTTCTACCATTTTGTGGCCTTGCAATGCTTTCCCTATTTCCCTTTCTCTTCGACACTGGCATTGTTTTGTATTTTCGCGCTTTTACGCTTTTGTATGCAGCCCCGACGCCATTTCGCGGCTATTTTAAATTTATTATTTGTATTTTGTGTAGAGCTTTGTTCATGTTGCTGCAGTTGTTGTTGTCTGCTCTTCAATGCGGCCCATAAGCAACTGGCCAGAGACATGGCCAAGTTATGCTGCTGTAGCTTCTGGCCCTACTTCTTCTGATCTGCCTTGCCCCGTTTGCAGTTTCAATTAGAAAAACTTTGCAGCGAAAAGACGCCTGACAGCAAGTGCGCAATGTCTACAGGGAGGGGAAAAAAGCGAAGAGGGCAGAGGGGTGGAGTTTAAGACAAGAGTGCAGCAAGTTGCTGCTGTTGTCTATGCTAATGCCTTGCATAATCAGTTAATGAGAAATATTTGTTGTAATGAATTTTCTTTTGAGTTGCGTTGCGGCTGCTTATTATGATTATTGTTGCTGCCTGCCTGCCTGGCATCGTCTTTGTTCGCGTGACAAATAATTTATTGGCAGATTTTTAATTAAAAACTTTTAGCCATCGCTTCCTCTCTCTCTTTCCATCTATCTGTCAGCCTCCCACTCTCTCTTCCACTCTAAGTCTTTGTGTTGATTACAAAACTCGATATTATAGCCATAAATTTGTATTTTACCAAAACAATTTTTTTTCTCTGCTTCAGTTTAGCCAGTTTGTTAAAGATAATATCGTGGGTTAAGTTATTTATGTACTAAAAATAAAGTAATAGAGGTAGAACATTGTTGGTCTAAAATGTGAATTATATAGTTTTTATATAATAACCTTATTTGATAAATTCACTTTGCACATTTGAACATAAGTTTCGAATTCTAAATCTTAAAATATCCTTGAATTAAGATAAATAGATCGACCATTGTAAATCTTACTAATGTTAAGATTTACTTAGAAATGAATTGTCAAAGTCATATATAGCTATTCAGAATCACAATCATTTGAAGTGATCCACAGTTCGTCCTATTGCCCAGTTTTCGCCTAATTGAATCCTCAATTTATTAAGTAGCCGAATTTAAATGGAAAGCACAGCTGCTGTCCTAGTTCTGTCCTAACTATGGCCATGTGTCAAATGGCAGGATATTTAATTTATGGTCTTCCTAGTGAGTCAGGTGTGCGACGAGTGTTTGGTAAATGCAAAATCTTTAAGCCATAAACAGACCTTTTGCTGCCGTCGTATTTTCGTATCCTTTTTTCTTGTTCATTTTATTTTTTAATAAACTTGTCTCTGTCTGCCTGTCGACAGCAGCTGCCTTCAAAAAAATGAAATCCCTTTAAGTGAGTAGAAGAAGAAGAAGCATACTCTTTAAGCGTACCCCAAAGTTGAGTGACAGTTGTGGCAAATTCAAGTTGGTTGCCTCAATGCTGCAATGTCGAGTTGCTATTTCTCATGTTGATAATTTGCAATGCAATTTTGTTATACTTGTATGCTAAATTGTTCGACCATCAGCAATGCATCAGTGTGGCGACTGCTGTCTTATGTATGTATGTTCCCTGCCACTTCCATTGCCACTTGCCACTTGCTACTTGCCACAACAGCCAACAAAACATATCAAACACGCCAGCTGTAGAAACAAGTGGAAGCAGAAGAAGAAGTAGAGGATTTTTGGCGAAAAATGCAACTGCTACAAATTATGTGAATTATGCGTTCGGCTGGCGCATGTGTTTGCATAAATTGTGCAGCTGCCAACATAGCCGACAGCATGACAGGCATAGGGTATAGGGTATGTGGCATGGGGTAGGGAAATTGCGCGGCGCTTGCCACACATACATATCTTGTCTAACAAATTGCATTCGAGTGTTTAACATGCGCCCAACAGGCGTTGATGTTGATGTGCAAAAAGGATGCGAAGGACTTTTCCATGTTATTCGCAAGTTTTACAGTTGCCACAACAGCAGCGGCAGCAGTGTCCTGAATTGTCATAATTTAGTTGAAGTGGCATTAATGGTCGCTCAGCTGGCCGACAGGCAAACATCAAACCAATGAACAAAAAAAAGAGAAATAAAAAATAAATTTGTTGCAAATTTTCGGATAGCCACAAATGAAATCAAATGAAAACGCAACAGACAGGCACCACTACCACTACTACTGCAAATACCAATACCGCTACCACACAAACAAACACTCACACACACACATATAGACACAGATACTCACATGTGTGCATTGCCACAATTGCATGCATAATTGCATAAAATGGCTAAAATTTGATTTGAAAATTGTTCATAGTTTTGGGTTCGGCGGTCGCTCAGCTGCTGCGTCCATTGAAAAGTCACACGGCGTGTGGCCTCAAAATTGAAAACGGCAAAACATCAAACGAACCGAAATACTGCAAATTTAATATGCAATAACGCACACACGCACACACACACATCAACACACACTCGTTACTTATTTGCATTTAATTAAAATTCTCAATTATTGTCCAAAGTATTGAGCGCTTTTTTCTGCGTCTGCTTGTTGTTCCATTTTATGGCATATGTAATTAAATTAGGCTTACAACACGAACTATCACATAAACATGCAAATAAATATATATGTACATATATCTAAATACAAAAACACGATTTAATTACAAATTCAAATTCGATTTTGCATTAATTGGCAAGAAAAATTTGGACAATCATTTTCCATTTAAATAAAATCAAATGTTAAAGAAAAAGTAAACATGGTTTAGAAAATCTGTAATAAATATGAAATCAGAGTGATATTGGTTTATTAGCTTAAGATATAGAAAGGAATCTCAGAGTATCAATGAGTGTTGTAAATCAGTTCGATACATCCTTAAAATGACTTTTGTTAAATCTATCAATATAAGTATACATATTTCTAGTGCAAACTTGAATCAATTGACAGTTGTAAATTATTTTAAAGCCAAATAATTTGTCTATAATTACAATACGTATACGTACTATATAAATGAACACTTGTCGCACACGTAAACAATTACCATCGATTTTAATTGCCATTTGCTTGAATAATTAAATACATGTTGCAACACAAAGCCCAAAACAAAAAATAGCTAAATATGTATATCTAAGTTATAAATAGTTGAGCAACAGATGCTCTACACTCATTTAAATAAGAATATTAATAAGAGCTATTTTATTTTCTGCAGAAGAAGAATCTTTAACGTAGACTATAGCTGAAATACTAAAATATTCTACTGTCAATAACAAAGTCGATTTTAAACATTTTACTTCCTTATTAAATATATAATTATGTTAGAAACAAAAAGAAAAAAAATGTTATATTAAAATGCTTTTCATACATATTTTCTGTCGTTTAGTATACCTTTTACAGTCTATCTTTATCGACAGGGTATAATGAAAGGCAAAAAGTTGATTGCATTTAAAATCTAATGAGTTTTGGGCCTGTTGTGTCTCACATTGAATGAAATTAATTATTTGCGGTCTACCGAATTTTCATAACACTTAAGGACGTCAATACGATATCCTGCGAGTCCTTGAGCTTGGTGAAAAATGATGGCAGTATGTATCAACATTTGCTACTGTCCAAATGTCTGACTAAATATTAATGAAGCTGTGTGGTCTACAGCCACACAAACAAACTTATACATCTATTAAGTATATATGAACACACATATTAATACTTAAATGTATGTAGGGCGCCATTATGTTTGTCATTTGCGCAAATATTTACAATGGATTAGAATAGTTTAGCTATTAGCGCTTAAAGCTCAACGCATGTAAATAATGATAAGCCGAAAATCGCACAAATATGATGACATCAATTGTTTGCCACGCCCACACACACACACAACCATGTAAGTATATATGTATATATGTAAATAATAGGCGCCGATAATGCTAACGAGTTTTTCATTTCCATTTTGCCAATTGAATACCACATTTATTTATATTAAAGATACAGGCTACAAAGTGTTTAATAAGCTTTTATGAATGAGATACAGTCAAATCGATTTGCTTTAAACAGTAGGGTGATGTGCTTAAAAGATACCCTACAGACAACAGGAAAAATGGAAAAATATCTTTGCAGTATTTTCTTATACGATATGTTTGTAGATGTTTTATTTACATATTTAATTTATTATTATTTATTATTCCGAAATCTATATAAGACTTGATTCATCTACCGATACAATCTCTGGAAATATACCCGTTGGGTTCACAATTAACAGGGTATTAATGAAATTCGCTATGTGCAAATCAAAATTGAAACGTGGACCCGAACAGCTGTTAATGCTGCAATTATGCAAAATGTTTGTTAGACAAACAAATATTTGCTAGTGAAATCAACGAATATTAAAAAGCAACAGCATTAAAACATTATTATTAAACAGTTTGTGGTCCGTGTCCCGCCTATACAATTGATGCGACAGTTTTGCATTTAAATGGATTTTATGCTATTTGGTTAGGTGTTAAGTCAGCGATGCGATATTTGAGTTGTTCCAATTGTGTCCACAAACACAGCACACAGATGTTGACAGCCACACAAACAGCAGCGTGGCTTAAACCAGGCGCCTAAATCTCTAAAGCTTTTCTGCCAATGAAAAACAGTAGGAAAAAATGTTGACAATATTTTAATTACTTTTTTAGCGTTGCGTTGCTTTCGAGCTATAATCAAGTGTGGTATGTTTCATTATTTATGTTTGCCTTGAACATACAGCAAAACATTCAAATAAATGGAGAAAAAGAGAAGGATAGACAGAGAAAGAGAGAGAGAGTGAGTTGGAAGAAAGAGGCTTTCAATGTGACTGCAGTTGTTTTGTATCCCATTAGCTGCTGACAGCTGGCAGCACGCATACGCCATGTGGCCCGTCACTTATGCTGTCGTGTAAGGGCGTTGCTTAGCCCACACACCCACTTTCACACACAGACACACTCACACACGTACACACATGCCAAGGCAGCAGCGTTTTCAGTTTCATTTACACTTGCGGGTACACTGAGAAAAGTTATTTAAAAGCTTAAAATTACTCAGTCTAAATCAAATATTTAGGAATATTTAAAGTGATGAATTTAATTGGTTTTATAAATCGATGTGTTAAAATTAAAGTCGATATTTGATATATGAATATATAAAAATAATTGTTCTACATATGCTCACTTTTAACTCTCAGTGTACTCGCATATACAATTTGTGCACAAACAATTAATTTAAAACTGAATCAGCCAGTTGGCCAAGTTATTGCGTCTTTTTGTGTGGTCATTTCTCAAGCCTGACAAATCGGTTGCATCCCTTCGGATGGATGAAGTCGACTCGGGGCGAAGTGAAGAGTGTTATAGATTGTTCTATTGCATAAAAGCTGTTTATCTTGTGCTTCAAGTGCTGTTGCAGTTGCAGTTGCTGTGACAATTGTCAGCCTGTCACTTGGCCAAGGAATTCGAGCTGAAAAGTGCTTTTGGCTTAAAGCGCTATCATGCCGAAAACACAATGCAAGCGCATAATGAACTGAACCCAAACATAGAATGAACTGCAGAAATTTTTTAATTAAAATATGGCAAGAGCGCATTATGCTGAATGCGAGAGAGCAGAATGTGAATGCGAATGCGAATGAGAGAGATGAAAATGGCAGAAGCAACTTCCACAATAGAAGCTTGATAGCCCAGAGTGTCCTCGCTAGTCCTTATGGCCAAGTGCAATGCTGTCCGTCTGTCCATCCGTCGCTGCGTAATGAAAATGTCAAGACGGTCTTTGCTCCAATCTAATGCTTAATGCAAATGAGCAGCAAACATATTTTTTTTATGGCAATTTATTAAAATTGACATTTTCACGAGCCATCACGAAGGCAATTATGTGCTTGAAAGCCTTTTGACAATGGTCTGAATTTCGCTCTCACTGACTTCGTCTTTTGAGTACCCACAACCACACACGCAGCAGTGGCAAGTGGCAAGGCTTTGCTATCGTCTATGTCGTTGCTTTTGCTGACAACATCAGCCACAACACCTTAACACTGTCAGCGAACGAACAATGGCAGTTACGACCGAATCACATGACGTTGGGTTATAACCACTTCAATGGCCATAAGGCTCAAATAATGAGATGTCCTTAACATGCATTGACCGCAATCTTTGTGAGTAGCCAAAATACACTTAGTTCAATTATTCCCCTACAATAAAATAGTTTTTTTTTTTGGGTACTCCAATCGATTAATTAACTATGACAGATTTCACAGATTTAAGGCGACAATGCTTTTCATATACAACAGTAATTTGGGCAGAATAGTTTGTTACATAAAATGGTGTTTATATTCCGACTTTACATAACATTCATGAATTCATTAATTTTCTGTGCTTCATTTTTTTAATTCCAATAATAATACATATGTAGTAATAATTTCAAAAAGTCGAAGACTACTTTTACTCAATTTCCTTATTAAAATAAAATTCTAATAATAATATTTTTTTAACAATTCATTATCTTTAACTTATTTTGAAATATCAGACATTTAATCTTGAATAGCTGCGTGTCTTTTATTTTAAATTGTTACAAATTTAAATTGTTTAAGGAAATAATATAATTATTATCTATGCTGTTATGCTGTTGGTGTTTGTTCCTTGGACTAAGTTGGCTTCATTGACGTCACCACAAATTAGTGAGTGTACGAGCTGAAAGACGCAGCTACAGTGTCTGTTAAAAGTCAGCCTGACGTTGCGTGAGCGGTTGCTGTAAAGCGGAGTCCAGCAAACCGCAACAAAAGCCAAAAGCCACACACAACAAGGCCAATCTGTGGAGTTCATAAAAGTGTCAACAACTTGCCCTCGGCCAAGAATGCGAAAGGATGTGAATTCTGCGGATGCTGCTGCGTTGACCACTGATAACGCAAAATGGCCGGCAAGCTGCAACACACACTCACACACAATCACACACACTCACACCCACACACAGCCTGTTGGAGACAGCGGCTATTTCTAACTATCGCGTATTCGTTAGGGTCAAAGTTAAGTGGCATTCATCCTGTCGTGAACTCGCCGCTGCCTGCTTTGTTTTGATGCCACCAATGCCACAGCGAGGCAATCAGCAAGCATGCCTCCTCCGTCAGGTTGCCCCCCTTCCCTGGCACGTCTTATCAGACGCAGACTCACTTGCCAGTCCTCTGCTGCCTCGACTCGTACACTCAGAAAAATATGCCATCCTAAGCTTAAGTATGTCCGTACTTGAATTTAAATAAGATATTAAAATTGTTGAGTACTATTATTCTTGAATTACTTAAGTATAAAACGATTGTTTCAATTTTATTTTCCATTTATGCGCCTATAATTTTCAAATGGTTCTAGTTGCAAAAAAGGTAACCAACAAATTTGAAACGAACTTAAATATGAGAACGTTTTGTAATAGAAACAAGTACTTTTTGGGATAAGTTAAAGATTTTTGTGTACGATAAGATCCTTAACAGACTTAAATTTATCACAAAGCGTAATTTAAATATCCTAGAAAAATCTTATTTTAAGATAAAGTTTTTAAGTTTTGAAAATTCCGAACTCAGCCAGATTTAGAGATAGTTTGTACTTGAATATTCCTTGTTTAGGTACGGAAATCTAGATTTTTGTCTCAGTGCTGCTGTTGTTGCTGTACCTGGCACATCACAGAGTATGTGTGGGTGTCTGTGGGTGTGTGTGGGTGTGTGTGGTGTGTGTCCAGTCCATAAAACTGAACATCGCTGCCATCGCAGTTGCCTTTATGACGCTTCACTCTATTGTCCACTGTGTTTTGCTTTATGCTACGCGGAATGTTCCTGCCACGGCGCGGCGTCTATTCTTACTGCTGTCGACGCTGGCGTTGTTGCCGTTGTTGCCGCATGCAGCATACAGCATTCAGCATACAGCTGTTGCCATGCAGCAGGATGTTGTATCTATGTACATTTCTTTTTCTAAATTTTAAGCTTTTTTTTTATTTTGTTGTCTTCTGTATGCTCTCTTTGCTATCAGCAGTAGTATTGTATGTCCTTTCGTATCCAGTTTCCTGATTTATGCAATTTCATGCATGTGCCACATTTCTGCAAAGCATGCCGCACATGGCATGCCAGCCACAAAAACTGCCACAACGCTCAGCTGAAACATGTGGCAGTGACTTATGTGTGTGCTATGACAACTTTGGGGAGTTTCATTGAATTTCCTCTAGGTGCCATCTCCATCTCCATCTCCACCTCACCTCCTTTCCCTTGCCTCTCCTTAAACTGAGGTATGGGACAGTCCGAGATAAGCGCTAGTTCCACCCTTAACCTATTTTCGATGCAACCTTAAAGTTGTTGCTCCAAAAATGCCTTTCGTTTCATTTGTGGCCTTTGTAAATACTTTACGAGCTGTGTACAAAAAATAGAACATTTTTAATTAGAAACAAACTTAGAGCAGTTGCTAATTAAATTTGCAATGAAAATATGAAAAAGTATAAAGTACGACAGCTCGACCGTGAGATACTCTTGTAAATAAACTATTTTCATATCATGTCGTGTTATACGATTATTGAATTTTTGGAAATAAATAAAAATCTCTTTAGACCGATTCTGGTTTCTTGATTATTTTGGCAGTATTGATCGATAGTTTCACGATAGTTCGATGAAGTCATGAAAATGATTTAATGATGCTCATATGATTGTTGAGCAAAATTTGAGTATACACTGAAATTTCGCAGCATATATTTTCCTAGTAAATTAAACTATTATCTATAAAGAGTTATGCAATCTGCCAAAAAATGCTTCGAGGACTCTTCTTCGGTATTGCAAAGTCGACAGGCTCCGCTGCTTAAGATTCCTGTTTGGAATCGTTAACATTGCAATACTTTAAAAATTGACCTATCATAAGTTAGTTAGTTAGACCGAATGATAGCTTGGTTATAATTTTCCACTGATAGTTTTACAGTTTTTTTTTAACTCTCATACGCTTAGTTGAACATCATACAGATATGTCTTTATTTTCACAAGAATTTTTTTATGGATAACACTAAATTATCCCTACTTTGTGCTAATTGAAAATGCAGAAAATTTTGATTTGAGTGAGAGCAGCAAATCAAGTTTTTGGGACGACTTTAAGGTACATACGTGTAACCGAAACTGGATGGCTTATTTGTCCATGTGGCAGCTGCCCGCTGGCCAGGCAGCTGTGCGAAAATTGTCATATGTAGATTTATAGTGTGAGATAAGAATAATATTTACAA
Organism: Drosophila recens; assembly: GCA_037043495.1. Lineage (NCBI taxonomy): Eukaryota > Metazoa > Arthropoda > Insecta > Diptera > Drosophilidae > Drosophila > Drosophila recens. Next base: position 21,716 of record JBAMBJ010004558.1, read on the forward strand.
CGCCCAGGGGTTACACACACACTCACACACACACACACACACATAAACACATACATATATACAAGTATACACAAAGTTGACGTTATGTGTTAGAAGTAAATGCGTTGACTGCCCCGCAGCCAAAACGTAGCGACATCCAGCTGATGGCACATTATACCACATGACGCCCCTTAAATTACGTATACGCCATATAGTCGTTTACAGTGCCAGCTAGCACAGAACTCGTATCTGTGCCATTTAGTGAATATGACCGCCGCCCAGACACTTGTCTGACTCACATTTAATGCTGAACTTAATATCAGAACTGGACACTTTGATTGTATCTGGCGATTAGATTTTCAGCATGTTTATGTTTGCTTATGGCTGGGGTAACTCAACGACTTCACTCACTCACTCGATTGTGTGTGTTATCATAGCAGATGCAGCCCAAAACAGATACGGGCTTAATGATGGGTGGTGCACAGTGGAAACCATGCACGAATATCCCTTTCAAAAATTACGATAAAATAGATTCCTAGATAATGTATATGATTGAATTTGCGTATATACCAACAGTCACTCTGTGCTTATTTAACCCAGTTAATGTTCGAAAGTATTTGGATTTTAACACGGCTGCAAGCCACCAACATTTATAGAAAGGTTAAATGAAAATTATTCACACAAAAATGCAAATTTTGTCAATAATTTGATTGATTTTAAAATTTAAATATGAATTATTATTTTTTTTGTTTTTATTTAGGTTCTCAAAATTATGTAATTATTTTTTTTTATTCAAACCAAAACCTAAGTATTCATTGCTCTGTTAAAAAATATGTAAAATGCATAAATATTTATAAATAAATCTTCTTTGGATTCAAATTTCAACTCATTTAAGATATTTAATATCCATATCAACCACTGTGCAAAGTATGGCAGTGCTGGTCAACTTGAAGATATGGGTTTTAAATATTGAGTTACGACTGAAACTGAAGGAGAGAACTGAAGGACTGCAGAAGCCGGTAATCTGATGACGTTGCTAAGCGAACAGATCTGCGCTCTCTTCAGAACGCTGTTAATTATGTGGCCCGCTGGAGCCACCAATCATACGCGAAAATGGATTGTGTTTACTCGTAATAATCGCTTTGGCTGACTCAGTTCAGATTACCAAATAAATTCCCCACGTTCCCAGCAATTTTAAAACATCAACAGACGACATCAGTGGCCAGCTCGCCGGGATTCGAAGAGTGTTAACAAGGGCAGAGAGAGAGGGAAGGGATTGTGGGAAGGCGTCCTGGCAACGACTCGTCGCCCAATTGGCGCCATTTATTTACTTGTTTGTTTCAACTTCCGCTCATTGCCACGCCGCAAAAAGTGTAAGCTGGTACCTACCGAACCTTTCGACTACCCAGTCCCATTTCCAGTCCCAGTCTCCTTTTGGCCAACTCTGGACCCTTCCCTCCTTCTGCAGTCATCGTCGTCGTCCCTATCCCGCTCGCATTTCCGCTGCCATTAGCCGACAAACTTCATTTGTCATCTCATTTTTCTGCACGCTCGACAGTTTTCCTTGTGCTGCTTGTGCCACGAAAATTTATGTAAACGGACATTCGCTGGCTCGTTCGCCATTCGCCGTTCCGTCCGCAGGATGGCCGGCAAACTGTCCAGTCCGGCTAAAGGGACCATAACAGTCTCCTTGTTATGGACTCCATTGCGTTATGCGGTTATGATGACATAAAAGGCGCTACTGATAAAACCCAAAAGGCAAAACAACGCAGCAGGAGCCAAAGTAACAAAAAAAGAAAACCCAAAGACAAAAACAAATAGGAAAAAAAGGTAAAGCAAAAACAATTCTCCTTGGCGATTTTGATCTGAGCGCGGGCGACATAATCGTCCTTAGCGTGTTGTCCTCGCCAGTCGCACACAGAGCCGGAAACGGAACGTTAAATGCGCCGTTCCAGCTCCGACACCCGCCAGGACAACTCATCTACTCTATCGTCCTTACGTCCTTTCGTCCTTTGGTGCACTCTGGGAGCGCGTGCAGCGGAAATAACATGCTGTGATTTAAGACTTCATTTTGTCGGCGCCTGTTTGCCGCTCCTCTGACCTTTTTAGCTAGAGATAGATAAAGATAGAGGGAGAGTAAGAGAGAGAGGGAGGGAGCAGAGTGCACATCACTCCCCAATGAACAAACTGTTCAATCTCCCCTCTATCTCCACTCTGTTTGCGAGTACTCGTAATTAAAAGTTGAATTGAACAAGAATTGACTGTGATTTCTTTGTTGGCTGCTGGTGTCGATGTTGATTTGCCTCTTGCATAATTGAATTGTTTAATGCCGCGAATTTCTAATTGTAATTGTTATTGTAACTGTAACTGTAACTGAAATCTAACGGAAACGGATATGGAAGTTTGACTGCCAATGTTGTTGATGTTGCTTCAATTGCTTCTCATTTCAAATATTTGGGCATTGTGTGAATTCATTTAATTAGAAATTTCGCTTAAACCAACTGTGTATATTCTCACTCATTTAATTTTCTTGTCGACAATTAATGACAGCTCAAGAGAAAGTTTATTCAAGCTTAAATTTTATATTGTTGTTAATAAAGATTTACTGCTAACATTTTCAAATTATGAGTTGCTTATCTCTTGACAAATTAAAAAGAAAGACAAATCAGATCAGCACAAAGACACAGTTTTCAGAATCATTAAATTCAATATACTATCTTAATTACAGAATTTTTCAGAAATCCATGATAAACAAAGTTAAATAACAATATTTATTTTAACATCGAGTTGGAGCAATAAAAGCTGTGGTAATTAAACAGACAGATGACTGAAAAAACAAGTTCAACTAACAATTGAAAGGTTTTTTGAACCCCAATCTAATTGTGTGCATGGGGCATCGATGATGCTGTAAGGCAAATCTGGCAGCTACAACTGGAGTCACGTCCACGCATTTAAATGGAGTGTTGCATGTGTTGCATTTGCTCAGTGAAGTTGCAGCACACGGAGTCGGTCATTGGCATTCGCGGAATTAAACTATTTCATTGCTGGTCAACAGTGGGAGAGTCAAGTGGCCAAATAGTTAGGGGATATGGTTATGAAATGGCTGTAAGAAAATGAGCATTTGTACGTTTGGCTGGAAAATCAATTTATGCTCTGCTCCCCTTGGCTTTCTCCTATTTCTGCTGCTTCTGGCATCAAAATCCAATTAAATTTTATAAGCCATGCCAGTGCTGCGAACTTTACTGACAAGTTCAAGCGCAACCATAACCGTTGCATGCCCCTGGGCGTAGTTAAAAGTTTAAGCATTACCTACGTGCAACCGGAAAATACTCCTTAAAGTTATATATAGTACACCCAATCCCAATCCCACTGCCCCTCCCACTCCCAATCCCACTCCCAGAAATTCTTAACTACTTTTCAGGCTCGAATTTGGAGTTTGGACTGTTTGACAAACCGCCGACGCTATTGAACAACAACAATGCCGTTAATTATTCATGAATAGAAAGTTGCATAAAAAGCCAAGTGCAAAGGCGAAAATGCAAAACTGATGCCAAGGCAAAAGTTTTTCTAAGCCAAACCCAAAAAACTTTTTCCCATAGATTTATCCAAAGATACGAATTCACAAAGCAGTTGACTATCTGTGTCTGTGTGTATGTGTGTGTGTTATGTAATTGTGTGTCTGTTGGCTCAAGTCCAATGACCGAGAAGGGCCTGTATAATAATAATGAAATGCTCGCCCTTAAGTATTCATCATACGCCACGTTGTACAAGTTGCATATGTTGTAAATACTTTGAGACTAAGTCCAGCCGCAACTGAAAAGTTGATCATTGAGAGGAGGAGGAAAGCCAAGTGGATGGGAAGTCAGGAGGTAACTTGATTGATTGATGTTTGGCCTCAGGGTAGTTTGATTTGCTTGGAGTTGTAAGTAAAAAGGGATAAGAAAGTTGCAATATGTTTTCACAACTTTTCTCGTTTTCATGCCCTTTGGTTGTTTGCCAAACTTATTTCATATTTATTTATAACAATTTAATAAGTTGCCAAAGAATTTTCCAATCAACCCAATAAAAGTAATTGAATTGAAGCATTCCCTTGTCCAATACTAAATCGATTTCAATTAAATTCCCTTAAATTAGCATGAAAAGTGAGCAGTGTAATCATTTCTGGCACCAAAATCACTTTTCGCATTTGCATATTTATATATTGTTGGTGTTATGCGCACACACAATCAATGCAATTTAGAAATTTGCAATGAACGTACAAATGAATTGGGAATTAAAATCAAAAAAATGTATGATAGTATTCAACATTGAAATGTGTCATTTGTTTGATGTTTGATTGCAATCGATGTGGTCTACAATGATTCTTTGAATATAAAACTATTAAATGAATAATCTGTGTGCGTTTTTAGTTTCATAATGAGACACAAATTACATTAAATTTTGTCGCTCCGCAAACCACAAAAATTTGCCATTTACTCATAAAACATTTGAATGTGCATCAATTTGAATTTACATTAATTTTATGCTTTATTTTGGCCACGTAAAATACAACAAACAATTTAGCCCGTTATGTACAAGTTAATTAAGCAAAAGTTTTCGGAAAATTTGTTATTATATTTTTAACAATTTCTGAAATTATTTAACATACTTTTATGTTAATCATAGTCGAACGACTGTAACAGGAGTTATGTTAAGAAAATTCTACTGAATAAACAATTTGTAGAACAGATTTTCTAAGAAAAAAAATTTTCATTGATATTACTGCTGAGATGATCAAACAAGAAATTGAAAATAGACCGAGCCTAATTGTGAATTATAAATTAGTACAAAACTAAGCAGAGGCTTTGCCTCAGCCAAATATAGATTTCTGAGGCAGCTTTTCATTTCATACTGAATCCTTCATATTATATAATACAAAACTTATTATTTCTAGAATAAATCCGTAAATAAGCCCTGAGTTACAAGAGCAGCTGACCAAGTGACATAAATGATTTTTTCTAACTATGCCAAGAGTCACAGGAGACATTCCCATGAGCTCTGTGTAGATAGTGCTTTTTTGAGGGAGGAAGAGCATTAGCAGGACGACTACTCCCATTTGGAAATTTCTCGAGCAGTAAAAACCCAGAGAAATGTGAGAAGAAAAAAACTATTGCCTACTTTCGCCCAGCAAATGATGATAAATTATCTAAAAGACCTCACAAGGATCTTGACAAAACAACAAGAATGTAAAAAATACATTTTATGGTCTCTTTGCAAGAGCAAGTGTTAAATGTGGTTGTTGCCACCGTTGACGACATACTTGGCGTTGTCCCGGTCGTCCTGTCGTCTTGTCAAGGACTTAACATGTGTACATGCAATTCAACTGTGGGCTGAGACAAACAAGACATTTACAGCCCGTTCAAAGTCGCTGGACCAAGTCAAGTGGTTGAATCCACACACACACAAACACACAAGCGTCTTAAGTAGCCTTCTGTCTGCCCCTAAAGGAGTTGAAGCAGGTCCTGGGACCAGGCCCATCTTAATGCCCAAAGGCTGTGAGCTCAATAATTTATTCATAAGAAAAATTTATGTCGCCTTGTGGCTGAAAATTTGTTTAGTTGTCGCTTTGGCATTTGGCAGGTGCACAAAAAGGGTAAAAACTCGGCATTCTTAATGTTGCCAACTTGCTTCGGGCTCCACCTTTGGTTGTTGTAGCTGTTTTTGTTGTTGTTGCTGTGAAAAGTGAAAAGGCGTCAATTGAAATGTGTCTTTCGAAACGTTTATCATAAATAATTTATAATATATTTAGCAATTCGCAAGCAATTCATTTTGTTGATATTTAATTTGGCATCAAATTGGCCAAACTTTAAATTGACCAAGCTCACTTTTGCCAGGTCAACAAGTACGATAATTTTGTGTGTGTGTGTGTGTGTGTGTAAGTGTGAAAATGTGTGTGTAAAGCTGAACTCATTAAATTGCAGAGCTTCTGCTGGCGTTACTGCTGTGGCAGCTTGTGGTCATCATGTTGGGGTTTCATTTTACTAATTCACATGCTGCCACTCACACTCACACACATACACATATGTGTACAGCTACCAACCAAATGTTAATTTTAATTTATGTGGCCGCTGCGCACATTTGTCGCATTAGTTTGAGGCGCTTTAATGAGTGATTTATTGGTTAGGCCGCAGCAGCAAATCAACTGGCAAGAGCTGGCAATAAAACTGCAGGTGCTCTTGACTACCAGATACCCTGTAGCTGAATAATAACCGGAGAAAAAAGAGATACTATCGATGGTTTGGATATTGATTTGAGATAAGATTCCTACACAGAAAATAAAATACGGGATTTCGGGATAAAATCATGTTTATCTGAAACCTAGTACAAAATACTTGATTCAAGCTCGGTTTTTATATCCCGATATTCTTAAATTAAGCCTATTCTTAGCCTGCACTTGGTCTGATTTAAGGCTGAATTCAATCCCGAATATTCTCAAATTCGTTTATAGAATTCAGGCCCGACCATTCTTATTTTAATTAACTTAACTAAGGCTTTAAAATATTCAATCCCCACAGTTTTGACTTCAGAATTTAAAAAGTCAAACATGAATACTCTTGAATTCAGGTTTCATTTTTTTTTACTTAAATTACATTTTTTAGGATTATTTTCTCATTTTAATCCTGATATTTGCCTAAGTTAAATGGAGATTCTTAAACTTGAATTTAAGAATTGTTTTTTTTCTGTGTAACTTCTGTTTTTTCTCTCTTTTTACAAAAACTTATCGAAAGACAGAGCAAAGCTTAACAACTATAGTACATTCTGATAGGCTTACACATATTTTCTATGAACCCTTTATGCTAATTTTTTTGTAGGGTATTGCAACATTTAATAAAATATCGCATTGAATTATTTATTTATGGTCTCTGGTTGTTTGTATTTCTGCAAACGTTCAATAAAAAGCGCAATGCTGGCAATTTCGGCAAACGGTGTGAAAAATGACATAAGCCATGCAATACGAGCACAACCATTCACTGCTCCACTCCACCCCCTTTTGGCTGTGCAACCGCCCATCTTGCTGCGGTTGACCAAAGGGAAAGCGGTAGGGGAAGGAGGCAATCGGGCAATCGGCTGCGCGGCTTTTAAAGTAATTAGAGCATTTCGAAAGTGTGGTTGGGCCTAATACTTATTTGTGGAAACAGTTGTGGATTGATTGATTAGAGCCCATGGTCCTGCTGTTGCTCCTGCTCCTGCAATGGGTCCTTTTGAGCGTGAGTCCTGCCAGTGGCCAGACTGTAACTGGCCACAACTGCCCTTTGGGTTTCAAGCGCTTCACAACAGTTTTCAGTTCGAAAGTTTTGCTTCATAGTTAAGCGTTGGCAGTTAGCACTTAATGCACTGCCGTGACTCAATGGCCACGCCCCTCTGCATACGCCCCCCTCACCACCCATCTAGCTTTGCCAACGCATTTCAAACACTTTTGGATGGACTCGTAAAGTCCACTTTACAATTTTGTTTGTGTTTTCCAATTTCAATTTCGGATTCTGATTTCGCATTTGATTGCCAAAGCGTTTTTAGTGTTTTTGCCATGCATCACACTCACACAGATACAGGAACACACTTGCTTACGCACACACACACACACACATAGAACTGCATTTTTATATCCTGTTACCATAAAATCCCTTCAAATGGGTATCATAAAGCTCCAAAAATGTATGTTGTAGTTTGCGAAGGGCATCTACTTTCCAATTGACCATAAAAAAGTGAAAGCATAGATCAGTTATACTATCTTTATGCAATGGAATGCACAATTTCCATATTTTATAAATATGCAAAGAGTTGCTAGACTGAAGAAAGTTAAGTTGGCTGCGTCTGAAAAAAATCGAATAAAGAAAATTCATGAAATTGATGCAGTTAAGGTATCATATAAATAAAATAAAATATTTTAATTATTTGGTGCTTTATAAACATATTTGTATTTTTAAATTTTTGTCAAAAAGTGTTTGTACTATTATTTTTATAATTAGGGCACACTATTCAAAATTCATAGCCTGAACCCTGAATGTCTGTACAGGCAGATTAGAAGACTCAGTTTGTATTTTTTGCCTGATCAGACATTTATACTTGACTGATTAAAGAGCATTTGCTAGTCGGCTATTCTCGATTGGACCTGTCTTGTATCTTAAATGTCAGAAATCGAAATGGCGATGAAAATGAATGCATCAAGGGACACAAATAGCTGTGGTAGGGAATTTGAGGTGGAGTCGTGGCATAACATACATAGCTGACCGTTGACTGCTTGACCTCAGTGTGGTTGGGACGCTCTCAGGTTGGGCGCACACGGAACTATTAATTTGATTAAAAGTGCGCGTTTTTATTTGCGAGAAGCCCGCGAGGCAAAGTTAACAGCGGTTGCTGATGCAGACTTTTGAGAGTGACTGTGAGTGTATTTATGTGTGTGTGTGTGTGTGCCAGTGTGCGTGTGAGGGTGTGGCTCGATTTTCCGTTTGTTTTCAAAGCGCATTAAAATGTCGTTAAAGCTGTTGAAAATCAAATGTACGAAATTTGCCCATGGAAAATTTATTGCGCGTTGCCAACAGCAACAAGAGCAACAACAACAACAACAGCGACAATCACAGCAACAAACAGCAGCTGCAACAACGACGATTCGCAGCGGCATTTTAACGCCTGTTTGTGGCTTGATGGGGGCGCCACCGAATAACCTTGCACCTTCCACTTCTCGCAGTCTTGTTGTTGTTGCTTAGCTGCTTGTTCTCTGGTTGACTTGTGGTTTTTGTTTTGCATTGCGCCTTCCCCACTGCCACCACTGCCACCACTTGCCACTTGCCACTGCCAGTTGCAAGTCACCGTGCCACCGTGCCACCACTCCAACCATGTGCTCATTTGCATGCAATTCATTTTCTTAAGTGCAATTTCCATTGTTTTTTGGCCGCAGTTGATTTCCTTGCACTGCATTTTGTGCTGCTTGTTTTTCCACGGGCATTATTGCTGCCGCGCTTATTTTGGGGCATGCCACCAGCTCACCAGCTCAGCAGCTTGTTGAAACCCTTTGTCACAAATTACATTGTTATTGTGGGTGTGCCAGAGCCTTGTTGTTGTTCCCATCTTGCTATTTGGGCGGCCAATCGTCCCTTCTAACATCCTCACTCCTCTAGGCTGTCATCTTTTATTGCCACTTCACTTGTGATAATGAAATATTCATTGCAATTTTCATCTAATTTTCGCATTAGTTCGCACTTAATAAAAGACAATCGCAACTTTAACAGTTAGTTAAGGACCTACTACTTAAAAATTTTATGTAACCCTCGGAAAAGTTTTCTTCCCATATGACACGGCTCAAAGGTAATGCGCTGAGCAAAACAATTTCAAAATTCGAAATTTAAAGAGTACCTATTAAAATATGATAACATAATTAAGCAATTTTTTTTTATTGATGTAGTATATGAGATAAACGTTGTGAATACACTGATTTATCAAAACCTTAAAAAAAAAACAAAGATAAAGAATTAGGGGAATTATATTTTTAATCTGATTCGGTTATTTTGAAAGTTTTTGAGGAGTTTCAAGACTTTTTTCTTACCTGTCTTGCTGTCTTCGATCATTTAAGACGTGTAGTTATATTAGAAGTTAGTTAAATGATTATCAATCCTAAGAATATTTTTTTGTCAACTTTAGTTTCTTTCAGTGTCTGAGCTGTACTCTTAGTGAAGCCAAAAACTGTTGAGAAATTCATTTAAGTTGGACTTTGGAGCACGCGCCGGAAAATTATTTGTACTCTGCTTACATTTTTGTTTAATTAATTTTACAAAACGACAGCGCAAATGATGCCCTTGTATTCCGAAGTAGGATAAGTAGTCAGGGGAGGGGAGAGGGGAATTAGAGACTCAGAGACTCAGAGACAGGATGAGACAGTAGGGACTGTCACAGAGTTTAGCTGTTGTCAAAGTTTATGACACTTCTGTTTGGGATTTCATGTTGACAACATTGACAAAATGTCAATGCTACTACGGATGCTGTAGAAAAAGAGATGAGAGATGGGAGGTGGAGCAAAGAGTGGCAAAGAGAATCGGCGCGGAATGGGGCGCCGCATAATTAGCCCCCAACGCAGCCATTTTTGGGGGTACATTTGCATGAATTAATTAGTCGAAGTTGTGGCAATAACCGAGAGCAAAAGAAATGTAATAGCGGGGAAAAAGTTCTTTGACTAGTCACAAAAATACTGGACGTGCATTTGGATGCGAATACTTTGTGTAATTGAAATTGTTCTTGGTATATTTATATCGTAAGAAACAAAAAAATTCAATCAATCTTAAGGCATCGCAAATTTTGCGCGTTTTCTTGTTGTCTTTGCACTTTCGCATTCGCTTTTCTCTTCTATGTTCTTTTTATTTTACTACTGCGTTGCATTTTAATTAAAGGACCGAGCCGCCGCATGCATATTTATGAAACAACAACACCAATACTATGCATGGAGGTTCCTGCACTTGCACTTGCACCTGCTGACTGCACGCCTAGTCAAAATAAAATATGCGCATATTTTGAGCATTTTGTGACGCTGCTCACTTTTCTTGTGCATACCCTTTAAATTTCGAGACTTTATGTATGTTCGTTTAGACAATAAATCAGCTGCAAAAAGTCAAAAGTATTGAAAATGTTTCAGTTTTCTACAATATGAAGTTGTAGAATATAACAACAAAGCTATAATCTTAAGGACTTTTTTTCAGAGGCTTGGTAAGTTTGGCATTTATAAAAACAGGGTATTTGTTAGCTGAGCTTTCTCTCAACTTTTTCTCTCACTTGTGCACTGTTACAACGAAGCTATTCTCCCTATGCCAAAAGCGCAAAATCGCTTTGCCGCCTGAAAGTATGCAGCAGAGCGTAAAGCATGCAAAGGACGGCATTCCGATTGGCGTTTCCATTCCAGACTTGACCACAATCCGAGTATTTTTTCGTGTCCCATACATCGCCAGTGCGAGAGAAGTCCATTTCGAGAAGGGCTTTGCGGTGATTTGTGTACACATATATTTTTTTGAAAACTCGACTTAGATCAAGAATAAACACAGAAAGAAATCATTCTAAAAATCAAGCTTAAAATACTTGATTTAAGCATGTAACTTTAAAGTATGCTTTGGGATAAAAACTAAAACGATTGATTTTACTAAAAAAATTATTTTTGAGCCCCGATAATCATAATATTTGAGAAGAAGGAAATGAAAACTTCTTTTTATATCAATATTAAATATTTTGTGCTCGAAAATAAATTTAAAAATTTATTTTATATTTTTAATTTTCTAGATTTTTAAATTGTTCTTAGTTCACAGCTTAAAGCTGATTTATACGTGCTAGTCCTGTACGCATCTCTGTGCACAAATTTCCTCAAACTCTCCATTCAAGTGAGTGTGTAAGCGTATGGCTGTGTTTGAGTGTTGTTTTTTGTTTGTTTATCTGTCTATGTGGGATGAAAAAGTTAAATTTGTTTCGTGTCGAAGCGTCGGACTAAGGCTAAGCGCGTTCGACATTTTTGGTCAGAATTGAAAGTTCGAAGTGCTGCGAGTAAAGCAGGGATGCCAACACGCAACTGCACCTTTGAACGCCTTATTTCAAAAATCTACAGCCACATCCACCGCACCTGATCCCTCCTTGCCTGATGTTGAATATTGTGTGACAGCATTCATGGTCCGTGCATGGACATTGCGCATACGTCACGTTGGCCAACAGTGGGACAGTTTTGTGTTTTACTTTAAATTGCATAAATATGAGTGTACGTGTATACGAGTGTGTGTGTGTGTGTGGGTATATTCACTTGTGATATATGCTGTATATTTTAGCCACAAAAGTGTGGCCTTTGTTGGCGTCATCGCCCTGACAGTTGCCCGTCGCTTTCGATGACACCTGCAATGCTCGCATTTTATTACATTTTATGCGAGCTGTTTTGCTGTTGTGCGACTGTTGTTGTGTGTCAACGTGTGTATGTGTTTGTTTTTGTGCGACCCTGTCAGTTGGTAAACGCATCGGAGCGCATAAACAAATGATATTCAATTTATTGTATTTATATCATTGCGTTGCGGCATTGTTTTCACGTTTCGATGCATGCTCTTTGGGCCCAAATATTTTCACAATCTGTTTGCCCTTTGACATGGCCAGCTGCCACTGTTTGTTGTTGAATAGAGCTCTAAAGATAAGCAAGCCAAGCAGCGTGAAATAAAGGACGATGCAGTCCTGCTACCAGCTGATGGCACTCAAAACTCATTTATAGGATTAATTAGACTAAGCTCCGAGCAGCGAAAAATCTTTGCCTATTTTTCAAGTCTCCCGTTCTCCGTTCCCCAAAGCGAGCGAGGCGACCAGCCGAGACTAAGGCGATTTAACGGGCCAACAGCAACGTGGCTAAAAATGCCTTCGGAATAATTAGCAGCTGACAATGCAATTGCAGTTGACTTCACTCCAAGGACAACGTCGAACAGTTGCCACTGCCCCTGACTGTCTATGAGGTGTGATTATACAGGAGAATATTCGGAATAGCCAAAATCGTATGCAACACGACGAACAAAAGCTGTCAAAGTTTTTGCTTTGCTCACAAAAGTTTGCGCCACAAGTTTTGCCAACGCAGACAATGTCTTTCGATTCCTGCGGTCTCCGTGCAAAAAACTTTTGCATCGATGCTCTGTTCCAGTCCCTGTTCCTCATCCTACAACTGATTGCTCCTTCCACTTCCTGTTGATTCAACGCGCATATGATATCCTCCCTGACATTCAATCTGTGTTTGAAATTGACTTTAGTGACCAACGACTGAGCAGATGCTCAACTCTATTCTCGTCTTCTCTTTAGTGACTCAAAAGCTTGTAGCAAATTATTAAAGTACATTGAACTTGGTGGCAAATCGCCGTCGTTCTCTGATAGAGTGTTCAATGATTACGTAACCAACTGAAAAGCAATTTCTCTACCTCAATACATCAATCCGCAATACTTCAAGTATTTGCACAGTTTGCTAATCCAACTGTTTCATAAATCTCTATGAAAATCGCTGTAAAATTGCTGCTGTCCATTTTCGACGATGCAATTTGCGCCTGAAAGTAGGCAACAAATTCTCAACTCTTCTTTGGACAAAGCTTGAAATAACAAAAGCTATTTGAAGAGTTTTTAATGCCCTAACAAGCTAAAATAGTTCAATATTTCAGCTCCTAAATAAACAGAAAACTACAAAACTAACCAAAATTTAAATATAATAGTAATCAAATATATCGAGCCCTTTAACGTAAGCGACATTTTTCCCGAAATTTGTTTTTTAATGCAAATGTGTTCATCAATATTAATAGTATCTACACTCAAAATATTAAAAATTAATTGTTTATATTTCCGGAGATATTGGCCTGTCAACTATAACGTAAGCGACACATGATACGAAGAAATCAACTTAACGAAACCTAAAAACCATCCTCCTGTAAAATTTGCTTTTTTCCGCTTACGTTATATCCGCAAATAGGGCTCGATATGTATGTACATATAATCTTTGCAATTTATTGCCCAGAAAAATACATTTATGTAATCTTAGTAATTAAAAAGTGTTTAAATATATTTTTAAAAAACTTCTTTACTGCTTTGTATAAAAAATACTTTGCTACGAGTATAAGGTGGAAACTGCTGTTAGGAGGACCATATCGGTAGTAATTACTTTGTTTTATTTCTTAATTTCTTTGTATACTTAAGGTCAACTATGAGCAGTTGACTAGAAGTATTGCTAAAATTAAAATAAAATTCAGTAAATTAAAAGGATATTTAATTAACATAAATGAATTTATATATTTCTGCAATTTTCTGTTAAACTTCTTTAATTCTTTGCACAGTGCCTGAGAAAAAGTTAATACCCTTTATCAAAGTGTATAAGAATAACGAAAATGGATGCACCTATCACCGTAAATGCAAATAGACTGACGCAGGTAGCTAGGCATAGCAAACCGGAAACTGTGTAGGTGATAAGGGGCGAGGGGTAAAGGGTTAAGAGGTAAAGGGTATTGTCTAAAAATAGAGTCGGGGCGTTGGTTTTGCCACTGGCGTTGAAGTCTACAACAGCCTTGTGTCGGCGGATGTGGCCGCTGTGTGTACAGGCACTTAGTAAGCATATCCGTTTTGGTTTTATTTCCGCTCGACACACACACACAGATACACTCCCGCATACACATGTATGCGTACAAATATGCACACAAATGCAACGGCAATGGCAATTTGATGCACAAACAAATCCAACTGACCGTCCAATCCGATTCGCACATACACTGCTCGATCTGATGTGCTTGTGAGTTGGTGTGTGTGTGTGTGTGTGGGTGAACTACTCTAGTGCCCTCTGTTTATGCTTTGGTCGTTTGCACTCAAATTGAGTTGCCAGTTGGTGAACCAACTCACAAAATGGCGCCCGTGAGCCATTTTTAAATGCATTTCGTAGCATACTTTTTTTTTTTGCGCGTGGCAAGTTAATTGCCTCGCTGTGGCAACAACTATTCGCTATTCGCTGTTCGTTGTGTGCGCTTAGGCTGTCACGTTTGACATGGCCAAAAGCTCATTTCCGTGTCCGCAATTAAATTGTTAAGCTTTGAGTTCAAGACGCGCCACGCGGCGTATGCGTAATGCGCAATGTGCTAGAAGTCAAAATATAAATAAGAATTAAATAAAAAATAAAATTAACAAAAAAAAATAATATAAATGTATCAAAAATTATAATAAATATAACACAATAGATAATAAATATAATTTAAAATGTAGGGTAAACATTAAAATAATAATTTATTTTTTCTTATTTAATGTTAATTTTTAAATCTTAATAATATTTTAAAAACGATATTTATAAAAGTCACTAGTGCACACTAGGAATCGAAATAAGCAAATAAAATAAAATTAAACTAAAAGTCAGAAGAGAAATGTCACAAAATTAAAGAAGAGATGTTGTGAAATTCTGAATGGAAATTGCCAAGAAGCTAAGGCTGCTCCGCTCCCCAGTTCTCCACTTGACGAATGCTATTTTAATTTAGCCAACAAAATGAGCAGACAAAAGAGACGCAAGTCAAACGAAACAGAGGCGACACATCGGCTGGGCAAACAAAGCACCGCGGAATTGTTAATGTGCAGCAAAGATGTGCAGCTGCTACCGCCGAATGAGACGGCAACGGCAACGACAACGAATACGTTGTGGTTGCCACGTTCACGGGGCGTATGCGCAACTTATGAAGATTGCGCGCGTCTCGCTGTTGTGGCAACACCAGCAGCACCAGCAACAGCAACAGCAAATGGCAACTGCATTTCGCCTAAAAATGTCAAGTCACAAGTGTTGAATTCACACTTGACAAAGCTGAGAACGAGAGAGAGAGTGTGTTTGTTGGGCGTGGCGCCTCTTGCCATCAACATGCAACACACACATTGCAACTGACAGTTTTCATTAAAATGTTATCAAAAACGCGAGTTCCGCTCGGTGCCGCAAATGTGTCTGCCACCAGCAGCAGCAGCAGCAACAACTTAAATGACAGTGCAACACTAATAATAGCAGCAGTTGCAGCAACTGTTGCAGCTGCCACATTTGACGCGGCAGCGACTAATCTCAGACTCCGTTGCAGATAAAATGAGTTGCAGCTTAAACAACACCAGCTCAAGATGTATTTATTAATTACTCCTGTGTGTGTGTGGCAATATCAAATGTGCAGCATGTGGCATGCTACTTCTGAGAACAGAAGTTGCAATGAGCTGGCCAAATTTCTTGGCATTTATCAATCCAAAATTACAGCACAAACTTTACAAGCCGCATTTCAATTTGAAATTGTTGCTCGTGTTGCAAGCAAACGTTGCATGCATCAGGATAAAGTTTACATAAAACACACCAACACGAACACACACACAAAGGTACTTTACTGCTTTAGATAATAATTTATTTAGCGTAAAATTAAAATGAATGCAAATTTTTGGTGGCTTGGCAAAAACTTTTTGATTAAAGTGAAAATGAAACTGCCAAGTTTCCAAAGGTTGTGTCTGTGCGTGCGTGTATGTGTGTGTGTGTGTAAGCTCATGTTATCACAGGTGGTGTGCGGAATAGTTTCAGTTACCTCAGCTTCAGCTGCTGTTGCTGCCTTTGTTGCTATTGTCAATTGTTGTTGTTGCTGCTGCTATTGTTGCTGTTGCTGGCAACATAAAGTTTATTGTACTCAAATTTCTGTGCTTTTTGTTGAAATGTAGGATTTGTGTGTCGAGCTTGTTTTGTGTTTTAGTGTTTTGAGCAATGTAACGCAAAAGTTTCATTGACTTTCGGGCCGCTGTTGCTCATTAGCCAAAAAGTTGAGGCAGTCAGCAACAGCAACAGCAGCAACAAAAAACTTGGCCACAGCTGCAACACTGACAAGTAACTCAAGTCAGATTGTGGATTGCTGGAGGGGAGGGAGTTTTAACTTTTCTAATTGGCATTTTTCTGCAATGATTGCAGTTCAACACGCTGCGATAAAAGCTAATCGAATTATGCTTTTGGCTATTGCCAGCAACAGAAACAGCAACAACAGCAACATCAGCAACAAGAAAACAAACAAACAAACAAACGGGGAAAATTTGCCCCGTCATGTCAATGGCCAGCAGCAAAAATGTTTGGTTTCCGGCAAAAAGTTGCAGGCGGCAGGCCAAAAAGGATTTGTGTGTAAAGGACAAAAAAAAACCAGGACTTTTACAGGCCATTAACAAAAAATGTTGCGCCTTGCCATATGCTATATAAAATTTACTCAGTGCAACAGCAGCAGCAACAATGGACACAGAATCCGAATCAGAGCCAAAATGTGCATTGGCTGTGTGATCTTGGCGCCGCTGTGTTTCCTCCCGCCCACCTCCTATTTTTCGGGGGTGTAGGAAATGCCAAACCGGAAGCAGGAAAAACAAACAAGCACGAGAGAGAAATTGCTGCTGCAAAAAAAAAATGAAGAAATAATGAAAAACAAGTAAGAAGGAAAGCAAAACAAAAAATGGCATTACGACAGGGCATGTAGGAAACAGCAAAAACAATAATAACAACAACAACAACAACAGCAACAACAATAATAATAGCACAGGAACAACAGCAACAACAATTGCAGCGGGCGCCTCGCGCCTGTCGACCAAAAATGATAAATTTAAACGCAGTGACATGACAAATCGCCGCTCATTTGTATTAATCAGGCGAATGGGGAAAATGGCAAAGAAAACTTGCCAGCCCTTTGACATATCCTCCCCCAACCCCCTTCTTCAATTCCCCTGCCCTCTTCCATCGCCCTAAATTCCCACACAGCTGCTTGTTGTTGATGTTGCAATTATTGTTTTATGTTCTGCTTTTAGCTGCAGCCAAAGCATCAGCCCACTTAAGTGAATTTGGGTGTGTGTAAAAAGTGTGTGTGAGTGTGTGTGTGTGTGTACTGCAATTGTTGTGCTTGGCATTTGCATAATAATTTCAGTAAAGTTAATTTTGCGAAAAATTAACATTTTTCATACATTTCTTTTTCATTTTGTTGGAATTGCTGGAACTGAAACTTGAAGCAGTTTCATTTCGCTCCAGCTTCTTTCATCAGTTCTTTCGGGCAGGAAATTGTTGTGGGTGGGACGTAAGTAAGTATTCATTTCGTGTAGCGCACATACTCGCCTTTGAGTGATTTATTTTTGCAACTGACAAGTCAAAAGAGAAAACTGAATCTGAAACCAAGGAGAGAGAGAGAGAGAAAAAAGAGGAAACTGACGAATGTAGGGAGAGAGAAATTCCATTCTCAGTTTGCCGTTGACCAAGTGCAACTTCATTTTTTGGAGTGCGTCAATGTTTCTGCGTTGTTCTGGATGTTGTCAGCATGTGTCAATTTTATAAATACGAGTCTATAACAAGTGAGGTTGAGAGCGCCGCACTAGCAGATACCCTGTAAAGGCCCGGAAAGAGTTTGGTCATAAAAACGAAAGTTATTTCTGACTTTAGTTGCCATTTTTTAGGTACATTACTGAGATACTGTTGTTAAATTAAGACTTTGGATTAAATGGCGAAAAATCAGCATTAATTTAATTTAAATATAATTTACATATAAATACAATAAATAATAAATAGTTAGAAATTATGGAAATAGTTAATTTAATGCAGATTTTTGTTGATCCTGCCTTTAGACGGAGCATTTGAAAGATAAGCCTCTATGATCAAAATATTTGAAAAAAAAAAGAGATTAAAAAGTGAAAGGTCAGTGAGATTTTGTCGATATTAAGGTCATTAAAAATAGAGAACATTGTAATACAAACATGGCAGCTAGAAAATAAATTTTGTTTAAAAATTAATTTAATTTAATTTAATTTAAATATTAAGAAAAGGATTATTAAAAGAACCTAACATTATACAACTATTCTCTACGATATAAAATGATAACGAATATTAATATGATTCTGACTTGTCCCTTTCTGCAGAAGAAAATGTTGCTCCTTTCTTCATTTTTTTGGGTACAGGGTAAAAGTAACAATGATAAAGTAAAACACAGAGAGAGACAGAGAGAGAGAGAGAGCCAGAAATATAGAAAGAGCGAGTGAAAAAAAAAAAAGAAATAGACAGTTGAGTGCACGTGCAGAGTGAAGATGCGGAGATGCGACTTCAAAAAAATGAAATGAAATAATTCCAAAAACATGAGCTGAAAACATAATCGAGTGAGTGTCAAGTAAAGAAAGACACGTTCTCGACAATGGAATGTCCTGCCAAGTTCTTCAAACCTCATATTGACACATAAATAGACTTGCTACACACACACACACACACATACACAGAGCGTTGCTACAAAAAGTAATATTTGTGATTAATTTGGTTTCCTATTTCGGTCTGTTGGACAACGCGAACGCATACGCTGAAATATTGTACAACGCACATTCGCAACACGTTGCAACAACACACGCTCAACAAAAATACATACACACACACACACATAGACACACAGACACAAGGACAGACAAACGTCATCAGCATCATCTATTGGGCAATGCGAACGTGAGCTGTCAACAACTTTGATGTTGGTATTGTCGTTGTTGTTGTTCTTTGGACATTGCTTTGTTTCCAGCTCCTTCTCTCTGCTTCTCTTCTCTTTTTCTCCCTCTATGTTACCATTCCTTCTTCCCTCTTTCTCATTGTTTACTTTCGCTTCAGTGACGAAATTAAATCGATTTCATACAGCTCTGACTTTACGTATGTCTGCCTCTTTCTGTGTAGGTGTGTGTGTGTGTGTTTGAGTGTGTGTGTGTGAGTCTTAACACTCTCCATCGCACTATAGGTCAAATGGACCCTTTTTCTGATATAAACTAGTTTTGTAACAGCATTCAAATTAACAACTTTTCTTACATTCCTATTAGGAATACATTGAATTTTAATGTTGCATACTAGAAATGTTTACATTGCATTCAAATGTTAAGTTAACAGCTGTTAAACGTGCAGTTTATAAATTGTTGAAATATTTTGATTGAAGTTGAAGTGGCTCTAGTTTCTTTAAATTTAAAATTTTTAATACAAATTGTGATGAATAGTGATCAGTGTGGTTTTAACATTATGTTGGTAGATCTATGCTGTTGGTATTGTTCGTGTTGTCAGTAGTATGTGTCCATAAAATGACGCTTTCGAAAAAATTTATTTGGGAAGAGTTTTAAAAAAATGTCAGCACTTGTCAGCGAAGTGACTTTTTACATGTTGTAGAATAATCCCTTGTGAACTCATACCAGTAAGTTTAAGTGTCACTTTTAGTCACTTCTCCCAAAATTTAACTTTTTAGAACATAACCTATATGTAAGCAATGCCGGTCTACTTAAAGCACAACGGAAAAATAAAGGAAAAACTGATGGAGTGGATGCTGTTGTACGTTAATTTAAATGGTATATCGATGTTATTGATATTACGACACACAGACAACAATAAAACATAGATTTTTTAGTTACAGGCAAACTATTCTCCGAAAATAAAATCCAAAAAATGCTTCTAAAAATTTGAAATAAAAAACAAAAAATTTTAAATATACTTAGAAAATATAAAAAAAACATTACTTTAATATTTATTAACAAAAAAAAATAAAATTTTAATATTTTTTTGTATATATATTTTTTTAGGGGCGTTGATGGGCAGTGCCACGCCCATTTTTTCAAAACTATTTCCAAATTCAATCTAGAATGGTATCCAAAAAACTTTACACGGAAAACTTATAAAACCTTCGAGTTATTAATTTATATCACAAAAAGGGTCCATTTGACCTATAGTGCATCGCATTGCACTGCTTTAAGCTGTTTTTAAAGACAGAGAGCATTGAGGAAAAGTCGGCAGGAAATGGACTTCATTCATTGTGTGTGGAGAACGCAACTGGGAAGGATTCTTCAAATCCGGTTTTGGCCAAGTTATGATAAATTTGCAAAACAGTGCCAACTTAATGAACAGTTTTTAGTTATTTCTCCAGCTGGCAGCAGTTGGTAAAACCCGCTGCTCAGACCAGACCGCAGACCAAGGATACGAAAGCAACATAAAAACTATAGCATACTTAAAGGCGCCGAATTATAAATGCTCTAGAAAAAAAGGGGCGTTTGCGTTCGACACTTTTACAGCAAATAAATAAGTAAGTAAATAAGACAGAAGTACATAAATAAGTAAATAAATAAATAAACAAAACATTGAATGACTAAATAGATAAATTAAGAAAATAATCAGATTTAACATCTACATCTTCCGATCATAAATGGACGTATAGTATAATCATCTTTAAATTAATATGCCCATTTGCAGGGTATTTGAAGTAAAAGTCAACAGTAGTAAGTAGAGACAAGAAGTACGTAGCTTAACAAGCAACTAAAACAGCAAATCAGCGCACAATGTGAAAAGAGTTGGAAAAACTAATGCCAGGGGCAGATACTAAAAGAAGATGAAGGAAAGGCAACGGCAATGGCAACGGCAACGGCAACGGCAAAGGCGAAAGCGGAGCTTAAACTAAAAGGATTTTCAACTATGTAAAAGCCAACAACTGGCGACAGAGAACAACGTCAAGTCTCCCTTAAGAAGATACAACAGTTGCATTTGGTCAGTTTATAGTATCTGCGCTTTAATTTACTGCGAAAGAAGTCTAAAATTAAAATAACATCCAAATTGCCAACTGACTTTCCACATTAATTTACTTGCTAGGAAATGAAATTCAGTTGCCAATGGTGAGTCAAATAAGGTATTTTCAGGAAAATCAAGCTGCAATTATAAATGCCAATTCTATAAATGCTGTTTTATAGTGAATCTTTAGAAGTTGTCAAATAAAAAAAAGTAAATTAAGAAATGTCTGGATATCTGTTGGACTTTAGCTATAAAGTATTTAAAAAATGTTCTACAAAACATTGCTCTGATTCTAAATAGGATAAATTAATCTCTTCGGCACTGATACTTTTATTTGAAGTGCCCCCATACTCTAGTAGACTTCTCTTGCTCAATCTTCCTTCCCTTACTAACCGAAGAACAATGCTTGGAGTAATGTTCATTCACAAATTACTGCAGGGCCTTATTGACTTGGCCAATTTGTGTGGTGAAATTACCTTCAACGTACTTTATAAAATAACTCGTAACTTTAATCCTTTATATCTTCAACATTGCTCCTTTAACTGGAAATTGCACGAGCCTCTTAAAGCTTCTATATTTTCATGTTTAACTAGTCTGACCAACTAACTACTCATTAATATTACTTTGGTCTATGGTTTACGTTTCCCCAATCCTAGCAACGAATGTTGGGCCAGTTATTTTCTCTTTACCATTTTAGATTCCCCAGAGCGTTTAGTTTTAATTTTAGTTTTATTTTTAATTTAAATATATATATTTTTTTAACTTTAATAGTTAATTTTAAATTAATTGTTGTGTCGGCTGCTTCTAGTTTGACAATACATAAATAAAAAATAACAATAATTAAAAAAATTAGCCATCAAAAAGTTTATTGAATATTGTATGGCATAATGATATAAACTTCCTTTTTCTTCGATTAATTACAAATGGATTTACTAAGGTCAATATGCGATAGTTACGGATCGCTAAATTTCTGAATATTATACTGACTGTAAGCAATTAATTGAGCTTTGATTCAACCTACAGATTTGTTTGCCTTGCTACTTTCTGAGATTTATATTTAATGTAAGTACTTATCAGTTTCAATTGTTGTCTTTAAATTGAAAAACTTTCACCAAAGTGAAGACCCGCAGTTTTTTAACATCTCTTGAGCAAACACATGCAAATATATACACACATATGCACACTAGAGTGCATCGAATTGTATGGGCCCGAAAAATGAAAAAATGGTAACCCATTTTCGTAATCTGTGGTCAATTTTAAGATGTTTTCACGAAGAAACCATAGTTCTAAAATGAATTCCTGGTCCGCGCTTTTTGAGTTGAAAATTCATTTTTTTTTGAAAATTTATATCTTGATTGTTTATGGTCCGATTCTGACAAACTTGGTGTCAATACTCTTGTTAGGACCAGGACTTTAAAAATTCAACAGAAAAAAGGACGAAATGTCCTTTAAACATAATTTTCATCCTTGGAACGACGATTTCGCGGTTTGCCTCTATACCAATAAATTAGTCTGAATTAAAGCTATTTTTTGGCAAAAAAAATTTTATTTTCCCTGAACCTGTATTTTTTGTTAACAGAAAATGTAACACATATTTTATTAAAATTGCTTTAAAACTGTATTAAAATAGGTTTTACATTTTCTTTTAATAAAAATTACAGGTTCAAAAAAAAAATTTTATTTTGTGCCAAAAAAAAACTTTAATTTGGACTAATTTTTTAAGATAGAGACGAATCGCGAAATCGCCGTTCCAAGGATGAAAATGATGTTTAAAGGACATTTCGTCCTTTGGTTCTGTAAAATTTTGAAAGTCCTGGTCCTAACAAGAGTATTGACACCAAATTTGTCAGGATCGGTCCATAAACACCCGAGATATAATTGTTCAAAAAAGTGAATTTTTCAACTCAAAAAGCGCGGACCAGGAATTCATTTTAGAACTATGGTTTCTTTGTGAAAACGTCTTAGAATTGACCACAGATTACAAAAATGGGTTACCATTTTTGGTGAAAAAAATCGATGCACTCTAATGCACACATATGCACACATATGCACACATATATTTATGCTCATAATTTAAAAAAAAAGAAATTTATACAAAGATAAATGTTTTCTTTGAAGCGCATTTGTTAATCACTCGCCCTTAGCAATTTTTTAAATCAATTCACTGATAATGCAATCTGGTGGCTGAGCATTTTCCCCCTTCCCCTTACCCCTTCCTTTGGAATGTTTCTCTGTCTTTCTCACCCTGTTTTGGCTTAAACACATTTCGTTGGCGCTGAGCATTAAAAATATTTAATTTTAATTAAAGTGACGTCTCCGTCAACATCCTTGTCGTGCTGCTCTCATCCTGGTATCCCCAACTCCATTCCCATCTCCATCCCCTATCCTTATTGTCGTTGTTTTCATTCTCATCCTTGTCGTCCTTGTTGGTTGACTGTCGGGCGCTGCTTGCGGCATTTGCGCCACAGCATTGCAAAAAAAAAAAATAATTTGCATATTTTTATATTAAAGTATTGAAGCGCACCGCACGCCACAGCACCACATCGCCACACAGTGGGGCAAGTGCCGCACGGAGTTGCGTTGGGTGTCACTGACTCCGTGTCAAACCCCAGCGACCACTTGAGCGCGCAACTAAGCGGCAGCAACAGCGGCAGCAGCAGCGACTGCCATTTAAATTGTTTGTGCCACAACGTTGCAAGTTGCCGTTTGCCGTGCACCACACGTGGACACTTGTCAGGAGGTTGCATCATTTTGAATACGCGTCTCGAGTGCGACGACTTCTCTGCATTTTTTTTCGCTGCCAGCAAATGCTGCACGTTTAACTCTGTGGCAGTGGCACTAAAAGTTGATTTCATTTATCAGCAGCACTGCGAAGACAGCCTAATTCTCCGACGGGGCCAACGGACTTGGCCAACGCACTTAGCCAAATGAGCAAAGGGGGCCAGGCCGGGCCAAAACAAATGAGCAAAGCGTATACGCCACGTGTGGCATAGCGGACTCGCCAGGTGGAAAGCACTTAGCAGCAGCAGTCAGCATGCCACAAAGGGACGCTGAAAAAAAAGGGAAACAAATGCAGTCATGACTTCTTCCTCGCACTGACTGCAGAATAAACTCGAAACTCATGTTGCAAGCAGTTGCCGGTTAAGTGGCGCGTTGAGGGTTCCGTGTCCATGTGGCACGGCAAGGATGCTCGCAATGGCTCTTTTTCTCTCTCTCACTCTCTCTCTCTCTTTTATTTTACCTGTTTTTCTGTTGTTGATTATAACGCATAATAAACTGGAATGCCACTCAGCGACTCGGCCTTTGTGTCTTTTACTCTGCTCAGCTTGCCCCATGTGGCAAGCACAACAGTTTATGCCACACACTCTCACACTCGCACTCTCTCATCTGTTTGCTTTCTCTCCTCAAACTATCATCAATTGGTTTAACAACTCGGCTGAATAACATTCCCATGCATTTAAAATTACAAAAATGAAACACAAAAAAAAACAAGTTGTCGCACCCCCTCCTCGTTTTGGTCCCCTCCCACTCACTCACCCTTTTTTTCTTTCTCTCCACTCCCTCTCCTCCCTCGTTCAAGCAGTTTTTACAGTCGAAATTTTGCGGTTGCCGTGTGCTTTATGGGCCTCTTCTCGCAGTTGTTGTTCAAAAGTAAACAACAAACTCCCTCTTCCTGTCTCTGCCTCTCCCTCCCTCTTCCTCTCCTTCGTCACCGCAGTCGCGATGCAGTCGGGCGTAACGGCAAGTCAAAATTTGCTGGCGTCGCTCTGTCCATCTACCTTCTATACCCAAATCTATACCTCATACCAATGGCCCTGCCCAAACCGAACTTCCTCTTACTCTAACTGTTCCATGTACAGACTGACGGCGACAACATTACATACAAGGCTGGCGAGGGGAGGAGGAGATAAAAGAATAGGAAGTCCAGGGGCGGATTGTTTTCAGTCCAGCAGATCGTTTTATTATTCCGGAAATAAACTTTTGCTACGAGTACACTTAGAAAAAAAAAAATGTCATCCTACAATTAGGAAATTCTTAAAATTTTAAGATTGCTGTTTACCATAATATTTTAATAAGGTATGAATCATTCTTAAATTAGCAATTTTGAGTAACGCTTTCTATGATAGCCATTTGATATGATATTCCGATTTATACTAAGCTTAGTCAAAATATATATGACCATGCCAAACTTTTGTTGACATCAAGCATTAAATACTTAGATTAAAATACATATATTGAAAATTGACAAGTTTAAAAGCTACAGTCGAACTTTTCTAACTCGAATCACCACTATCCAAAGAAAAGCTTCGACTTATAGAAGATCGAGTTATGGAAGTTCAACTGTATTTAAATTTCCTACAATTACATACTTATGGTAATAAAAGAAAAGTAAATGATATTCGAAAACGTTTAGTCTTACATACACGTATATTTAAATAATATGCAGTATATTCAGTTATTCGTCATTCATTTATTATTTATTCATAAATATACTCCATTTTAATACTTAAACGTATACTGTAAAAAAAGCTCAATAATTATTCGTCCAGCTAATTCCCTAATTTTAGCACTTCATAAATATGAAATTAAAAAAAAAAATCCCAATTCATTTTGAAACATTCTTTAATATCTGAAAGCATTCGTAATTATTTAATCGTAGTTCTAATCATAATATAGATCTGCATTCGAGGGTGGGCCCAGCTAAGTCCGGTCCTGAAGTGAGCGCAACCAGGCGTTAACGGTGGCGTCGCAGTCGGCGTCGCAGCTAACTTCGTCGTCGGCGTTGCTGTGGATTTGTTTGCAAGGTTTACTTAACGCACAGTTCGTCGGCTCGTCTAGCAAAGTTACCTTTAGCGATTGCCGACTGTGGGTTCATTTTCTAGACACAGATAGGGAGGGGGAGTGGGGGGAGAGTGGAAGAGAGGGAAGGAGCAGAAGAGGAGGTGGAGGGAACAAGATACATATTCAATTTTATGCTTGGCATGTGCCGCGAAGGCGAAGGCATCACGAAAGTTCGCTCAAGGAGAGATAGATCTCTGCGCTGGTTGGGCTTGGTCTGGTTTGGTTTGCTTTGGTTTGGTTTGGTTTGCCTGCTGATTACTTGACATATGTTGCAAGAAGCATTTGCTTTGTGCGGCAGCGTGTAAAACGGTTTCGCGTTTTACCAACAAACCAAAGTCTAATTCTTGAGAAAGAGTGGGAGGGAGATAGAGGGGGAGTGGGAAAGAGACTCTTGACAGCAATGTGATAAATGAAGCGCATGAAGAGCGCAAAATGTGTGGCAGCAGCAACAACAACAACAACATAAACGGCAACAACAACGAGCGCAGTGACCTGTGACCTGTGTGGCAGGCGACCCTCAGCTTGGTCAGCTTTTTCAGTTGCTGCCTTAACTTGGCCAACAAGTTTGTAACGAAATTTACTAATTTAATTTTTGCCATTTTGTTGACAAACTCAAAGTTGCTGTTGTTGTTGTTGTCGTTGCTACCGTGTCCTTTAAAGGACGATGCCGCGTTTTGCATGCGCGCGACGTGCAACTCGCAGCGATGTTGCTACCTCTCCACTTGCCACTTGCCGTGGCACGTTGCACGTGGCGCGTCGGTTGCTTGCCAAAAATAAAGTACTGCTACCTGCAACATCATCGTTGCAACGTCGCGTTGCGTCGCCGTCGTCATCGTGCCCCAAAACTAATGTGGCATTATTAAGTTTTGAACTTTGTCGCCAAACAGCAGCAGCAGCAGCAGCAGCAACGGAGGCAGCGAGTCCTTCGCATCCTTCGCTTCATTGCATGTCGTTTGCAAGGTGTTGTGTTGTTTATGTCTGTGTGTGTGTGTCTGTGTGTGTATCTGTGTATGTGTACACCTTGTTAGATCATTAAGAGTCCATTAGTCATTAGCTGTGCGCTGTCAGTGCAACACTGCACCTCCATTGCTGCCACGTTGCAAGCACCTTCATCTTGCCCCTTACCCATCTCATATCCTTCCTCCCTCCCACTCTCCTATTACATTGGCATATCTGAAATGCCATTTGATTTTAATGCGAATTTTGTGGTATCAACACGGTAAGTTGCATAACTGATAGGCACTTATAATAGAATAGAATATTATAATTTTGTCAGCATCAGGATAAATTCAAAAATTACAAAATAAAACATTATATTAAAAAATAAAATGTATGTAAATGCGACGAAATGGTATTTAGTTTTATTATTGCTATAATTTTTAATTTTATTTAAATATATTTTTTTATTATTATCATTTTCTTAAAAATAATAACATTATAAAATTTTAAATTTTATTTATTATATTAATTATTCCAAATGCGGCTAAAACTGGACAGGTATATTATGTAGCTGTCATAAGAAAAATTCGTGGAGCATTAAATACAGGGTATCTAATCTTCGGCTAACCAAAAATAACCTACTTTTCATATTTTGGTCACTTTTGAGTCACTTGCAGTGCGTGTGGCATGGAAATCTCCAAAAAAAGTCTTAATTAAACGTTGTCTGCCACAAAATTGAACGTGGGCGTTTTTTACTTAGGAGGAGAAGGGGATGGGTGGATGGAGGGGGGCCAGTTACTTGAGCGTGTAAAATTATTCTAGACTAAAAAAAAGCAAAAAATAACGAGAAACGCGAAACGAGTCGCAAAGTCAGCGATGCGTTTTAT
Source organism: Drosophila recens (assembly GCA_037043495.1). Taxonomy (NCBI): domain Eukaryota; kingdom Metazoa; phylum Arthropoda; class Insecta; order Diptera; family Drosophilidae; genus Drosophila; species Drosophila recens. The sequence continues at coordinate 49,436 of JBAMBJ010004558.1, forward strand.
GCGTTACCTTAGGCCCATAATTTGTGCGACATAATCGGGGCATGTCTCATACTCATACTCATACTCATACTCATACTCATACTCGAACAATGCCTCGTACAAACGAGTACTTTAAGTCTTTACTACATAGAATTCATTGCCTCAAACCGTTCATGCGGCAAAGACTTTATAATGTGTGTGTGTGTGTGAGGCATTAGATGATTTCCCATTTTGAAAACCATTTTCTTGTCTCGGTTGAATAATGTCAACATCTGCAGATTGCGATAAGAGTCTCTTATATTGAGATTGCAGTTTGAATCGAAAGTTTTGAAGAATGAAATTTGACATATGGATGGAAATTGCAAGGAAAATTACCAGAAATGTGAAAGAAACCTTTCAGAGTGTTTTATTTTAAAATAGGTAATTAGGCTTTTTTTTTATTTTAATAAATATATTTTTACGTCTTTTTTGTTAAATAATTGTAAAATATTTATATTCATAATATTTAATATTCACAATTTTTAAGCATATGTACATTTCAGCCAGTTTAAATATTTTAATAGATTTCTACAACTATTATTTTTAATGTAAAATTTTAACATAATTTAAATAAATATCCTTTCCTGCAATAATAATAAGTATTTTTCTCAACCGTAATTTCTCCAGGAGTTTTTTCATGCTGTTAAAATGTTGCTAAGACATGTTGCAGCAACATGCACGCCGCATCATGCTCAAACCGAGTTGCAAGTTCAGCTGCTGCATAGCGGCACAAAAAACGTAAACACAACATGTTGGCAGGCCAGCGAGCTGGAACTTGTTTGAGCGCATTGCGATAGGTCGTTCGTTCCTTGGCACCCACAACACAACACATGCATTCCAATTCCACTTGTTTCGCTCTCTCGCACTCTCTTGTTGAGAGCGCACGCGAATGAGTTGTGCCTGCCAACTGTTCGGGCGGCAGATGTTGAGCTACGTTCCACTCGCATGCACGTTCATTCCAACGCTGACTGAGGTTGCCTGAGGTTCTGTGTTCAGTTCACTTTGGGATTTCGTGCGGGATTGTTCGGAGCTGCGGCCAACGCGAGTTTCGATTTGTGCCTCAATATATTCAGTTGATACCAAAAGTGAAACATAGAGCAACCTACCCCAACGCGTAACCAACTAACGGCGTGCGGGGGCAGAACAAGAAGAAGAGGCCCAAACGCGTAACTCGCGCTATATATCCCACCATAAACCATATACATATACTATCTATAATAAAAGTGTTGAAATATTGCGAAAAAGGTATAACAGCAAATATATTTAAAATATAGAATATAAAAATAAATAATAGGAAATTCAAGCACGTGAAAATCTTTGGCCCGAAACACAGAGTTTTAACTAGCTGCGGTTAGTAAACTTATTTGCTCACCTGTAAATGCAACTGTTAGTGTAACTGTAAAAGTATCTGCATCTTTATGTGTGTGTGTGTGTGTAACTGTATCTATTAAACAAGTGTTGTCGCGGAAAATAGTTTGACACAGTTTTCGCTTTCTTAACTTCACTTTTGGCTTTCCGAGTGTCCTCGAAAAGAAAGTTGCCATCACAACAACAACAACGAAAATAACAATAATAATAAATACAACAACTACAACTACAACAACAAACAATAACAAGTAGCCAAAAGTTTTGGCCCAAAGCATCGTTTACTTTTTGGCCCATCAATAAAATGCACAATCTTTTTCTTTATTTACGAGCCCAAGGATATGGCCAGGCTTATGCCCTGTGAGCCCCTCTGAGTTCTGGCCAACAACGAATTGACTCGTTTATATATTAAATGTGACAAAGGATTAAACGCTCGGTTGGCCCCAATTTTGATGTGCTGCCAACATACATATATATACTTATATATTTATGGACAATTATTCAAAAAGAAAGTGTTTTATGTCTGCTCAGATTTCAATCGAAATTTGGCTGGCGACAGACTTTTGGCCCTCACTTTAAGTGCGAATTTTGAATGAGTCGCGTTTTAATTGCCGCATAAATAGAAATCGACGTGTCCTTTTTGTGCTGTTGTTGTTGTTGCCCGCGTAACACAATAAAATTTAATTAAGCTGACGTTTTATTGTTTATAAATTCATGTTAATGATATTTTGACGTTGCCCAAAGAGGCAAATGAGTGGGGGTAGGAAGGGGGGGAGGTAAAATGGAGGAGCCAAAAGTCTAACCCAAAATATCTGCAATTAACTCAATTCGAGGCGTGCAAATTGTTTGGGGAGAATTTTCCGCTAATTGTTTTGTGCCGACACTCGAAACGGAGCAGCGAGAAGAAGCAGAAGCAGAAGGAGAAAGGAATTTTATTTCCATTCAAGGATGCCAGCTGGTGATGTCGATGTCGATGACGACGTCGGCAGGACGCAGGACGCAGGATTTCATTTTGTTTTGATATGCAAATGGTGCTTAAATTCCGCGCTCCAGTTGAAATGAAATTGCCTAAAAGTTTTGTTTTCGAAAGTTGCCTCCGTCTTCGTCTCCGTCTCCTTCTTCCCGCTCCCTATTGTCAGGGATGGAGGAGAGAGAGAGTCATTTAATTTTAAATGCCTACCATTTTTATTAATGGTTATTGCCGTGAGTGAAAACTGTGCCCCTCCTTTTCTCTCGTGTAATAATCGCAAATTGTTTTGTATTTCTCAAAAATTCCCAGATAATATCGAAAGCGAATTTTATGGAGCAGATGAAATGAAGTGTTCTAAGCAAAAAATAAAGCTTTTGCAGATAAAATGAACTCCAAGGCATTTCCTGGCGGCAAAAGGATTTTAAAGCACATTCAGAAATCTGTCATAAAGCGTTTTATACTCTCACATATATATATAAGTATATAGAATCGCATTTCATATCATACTCTACTACCCAAACTCGTAAAAGAGTCATCCATCTGACGACACTTTTCTCGGGCCATTTCTACAAATTTGCGCACATTTCCCATAATTCTATCTATTTGCGAGTTAGAGGGGGGAAGAAGTGTCCCTCCAGCCCTCTTTTCCCCCCCTTTAGGATGTCTGTTTGCACAAACATTTATATCAATTTCTTTGTCCTTTGCTTTTCAACGAGAACGACAACGAGGACGACTTGCATTTATCCTTTTCTCATCCCCAAAAAAAATATATATTTCGCCTTTGCTATTTTGGTTTTGGCTCCAAGAAAATTTATGTATGCGTTTTATGGCTACGTGGCTCGTAAATAAGAAAAATGTTGCAATGCCGTTAGAAAATCGGTTTTATCCCCATATGCATATGAGGACGATTGACGGTTGACAGGGAAAGGCGCTGAAGGAAACTTTTCCGGAATATATTTATATATATACTATACACACCTCTGTCAGGAGAAAAGGTAGCCGAATAAAGTTAGCTGAATCTATTTTGCATATGGATGCGATATCATTATACGGCTAATAAATTTATCCAGCTACCTTATTAAGTTATTCTTTACTTTCTGATACTACATAATGCAGAATGTGAAATTATAATTCCAATTCTTTAGACAACTTTATCAGCTCGAAAGGTAAATTGGTTAGTTTTTTAAAGGGAATTTAAATAATTTTTTCGATTTTTGGCTTATAAATTGAGACGAAATTAAATGGATGAGAACGCAATACCCCTTGTCTTTACCAATAAACCATTAAAAATGTAGATGCCATATTAACATAATGCAAAAAAGTTCAAAAGCTCTAATTAGTTATAATACTCATTTATTTATTATTTTCATTGTAACTAATGTAGACACACACTCAACTTGGAGTATTTGTTTCTTTTTAATCTTTCTCTTTTTCCAATTATTTTTTTACCTAATCTGAGTTCAAAGTATTAAATAAAAATAACATTTTCACAAGTAAGGTGCATCTGAATAACTAAACTGAGTAGATTTTCCAATGCAAAATATGTCTTCTATTTACAATTAATTCGTCAATCAATAACATGAATTATTCTACTTCTTCAATTTTTAACTCTTAGCTGTTTGGAATATTTAACAAAACTAAAATCAGATTTGCTGAGCTCGTGTATTAAATATTAACTTTGTTATACTTTTGGTCTTAAATTAAAATTGTATGTGCATACAATAAATGCATTGTTTATTTTATAATATTATATAAGATTTGTACCTTCAGCTCTAAATAATTTCTTTCTGCCGACTGTTTTTGGTCTACGTTAAATAATTAAATAATATCAATGTCTGCACTGACTTGTATTTTGATTTCTTTTGCATTTAGAATAATCGTACTTTGTAGATATTTTTACATTTTCTACACAATAAGTGCAAATTAAAATCTAAAATATAGACAACAATTTTTTTGAAAACTACACTTTTCGATTGCCAAGTTGAAATCCTATTACACTTTGATTTAAATCACAGCTGCTCCATTAGGCTGTGCAGTGTCTGTTCAGATCCAGGTGGTCCTGAAAAGGATTCCAGGGGGAGGGGCAAGCGGAGAAGAAGAAGGCGAAAAATTCGTACAATTTGATATTCTTAATTGAATTAAAAATTCTTGAATGCAACGCAAATTGGTTGTTGTATCTTGTTGTTTGTTTGCTTTTTTCTGTTGAATGTATTTCATTATTTCATTTCAATTCATTGTTTGTATTGTTCTTACTCTATGTGTGTGTGTGTGTGTGTGTGTGTGTGTGTGTAGGTGTGTGTGTTGGTGTCTTGGCTCAGCAAATGCAAAAATTGTGCAGAGAACCATGGCAAAAGCGAACGGAGATGGCCAAATTGGTTGTTGCCATTGCGAGGCAACAAAAAACGAGGAAAACAAATACAAAAAAAGAAAAAAAGCCAAAAACGCAGTTCGTTAAACTCGGCCGTTTATGAATTTACACAACACATTGCCTATTGTTGTTGTTTTCTTGGTGTTGAAGTTGTTTTTATTGTTGTTGTTGTTGATGTAAATATGTAAATATATTTGCAGTTGTTATACCCCGTATCCATTGGTATATTGAGTGAAAGCTACACTAATGTGTGTAGAAACCTTCATAAATGTACATATTTCACAACAATTTCAAAAGTGCCATCAATAAATACTTTAAGCAGTGACAGTTCTCAACTATTACACATTAAAATTTCCTTTTACATTACATTTATAAACACGACAAGTAATTTAATTTTTTATTCTAAATATATTAATTTAATTTTTTATTAATCAAAATTTATACGGTTAGAGTTCTATGATAATTTCTGGAGTCATACTAATATTCCATAACAAAATGGAGAACTTTGTTTACAAGATTCGTAAAATTTTAGTACATTAGTTTAAAAACCTTTGTATTTTCTAAATATTCTAAAATGTGTTGCATTCCAACATAACAATAAAATACTTTTTAAAAAGAAACTGGTTGAATTTAAAAATATATATTTATTTGTACACTGATAAAGAAAATTAATTACAGCCAAAGCTCTTAGTTTTGTGAATGAGTTTAGTTTAAAATGAGTGAAGAATTTAGTTTTTTAAAATGAAGCTTTTTGTCTATTTTTCTTTAAGTGCCTATTTCAAAATAAATCAAAAATTTTTAAACACTTTTTAACAGGGTATATGGTTATTATTCATTGCCTGATTATGGGATATCTGACAGTCAAGCCTACATATGCTTATAATCGAGTTCAGTAACAGGGTAACTGCAAGTCGGGCACACTTGAATTGCTTGTGATTGTAGTTGTTATTTACAATTGCCGAAGCAAACGAAGCAGAACGTTGGCAGCGGCATCGACGTCGACGTCGACGTTTCGTTTCGTTTTCGGGCTGTTATTTGTGAGCGCAAGTTTAGAAAACAGAATATGTGGTATTTACCCTCCCTCATCTATCTCTCCCCCTCTCCCACCCATCCCTGGCCAGCCCCTTTTGGCAAACCAACAACAACAAAACTAAAGTAAGTTGCTGCAACGGCACCGCCGAGTTGCATGCTACAAGAATAATAGGCGAAGGAGGAGGGCAGATAAAATAATGAAAGGTGAGGAGAGCAGCGGAGGGAGAGTACAGTAGAGCCACCCTCGACTGACGGCATTTCCCGGCTTGTGAAATGTAAAATAATTTGAATATTAAACTAGAATTAGCCAAGTGAGGCATAGAGCACCTTGTTGCAGTTGCAGTTGCCGTGTTGCCGTTCCATTTGCCGTTGTTGCTTATCATCCCCTCGCTGCGATTGTTGAGCGTTGTCAAAGCCGGAAACGGAAATGCACAGGGGACACTCCCACACACAGCACACACAGAGGGGAGTCGAGGCGTGGCAGGGGGACAAGTGTTCCCAATTAACCGGAATAATTAATGCAGCTGTGTGTCATGTGGGGAGACAGTCCTTGAAACACTTGTTTCACACAAGTAACACAGTTGGCCAATACTTACTCGTAATTACCTGTTCCATCTATCGTTTCCAACCTGCTGTCTCTGTGTCTGTGTCAGCGGGCCTTTCCGCGAAATCAATTCAATCAATTGGCTTAGTTTACTTTCCATTGAATGCATTAAAAAAAAAAAACACTTTTCCGCGAATTTCGTCCATTCATTCACATTCACAGTCACAAACACAAATTGCCCCCTTAAGTTGCAAGTTGCAAGCAGACTTTGCATTGGCTTCGCTTGTTGTTTTCGTGGTAACTGCTGCAATTAGATGTCATTAAGGTGTTTGTGCCACAACTCAAATGCCAGTCAATCAATAAGACTCTATAAGAGGCTTTCATTTGCATAAGACTACAAAATAACTAATTATTAGAAAATAGTAAAAAAACAAAAATATTATTTTTAGTCTCATCATTGTACAGTGTGTGTGGGTTACATCTACTATTTATGTTATCGGTCTGGTGGATCCACTTCGCCTAATGAGTTCATGACGCACTGATTCGGAAATTGAATAATTGCAAAATCCTAACTAGAAATTCGCTACTAAAAAAAGCAGACGGTAAAAACAACCAACTGGCTTTTTATTTTCATTCAGTAAAAAGTCGGAATGAAAATGACGAAAAGGTGCATGTTAAATTATTGACTCGCAGTTACCCTGCCAAACAAAATTAATTGACGCTTAAATAAATTGACAAAATAGTATCTTTTCAACTTTAAAATGTTCGACAATTCTTTTGGTTTTTTATTGCTTAGTATATAGATGTAGGCAAAGCGTCTTGGTAAATATTTGTTTCATATAAACTAAATATTTATATGATATGAGAGCGACTACATTTTGTATTTGATTACTTCAGCTCTAGTAGTTGTTATGATCAGTAAGGGCTGCCAATTGCTTGATTTTTACTATCAAGTTTCAAATCATTTATTTTTAACAATTTACAAAGACCTTGAATCTCTTTGTAATCAATATCTTAAACTTCCCTCAACTTGTATAATCTGTAATAATATAAAAGAGAAAACAAATAGTAGATATACAGTATTTTAGGTATTGTTTATTCACTTGAATGTTTGTTATATGCTTTTAATTGTAATCCGTATTTTTTTCAAAATTATAGGGTAACTATGCGAGTAGTTTGGCTCCAAAATGTTGTTGCACATCGGCTCTGGTTCATTTTAATAAATTTGAGATAAATGCCTGAGTTTCAGTTTCTGTTTGAATTTCAATTTCAATTTCAATTTGGCATTTCATTTTTCATATGCCTCGCTGGGTGAATGCGTTTTGAGTGTGATTCATGTGGCATGCTACTCATTGGGTTGCATTCAGATAAGCGCATAATTTTACGAGTGGCAACATTAGCTGATCCAAGTGCCACAACAATGTGCATGTGTGTGTGTGTGTGTGTGTGTTCAGTACAGTAGCTGTGCAATTAGGAGACATTAGCCTGGGTCGCACTTGAAATGCACTAATGGAATTTCGAGTTTCGTTAATCACACGACGATGCGGCCAATGAACCGCATTTCCCTCCTTCCCCGTTCCCAACACATTTGAAAGCCAAATTCACTTAAGATTAAGTCACAATTTTATTAGATTTCTTCGTTTATTCTTCTGACTGAGACAGACAGACAAACAAAGCGCTTGGTGGCAATCAAATTCGAGTCAAAAGTCTAATGAATTTCTACTCAAAAATTCATTAGAAACAAATTGAAAACCCATATCAAAAGCCACAAGCCAAATAATTTACTTATAATGGCAACAATAAAAGCCAAGGCACACGCGTAACAACAAGTCAAGTTAGAATGCCCGACTAGCTGATACCCTATATACAAATCTTAATTTGTAAAATGAAATACGTATTTAACTTTTTTGGTTCAAAATGTAGCTTTTTCACCCCTTTACCCTTTTATGTTTATGATTATAGGGTATATGAAATGTCTGTTTACCTCGCAGTCAACCTGCCGCCTTACTAATTTGCACTAATTGATTTCTTTTGGGCCGCAACTGATGCGTGTTGCCCCATTCCGTTTTGGCCAAGGCTCTAAGCCCATTTGGAGGCTTTAATTGAGCGTCTGCCTGGTCGGCTGTCAAATGTATCTTTCATTTGACATGCGTTGACAGTTTGTCGGTACACTTGGGGCGCGAAGGGGCAAGGGGCAAAGGGGCAAGCATACTTTTCTCGTATTGTTGTTGCTGCCGCTTTTGTTATTTGTGTGGCAGCCAAATCGAAAACTAAAGAGCCATCAGTCGAGGCGAGGCGAGGAGGAGTTGGCCAAGCGCAGTCAAACTCTCATTAGCTGATGGCTCAGATATCATGCCACACCAGACCATGTCTATTCCCCTGTCCCTCTCCCTTCCCTTCCCGCTGCCTTCAGTCTGATTGGGTTTTAATGCGTTTTGCCCACGAGACGAAGGTTACGCCTCCAAGCTCGTATCTTGGCTTTGATTGAAGGCAACAAACGGCGACGGCGACGGTGTCGTCTTTAACCATTAACCAAATGATCAGTTGCAATGACAAACACTTTCTCTCTTTGACACAACAAAATCTGTGATAAGACCTGTTCCGAATTCTGCTTCCGATTTCACTTGGAACTAAAGGCTTCAAATCATTTATTTAATAAATGTTGTCCAAACATATTTGTATATTATTTAAAATAAGTATTCATATTAATATTGTCATTAAAAGACAATTATATTTTTAATCTTTCTAACAAATACTCGTAAATATTTAAAAAATTGTATATATAAATTGTTGTAAAATCAAACTAATTAACGCATATAACAAACAAACAAACTAAACTTTTTATTTGTCGATAACAAAGTCAACAAATCGCTCAAGGCCATAAAATCTATTGCGAGTAATTTACTCAATTTAATTTTTCAAATCTAATTAAAATGTTCTGACTACTTTGAAAGAAATGTATCTGACCTATTAAAATAAATGAATAAAAAGGTGTTGCATTTTTGCATTTAATTAATTTTAATGACAATGTAATAAAGGAATTTAGCGTTTCGAAATGTTGTTTTACATATCATAATTTCAATTTGAAAGTTAACCTTGAAGAGTAATTTTTACTTAACTCTAAGCAAACCGTACTTTGGAATTTTTAACATAACTCAGAAAAATATAGTTTGTAATTTTAATTTATTTTAAAACTTATTTATTTCATTATTTATTTTTTACTATTTATTTTTTGTATTTATTTAATATAATTGTTTAGACTCAAATTAAACAGAATCTTGCATAAATTAATTTATTAAAATTATAAGCATTGATTTTTTTCAATGTATTGAACATTATTTATTTTCGTAAAAAATTTGTCTATGTTTAAGTTGTATTCAGATTTATTTATTAATTTTCCAATCACTGAAACTTGGCTTAAGGTTGCCACTGTAAAGACTTATGGTTGTTTACAACTAGAGTCAGATAGACATTTATTAAATTTATAAAAAAATGGAACATGATAAATGATGAACTAAATGCGGTAGTAAAAACGTTAAAAATTTAGAAGGGATTCGCTTAAAAGCGTCATTAATTTGCACTTTGTTTGGCTTACAAATGGAGTCTCAATTGGGATACCTGCAGATGCCGACAGCTTCAGATGCACTTGGCTGCATTTTGCACAGGTGTGTACACACACACACAAGCACATACACACATGTACATTAGCCATTTAGTAGCTTACGCCCACCTGCAAATCAGTGGCATGAAGAATACAAAAGAGCTTGCAGCTGGCGATTGGATTTGGCCCCGACATGAGGCATGAGGCACGATTTTCATGGCCCTTCTCTGCACTTTGCAGCATCTTCAACATGAATTGGTAGTTGGTAATTGGCCTGGCTATGGATAAATTTAGCTGCTGCTGCTGCTGCTGCAAAGAAGCGGGCCAAAAACAATAATAATCGCAACGCCAGCAACAAAACATTAGGGACAGAGACAGAGAGTCTGGTTGCAACGTGCAACGAGCAACTTGCAACGCTCCAGTTCCAGTTCACAGACATTGACACAGTTTTGCCAGGTAATCGTCGAGTCTGCTACGATTTCTGCATTTGCCTTCTACTACCTTTTTGCATTTTGAAGCATTCGTTGAAAGCAACTCATCTCTGCTTTGGTTGCTCACGTTGCATGTGTGGGAGCAACAACAATGAGCAGCATCAGCAACAACAACAACAGCACGATCTTCTGGCTTGTTGCAAGTCGCGAGTTGAGCGATCAACAAGTCAGCAATGCTGCCTGAAATCTAATTAGTAATATTTGTTGTTGTTTCGGTTGTTGTTGTTGTTGTTGAAAATGCATTGCTCGTGCAACGTGCAACGATGTAATGAGACTGACACACAACACAACTTCGTGCAGCTCGTTGGCTTTACTTTACTGCGTTTATTTCTTCTTCTCTGCTTGTTGGCAGTCTCCTCTCCAAAATATGTATACCCTGTAAATATCAAAGTTCGCTAAAGTGTATATAAAAATCAGTCTTATAATATGGAAACATATTATTAATATGTTACATTTATCAATCGCTCATATTTCTCAATATTTAACTTTGTGTACTGGAAATCTTATAACAAACGGATAATAAACAGAGAAAAAGATCATGTTTAATTGTGAATTCAGAGAACAGGGTATTTCTTACTTTCCATATTCGGTTAGCTGATACCTTATGCTTTTTATTTGCTTTTTGAAATCGTAAATCTTCAGTTGTCATTACATGTTGTCGGTTGTTTTTGAATGTTATTATTATTGTCCCTCTCTATGCCCCTTGGCCTTTTGATTTTCGAGTCATACAAAATGCGAAATTTAATAATTGGCTCGCCAGTGGAATCCACAACAACAACAAGAAGAATAACAGAAACAACAACAGAAATCCGTATGAACATTCTTTTTTCTTTGGAGGTGCTAACGAGCTGCGACAGTCGATGAATGCCACGCAAATGGTTCAACACGAAGGTGTTGTCATTCCTGTTGTTGTTGTTGTTGGTTGTGGCTGATAAAAGCCGCTTAACAATACATTGACCGTGCTTTAAATGACACGCCTTGGTTTGGGTATACAAATTGTCGAGTATTTTAAAATTCAGACAATATATTTATTAAAATATGAATCATATGAACTTCCTGAGCACCTAAAATAAAAATAATAAAATGTTCGTAGTATTTTAGTTTTGAATCAAATATGTATTGTGCTGGCTCTGGAAATTACCGTATTAAATTAAATTCTAAGATTTCGACATTTTTAAATTTATCACTCATTTTTATCATTTTCTTTTTCATTTATTTCTTTTTTTTATTTAAATAAATATATTTCTTTTAGTCTTAATGTTTAATTTTAAATTAATTGTTGTGTCGGCTGCGCTTATTCTGACAATAAATAAATTGTTCCTAAAGCATAGCATATCAATAAATCCGAATCACTGTGCAAGACATTTGTCATGCCTATGGAATTTATTTTCGGTCAGTTCATCCGAAAACTTAACTGCTTCTCTGCTCTGGGATCACAAATCTGTCGCAATTATGTTAATTTGATTTCATTTTTGTCTCCTTTTATTTGGCGAATTTGCCATTTTACGAGCAAATCAAATTTGTTGCGGCTATTGCATTAAGTAGCCAACAGAAGAAAAAAATATATTCGAATATAATGGCACAAATATTGCGGATGCGTTACAAGAAAAAATCAAAGCAAAAACAACATAAAATGGTTATGACAAAGCAAATGAAAATAAATGAGCCCACAAATGCACAGACTGCTCCTAGGGAAGGAGGGAAATGACATGGGGAGGGGAACTGAAATCAGAGTCAGAAGTGCCGCGTCCTGGGCATATTTTTTGGAGATAAGCGTGCTGTGGCAGGACACAGAAACAGACAGAAAGGACACGGACACAAAGCGTAGCACAATTGTATACAAATGGTCAACTTAACTAAAACAATGGCACCAAAGGGAAAGGCCAACACTAAAATGAGTCCAGCTCATAAAACCAAAAAAAGCAACAATAACAAAAGGCCGACAAAAGAGCACAGACTGGCGCCAGTTGACATTGTGAGGGGGGAGAGGGGAGAGGGAATGACGGAGGCAGCTCTCCTGTAAGGAACCTGGAACCTTGACTCAGGGGAAAACAAAAGACGAGCTTCGTTGTTGTTGCTTTTGGCCTATGAAAAGCAAACGAACTGCAAATATAAAATTAACAAGAAATCAATTTGAGAAATATCAACAAATACACAGAGAAAGAGGAAGGGAGATAGAGAGAGTAGGAAGGAGAGGGAGTCAGATGTAATGAAATGAAAGCGAAAAAGTCATCAATAAGCAACAGAAAGGCTTTTAATAAAAGTGTTTGCGACTAGCAGACACCCTGTAAGCAGAAAAAAGTTAAAGCGCATTAGAACGGTTCAAAAAAATATTGATAAAAAAGTTGAAATAGTCAAGGCTTTGTGAATATTTGTAAAACACAACTTGAACTCTAAAAACAACTCAACAGCAACATATTAAAATAAACTGTCAAAGAAAAGCAAGAAAATGGACAAAAGATACATTTTTATTAAATGTAAAACATTTTTTGCATGAGTTACAACCAATAAATAGTTAAAAGATCTTTTAAAATTATAAATATTTGCTTAAATAGATAGATGGATAGGTAAGTGAAAGAATGAATACATATTTTACTTTCACTTTTTTTGTTGTCGAAAAGTTTTTTGGAAAATTTAAAGAATTTTTCCATTAATCTAAAAACTTCTGCTTTTTCTTTCTACCACTTACACGGTATCAATGCTAAACAATTATGTTATGCTAATTGCTGTGACTTTTCGCGGTTATCAATAATAATAAATAATATAATACTTTAATTGCTTACATACTCCTTTTTTTATTGTTTTGTATTTATTACGCTAGATATTTTACAATAAAAATGATTTAACATGGAGATAGACTGCTATGTGATAGACAGAGCCTTTGATGTATGCTTTGTGCAGGGTATACAAAATTGAATGTAATGAATTTTATGGTATTGGCTTTGTCATTTCGCGGTTATCAATTCAGGCGAACGCGCACAGCTGGCCAAAACGCAGGCTTTGGCATTAGCCAATAACTAAAACCTGGCTCGTTTCTCGGATGCCATCGGACGAACCAGTTGCTGCCAGTTGCCACATGCGACGACGCTGCTCAAAACGCTCCCACGCTCCACTGCACAGAGAGCGGAGAGGGTGATAGGAGGGGAGAGAGGACAGCGGGAAGAAGAGGAGAGGAGATGGCAAAGACGAAGACGTTGCTGGCGCATCAATTTGCGATTATGAAAGGCTGCCTGGCCAGCAGCAGCAGCAGCAACATTTTAAGCTGCCGCTAGATAGTAACTCTAGGGGGAGGGAGAGTTGGTGCGGGGAGAGGGGAGGGGTAAGCAGTTACTGCTACAATGGGCAACTCTTTATTCAATTCAATTTCGATGTGGATAGCCAAGAAATCTGTGCATTAAATGCGCTGCCGTCGCATCGTTAGCATCCAACTGACCCGACGAGCAACATTTTTGTTGTTGTTGCTAATGTTGGTGCTGTTGTTGTTGTTGCAACTGCCACACAGCTGTTGCCATGGAGCAACGCTTTGACTCTTTGGCCTTCACATTTAAATTGTTGTTTGTTTGGTGTTGCGACTGCGCATTTATGAGCTTGTTGCATGCAACATAATCGCAAGCAGAGAGTGAGACAGAGAGGTTGAGAGAGAGAAAGAGAGAGGGAAAGAGTGTCGCTGCTGCATAAGCTATTTGCTTGTGGCACTGTCACAAAAGAACTCGTTGTTCGTTCGTTCGTTTGGTTCGCTCGCTTCGTTCTGCAGCACTGAAGCGCATCACCGCATCAGTTGTTGTTGTTGTTGTTGCTAGAGTTGTTGCCAGTTGTTGTTGGCAGTTGTTGCCGCCGCGTGCTCATTCTTATTTATGCTTCAGCACGCAGACGCTCTGGTTGCATATACGCTTAGCTCTGATTAAATGGATATTCGTGCCTCAAAAACTGCAGAGCTCGTCTCCTCTTTCATATCCCCCACTCTTTCCCCTCATTTCCTTCTCTCCTCCCTCTCTTCATTATTTTTATGTTTATTTCGTGCTTTATGAACTAAAATGCCAAACGCTTTGCGAGAATTCTTTGAGAATTATTGAGTGTATTTTTTCGTTCTCTGCTTGTTTCAAGCTGTTGTTAATTTAACGCTAAATGAAGTGCGAAATTACTAAAAAAGTTTCCCTGCCAGAAATATGTACATTTATTTTTTTTAATTCTGTTGGTCAGTTTTGAGTCATTTCCTGCAGCAAACAAAGTCACAGCGGTGAGCTGTAAAATAAGCTGATGCTGCAGATGAGAAGTAAAGAGAAGGGCACTAAAGAAGGGTCAGTGAAGTTGTTGGCCATGTGGTTTATTAGTTTCGTTTGTTATTTGCTGAATGCTTTTAATTGTTCAGCCCAAGGGAGACATGAGAGAGAAATGAAGAGAACAAAAGGGGGGCAAAGTGTTCATTCAGCTGCCTCAGCTGTAAACTGATACACAGCCTATGTGAGGGAGTAGTTTTGAGCATGCCAACAGGTTCCATCACACCCAGCATTTGGAAGAACATTTTAACAAAAAACACCTTAAAAAGGCTCTTCGACTGCTGTTGATGATTAAAAAGAGATAAATTTTATTTGCGATTAAAAGAAGACTCTTAAATGACTGAGGCATATGCTTAAAATGTGATTTTTTAAAATTACACTAAAAAAATGATAAGCTATTGGATATTGATCGTGCAGGGAATTGAAATGTGATTATTTAGGTTGTTACTATGTAAATTGCACTGAAATCTGTAACTGAGCAGGAGTGTTTAATTGTTGCGAGTAAGCAAGAGACTCGAGTTTAATTCATAAAGGTGTTTCATTTTTTTAATGAACAAAAATATGATTCGAAAATAAGTCAGAAAGGCAGGTCATAAACGACTCTAAGAAGAGTCGCGATAATTCTCTCCCGACGAAAGCATCCTTTCTTTAATCAAATAGAGGACTCGAAAAAGACTCGAATGTGATTAAAAAATTTCATTAAATGCCTGCTGGGATACGGCTTGCCACAGATGAAGTCAATGGCGCAGCGTTTGCTTTCTGATTTAACGCCTCTCTGCGCACAACACGTGCAACGGAAATGAGTGGCAACAACAACAATACAAGCAACAACAAAAGGAACAGTGTGTGCGATAAGTCTGCTATCAGAGCAGTCTGTGGCAGGCACTGTCGCGACGTTGCATGCCACAGGCAGGCGCGCGCAACCTAATGTCTATTTAATGCATGCAACATCATAAAAACAGGTGCAGGTAGCAGCGACGACAACTCTGACTCATCGCGTGCTGTGTCCTTGTGTTGTTGCAACAACAACAACAACACGATGAAGAGCTCGTAATTAGCTGACTAATAAACCGTTAACAATTGCATAAGAAAACGACGAGCAAACAAACAAACTGAGAAACAAACAAACAACATGTTTATATTCATAAGTCAACATTGTGAGCCGAGTCTATAAATAATTAATGCCCCTTGGGGCATGCTGCCTGTGGACAGTGAACAGTGGCCAGGACAACGGGGCGGCGGCTATGTTGCAGCAACAGCAACGCGCGCCAATAATTGCCAGGCGATTCTCCATTCAATACGCCTGTCTGCCACCTGCCACTTGCCCCCTTCCCATCTCGCCCCCTTCCCATCGTACCACCTTCTGTGGCAATGCATGAATATCGATGATGATGTGTTCAGCTCAGCTGCACGTGGACTCGGTGCCTTGCCCATCACTGACAGCTGACCTTGCACTCCACCCACCTTCCTTTCTCTTCCTCCCCTGCCTCCTCCCTCGTCCCCCCACAACCCTCCACCCCACCATCCTAGCAATTTGACTGCTTTCCATTGATCAGCTGCCTGGGGCATGTCGTGTGATTGCCTTATTGGTTTCTTTTTTCTTCTTCCTCCTCCTCCCCATCTTCTCTGTCTTACGGCCATAATGAGAAAATGATGCTGCCTGATTGGTATTGGGTTCATTGCTGCGTTGCGAATGCCATTTACGAATCTCGCTCCTCTTTATGCATTCATTCATACGTCAGCACAGCTTAAGGGCTTATACTATGCATACTTATTTAATGCATAATTTAAGCAATTTTCATTTTAAATTTTAAAACACATAAAATTGCAGTCAAACTTTGCGATAAACTCGCATTTACTATCATAACTTTATTTTCGGTATACTCTACAAATTGTTTGTGCCTTTCAAGATCGTATATTCAGTTTGTCATGCTGAAAGTGAGAATTTAATTCATGTTTATAATATACTTAGTTCAGATTTTAATTATTGTTGATGAAATAAGATACGTTTTATACAATTTTATGTATCGATATCCATAAAATTTTCGGTATCAATATGTTCAGAAAAAATTAATTTTAAAAAGATAATTTATAAAATTTGTTTTTTATTTATTAAATGATACAATCATCATACAGAATATACAGAACATTTTTTTGAGCAGTAGAAAATTTGGCTTTTATTTAAAAAAAGCTTTTGGAAGTTATTTAAGAACGTATTCGCAAGGTTTAGATGGCAGCCTTTTAGTTTTGACATTAATTTCAATACAAATTATTTTACAATAAAATTCAGTCCTTTAACTGATGTCTTTCTGTACTGACAAAAAATATCTTGATAAACAATCTGAAATCATTCTTAGCTTTTTCATGAGTGTTTATACAGATTTTTTTTTAATATTCCATTGCATCAAACACTCTTTATTCGATTTTTGATTATTTTCTGCATAAATACTTACTAAATGTTAAAGAATAAATATAATTAAGCAAAGCAAAGGGTATGAAGTCTGTTACTATTTAAAATTTAAAAGTTCTATCGCTTGCTACAGTATTATCTAAATTAAGCTGAACCCCTAGGTAAAGTTGTGCCCGGTCTCGGGATTTCCAACAATTAGACTACAGTTTTTAAGCTCAACGAGTTTGCATTAAATTTTGCGCCATAATCGTCATGGCTGGCTAACAGTTTTCGCCATTGTTTTTTCTATAACAGCCTCAGACTCTCGCTCTCTCTGCCTTACTCTCTCTCTTCTCCTCTGTTTTTCTCTTTGTGGTTGAGTTTATGGTCTATGGACACGTAATTCACCTGCTTTGTCTGTATGTTTATATGTATGTATATATATATATATATATATATATTTGTTTTTTAGATTTGCGCTGAGAATTGTTGCCGTTGTCGAAAAGTTCATTAGAAAGTGTTTCGACTTGTTGTCGTTGTTTTTTTATTGTTGTTTTTGTTGGCTTTGATACGGGTAGTGCACAGACAATGCCCCAGCTTTGTGCAGCTTATGTCACGGTCATGGCTACTTGCAACCAAAAAGCTTCTGAAGTTTCTTTTCTGTGGAAAGTCTGGTTTTAGGACCAATAGACATTGAATTGTCATTCAAAAGTGGCCTCTAGTGCTAATGAAGCCTATGTAATTGAGAGGCTAACACAGACACACACACATACACACAAAGCACACACACTTAGTGGCCAGCAGGTGTTAATTACACCACAAAGTGAACCGAATGCGTGGGATATCGAGTGGCTTTAAGGTTCTTAAGTGTTTGGCCCGGAGTGTGTTTTTGTATGACGAGTGTTTGTTTTGGTCGCTGGTTGTCAATGATCCTTAATTAGATGGGGCAACTTGGGAGGCATTTATGTGGGAGGAGGAGGAGAAGTAGGAGGGGGAGTGGCGAAAGCGTGATGTAATTAATATTCGATATGTGCGCTTCTGACTGCCAGCTAATTAATTGGTGTGCCGCTAGGCAGCTACATGGGCTCACTATTAAGCAACATTGTTCTAGTCGAGATGGAGATAATACACACACACACATTTACGTACACACACACACATACTCATACACGCGAGGTTAACCATAGAAACCACAGCCTACAAACCGAATCTGAACTGAACTTCGCATCGTAGCAACATTATTATCGAAATCACGCAAATATTTACCAAAATAATTTGTCAACTTAACGCGAAAACTTTACCACAAGCCGCTGCCACACACATACACACTCACACACATGACACCCCCAAAGCCGCTCAGCATCCCCTGCGCACCCCTGCTTCATGAATCCCTCTCTCAAACAGGCTTAAATATTTGCTCGCAAATTGATTGAGCATGCAATTTGAATGGTTATACTGTGAGTGAATGTGTGTCTTTGTGTTGGCCTTTCAATGATTTAAATTTATAGCAATTGCGCTGCAATTTACAGGGTATGACAGAGTCCTTGACTCTCACTAGGGTAAACTCATCGCTGCGCAGTGAAGCGCGTCTAATCCTTTGTGAAATTTGTTTTTTTTTGTTTTTTTGCTTTCGGCTAAAGCTCTGGTTAAGTCTCTGGCCTTTTGTCGTCGGCTTTGTCCCGTCTTGGCACCTGGCCATAAAATTAAAATTTCCTTGCAAGCATAAAACGCTAAATGAACCTGAAAATAACGCCACAAAAAATAAAGGAGAGAAAGGAGAGAGAGCAAACTGAGCAGCCATAAAGCGCGCCAACACCTTTGGAAAGAGTGCTGCAAAAGCAGCTAGAGGGGAAATGGAGAGGGAAGGGGGTGGTGCCTTTGACAAGGCAGTTGACATTGACATTATGAGGGGGTGGGAAATGGAAACTCGGATTGAATGCTTGACGCATTGAACGAGCGATTGAATCTGCAGCTAAATCTGAATCTCAAACTGATTTTCGCTGAGTGTGTGTGTGTATTTGGGGTGTGTGTGTGTGTTGTGCCAAGCGTGTGTCAAATTATGACAGTCGCTAGATTTTTAGCATGTCACACACCTGCTTGAGTGTGTGTATTTGTGTGTGTGCCCTTGGGGCAACAACGAGCCATTGCCATTGCCGTCTTATCGAATGCGAATACCTTTTTTGCTGTCTGCTTTTAGGCGCACAAATTGCTCCTTCTTCCTCTCCTTCCTCCGCTCCTTCTTACTCTCTCCCCCCCCACTCTCTCCTTCGACAAAAGGGTTCGCCAGCCGTTGCCAGTCGGCTCAACGTTTACACAGACGACTTGTTACGTTTTCCGTGCGTGTGTGTCTACAAAAAATATTGCTTTATTTTTGTGAATTTGGAGCGCACGGGACTCATAATTTCGTGTAGGCCCCCTGAGTGTGCGTGTGTGTGTGTATGTGTGTATTTTGCTTATGAATATAGATTTTTCCATCGACTGCGTTGATGGTTTGCGTTCGGTGCGTTTATTCGGATTTTGGCCTAACTCAAAGCCCCCAAAAATAATATAAATAAAAATAAAAATATTCTGGCCGGTGTGCGACAGGTAAATGCTCTCTTATAGACTGTGTTTTCGTATCGATTGCTGTGATAAATATACCGAATATAAAGCTGACATAATAATATGAACTTCATAATATAAGCTGTCATCATATTTTTCATACAAGATCAAAAAATTATATATTTTTAGCAATATTTTTGTTAAGCTTTTTCGATTCATACACAGAAAACAAATGTCTTTTCTTATAAAGCCAGATTGAATAAGCTCTTAATTCTGGATAACACTTTACAATTCCAATATACCCCTTTTAATACAGGCTGATAGGGTATAACATGCGAAATATGTTGTTGACTAAAAGCAAAGCAAAGACACGCGCCAAAAAAACAAATCAAATACATATGTAAATTTGTATGTAGCATGTATACATAAACAATTCTAGTGGAGTGGAAGATTAGTAGGCGTGGTCCTTTTTACATCCACATACACATATACATACACTAACATGCTGATAAAAAGGTGTTGACATATTTCGTGTATGTATAGGTATTATTGGGGCTAAGCTGATTTTCATGCTTCTTTTTTTCGTCCTGTTTTATGCATTGTGTGTCTGTGCGATGTCCTTGAAGACGGGCAATCAATTCTAATTTCGTTGATAGAAGCCTACATTGTCGAACTGTCTACACGCTCTCTCCAGAGATTTTCAGCGGAAGCCTGACAATATCTTTAGTTTAATCTGTTACCTTACTCATTCTAATGTTATTTTTTTGCTTTTTGTTTTTGCAGGTATGTCTATAATGATACTCGTGCGATGTTATCTGCTGTTGATGATCTGCTTCTCTGGTGTTGTTCTTAATGCTATGTTGCCAACTCAGTACAAAAGTCATTGACTCTGACAATATTTTGTGCACTCTAACGTGAATTCTGTCATTGCACCTGCTTTCCAGTCTGTGCAAATGAAAATAAAATAAGTGAGTAATGAAAAAAAAGGTATAATCAAACAGAAGATACTCTGAAGATACTCTTCAGAATTTCAAAGTATTTAAAAAACACTCAAATGTATTACATATGGTTCTTTTCCCATAAAATAATGTGTTATAAGGTTTTATTAATGAAACGGGAGCTAAGAAAAACACAAAATTAATAATAATATGTTTATATGACAGTGATACTTCAAATATCCGTAGAATATTATAGTTACAATTTTATTGTACCCTTCCTTTGGCATTTCTTGTTTACAGGGTAGACAAATTGTAGCACAGCAATGCCAACTAATGGCTGAAAGCATCAACGCCAAAATGGCGAATGTGTCTGTCACATAAATTGTTTGCCAAGCAAAACAGTTAGTACGGCAGAAGAATGAGGTTTGAGGCAGACAATTTGTTGAGTAATAGAAAAAGTAGGCTTTAATATTTCGCTGAAACAGTTAAGATTCGTTTTACTGACTCGGTCTGATAAACTCTGAATGAAAAAAACTCAACAAAAAAATGACAATTTTAAAGTGCTGTCAACGGAGCGACGCATTTAATAGTTTCCAAATAAAATTATGCTGAAAGATTAAAGTGATTTATTTAAATTTATTTACTGCTTTGTGCTCGTGTGAATCTAGGCCCTCTTCTCGGACTCCATCTCCATCTCCATCTCCACTTCCATTTCCTACTCTCTGTGTATTTTGCAATTACTTTGAAGTGGCGCACTACTTAGCCAACTATGTGCTCCATGGGCACCATTAAATTTGGCACACTTCATTGGCTCGCACAGACATAATAATTTCTTATTTAATTTGGTTGGCGGGGTGGACAGGAGGGGGGTGTGCAGGATGCTGAAAGCGTGGTCGGCTAACTTTAAAGTAATTAATTTCAGGAAGTGTCAAAGTTGCCATGCGGCAATACAAATTGATTCAGCCCATTGCGGGGTCAACTCAACTCAACTCGGCTATGATTAAAGCTTTAAAAATATTGCTATAATTATGTTCACAGTTTTATGTACATAATTAGTAGGATAAACTTATTATTATCTGACAAAGCAGATTAAATGTAGGGCTCTAGTGGAAATCAGTTCATTATTGGGAAATAGTTCTTTTGTTAGACCTGTCTGCCTACCAATATAAATATTAAAAAATATATAAATTTATCCATTAGTAAGAACTCAATGTAATAAATAAGAAACCTCTTCAAATGCTTGTCAGCTTTGTCAAAAAAAGTTCTTAAATTTTTCCGTAGTCTTTTAAATATTTAAATATATTTATTTAAGATAATAACATAGTATGTTAAAATCATTTTTTTTGTAATGTCAGCTTTTATTTAATATGCTCCTGTTAAAAGCACATTTCTCCGACTACTTTAAGGGCTTCTCTTCCCTGTCCACTGCCCAGGGGCAATAAACAGGAGCAGATTTTGAGTACAGCATTAGCTTTGGAACTTCCGTTTGTGAACCTTGGCGTATGAATTAAAAATTTAAATTAATTTTTAATATGCTATTGCTACGTTTACTTTTGCATGCCCGTAATTCATCATCTTCAAAGGCAGTTCGAGACAATTAGCGTTTAATTTGTAATGTTCTCTGTTCTCTGTATGCATTAAAAAACGGCAAATTTAATGCGTACATTTAGCAGGAGGGTCACGCATCTTTCATGGTCGTCATAAATTATAAGGATCGTCCTTTTTCTTTTATCTTAATGCCTCTGTTTTTGTGCATGGAACAATTATTTAAAAGCGCAAAATTTCATTATGTATCTTAAATACATTTTTATTGCATACTTAGGAAGGCACAGGATACATAAATAAGAAACGGGAGTCGGGGATTGCAGGACAAGGTGTTCGTTAAGTGGCCGACGATTATTCAAAACCGCATTTCAGTTGGGTAAACGTTTAATTTGGCCAAATTACAGATGAGTTACGTTACGGTTTGGACTCATCATCGTCGGAATTGTAATCGAAATCGATAAGCGTAAAGCGAGCAGTGAACAGAGAACAGAGAACGAAAGAAAGAATAGATGAAAATGGAATAAAACAGGGAAAATTTACTTGAGCAAGCTGAAAAACAAATAAACAGTGGGCGACCCACTTGACCCACTCGATCCACTCGACCCACTCGGATGTCTCACCACGTTCACCACCAGCGCTCAATTGGCAAACAAAGAGAAATGTGCCAAATGAATGGCCAAAGTTGAGGCTGAAACTGAGCAGGCGAAAACATTTTAAATGCAAATGAAGTGCCGCACTTAGGGGCCAGCGATGTGAAATGGAGATGGAGATGGAGAGATGGCCAACTGAAGAGTTCCAGCCAACATCGAGAGAAGCTGATAAATTAGTGGAGAGACCAAAAGTAAAAGAAATAGCAAAATACCAAAAAAGCAGAAATAAAAGCCAAGTAGCAACAACATGGCAATTGCACTTTGCTTCAACATTTTCCAAAGCTATGGTTTAATAAACTTCAACTCTAACTTTAACTTTCAATGTGGACGTGGCCAAGTACTTTGTACTTGTATTTGTATTTCTTTTTGTGTCTTCTTGTCTCATTCATCTGATTGGAATGAGCTGGCAAAAATTGCAAAGTTGTTGAAAAAAAGCTCAAAATGTTTTTTATGATAAATTTAAAAACAATTCCTAAGTGAGTGTTTCTCATCCTTCCGTCAAACAAAATAAATTTCTAATACGCTTACGGCTTTTGTTGCTTAACAAACTTCGCGAATGCCAAACTGAAAATTGAACAAAAAATGTATAATGATAAAGTATAATAACCAAGAGTCTGAGACTATATCTATATAAAAACTTGAACAACTGCAGTAGATAAATAATATATTTTTTTCAGATATTAAAATATAGTCACTAAAAATTTCAATAAATACAGAAAATAATAAAATTAAAATTGATGATATACTGTACTTAATTTAATTCCTTAATCATAAAAAAAAATTGAGTTCCAATTTGACATTCAAGTGTATTAAATAGTCAGCTTACCGGACGTTTTAATATTTTTTCATATATTTTTCCCCACTGTCACATTTCTCGGTGGGGATTCCCCCTTGTAAGTCCTGATTGACGGGTATTAAGATTCGGGCACTTATTTCGTTGATCTCGTTGATTTATTTCTTGCATAATTTGAGACGCAATAATGTAACTCCCTCCCACCGCAGGGGGCTGACCACAATGCCAGGATTGACCAGTCCCTGGTCTTAGGGTCTATTGGCCGACTGGCCCTAGCTGCGGGGCACAACTTGCAAATAAATTGAAAAGCATAAAGTTTGTCAGGCGCGTACAAAGTTTCGCTTACTTAGTTGCCGTAAGTAATGTACTGAGAGTGAATGAAAAAAATTACTTGCATACTTTTTGGTGTGCTTATAATTGTTTTCCATCATTTCCTCCTCCCTCCCCTTTTTCCGTTTCCCTCAGCCGGCTTCGTTGCATAACTCATTAGGCAAAGTTGACTAGGGAGAGAAGGTTCCGCCGTTCTGAATGCTCAGATTTACTTAAATTACTTTTGCGCCTGAAACTATGCAATAAATTCTTCGAAATTTGTGTCCTACGCATCGCGGCGCATAGCCATGACCCAAATACAAACACACACTCACACAGTTGAATAAAAGTTATATAAAATGTAACATTAGCTACACATGTTCGCATTCAGGTATGGGAGACAGATACAGATACGGATACGTTTAGAGACAGTTCGAAATAGAGTAGAGCGTTCGTTTGTGGGCCAAATCACAGCTGTTATTGTTGCCAGTTACTTAAGTGCAAGTGCGGCAAAGTCAAGCTGTACTGTACAGTTGATGCTGCTCCAGTCCACTAGACTGTCGAAACTTTTCCAATCTACGTTAAATAAAAAGAAAAGTCCTTCGTGTCTATCATGTCAGTAGGTATTTTATTATTTTTAACCTACACAGCCATCTTCCTCTCTGTTCCTGCTCTCTTTTTTGCTCTCTCTGCAGCTTTTAGAAGTTGGTTTAACCAACTGACACGAGCTATTCAGGGTGGTTGTTGCTGTGGCTGTAGCTGTTGTGGTGAAGACTGTACAACAAGACACGACAGTACACTGTTGTCTTCTGGAACTAATTTGTCAATGTCAAGTGTTATGCTTTATATTTCTTTTCCTTCTTCTTTTTTTTTTTTTGCCGTTTGTCTGCAAAAGTTTTTCGCACGCATACCCCTCCTGCGCCCCCTTTTCCTAACCCTACCCCTGCCCCTGCCCCTTCTCCTGCCCCTTCTCCTGCCCCTTCTCCTGCCCCTTTCCATTGACTGCGGCACGCACGTAGTTGAAGCGAACGCTGCGGTTGCACGTAATCTATATCAATGCTGTGTACTTTTAGGCGCTCGTGCATGTGTCTCGCTCTCTGTCTCTCCCTCTACTCTCTCCCTTGCACAGTTGCCCAAAAATCAGCCAACGAGCGAGAGCTGACAGCCGGAAGCGTTCTCGCGACAAATGGCAAATAACAAACAGCAGCTGCTTCCGTTTGACACCCAGCGCAAATTTTCAATTAGGCCAACGTCGCAATGTCATAGCTTTAAAATCAGCTCCGGCTCAACATTTAAAGACTGCCAGCCAAAAGTTGGCCAAGATTTTGCAACTTTTTGCTTATCACAAGAGGCAGCAACTGTCACATCATTGCGACGCTACAAACTTTTTGACAGTTTATAAAAATACTTCCCCTCTTTGTCAATTCATGCCGCTTTGGAGGAAGCTGAGGCAGCGTCTTTTGAAGCGCAACATGCGCCATGTTGCCCATCATTGTTGCATTCTTCTTACTGACAATAGTTGCTGCTGTTTTTGTTGCTGTCTACCAGGTGGCTTCCTCTGCCTGTCGACTGCCTAATTGTAGCTTCCAGCTGCCCCTGCCCTTAAGATTTGCCCAGACTCTGATTTGCTGCTGGCTGCTCTTGTCTCGAAAATTCGTTAAGTAGATTTTCTTGTAAGACATTTTTAGTGACACTGGCAGCTTCCAGCAACAGCAGCAACAGCAACAAAAGCAGCAGCATCAGTACTCGCTACAGTTGACACTTTGTGTCAAAGTTCATTGCTGCAACAGTCGCTCTTGGTCACTGTCAACGTCAGCTCCAGCTCCAGCTCCAGTTCTAGTTCCAGTTCCAACATAAGCTTCAACATCAGCGTCAAACTCAGTTTTGTTGTTTGCGTGCTTACAGCGCATATATTTTACCTGACTGCTTTTTGGATTTTTGCTTTTCGGCTAATTAATTAGAGAAGAACCAGGTGTCACTCGGGCCAAATCCAAATGCTTTATTGTAAGGGGACTCTCTTTATATACATCTCTTTCTTTCTCTCTCTCTCTCCTTCTGTATGTGGTTGCACCCTGTTAAGCTGATTATAAGCCAACAGCGTGTATTTAAATTTAGTCACGTTATTTTCTTCATAGAACAATTTCTAAATATAGCAGAATATATTCCACTACTGCACGGATTTGTTGTTAGCACAGTTTTTTATATAATATTTAAAATGCTTAGAGCCTGGTTACATATTTAGCTGTATTAAACGGTTTTTGGTACCAGCGACTTCATTTCAGATATAAAAATTTAATTAATTGGAATTGACACCGTATATACATTTTTTCATTTCTACGTTTAGTTGTAAGTATTATCTAAAAATTCAACATTTCATTTCATTCTAACATTTAATTTTTTTAATTTTGACCCAGAAATTTACTCACTTGAAGATGGAATTTTATATGGTCGTCTTAGAACGCATCTAATGTGAAATTATAATCCAGCATGAAAAATGTCATAATAAAATACATAGGTAAAAGGATGGAATTTTATATATTTTTTTTGATTTATAAAGAATGTAAATAATCAGATGATTATATTATATATCTACATACAGCACTTATATTTTTAATAAATATGCTTAGGATTTTATACATTTATACCACAATTTTAAATGGTTGACACTCCATAGATACCAATTTAATCTTGTTTACAAATTAAAAGTGTTTCTCGCTGGTTGATGGGAGGGCAGATTCAAATGCTAAGTACCTTTTAAGTCCCATTGCAATGAGCGTACGTTGTGCGGCGAGTTGTGTACAACGGAGCTGAATATTTCCATAGAAAATCCATAATTATATGGCACTCAAGCATAATGAGCTGCTTTTTATACCCGCATCAATTGTCGTCAACAATGACGATGAAAATGAAGATGACGACGACGACGACGTTGAAGATGAATGCGAAGAGCATAAGGACATGGAAAATATGAAGAAGATGGATAGAGACGGGATAAGGGGGGACGGCTTGTTGCATAAGACGAGCCGACGCACAACAATTGATTAGAATGGAAGAGGAGGCAACATGACGTGGCATGTGAGCATTGCCACATGTGTATATAGTACGTAATCATATGGCCCACTGAATTTATTGAATGCCAACGAAAAAATACTAAATAAAATATGTAACATTTTGTCATAGCCGTAAAGAGGGACGGAGATAGGTAAGAGGTCGTGGGTGCTGGCCATGAATGTCTATTAGACGCAACAATTGCTTTTTTACGCTCATCAACAACGACAAGCAAAGCAAAGCAAAGTAAAGTAAAGCAGGGCGACTACAAGGACACGACTTAAATGTCAAGGCAGTTATAAGGATACGCAATCCTATTCCCCATTCCCAATTTCAATCCCATTTCCGTTCTCCCTTTCCGCCTTCCCTTGCTCACCATCTTCAGCCATTCTCATGCTCCATTATGATGACAAGCACAAGCAGCTGCTGGATGTTGACGCGCGTTTATAACAATGTTTAACACCCAGGCTAGTAGCAACAACAGCAGCAGCAACAACAACAACAACAGGGACAACGACAATAACAGCAAGAGCAACACCAGCAGCAGCTACAACAACAACAATTACAACAACAACAGCAATGAGTATGCGATTTAATAATAACGTCGCACATATGGCAAACGTTGTAAAGCGCTGAGACTTGAGCTAGAGATGGACAAATGTGACTGCAATATATAGAACAAAATAATATATCGGTCTCCGTGTCGTGTGTTTCAGAAACCAAATTTTACTATTACATTTATGCTGAATTGTTGGCAGAATTCTAGTGCCTTCAGGGTTAATATTTTATTGATTGAGACATTTTGATAAAAAAAAAGCAATTTCATACGATAGCTTTGCGAAACTGGGCTAATATATGCAATTTTAAGCATTTTCAGAACAAGCTCAGAGGTACAAAATATAACCATATGAGCAAAAAGGTATATCTTCATTAAGAAATAAGGTCTACAGCATAGGCATAATTTTTTTTTATTAAATAAGAACTTAAGATGTTATATACTTAACAAATAAGTTCAAACAACATTTATTTTTATGAAAATTTGTTATCACTAGAAAAGCTACGGAAATGCTATTATACGCTTTAATACTTTGGAAATTACTTTAAATACGAGTATCAAAAATGAAATTGTAGCACGCTGCCATCTCTAAGCAAGTGAAATTATTTTACTTTAAAAATGTAAATGGAAAAGCGGATCACTTGTGTACTTAACTCTGTTAGAGGCACAAGAAGGTCCCGAAATTGCCTTGCAAGTTTATAAAAATTAAGCGACAAATACTTATAAACATATATACATATATATTTTTTCCCAAATTACTGTCAAACGCCACGCGCTTCAAGTGGCAGGCAGCGAGTGGATGTGGCAGGCATCAGGTAGTTGCCACCCCTGCAACCTGTCGTTGCCCCATGATGACTTAGTCAATGGGCTGATGGAAGCCATGATGACCATGGCTGCCTTTACTTGCGCTAAATTAGATTTTCTTTTCTGTGCTCTCGCTCTCATCAGTATTGTCGCTTCATTTTGTCATCTACCCACGAAGACGTCGAGCAAATGACCAAACGCCACACAATGGGCCACCAACGCCTCAGGCTGACGATGGTGCAAAGGTTCATTGTGCTTGTCCTATTCGGGCTTTCACATTGTGACATGCTCTGAATGGCACGCTAAGTAGATTAGGGCCAATGGCAGGGACATTGTTAAGAGGCCACCTCCGTAAACTCAGATCTGAAGGCAAGCATTTAATTGTATGCATATCATTTATGACTCTGTCAGCTGACTCTTAATGTGCCAAAAAGGCAAATTGGTTTGACTGCATAAGTAAATACTCACTCACACTTACACTCACATTCACACTCATACTCAAACTCACTCTCAAATATAAGGCAATGCAAATGCAATGAGATGCAATCGTTAACCGCAGCACGAAGCACGTGCTATGTGGGTTTCTGTAATATTAAAGCCAAGGTAAATATGCAGACACACACACATGTGGGTGTGTGTTTGTGTGTGTGTTGTGCATATGAAATAGTTAAAGTGGCTGCACACACGGCAAATGCGGAACGGCGAATGGCAACTGACGCCGGAAGCCAGCGCACAAAAGTAGGCAACATGCCAGCAACAAAAACACATGCACACACACACATGCAGATGCAAATGCAGGTACACACACACATTCATGGTAGAACCAACAAAACGCAATTATTCATAATTCAATTTTCTAACGCTAGATGGCGCATGACAATTTCATGGCAGCAGCGTCACGTCACAATTGCAAAAGCCACCTGTCTATATATAACTGAATGCAAGTGTATTTGTGTTGGTATCTGTGAGTAAGTGTGTGTGTGTCTGCGTGTGAGTGTGTGCAGTTAATGTGCTTTTTGGCATGCATACCAGGGCTTATGCAATATTAAGCATTACGCATTCGCCGTGTTTGTCAGCGAGTCGCAGCGGTAGGTTAAGTAAATGTCACAGCACCCGAATTCACATCTCGACACCGACAGCAACAACAACGACAACAACAACAACAATAGCAACAACAACGGAAACAACAACCACATTAACAACGAGACCCGCTTGCTGTCTCTGTGTATTTGGGCATGTGTGTGTTTATTTAGTTGTCATGTAGTATATGTGCATCGGTTTGCATTTGTCAGGCATTATATATTGGTGTTGGCATTGCTGCGGCTCAACTAATTGTTGTGCATGGCTCACACACATATGCAGTTAACAAATAGGATTGTGTGGTTGTCTGTCTGTGTGTGTGTGCAATAAATTCTCATCAACTCATTGCATGCAACTTATTCTATGAGGAGGCATTTGCAACAGCTGCAACATCTGCACTGCGATAACATGCAATTAACTCCTTGGCTTTGTTTCGGCCAAGACACTCGAGTAAATTTATTGCATAACTACTAAATGCTACAATCGAGAGTTGTTTACCAGGCAAATACCCTATAAGCAATTCAGATAGTAACTTCTTTGTTTTTCAACTGATTCCTATGAAATCTTTAGAATACAATAAAATACTGATAAGAAGTTATTAGATTTACATTTTTTGGTAAATCAAAGACTGGAAAAGGTAAAGTTAACTATATTGTAGAGAACAATAAGAAGTGCTGTTGAGTATTCCCAGTTTGGGTAATCTTATCAGTGGGTACAAGGTGCAAGAACATATTTCTGTATAATTATAACGTATCTGTCATGGCAAATGTGAAACGTTATGCTGATAAATATGCGTCACAGTCAGTTGGCAGTTGGTGGTAACGCACCACTGCACCACTGAACCACTTAGTGTCAGCCATTTGCAATTTAACGCGACATATCCGCTTGCCGGGCATTTAGGTTACATTTAAGTAACGCAGCTCCCGTTTCTCTCTCCCTTATCTTTCCCTTTGGTAACTCCTTTAAATTGGGAGTGGGGTGGCTTCCCCTTTCCGGTGCAGGGCCTGCACTTGAGGCATGATTAAAGGTAACCCACCCACCACCGTCCGTGGCACTACGGATATCCGACAAAACGTGGCGCACGTTCCAGCGGCATTTTTCTTCTGCTTCAGCTTCAGAGTCCAGCTGCAGCGCTTGTAGATTGCAGATTTTGTCCTCAGACGTTGTAAGCGTTGCGTCGTGTCCGTGTGAAACAGAATCGGCGACAACAAGGACAACGTAAGGACTCGCGCAACGTCGAAATGAGAAACGTTCTCAAAACGAACCAAAAAAAGTCGCAGAAAAAAACAAAAGAAGAATGGCAGCATAGAAAATGGTGCTGCACAAAAAAGGCCTTGAAAAAAGGAAACATTTTCGCTCTTTAATTTATTTTCGCCGCCTGAGAAAAATGCGAAACAAAGTGATCTTAATGGGCGTCTGTGGGCATGTACCACGAGCACTACAACCATTTCAACACTTGCAACACAACCGAAGAGTCAAGTTGAAATTCGCGAAATGCGGAAAAAAATTCTACCTTTTCCTTCGTTTGCCCTTTACACGACTTGGAAAAAAACTACTTAAAGTCGTCAAAAATAAAGGAATGAAAACTATTTTCTACGTGCCAAAGTTGAGAAATCTCTGGAAATATTTTAAGCAAATTGGTCCGACGGCAGTTTTACAATACAGTCATCTTATTTTAAGCGAAAACTTTTTGCAGATGTACTAATTTGTGCTACTTGAGATTTAACTAGACATTTATATGAATTCGCTTTAATTGAGGAAACAAAATAGAAGGTAGATCAAAAGGAGGAGGAAATTAAATATTTTAATAGACTGTTGTTGTTTTTTATCGGCTTTTAGTTATGAAATACCTTCAGAAATTGGCAGATATGTATTCCTTTTCCCATTAAATATTGTATAATTCTGGTATTTTGGCCTTTTGTTTGGCAGTATAAACCGGAACGGGAGTATCGCATGTTAAGCTGATATAATGTCAACTTGCTATTCAATTTGAATAAATGTCGTTTGAACACAACGCGTGACCTCGTGCCACACACAGCGTTGCCAGACCGCCCACCGAGAGACAGCGAAATGTCCTCGTTGTAACCCGTTGCGAGAGTCGCAACATTTTCGCAAACGAGCGTTGTTTTTTGTTTTTGCTTGTCGTTGTTGCTGTTGTTGTGCGGAAGGCAATTTGTTGTTATTATTTTGGTAACACTTTAATTTTTGTGCTGGTGGCTGGCGTGTCCTGTTTTGCCCTCCAGTCACATGCCACGCCCAGCAGGAGAGCTAGTCAAACGTGCCGTTCGTTAGGTGGCAATCAGGATATACGTTATCCTTTTACCAGCTATTTAGCATTTAAATGTTAAGCGCTTACGCGCTTAGCCTTCTTGGTCGCCCTCCACAATTTTTCGACTTGAAAACATTGGGAACAGCAGGGAATCGTCCTTAATTTATGCGACCGCACAACGAGCAGCCAATTTTCGTGTGGTTTATCAGCTCATATCGGGGATTTCAGCAAGGCACTCAAGTAGTTTCACGCGCTAATGAAAACGACTGCGATTGCTCTGACTTTGACTGTGACTATGACTTTCACTTGGACATTACGCATACGAAGCGTATGCCAGTGCAACAGTTCATTTATCAATTTCACGCACTTCATCAGCTACTAAACTCATTCTCTCTGAGTAACTCTGCTCTCTTTGAGGAGGCAGAGCTTATGAGAAGTAGGGAGAGAAGCAGTTGATTATACACATGAACAGAGCCAAGTCACAGAGCTCTTTCCCCCCTCCCTCTCTTTCTCTCTCTCTATCGCAAAGTACTTCAGCTATGCAAAATGTTTATGCTATTTATTTAAATTCCCTTTGTGTTGTAACTTACACGCTCACGCACACTCACACACTCGCATACACACATAAGCTGATTTTCTCTTGTGATTTTCAATGTCTGACAAAGTCAATTGCGTGTGTGTGCGTGTGTGTGTGTGTGTGGGAAAATGTACATGCCACACGGCAAACTACTTAAAAGCGAGCTGCTTTCGACCCCATGCCCATGTAATAAGCAATAACCGTTACCAAAGTGATGGCACGAGGGGTCAGAAGGGGCGGGGCGGGAGCGGCTCTGCGGTTTTGGCGAGGCGCGAAACTGAAATGGCGCAAGTTTATTTAATATCCAGCGAAAGCGAGTCGCATACGCGGCGTATGCGTAATATTTGGTCGTACTGTTTGCATTTGCCAAATTGCCTTGCGTGTCAACACTAAATAGCAGACAAGTCTAAGCAAGTCGCAGTGGCAACAACAACAACAGTCTAAACAACAGTCGTCTTGTGGCGTCTCCATCTCCTCCATCGCCTCATCGCCCACAATTCAAAAGTTTTGAATACGTGAAGTTGTTTTGCGGCTTTCGGTCGCTCCAGCAAAAATGTTGCAAGTATGAATTTACGCGTTGTTGCCACATTTCGAACACACCCTGAACACTCTTTTCAACTGTTTTCACACACTCACACACACATGAGTTTATTTCCATACGCACTGTGATGTGAGCAGAAATTTGGTGGCTTTTCTTGTTGTTGCTGCTGTTGCTTTTAAAGCGAAAACAGCAAAGCAAAGCAGCTTAACTTATGTCAACCCGATAGCATCTTGGGCCATAAATGTCTATGGCCAACAACCCCCTGCCCCCTGCCCGCTGGCATCTTCACATCTTCTCGTTGTGTGGGCCAAAGAAATCGTTGAGACGTTGCGAAATCAGTGAAAAGCTTTTCAGAAACTTTTTGTCAAACATTTGTGTGGCACTTGTAAATTTGTTGTGATTTCTTGATAGCTCCTTATAGCATCTCTGTCTCTCTCCCAATCTTCCACTCTCTATCAGTGTGTGTGTGTGTGTACTTTTCACCCACACTCATAAATTCGTAGGCAGACACAGAATTTTATGAATTCTCATGTGCTTTCAGGCGTAGTGCAAAAGCAAACCAAATGCGAACGTGTGAAAAAATTTTACACAGACAATTCCTTAAATATATATAGATGTGTATTTGTGTGCGTGTGATTGTGTGTGAGTGTGAGTTTGAGTATGTCTGCGTGTACAAAGAATTGTGTTTCATGCTTGAATCACTTTATTATATAGAATTTAATATACATTTTGACGCTGATTTGTTATAAGCCAATGAATTCACTTTTAATACATTTATTTGATTTCAAAGAAAGATAAAAGATTAGAAGAGTGTGAGGTTAAACCTAGGATAATATAGGATTGAGGTCAGCTATAGAAATAACTTGACTTCTTTGGCTTTCTGATACAGAGACAGTTATCCATCGAATTGGACAGATGTTTGCGTTTTTTTGCAGTTAAATCTACCAAGAAGTCATAACCTTATAGATAGAATGTAATTTTCACAATCTGATTAAAGTTTTCTATTATAAATTGAAATTTGTCTGCGCTATACAATAAAAGGGCAACGTTAATTCCTCTGATTCCTCGCGAATTTATTTAAATATTTCTCACTTTCCATTCTAGTTTATCCATCTCATATAATCTTCAGGCAATCAATACCCTCAAATGAATAAAAAGCAAAAGGATAAATAAATAAATAATGTTGAGTTGTAGATTGAACATCAATAACAAAATTCAGAGCAATTTTCGCTTCGATACCATTGGCAAATTATGAAAACTTTTTGATTAAGTGCAACAGTGCAAGAGAGAAGAACGCAAATTCTTATCGCAGTCCGTCCAGTCAGCTGCAGGAAAAACAAAATCAATTTTCCACGATACTAAAACTAGCCACCACCACCATCAGCAGCGGAACCATCGAAACCATCAGGAAAAAACCACCAGCACCCACAGCATTCGGTCACTTTAGAATTTTCTTTCTTTTTTGCCTTCCTTTTTTATTTTTTTTTGTTCAAAATTGCAGCTAGAAAAATTCTTGTGCCACTTTGGCACTCTATAAAAAGCGTTCAGCTAACTGAAATTGTTGATCATGTCTTCCACATCCGGCTTGCTGGGTGGTGGGTGTATGAAGGGGGCGGGAGGCGATTGCCACGCCCTGCAATGGCAATGCAGTTCACTTCATCATCATTTTGCCAACCATCAAAATGAAATGTCAAACTAAATGGCAACAATTTTGATTGAATTTTTTTGTGTGTTGCGCGGAACAAACAAAAAGTACAGGGAGGGAATGATAAGCTAAGGGATATGCTGTAAACTGAGGGAAAGTGAGATTGAGGTGGAACGAGAGAAATCGAGGGTATGCGAAATATATTCAAAGATATTATCTTCTGGCTGTCACATGCACATCTTTAATGCTCATCTTTTAACAGGGTATACAAATTGTACTTTGCGGTTTGGTTTGAGGTTGAGGTTGCAAGTTGCGGATATTTGCACCGACCGGATATATGTAAGTGGCATGGGGCAAGGGACGGAGGCAAATAGCACCACGTTTCAGTGGAAATTCATATGTGGTTTCATAAGTACGGCGGGTGGCTACTTAACTATTTAAAGCCCAAGACGTGCCAGACTCTGGCAAACCACATGACAAAATGCCAGCAATAAAGTGCAATTCATTCTTTAAACCGACTCCACGTACACGGCGATACATGCGGCATGAGGCACGAGGAATCACAGCCTAGTGCATTCTTTCACTGGGTTTGTGTGGTTGTGTGTGTGTGTGAAATGGTTGGCATTTTATGACAATGCCAATCTAAGCAGGAGGCAAAAGTGAAGAAGACGTTGACATATTTCTTCTCACAGTGGCAAACGTGCCTTGCAGCCACTGTACTGACAAAATGTGCCTCTTACGGGAATCCAATGATGAAAACTACGAGTACAACAGAATAGGGCTCAACGCTCAGCTCAACTTGGCTAAGAGAGAGAGAGACAGAGAGAGAGAGAGAGGGAGGGAGTAGAGGACTGACATCAATCTGGCGCTGAAGCTGAGCACAAAACACAAATACTACATTAACCCAAATGCAAAGCCGTGCCAAGAGCCTGCCAAGTGAATGCCCAGAGGACGTGTGTGTGTTGCCGCATCCGACAAGCTGAATTGATGCAATACGAGTAACGTTGCATGGAGTCAGTTGCAAGCTGCCAGTTGCCAGTTGCCAGATGCCACACAGAGGCTGTAACCAGGCTTAAAGCGAAGAAAGGGCTGCATCTGAGCTGCACCTTTGCTATTTAAGATAATTTAAATGCTCTAGATAAGCTCGGCATGATTTAAAAGCAGCGCACATACGATGTATGCTCTAAGTTAAATTAAAATAAATTCTCCTCAAAAAAAAATCAGCTTTTTTGTAAAAGAATTTATATGCTTTTTATCCAATTCCTCAATTGCTTTCAGTTTTCTTTTGATTTTTTTTATTACTTTTTCTTGTTTTTTGTAACAATGTTTTTTTTTAATAAAAAACAATTCTCTTTTTAGCTCTATATAGATGTCTATTGAGTTTAATTTGTATCTTTTATTTTCATATTTGTCCAACAAAAATTTAAGTAATATCATTATTTCTTTATGTAATGTTTATAATAAAAATTAAAAATTAATTATAATTTTAAAGAAAACAGTTTAACTAAGTAATATCATAATTTTTATTTTTTCGATGTATTAGAAAATATAATGCCCAAATAGTTATGGCGTCCAAGCTAATCAGACCTAAATCAGCATATCTATGGCTTTCTCATTCATCCACAGATTAATTTTCTGGTCTCTAATAATCAGTATAAAAAATCATACTATTTAAATTTTTTTTGTAATGCCGATACTAAAAGATGATACACTATTTGACAGATACTTCGATCACATTAATTTTTATCAAGAAAACACAATTTAAATTTTTGTATTGCCACACAAAAGGCCAATACGAAGCAGAAAGGCTTTACTGGACATGCCTGAACTTGAACTCCTTTTAAAGGCCGACATTTTGGGGCACATTTCATTTGCATTGCGTTTTAAATAACTTGAAGTGATGCGCATTAAAACAAGAGCGACAACAGCAGCTGCTTGTGGCAGTGGGTCAACGGTCAGTCGTCAGTTGTCAGTGGGTGGTGGTTAGCCTTGGAGCAGAGCCAGCAAACGGATGCGTTTGCCACGTCCTTTACGACAGGCTTTATGACAGACCAAACCAAATATGAAATGGACAACGAAAAAGGGACACAAGAATAAAAAAAACAGAAAATCAAAATGAGAAAAGGTCAAAAACACTTGGCAGTACATTATCTGGGCCACTGGCTGACCGTCGCATCCACTGGCTAACAGCAGGGCTGGAAGGACTTGGAAACCAAGACGAAGGACATTGGACGTTGGGACGAATTGCCGCTTCGTCTGACATTTTCGTTATTATTCCTATTCGTGCATGATGTCAGTAGTTGTTGTTGTTGTTGTTGTTGCTGAAGTTTGCAATAGCAATAACTGTACTCGTTGTTGTTGTTCTTGGTTTTGCTTTCATAGTTGTTGTTAGCTGATGCTGCTGTTATTGTTGGCTCAATTTCCTAGCCATTTCCGGCTTCTCAGTGAAATTACGTAAAACATAGAAAAACACAAGTAACTCGCACAGAGTACGAGAGAGAGAGAGAGAGAGAGAGAGAGAGAAGAACGAAGACGAACCTTGTGGGTCATTCCACTTGATTTCCGAAAAGGATACAACCACACACACACACACACACAACCACACACACACACAGGCATATACGGGTAAAAAGAATCGGTCAGAGATGAGGCGAAAACGACAACCGCAAGTACAAAAGAAATGAGTTTGGGGCGGGGCACAGTTGGCTTTGGCATCACTCTTCTTCTTCTTCTTTGCCATCTTCATCTTGTTGTTGTTGTTGCTGTTGCTGCTGTTGTTGTTGTTGCTCTGACTGCTGCTCAGTCAATGGTCCATAAATCGGTTGTCAACTATTCAAATGCAGACAATTGATTACAGCGATAAAGCTGAAGAGCCTTTTTCAGATGCTGCCTCACTTTCATTCTCCCTCTCTCCCTCTCTCTCTCTCTCTCTCTTGCTCTTAGTCTTTTTGTTTCTGTGTGAGTGACTGCTTAAGGAGAGGGAAAATAATTGAGAGAAGTGGCAGCAGCAGCAGCACTTGGCTGTAATGAGAGGCAGCTGCGTCACGCAGTTGCCACATCGATAGAAAAAGGTGGGGGAATGAAGTCCAATTTTTATGGGGCAAGAACACAATCAATGGGTAAGCGGCAAGTTAAGCTTGCAACACACACGAATATAAAACTCAGTGAGTCAATAGACTGTAAGTCCATTTAAGCCATGCTCAGAATTAGGTTACAGCTATCACACACACACACGTATGCACCCTCACACATTCGCATAATTACAGTACACACTCGTAAGAGCAAACTGCAAAGTCAACACAGTCATGCCTCAAGTATCTTATCGATTCGTCTTTGGCCTGACGAGGCAACAACTATCTATGCCCCATTGAGGTAGGGCATACAGATATATAGATAGATAGATACAAGATAGATAGATATATAGATAGATAGGGAAAGGGGGCAGGGGCTATCAAATCGCTTAGCTTCTGTGTCTGTCTCCGAGTCTGAATCGAAGGTACTTCAAGTTGTTGCCCAGCAAAAAAAAAAATATTTATTCACAGTTCAATAAATAAACACACTGTGCTGCAGTTGCATGTATCCAACTATCTACCTTAGAATATACTTACATATATAGATGCACTTGTATCTGAAGCGTAGTTTTAAATAAGAAATGAATACAACGCCTTTGTTGGCCTTTAATATGCACACACACCAACATTCATATATGTATGTATATAAACTTACATATATTTGAATTCAGCTGGAGTCATAGCCCTAAGCCCCAAGCATTTAACACTTTGTATTTACTAAGCTCCCCACCATCCAACAGGAGCTGTAACAATAACGGCTATACTGGTAACAACAATGGCTTAAATACATTTACCATTTACCCAGCTATAAGCCATCAGCCATGAGCCATGAGCCATGAGTAAAGTAATGCAAACATTTAAGATGGGCTGAAGAAAATGTCTTCGACTTACGGCAATAAAAGCTGTAGACAAAGGAGGAAGACGGGTTGAAGGGTGGGTAAAGAGAGTGGGGAAGGGGGGGCCGTCAACATATCGTTGATTGGGTTTGGCTCAAAGCGCAGTGCAGCATTAGGAAGCGCGGCCACGTTCCAACTGCAAGTCGGAGTTGATGCCGCTTTGTATGCAGCACGGCCAAACGGGCAGCAGAAATTGTTATGGCCAAGTCTGACAAGGGTTATGCGTATACTATAAGTATATACGTGTGTGTGAAGTTTTTCTCAGCAAACAAATTGGTAGCCAACGCACAGCTGAAGTTAGTTGCAGGTAAAAGCAGAAGAAGTAGTGAAAAAACAGAAACTAATGCAGCCCTGTCATTGGGGGAGGAGGAAGGCGTGGCATGACAGCAGTAATTGGCTAAAACTTTGGACCAACTGTCAATTGTCAAACCAAAGAAATGCATAATTCGCTTAGACCTCCAAAAAGGCTGAGTAAAGTTCAAATTCTAGTGCAAAGGCTGCAACGGGTGTGTGGCAGGAGGGTGAAAGGTTATGCAGTTACGTAACAACTATGTATAGACTTGGCCAATAATTTAAGAAGTTCATGCAACACACAAAAGTTCAACTGAAGTATTTTTGCCTTTCCAACCGACTGAGCGAGCGCTGACTGAATGATGGCAAACGGAAATTTACTGCAGGCACGAACAAGCAACTGGCTAAGAAACTGGCTAAAAAGGGGTTAGCACACACAAACAGACACATTCATATAAGCAAAGGGTGCTGAGGAAAAGGCGGCTTGAACAAAATATGCACATTTCCACACTTAATAACAAAATATGTTAAACAAAATCATTTGATGTTTGGCGTAAATTCGCGTGCTCTGCACGTGTGTGAGTGTGTGTTTGTGGGTGTGTGTGTGTGTGTGTGTGGTTGCCAGGAGGCATGAAAATAAGCACATGTTTACATGCAAATTACATAAAGCAAACGGCAGCAACAACAACAACAACAACAACATCAGCAACAACAACAACAACGACGACAGCAAACAAAACGCAAATTACATGCTGCATACTTTTAGGCTGCAAACGTAAATTGTATGGGGATTTTTCTTACATTTATTTCCGCAGAAAAACGAGCCGCCACAGCGTCCAGACAATATGCCACACTCCTTGCCTTGCCTTGCCACACTCCTTGCCTTGCCTTGCCTTGCCACACACCCCTCTGCCCATCCACTTTGCATACTTTTAAAGCGTGTGTTTTTGTTTTCCGTTTCCGTTTGCCGTTTGCCCGTTTTCTGCTTCGTTTTCCACACCGCAGCCAAGACATGTAAACAAACTCATTTAACTGATTTTCATGAAAAGAAAATGTGGCTCCTGGGCAACGCGCTGATGGTCGTCGAGTATGCCAAATTATCATCATGTCGACGTCGACTGCCATCTCTCTCTCTGTGTCTCACACACTTTTTTACAATCTTTTTTTGTTGCAAGCAACTCTTTCGTGCGGCTGCAAAACAAAATGGCGCACTGCCCATGGCAAAATTTACATGTCACTCGACAGAAAGTTTCGTGCTGACCTCTGTTGAGGCAACTTGACTGCCCTTCTGGTTTGGTCTTGGTCGAGGGTCTGCCGTCTCAAGTTCTGCACACAATCTTTGCATAATTTCTCGCCCTGCCCCGTCCCCTTCCGCCCCTTTCCAGCCCCGCCCTTCGGATGCTAAGCGGCAAAACGGCAAATGTCAGCAGAAGAAGCGGCTAAAAAGCAAAAAAAGTGGCAACAACTTTATTTTTTGTCTTGTATCTCGTTCAGCAAAAAGTAAAGCCGAGCGTAACTTCCACTTAAGGTTTCATGCCACAAATTGCCTACAGCTCGATGATGGCTATCTAAAATGAATGTGACCGGAGGGAAACTGCATGAATCTTCCGTAATCGTATTAGCAAACGCATTAAGGCTTAAACAATCGCTTAGAGAACTGGCCAAACCGCCATCTCGTATTCAGGTCTAGTTCGTAATTTCACATTTCACAGTTGCTCAGTAATTTGTTGAAGTCGATATGCGAAATTCGAGAGGCTTTTAGTCAGGCAGCCATTGATGTACGGTATCGGACTTCAAAGCAGACAAAAGTTTGCTTTGAAATAAAAACAATAAGCGGAGAAAATCAAGTAAAAACGCTATATTCCAGGCGCCGAATATAAGATACCCTTTATTTAATCGAAATTTAAGCCTTACAATCTGGGGTGCCACAGAAATCTCTTTCACCTGAATTTGACGTACATTTGTATGAAATTTACGTCATTTTTCAGGTGAAAGAGATTTCTGTGGCACCCCAGAATTTGTGTAAAGAAATCACTACATCAACTCAGATTTTCTACACACTTAAAACTCCCATAAGTAGCATTGTTTTAATCTGATCTTGATGCGATTTAGTTGGATAATTGGTAAAAAAAAGGCACTGTAACGCTCAAAACTATGGGGGCGAAAAACGTTCATGAGGTCTGCCATGCCTCCTTCTTCTTCCTACTCTTTCTTTTCAAATAAATTGCACTGAATACAATACACCTTGGTGCTCAACGAGTATAGGGGTATAAAAAGCGCAAATTTGTCCAGGTTATTGTGAGAACGGCAGCTGTGAAGTGGCATGCGCGACTTTGCGACCGTCAAAGGATAATTGAGACATGTAAACAATATCCTTAAGTGCGATCACAACAGCATCAAAGGTCGTCCGTGG
This sequence comes from Drosophila recens, assembly GCA_037043495.1. Lineage (NCBI taxonomy): Eukaryota > Metazoa > Arthropoda > Insecta > Diptera > Drosophilidae > Drosophila > Drosophila recens. The sequence continues at coordinate 90,458 of JBAMBJ010004558.1, forward strand.
CACTCGTCCGACTGGAAAGCAATTAACAGAAACAGGGCTAAAGTATGGCCAAGGTGTGTCATGCGGGGGGCGTCCTGCATTAAAATATTAAATACCCACTCATAAAAGGGTTGCTGCTGCTGCTGCTGCTGGTGGCATGTGTGGCACAAAAGTGCCTGGCACATACGCACGACAAAGCAGAATAATAAATTTCAATTCAGAGCCGACGACATGACGTCTACCTACAAGCACGTTGATAAGAAGCTGCGTCACTCAGAGACGCCACCAACGAGGCAGCCACTGGTGCCAGAGTCTAAAAAAAGAGTACTCTTTATGCGAATGCTAGTACAAAACAAGGTGACTGAGTGTTTGTATATGGATGTGGATGTGGATGAGGGTGTAATGCATATATGCTGGTTGCACAAAAAGGAAATGCGCAACGTCGCGTCGCCCCAAGGTGTCAAGCGGAAAATAAAGCATAATGCTTGGTGCTCGTATGCACTTTAGCTCTGACTGTGACTGCAACAACAACAGCAACAACAATATATGGGAAAAAGGCCTAGACAGCCATCAGTCAGGAGTCTGGCGTCAGAGGTTGCTGCAATTCCTTCGACTGTGCGTAGATGCAGCTGATTGACGCATTTTCCGGCCAAGATACATATTACGGCCTACACATAAGTCATGCGAGTGTATGTGTATTTGAAGGGAAAAGGGCAGGTGGGGGCTGGCATCACTCTGCGCTGAGAAAAAGTTGAAATATCAAACGAAAAAGTTCAAAATGAGAGCGTCAAAGGAAAAAGCAAAAACTGGGACTAATAAATTATGAAAATGTGAGAGTTGCTTCAAAGGAAATTTTAAGTAAGCAGCTCCTTCCCCCTTCTCCCTTCCCCCACCTACCTCCCTAACTCACACAAACATACACGTAATCAGCTTGTATGAAATACATGTGTGTGTTTATTTGAAAAGAAAAGAAAAATTAATTTATTTGATTTGGAGTGAGCGGAAACTTCTAACTATTGAAAAATGTATATGCATATATTATAAATATATTTGTATTATTTATTTGATAAAATATTTAATGCAGTTTTTGTTGTTGGTTTTATTGCAGACAAACATGTGAAAATGCCCAAGGCGTGGCTCGAGAGCAAAGTGAAGCTGCAACAAACTCCAAATCGAAGCAACATCCGGTGGCTGCCACGCAGATTCGAGTCATGTTGTTGTCGTCGCCAACTGCCAGAGAAATGAAGAAATGAACATGACATGTAAAGGCAGCAACAATAACAACAACAACAACAACAACGATAAAAACCGGCAACAATAACAATACAAACAATAACGACAAAAGTAATTTGAATTTGTGCGAGCAACAGGAAACAAAACAAGCTCAAAACACACACAAATACAGATAGAGAGAGAGAGAGAATGAGACAGGGATAGAGAGTGTGGGTGAAACAAGGATAAAAGATGCAAATTGTGTGCATATTTTGCAAGAGTGTATGAGTGTGTGTGTGTTGTGTCCGTGTAAATAAATGCGATATAAAACGGCAACAGAAACGGCAACAGAACAGCAGCAGCAGAAAAATACAAAAAGAAAAATAATAACAAGAAGAAAAACGGGCAAAAGTGCAGTAAAGCGTGGAAATTGCATTAAAAATTGAAAAAAATAAAGTGGAAAGTGGAAAAGCAAAAGAAAGCAAAAGAAACAGGATAGAAGAACAGGATAGTCGTGGCTAACGAGCGCTAAAAAGCAACAGCAAGAAAAAAAATCAGCTTACAGGGAGGGAGAAGAGAGTAAAAAGGTTTGATTGAAAATTTTGCATTGTGCTTTCATTTCGCTGGCTGCAAATACAACAAACCAAATAGACAACAATAATAACAACAGCAACAATTTGTTTGCCACTGACGCTCGATGCGGTGACTGTGTAAATTTTTGATTAAAAACAACAACGATTGCAACACAAACACAAATCGAAACAAAGTGAAATTACGGAATGCGCCAAGAGAAACTACATCAAACAAATGGACATAAATAAATCGATCACATTGATTATAATTTGCTCGTCACATCACAAATTTGACACTCACAATCAATCAAGTGAAAAGTGTCAGAAAATATAATCATAAAATAGAAAGTGTAGGAAAAAAAATTTAAAACTGTTTTGAAATTTTCCATTTTGCTTAATTGATTCGCTATTTGTAATTTTGTAATGAACCTTGGTGCAAGAATCGTGTGCGTTATTTATATTTTATTACATTTAGACAACAGTAAAAACCGTAACAAAAAGTGCGACTTGTTAAACATATGTACAACAATTACAAAATTCGCATAAAATTTGGCAAAGAAAAAAACGTGGCTAAAATAGTTGTCTACTAACGGTAAACATTGTGCCACGCAATAAAAGTCAAGTGCGTGGCACTTAACATTCACTCGAAGTGGCAGTTGGGACGCGAAGGAGCGCGAGAGAGGTAAAGTGAGTCGTTGACAAAGTAACGCATTGCGCGATAAGACTCACAAAGAAGGAGAAGAAGAGTAAGAAGCAGCACCAACAAACGACGCTCGATAAACACGACAAAAATGAGCAGCACGAGGGGCACGAGGAGGAGAAGCACAAGAAGTGGCAGCAACCGGAGCATCAAAGAGCTGATAGCGCAACTATTGCTGCTTATCAGCCTGACATCAGTCCTGCCGGGTAAGTACCGCAAGCGAATGTTCCTGTTTCCTCTCAGCAAGTATTTTCTACTTTCCACTTTCTCCTTGTCTGACTTATCGCAGACCCAAAATTAATGCAAATATTTAACGTTGCTGCTCGTGTTTTTTATGGATTTGTCGTTGTCATGGTTGCCAACATTTAGGCGTCGTCATCATTGACATCGACTGTCGCCGACGTTGTCGTCGTCATAACGTTGACAGACTAGGTACATATAGTCTGTGGGGCAGAGTCGAAGCCGCCCACTTGACATGACTTATAAATGGCTTTCGATTAAGTTGTCACATTAGCATTAATCTCGACACAGTCTCCGGCAGAAGTTCAATCAAGTTGTCTGTCTGTGTTAATGGCCTGTGTCCTGATAAGCAGAGCACAGGGATAACTTCACGTTGGCTTGAGGTGCATTTGGGTCAGCACTCATCCCCGCTTTCAATTGCATTGCATAATTAAAAAATAATTGTCGAACAAACGTAAACGTAAACGTCATTGTAAACAGCTCGCATAAATGTTATAATTTATTAAAGCTGATGAAATTTTAATGACACACAGAATAGGGACAAAGGACGTCATTCAATGTGTTGGCACGTGTCGTAAATCCATTCTTCAAATTAATATCATCAACTCTACCCTCTCTGACAGGCTCAGCATAATCTGTTGTGGTTAACATTTTCAGAGTGTATGTGTTTAATACAATTATGGCCTACGAACTGGCATTGACCGATTGAATCCAAAAGTAAATAACGCTTTTTATTATTCATTTCATTTAATTTTACTTAAAAAAAAAACACATTTGAACTCAAAACAAGCAATTGATGCCAAGCTCACACTGCTTAACACGATACGATTACGAGTACGTAATGCGTATACGTAATATTTAATGTGGGGGGCACACCTATTAAAGCATTTGGCCTGTTTTCTATTTGGTCAACATTGTTTTGCTTCAATGACTTGAAAACATTTTCGCATTTCCTGTCTCCCAGCTTCCCCTTTTCCTTTCTATCCACAGTCTCTGCTTTTTTGTAGCTCTGACAAAAGCAAACAGTTAAATGAGCGCTACGATTCTACGATAAATAAAAAATATATTGTATACTATGTATATACACAAAAAGTGGAAATCAACAGCTCTGTTGGCGCTTTGTGTGTGTCAGTTGGTCGCACGGTTTTCAGTTTCAGTTTCATTCGCTTTATTTGCAATATTTGTGCTTGTTTAATTTTCAAAAAATGTTGACATTGTTTCTATTTGATTGCAAGGTCTTTGTGAGTGTGTGTGTGATATGCGTATTTTTCATTTATGTTTTGTTCAAGTATTTTCGATATTTGTTGGTATTTCATCCTCTGGCCTTCGATTCCGTTTCGTTTGTCGTTGTCGTCTGTTTGGAATGCTCCAATAGTTTTCATGAATATGATTGAAAATGATTTATATATTGACATTTGAATTTATAATGTCGAAGGCTGCGAAAAAGAAGATCAAAACACTGTATGAACAACTATTATATTAGTTTGTGTGTTTTTTTTTAAATAAATGTTTTCAAGATTCTTTGGTATGCGAATTGAATTTCAAATATTGATAAATCATAAATATCAACACGTTATAAAAATATATAAAATAAAATAAGCAAATGCTAATAAATATTGAAATTCCTTATCTAATGGAATTTATTTATGCATAATTGATTAATGCAAAGCCAATTTTTATGTAATTCGACAATTCAATTTAGATATATTAAAAAAGAAATGTTTGACTTTGTGACTTTAGTAAACTTTATTCATTCATTTTGTTGAAGTCTTATTTCCACTCAGCACAGACACTTGATTTCAATGGGCTAGTGGACATAATGAAAATCAAATGAATAGGCAAGTTCAAAACAAGCCTCTAGACGAAAATAGTTCAAAAGAGTGAGAAGAGTCACTTGGAAATCTTTACAAATCGTAGACATAAATAAAACATTCGAATTTTATTATAAATGCCAAACTCATCGAGCACTAGGAGAAAGTTTTGTTTCGTGTCGTTTTATGGCACTGCCAAAAATTGGTTTCGATAAAAATTTACGTTTCATAAAATTTATTATGTATGCAACACAATGGCAATAACAACAACAAGATGAACAACAATGAGGACAACAATCGATGTGTGTGTGGAGAAGCCAAAAGCCAAATTCGTGGTACTGGAAAAGCGCCAAAACCCACACAGCATACAAAATGACGACGACTCGGGAAAAATCAAAGCCAACGAGGATGGACAAAAAAGAAACACAAGCAAATGAACAACTTTATATGCAGGATAATGGTCAAGACATTATTAAGGCCCATTTCTCGTATGTGTGCGAGTGTATTTATGTATGTGTTTAGTGCGAATGTGTGTGTGTGTGTATGTATTTGAGTTATTTCTAAAGAGTACACATTTGTTGAATAGCAAGATATTTATGATGTGTGTGCCCACAACTTGCGAATACTGTAAGTGCACTCAGTCCCTTTTTAAAATACGACCTAATCTTGAAGACTTTTCGAGCATTTCCATGTCATGTAAAGTGTTTTGCAAAAAATTTTTGAGTAGTGGGATTACAATATGGTTACCATAGGCCCATGTGTGAAACAGAAAGAATGAATTATACACGTTGGAGATGTTGAATTTTTATATGTAGCTTTTAGTATACCCTGTTTTATTAAGGAATTTTCAAATAATTTCAAAGATATATATTTGTATAAATAAAATAATAAGGATTTTTTTGCAGAAGAGTTGGTATTTTTCCAATTAGTGTAATTATGATTTAAAGGTATTTTGAAGGTATTTTCGAATCATATTCTTAAGTATATGTAGATTATGACATAACTTTTTCCTTCCCTCTCCCTTGGATAGATTAGAATATCAATGACTTATGTTCCATCGACAAATATAAGCTAATACTATCACTATCATTATTCACTAACACTATCACTATTATTAAATTTAATTGATTGAATTGTTCATCTTAACGCTACAAGTACATTGAAGCTTATAAGTTAATGTGATAGTCAGAAGTTATGGGTGATTCCTAAAACACAATTTCAACATAACTTAAATATTGTGTATATTATTTGCATAACTCCCATTTTCCTATTCTCAGGGTATCTTCAAGTCAGTTAACACTCTGTAACAGTAAGTGTATTTAATTGTTGCTAGTTTTCTCTAGCCAATGCAGTTTTAGGCTTTTGTTTTACAGACAGGACATGGATTAAATCTTTTGACCATTTTCGTGTAATCGAAGTGAAAACTTTTTATTTGAGCCATTTTTCGGAGAATGAGAAGGGAGCTGCATTTGATAAAAGCTTTTGGCTAATGGCTGCTGACAGACAGAAAGACAAACAGACAGACAGACAGACAGACAGACAGACAGACGGACCAGCAAACTGACAGATGGGACGAATATTGGCCAAACTGGAATTATTCAAAGTAAAATTTATGTAAAACATTATGTAAACTGTGTGCGAGTATGCAAATAGAAAGAGAAAGAGGGAGTGAGAGCGAGAGTGAGAGGGAATAGAGTGACCCTAAAGCATGACTTTTCAATTTGAAATGTGTTTAATGGGCTTTTATGGCGTCCGTCTGACGGTCGGTGTGTCCTAGCATTTATCAAGTGTGAACCCATTGAATAGTTGACTGCATTTTAAGCTAAATCCCGCATACATGGATATGCAACTGCTCCACAGTCAGCAGCCCCTTCCCTGCCCAGCCCTTCCCCTCACTCCCCTTCTTACAGTGTGTGCTGTTAATGAAAATGAAACTTTTTCAACACTGTCGTACTTTGGGAATTGTCGCTGTGGCTCTTTAATATTTGACCTGACACACAAGGTGCACAAGGTTGACTCAGTAACAGGCTAATAGGGGGGAGGGTGATAGGTAGGGTGAGGGGTGCATTTGGGACAGGTAGCTGCAACTGCGCCAGAGCCAGGGTCAGAGCCAAGTTGCCAAGGGCAACTTTTAATTACACTAAAATAATTATAAACCAAAAAACTTGATCAATGCGTTGCGCGACCAATCAATATTGCAATACCCAACACACACAAACACATATACACAGAGTGCCTTTTGGTGTTGCCACGTGGTGCAACAATTAAGGGAAACTCCAGCAATAAAAAGGCAGCCAAACGGGAAATATGAAAAATGTGAAAAATTGTCGCTGTGAAAATTTTGTTCGCAGTCCCCTCATCGTGTTTCCGTGGCAGCTACAATAATGGGGGTGAAAGTAATGGTGTAGGGGAGGGAGAAGGTGATGGTGAAGGGGAGGGTGTAGGGTAAAAGGGGAAGTGGCTTGTGGATGCTGCGAGGCGGCATTAAATTGCAGCACGTAATGAAAATGTTACTCATACGTAAATACCAGCTAGGCGAATATGTCAGGATCAACAGGGACACATTGTTTGTGTGTGGGTGTTACGAATATGTGTGTGTGTGTGTGTATGTGTATGTGTATACACACACGGATATCATCTGATTGCGTTGGGCTTACGAGCAGCCTCGTGTGCCACGCGCCTAATTAAATTAGAAATTAGAAAACGGAAATTTGAGCACGAATTTTGCGAGAGACGACGAATCGAAAGGTCTGGGGTTAGGCAATGAGTGTGTGTTTGTGGTGTGCGTGTGTGAGTGTGTGTAAAGTCAAGAGCTGTGCAACGGGTCGTATGTGTGCTCGTATTGTATTTCGCATTGAATTTGCTGCTGTTGCTGCCACACAGACAAAAGCGTACTTTTCTCTGACAAAATTATGCAAAAATTCCTGATACAGAGGAAGAGATGTGCGATAGATTGTACTATGTATCAACTAAAGCATCCTTCGTCCTCACGTTGTTTTGCTGCCCCATATTGTTCCGGGCAGTACAGCAAACAAACAAAGTACAGCAAATATGTGACTCGTACACAGGGAAAAAATTCGGGATTCCAGGGTCAAATCAATCTGATGTGTTGTCCATCGTTCGGTTATTCCGGATATTTTAAAACCAAGTACAAAACACTTGCTTCAAGTACGATTTTTTAATTCCATCTCTGCAAATATTCTGACTTTTGTGGTTTTAAAACAAGTTTTCAAAAAAAAAGTGCTCAACAATTTTAATTAATTTTTATTTTTCCGGTGTAGTCTTACCCCACAGATTGGGCCATGTTGCACTTTTTCTAATGTACAAACCAAACATGGACTAAAACACAGTGGGGTGCAGTTCAGTTCGGTTGGCTTCGCTTTTGGGGCTCTAGTTTAAGCAGCATTCGCACAGATTAAGGATTTTGTCGAGTCGAGCTGAGCTGAGCTGAGCTGGAGTGGCCTTGTTGATGGTTTTGTGCCCTCTTTTCCAGCTCCTTCTTTCTTTCTTTCAGTTTTTGCACATTTTTTTCTAGCTTGCCGCAAGCGTCAGTTGTTGTTTTTGTTGCTGTTGTTGTTGTTGCTGCTGCGGGGCATGTCCTTGTGTTGTGGCATGCTGCAAGTCTTTGGCTGCAAACACATTCATTATGCATGCATTTTAAATTGTAAATTTGACTGCATGCCTCTGGCCCTGCCACTGCCTCTTGCCCCTTGATCTTGCCCCTCTTGTTGGCAAGTCGCTTTCCTCATATTGAAACGGATTTTCAGGCAGCTTTGGGACATGGCTAAGACCTGCTGATGCGCCTGATGAGCTTAGCCATATTGTTTGAATTTTTATGGACTCACTGAATCATGACCCCCTCCCCCATTCCCACCACCCACACTCACATATTGACACATACCTGTCTATAATCGTCTGTTGGCTTTAAGCTGCTTTTTGGACATTTTTCGTGTTATTATCCTCAGAGCTGATCTCTCTGCTGGCACTTGCAAATAATTCATTAAATGACAGCATAATTGTTGCAGCTTCAAGTTGCCAAGTAGTTGCCACACAGGATAATTGTTGCAACCTCAAGTTGCAGTTGCCACACATTCGAGTAAATGTTGTAAAAGTGCCATCAATTTCAATGCCTGCATGTCATTGAAGACTCTCTGGCAGTTGTGATGAGTTTGGCTCTTTTCTAGTTACGCCACTTGATCAAATTAGTTGCAACAAATAATTGAGATTTGTTGCCTCAATTTGTGGCTGCTTAAATGGGTCAGAACGATAGCTTCAAGCCGCTTAGCAAAAGTATTATGAGCCGTGTGCAAATTGAATATCTCCTTTTAAAAATTTACCATGACAACTGAGTGCGAGAGGTGGCTGCCTCGCAATCTCTGTGGCGCCACGAAACTCTTATGTGTGTGTGTGCATGTGTGTGTGTGGCATAGATCAAAAACACAAAAAGGGGTTAGACCCTAAAATGTGAACTGTCTAGTCTCGACTCAATGCCTCCCCAAAAATAACCATCGATGTTGTTGTTGATGATGATGAAGATGAAGAGGAAGATAATGGCTATTCAGGCAAATAGGCTGAATCTACTCTCGACTGTCTCGACGCTCTCTGCCTCTTCCTCCACATGACATGTTGCTATTGTTGCCAAGTGGCAACAAAGTCAAGCAAACAAAAACCATAGTCGTTTGTTTGCCATGTGCACCAATATACAACCTCTCTCTCTGTCTCTCTACCTTTTTCTGATTTACCCTCTCACACACTGCAAATCCTTTTGGGTCAGAAACTTTTGAAATATCTAATCCCCATACATGTGAGGCACCATCTGAGTCGCTTTAAGCGCACAGTTAAGTTAGCGATACGCCTCCCCCTTTCAACTCTTCCTACCCCTCTTCAACCCTTTCCGCACCCAATGACAGAGGGTTGCCAGGGAGAGGAGGATGGAGGAAGGAGGTAGGAGGTGTTGGAGGTTATATTCCGTAAAGACTTATGCATTCGGAACGGAATGCTCGGCTGCCTCGTGCCCCACCAAGCATGATTATAAATAATCTTTATTATACCCTTAAAACGGGTATTATGTCTAGCTCATTGAAAGAATTATTTGGGGATCCTATAGGTGAGGATTACATATGCTTAATCAGTACGGCGAACTGCGATGTCATTTAGACTAACTGAAACGATATACTCAAATATCGATCAACATGTCGCAATTTGTTTCTGTTTTTTGATATACTCGTAGACACATTTACATATGTAATTCTTATGTAATGTATTTCCACTTATAGCGAGTAACTATTTTATTCGATTTATTTGTAGTGCATTTAATGAGTAAGGAACAGTCGAAGACTTGTAGAGTTGAATGTAATCTGAATGCGATAATAAATATCTACATATCTACAAATTTATCAAGCTCAATCATATACACTGAAGAGCAAAACTGTAACACGAATTCAATGTTCTCACTTCATCGGTCTGTATCTTCTTTCCTATTTTAGGTATACTAAAGATCTTAGTCTTGTTTTGTTGGGCACTTATTTTACTATGATTTCTGAAAATTTGAAGACATTTGATGAGCAGGAAGAAATATGCCGAAGCAAAATGTAAAAAAGGCAAATGTTACAGTTTTGCACTTCGGTTATATTTTAAACAAATATTTTTTTAAATAATTTTTTAATAATGTGTATACAGCAATTTCGATTTTTTTTAGTTCCCTTATGCGATTTAGCATACTTTGGGTGTAGCGTTGCACCAATGCAGGGTAGATAGCGTACCATATGTCCTTGTTCTCTCCCACAGCTCCATCATTCTCCACTTGGAGGGACCGCATATTTTGCCAGCTGCGATTATACTAGATCGTTCAAAAAGTCCCCGGACTGACAGTGAAAAAGACTTTTTTTTTTTTTTTAATCAATATATTTATTCAATATAGTCTCCGTCTAGCTTAATGCACCTTGTCCAACGGTCTTTCAACATTTCGATGCCTTTTTTGTAGTGGTCTGAAGAAAGTCCCTCAAAATAGGCTTCAGTTTCCCATTCAACTTCTTCATTGGAGTAAAATTTTTTTCCCTGGAGCCATATTTTCAAGTTTGAAAACAGATAGTAGTCACTGGGGGCCAGATCTGGGGAATATGGAGGATGAGGAAGCAATTCCCAACTTAACTCTTTGATTTTTTCCATCGTTAAAGCGGCTTTGTGAGATGGTGCATTGTCTTGATGAAAAAGGATTTTTTTCTTTGCCAAATGCGGGCGTTTCTTCTTAATTTCGTCATTCACACGATCAAGCAATGCTGTATAATATTCTTTGTTGCATTTTTCACACCCTTTTTAAGATAGTCGATGTGTATTATACCATGTCCATCCCAAAATACACTGGCAAAAACCTTACCAGCCCATCGACTTGCCTTCACACGCTTCGAACGGCTTTCACCGGCCTCTCGCCACTCAGCTGATGACCGATTGGACTCCGGAATGTAGTGATGGATCCAAGTCTCATCCATGGTGATATATAGACGAAAAATTTCGCTTGTATTTCGGTTAAACATGTCCAAAAAGGACTTGGAATCGGCCACTCGTTTTTCCCTTTGATCAATATCTAGGAAATGCGGCACCCATTTTACATTGAGCTTTTTCATATGCAAATGGTCATGCAAAATCGAAACCGCTGACCCAGTCGATATGCCCACAGTCTCAGCAATCTCACGCACTTTGACTCTTCGATCAGTCAATACGATTTGACGGACTTGTCTGATGATCTCTGGGATAATCACCTCTTTTGGCCTTCCCGAACGCTTCGAGTCTTCGGTGCTTGTACGACCGCGTTTAAAGTTTGGAATACCAATCGCAAATGGTTGATTTACCTGGAGCAGAGACCCCGTAATGCTTATCAAGCCAAGTCTTTGCTTCTACGGTATTTTTTCCCATCAAAAAACAGTGTTTAATCAAAACACGAAATTCAGCTTTTTCCATTTTTCAAAAAACTCAAAAAGTTGCACAACAATAATATTTCTAGCTCGATAGCGAAGCTTACGATTGCGCTCAAATTTTCACTGGAGCCTAGAAATGAACTAGTCAGTCAAAAAAAATATATTTCAAAATTTTAGTGGAGTGGCCTATGTGTCAGTCCGGGGACTTTTTGAACGATCTAGTACATGGCTACATAATTTTTGCAATAGGATTCACATCCGGAGATGGTTGTGGCCTCTTCAGAGACTGGAATTTTTGTATTGACATCCAACTTTTGACCAAACAGGAAATTCCTTTGGGTCATTGTCATACTGAAAAATGAACTTTTCCAGCAGTAAGACCCATATTCCCGATGACTTCTGGAAGATTCTGTTGGCAGAATGCTTAGATATTGTTCCTTTCGCGTTATTCCATCGATTAACACCAAGGTACCAACTCCGTTTTTATATATACAGCCTCAAACCATAATGGAACCGCCATCGGGTTGGATATTACTTGGTGACTGGATTGTGGGATCTCTAGTTCAATACCAGGAGCGTCAGTCTGACTCGAAATGATTAGTTTTTGTTTCATCTGACCCTACAACCTTGAAAATATAATTTTTTTTTGGAATTGTATTGGACTAGAGATCACCAAGTAATGTGAGTAAAACCGTCAAACCCGACGGCGGTTCCATTATGGTTTGAGGCTGTATATATAAAAACGGAGTTGGTACCTTGGTGTTAATCGATGGAATAACGCGAAAGGAACAATATCTAAGCATTCTGCAACAGAATCTTCCAGAAGTCATCGGGAATATGGGTCTTACTGCTGGAAAAGTTCATTTTTCAGTATGACAATGACCCAAAGGAATTTCCTGTTTGGTCAAAAGTTGGATGTCAATACACAAAAATTCCAGTCTCTGAAGAGGCCACAACCATCTCCGGATGTGAATCCTATTGCAAAAATTATGTAGCCATGTATAATCGCAGCTGGCAAAATATGCGGTCCCTCCAAGTGGAATGATGGAGCTGTGGGAGAGAACAAGGACATATGGTACGCTATCTACCCTGCATTGGTGCAACGCTACACCCAAAGTATGCTAAATCGCATAAGGGAACTAAAAAAAATCGAAATTGCTGTATACACATTATTAAAAAATTATTTAAAACTAGTCGGCGGTGCTACAGTCGAGCGGTACTCGACTGTCGAAGACCCCGTACTTACTATGCAAAAGCAAACACTGCTTAAAGTCATGTAATATAAGCCGCTACAAACATTTAATGTATTGTAATATATATATATTTTCGCCCAAATATATTAAGGATACGTATATCAATTTACATTAAATATATAATAAATGATTTATTAAAGCACATCATCAAATTTAACAGATGCACAAAATAAATTGATTTAGCATTAGAGAAAGCGAGAAAGCGATAAGAGCATTTCCCACATCTCTTAATAATAAACCAAAAAAAAATCAAATATTAACATTGAATTGATGTAACTGCAACATTAATATAAAATGTCAGGAAAACATTAATAAATCTTAAAAATAAAAAGTCTGTTCAAGCCGGGATTCGAGCTCGGGACCTACATATGATCTAAAAAGTCTGCAAATATTAAAAAAAAAAATTAAAAAATTTGCTCTCACTGGGAGTTGAACCCGCGACTAATTGCTAATTTACTGGGAACTTTGCCCCTTAGGCCACCGAAGCCCACTTTACAAATGCAAAATGCAGATATGTTAAGACTACAATGATTTATTCTTTGCCAGTTACGATTTCTGCAACATCATTTTAAAACTTAATAACATTAAAAAAAACATTTGGGGATCATCTGCTAACAACTTAATTTTATTGGTCAAATAATAAATACTAACATTTTGAATTGATAAAAATGCAACACTTATATAAAATATATCAACATAACACAAAAAAATTGATTTTAAAAAAACAAAAAAAAATTTGTCCGTGTCAGGATTTGAACCCGCGACCCCCTGACACAGCTGACAATGTAAGCAAAAGACTAGGCGTCTTTACACGTTGCGCCACAGTCGCTCTTTGAAATCCATTGTCCAGTAATAGATTTCATTGTTACTGGACTGTAAGTCAAAAGTAATTAATTGTATTCATTGATTGTTGTTGTTGCTGCTAAAGTATGGCAAATAAAGGAAAATTTAGTTGTTCAATATCTTCTCTGTTTATTATCCGATCGCGATGAAATTTTCAGCAAATATGGAAAGTAACAATATCTTCGTCTATGCTTAATAAGGAATGTCTATCTTTAAAATTGTTCTTATAATTAAGATTTTCTAATTTGTGGGCGTTTAAGGGGGCGTGGCCAAAATCTAAAACAAACTCGATCTGCTTACAATATAGACGCACCTACATACCAAGTTTGAAGTCTCTAGCTTTTATAGTCTCTGAGATCTAGGCGCTCTTACAGACGGACAGACGGACAGACGGACAGACGGACAGACGGACAGACGGACATGGCTATATCGACTCGGCTGTTGATGCTGATTAAGAATATATATACTTTATGGGGTCTGCCACGCCTCCTTCTGCCTGTTACGCACATTTTTTTTGTGACAAAGTTAATAGACCCCTATACTTTTTTAAAGTACGGGGTCTAAAAATATTTGTTTAAAATATAACCGAAGTGCAAAACTGTAACATTTGCCTTTATTTACATTTTGCTTCGGCATATTTCTTCCTGCTCATCAAATGTCTTCAAATTTTCAGAAATCATAGTAAAATAAGTGCCCAACAAAACAAGACTAAGATCTTTAGTATACCTAAAATAGGAAAGAAGATACAGACCGATGAAGTGAGAACATTGAATTCGTGTTACAGTTTTGCTCTTCAGTGTAGAGTATTACATATGAATTTTAAATTTAGTGTTCTACAAGTTGTTTTAAATTATTATGATTGTTAAAAATTTTAAAAAATGTTCCATAATACACATTTGTATAATTAAAATAATATAATTTAAAAGCTTAAATTAATTCGTAATTTATAATTTAAATATTATTAACATTTGTATTAAATTCATATCAACACTGAAAAATTATTATTTCATTACACATTTACACCAAAATCTATAAGAATCCTTAACTATTCTTATTTCAGTTAACTTAACTTAATAAAAATGTATCGAAAATGTAGTTATTTTAAGTGATTTGCCACTCTGGCATATCTATAAAATATTTAGTCCAAGCACTTGGAATTTCTGTTGGCAGATCGTAACAGTTGAATTTATGTATTTCTTTTATAGAGTATTATAAATTCGTCATTTAAAGTGTTTATGTTATTTGTGAGTATTTTTTCTTGTACTTTTTACTTGCTGTCTGTGATGAACAGATTTTGAAGGGTTTTGTCATTGGGGAGTATGTGAGTCATGTGAAGCATTTGAGTTGATTCTTAAGAGCCAAACACAACCTGGCAGGCAGATTGGTTGGACGACTTACAGAGCTGCTCTTACACTTGCACAGTGTATTGCACTGCTGAAAATGCTATTAATAGCAGATTGCTTTAACACACACTCACACACATATACACACAGTCACAAACCCAATACATGGTAGTCAGAAATTGAGTTTGGCAGTAAATCCTTAAAGAGAACCTCATCGCGGACGAGTTATGACAGCAGACACAGCGCTTAGCTCTTAAGTGTACCTATATATTTATGTATACTATATTTATATAGGTCAAAAGCAGCTTCTATTTGACAAGAGTCGAGGTCGACAAGGGGCTTAGTCGAAGGATTAAGTAAAAAATCGTGTTGTGAGGATAATGCTTTTGATGTTGCTGGCCAATTGATTGAAACTTTCGAGTTTTTATGGGGCCCGTGTAGAATAACAGGGCTTAGCTTTAAATTCCGTCTGCCAGTCACGGCCGAAAACTTTTGGCCACAGTTTTTGTAATTGAAAGGACTTTGCTTGTCTCATCTTCATGTCCATGTCCCTAAATGAGGTGATTTGCATAGAACGGCGAGGCGAAGTGTCAGACTTGGCTAACATGACAAAGGGAATCAATTTCGGGTATTGCAACTATTTGAACTCGAACGCAAATAGTTGGCCGAAGAGTTGTGCAGCTACAGAAAGATCGGTTAGCCACTTGAAAGTGTTTGTCCCTGGCTCAAACTGGATAATTGAAACTGCCGATGGCTATAACTTTCCCTAGCTGTTTGGCTGTTTGGATGTTTGACTATTTGGCTGGTTGGGTTCGGTTTGGATTTGGTTTGGTTTCCCTTCGTTTGGCAAGAGCAGACAGTAAAAATTAACGACGCCATTTCGCTTGGCCAAAAGTTTGCGTTGCGGTTGAATGGCGTAGATAAAGCCAAAAGCAACAAAATGGATACATGGTAGTATCTCGCTCGTTCGTTCGTTAGCCTGGCCAAAATCGATAAGCGCCAGGCGACGGGTCACGTCAAAGCAAAGGCATATAAATCACAAAATCTTGTAGCAGTGGACAGCAGCTCCTGAAGTTCCGCCGCTTAGGTGAGTCCTTGAGTCCTTGACCAAAGCAGCGAGGACGAAACCACAAAGCGTCCAGTCGATATATTGGCTACCACTGTATGTGTGTGTGTACACATGTGTGTGTGTTGTTGTTGTCGATTCCAAAGGCAGCGTCAAGTTATCAAATGATTTATTTACGAGCCCGCCAGGCAAACAAACAAGCCACAATGCCGACAGCTTGGACCGGGCCACGACAATTTGCAGCCACGACAAACGCGTGCCAAATAGTAACTAGAAATAACACACATACATACACACACACCATCACACACACATATTCAGAGGGGGAAAGGAAAGTAGACAAGTTCAAAATTGTTGAACCCAAGCGCCGCCCGAGGCGAAGGTCTCTCCAAGAGACACATTTGCACAAGCGGCCAACGACAAGAGTGACAAGAGAACAAGAATTATGGCCAAAGGGCGTACGCCTTGTCAGTGGGCGTGGCAGCCAGAGCTTTAAAATTGACTACGGGTCTCCAAAACACACACACACACACACTCAACCTGTTGTCATTTCAGGACAATACGAATCGAAGTGAAATTGATATCCTTGCAAGTCACATCTCTGCCGAATTGTAAAACATTTATGATATGAAATTTAATCATTTTAAAAGCCCATTCAAAAATTGACACAACAAACAATTGTTGATCAAGAAAAGTGAAATACAAACTCACAAAGAGAGAGAGAGAGACATAGAATCTCCAAGTTTACTGATAAAGAGCTAACAAGAAACGCCTTAAAGTGTGCTATAAATTCAGCTCAATTTCGAATTACGTATACGCAACGCTTGCCAGGTGAAATCATTTGAAATATTTCTTCTTAAAGCCAAAGTGTAGTAAGCACAGTAATAGTTCGTAAGCTTGCTGTGATTTTTCCGTTGAGTTGAAGGCAATTACGTATACGCACTGTTTGCCCCTGAGGCCTTAACACCTTAAAGAATGTTCTCTCCATTTCCTGTTGTGTATATAAGAGTTAAAGATACCTCCAAGTCGGTTCAAATGTCTGAAACTATCTAAAAAAAAATCAGCAATTGACGGAAATTACGTATACGCACCGCTTACATAAATTAATATTTTCAGTTGAAATAAACGAAATTACATAAACATACGTCATGCTTTCCAGATTGATATTATTAGATTTTAACTGTTAGTTTTTGGCCAAAAGCAAATAAAACAAGTTAACAAACTCGCCACGTTTATGAATATAGAAATTGATCCCCTGCAGAAGTTGCTTAGCATTCGCACGCCACTTGCCGCACATTAATTCATTTACCTGCCGCGCTGTTGTGGTCTCGAGAGCCTCAAATTGAAAAAGTAATTCAAAGCTCGACGGCATTTTAAGCCACCACCGCCAACCGTCAAGGGCGCCACTCCGCACCACCCGCACCACCATCAACGCCGTATGCCAACCACTTCTACAGGACAGAGGATCGCAGCTACCGCAAATTTGAGCAGAAACCACAGGAATTTATGTTTTTAGTGCTTTGACTGAGGTGTGGTGCGGGGTGGTGCCATGTGGTGGTGCGGGGCGGTGCGATGGTGTTGCAAGTTGAGTGCGCGCACATACAATAATTTTCAATTTAAAGGTAATTTTAACCCAGAGCAGCACAGAGACTCGCACATGTGAATCACAGGACACAACAGGACTAAAACAGCAGCAGAAGAAGAAGAACAGGACAACAGACCAAGAGAGAGAGAGCGGGAGAGAGAGAGAGCCAGGAGCCATTTTGGGCCATAATTTAACTTACAACAACTTTCAATAAGGCGTCGCAGGCAATGGACTTAGGCAGAGGCAGCCAGCAGAAATTACAAAAACACAAACACACTTACACTTACACTTGCACACACACATATACACTCACTAGCACACATCATTTCTTGCTCAGAGCTAAAGTGGATTTAGCCATAAAATGGCAATGTGCCACAACGAGCCAAGCACACGGCAAAATAACAAC
This sequence comes from Drosophila recens, assembly GCA_037043495.1. Taxonomy (NCBI): domain Eukaryota; kingdom Metazoa; phylum Arthropoda; class Insecta; order Diptera; family Drosophilidae; genus Drosophila; species Drosophila recens. The sequence goes on from JBAMBJ010004558.1 coordinate 108,382, forward strand.
AAAGTTAAATGCAGTTGATGCTTTAGTTGTTACCTTTTTGTTGTGCGTGTGTGTGTATGTGTTTTGAAGTAGCCAACAGGCGAAAGGGCAAATGTTTTGATGGGGTTAGAGCTGGGTTAGCCAATGGCTTGGCCGTTTGCTTGGCCGCTTGCTGCGTGGATTTCAAGTAACCGCAATTCATATTTCACATTGCTTATGGCCATAAAAGATGGCGGCCAGGAACTAAATGGCCAGAATAGCGTAAGAAAATTACGCAAAAAGGACGAGGCAAGGCAAGGAGAATGGCTAAAAGACCTTAACCTGACTTCACTTGACTTTGGCAGCAATGGCGTTACGTATACGCCACGCTTGCCACGCGACGAACTGGCAGAAGGTGGTGCAAAGTGTTTGCAAAGTAATTTCCGTTTCCTGCTTAGCTTCGAGTGGCAGACGAATGCATGCATGCCGCACACACAAGGAAGAGAACGAGCTAGAGGGAGGGAAAGATGAAGAGAGAAATTTCACATGGGCTGTTTTCATTTGGTTGCTCCAAAGACACGCAAGAAAACCGACTGCAAATGCAGAACAAAACCGAAAACAGCTCAACGAATTCGTGTAGCTGTCGCCCGATTAAATGGAGGCGGTAAAACAACGTATTTTTTACATGAAAGTCGCCCCTGAAGACAACATGACATCTGACACAAAAAGGATCTTCGAAAATGGACATTGTTTCAAGGCAACTCCCCTGCGAAAACGCTGCATTTCAATCATCTGGCAAACAGTCAGTGGAACCATTTAAATTGCGAACGAACGGCGAAAAATTTACACATTTGGCCAACACTCTCGCTGCCAAGTCAAAAGCAAATACGAGTCCTCGACTCCGCTCTGTGCTCTCCAAGGAAAATGCTGCGACTCACATAACGAATTATTTTTATGCGCTTCCCGCTCCTGAGAGCAGCAGCAAATTGGCAAAATGCAGTTGAGCTTAAAGCAGGGCCATCAACTACTGGTATCAGTGCGACCCATTTAGCTATTTTCCGCCAAATGGTGCTAGTACACATGGTGGCAGAAATGTACTTCCTTTGATTTGTTTCTTTTTCTTAGCGTAAATTATGGAGAAATTATGATAATATTCTCAAACTAAACGTTTAAATTGCTATTTATTATATCTGTTAAGCTCCTTTGTTAATAATTGGAAATAAGATCTTTTTTCACTATTGAATTCCCATTTATTCTGATGTATTTAAGGATGATAATATTGTAATTTCATGTTGAACTTTAAACAGAAACTAAATTTATGCTGAGCAATAGTTGCCAACACTCGCTAGGAGTACAAAAGTTGGAGTTGAGTTGGGACTGAGCAACTCACTACGCAAATAAGTACATACAAGAATATAATTTCTGCATTTCAGCAAAGTCGATAAATCGTTTCGCGTTGCAACGTTTCTGACTCCCCAGAGAAATGGCTGCTGACTCCAACTGAGAAACAGAATGGGGGAACTGAGAGGAAGGTGATTCGTAGCAGATGTTTTAGTAACGATTTAAGATCTTTTTTCCATCGCCGTGTTGTGTTTGTATTTCGATACTTTCATATGAATCGACAGGGGCAGCAGCTAATCAAAACTTAATCAACAACATCAAAAAGTCGTTTGGCGAAAAAGTTCTCGACAAACTGGCGAAAGGAAGCCACCTGCTACTAACCGAAAAAAGTGGAAGTAAAACCCTCATCAGAGCCGGTTTACATTGTGGTCAAGTGAAAAAAAGGGAACAAACAAACCTAAAACTGTTGTTGTTAGGCTAAAACCACGCATTGAGTTAATTTGATTATATGCCGGAGCAAAAGTAATCACAATAATCCAAAAATAATAATAATAATGGGAGGCAACAAAAGGGAAAACAGCAAACAAACATGAAAGCAAACAAAGAACCATTAACTCATAACTATTAACAACTACAACGGTAGTAACAACGACAACAACAACAACAACTAATACTACTACAACAGCAACAACGACAATGACAAAAACATTGGCAGCAACAACAACAGCTACAACAATAGGCGCCAACAACTCGTAAACAACAACGAAACTTATAATGGACACATGTACACACTCACACATGCACTACGAAACCGCATTACATACACACGCACACATGTAAACATACATATATGTAGTCGCTTATAGCCGCAGGCTCATTATCCTTTTTAATAAAAGCTTATCAATGGCAGAACATGAGAGCTGCCAGCAGCAGCAGCAGCAGTCGGAGCAGCTGCCGCCGGGCATCGAGTTATCCTGCGAGCCTGTCCCTCTCTATCTCCTCTCTCCTCTTCTCCCTCCCTCTGTATCCCGCTCCCTCGCTCGACACTAGTGACACACACAACTACAACGACGATGACAACGACAGCGACAACAAAAACAACAACAACGTTGAGAACGACAAACAGTAAATTCAAAGGTAATTTATTATAGCGACACCTGTAATTACCATGAGCCATAAAATAATACACACACTCACACACATATACACTCAAACACACACATACACACAGACAGACAAGTGTACATAATGTGCCTGCATATATGCTTATTTATTTATACAAGTACGAGTCTTGTCCTCACCAACATCTCTGTCTGTTTATCCTGATTCGCCTATTGTTGTCCTTGTTGCTGAGATTCATTCGACTTCCTTCTCCCCCCCTCGCATCTGCTATTGGCGAATAGTTGGTGGCGCCTCTTTGTGGCATTCATAGAGATTTAGAACAGCTTTGCAGCACCTTTTTCCCCACTTAATCAGCTGTATGTCACACACAGCTACACAAACACAAATATGTCCACACAATACATTTATATAAATAGGTTAACAGGCAAATTAAACGGCAAGTTGGTTATTCCCAAAATTATTTCTTTATTCTTTATATTAATTTTAGTCTGACCAACTTTGTATATATTGTTATTGACATACAGGGTGACCAGAAAAAACGGAGACAAACTTTAATATGTCCGTAAGCAAAAGTATGTTACCGGATTTAATTAAATGTTATTTTATCGTATTCTCCATTCTTTTTTGTACTAGTCACAACATTTTTTATCCATTGCTGTTAAATTTTCCTGTGGTTTCAGAATGTCAAGTAAACGTTGTGCAATTTTAGAGCTGTTTCATCAAGAAAAACGTCAAATGTGAATTTGTTCGTTTGCTCGAGGTGCCTAGGTAGACTGTGTCCAAGGCCACCCGCCACTTTAATGAGATTGACCATGAAGGCTATCGTCCGGGAAGAGGAAAAAAAGCACCGTCAATACTTCTGCCAAATCGTCAAATCATTCGAAAGCGGGTGATGCGAAATCCGAGGGTCTCCATGAGGAAAATTGCCCGTGAGACCGGAATGAAACGTGATTCTGTTTGGTAAATGGCGAAGAAGCACCTTGGACTCAAGCCGTACAAGCTCAAAAATTTCAGATCCTAACGGATGAAAACAAGCGCGTGCGACTGCAAAGATGCCACCAACTCAAGCGTCGGGCCGCAGATCAGCGATAGGAGCGCGTCCTTCTCACGGATGAGAAGCTGGTAACCGTCGAGCAGGCTCACAACCACTAAACTGCAGGATCTGGTCCGCCGAACCTTCGGGTACGTCGGCCATTGTCAAACATCGCCAAAATCCGAAGTCCGTTATGGTCTGGGGCGGCATTTGCGCCAGCGGCAAGAAACCCCTGGTTTTCGTGGATCAAGGGGTTAAATGAAACCAAGAAGTGTACCGCCACGACATTCTCGACGCCGTGGTAATTCCTTGGGCCCAACTGCACTTCGGCGATGCGGACTGGACTTTTCAACAGGACTCTGGCCGGCTCACAAGGCGAAAAAATGACGCAAGACTGGTGCAAAACCCATTTTCCGGACTTCAACTCGTCTGCTGAATGGCCACCCTACTCGCCGGATCTCAACCCGATGGACTACAGCGTGTGGTCGATATTGGAGGCCAGGACCTGTGCTAAGCCTCACAAAAGTTTAGAGGCGCTGATGCAATCGCTGCTCTTGGAATGGAACCGACTGTCTCCCGATGACCTGCGGCCCATGGCCTACAATTTTAAATCACGTTTGGACCTGTGGATGGCAGCTGGAGGAGACCATTTCGAAACCGGCTGAGAATCTTACTACTAGTGATCCACTTTATCGTTACTAATTGTTGCTTTGCTAAATTTCTCTCGTTTAGTAAAATTATAGTTAAAAATGTTTGTCTCCGTTATTTCTGGTCACCCTGTATTTAAATATATTTATTTATTATTTTGTATTTTTAATTATTTTTTGTAAAGTAATTTTCACAAACATTTTGAAAATGTAATAATAGCCAATTCCGCATTTAACCTTCACATTAATTCTGTACACAAAAAAACCAACTTTCCAAATTTTAAACAAAATAAATAATCAAGTTATCAACAACTGAATAATTAGTTAATTTATTTATTCACTCAAATAATTCGGATTGCAATATAAAATTTTGAATTACCGCTAGTTCTAGGAAAATTAAATCAGTTGGACAAATGTTAATTTGTTTCTGCTGATGATAATTAATACCCTAAGTATATAGTAAGTTAAATATGTTTTATATGCTCAACTTAATGAATGTAATGAGACTTGTAATATATTCTGAATGTCCTCCACCTAAAAGGATACATTTTATTTAAAAAGGAAGCAGGAAGAACAGCAATATGTTAATATTCCGCAATAGGATATCTACAAGTCGTGTATTTTTTAAAAGTTTACTTTTTACAACTTTGTACATTCATACTTAAAAGGGCCAGCAAAACTGTCTAAATGAAATTGCCACCTTTAATTGTTTGGGTTAAACTTTCTAGTTGTTATTGTGACTGACAAAACATCTACACACAACAACACACACACACACATACGCACGCACACACATTCAAAGTTAGATGACTGTTTTTTATTTTGCAGTTGTTCAGTTTTTACCACCGACAGCACTTTTAATCTTGTTGGGTCACAAACTCACACACACACATACAAGTACACACACACTGAGGCAGAGCACACAGAAATGTCGCTTAGATATTTTAAATTTATGTTCATGTAGTTGTTGGTATGTCCGTTGCTATAACTGACTGACTGTAGCCATTCCATCCTTCACCTATCTCCCAGCCCGTTCGTGACTTGTAGGTATTTTGTGGTCGCCACAGCGGCATGAAACAACTACAAACAACTACAACTACAACTACAGCAACAACAACAACTATAAGAATTACTGTGGTATGGGGAAACTAAACACACACACAACACTTTCTTTTACACAATACGCTTATCCTTGCAACGTGACGTTGCTTTGCTTTTGCGATATCCTTTCCTTTCCCCTCCCTTCCTTTGCAATCCCCAATCCCCGGCGTTGATTGATGTGCTTTTGCTGCTGCCTTGGCTTGACGCGGTTTCTAGTTTTATTGCTCGTTGCCTTATTGTTTCAGCTCGTATACCCTATAAACGTAACACCCGACAAATGGGGTCGACCCCAAGACAAAGATATAGGCAAAACAAATATATATATACACGTTAAATATCTTCGTGTACATATTAGAGGTCTGCATGGATGTACTCAAATTGTGAGTCCCATTGAATGCAATTGAATGGTTCTGAATGAGTTGAATGCAAAGCATACTTTGATTGAGTTTATTTGTATTTGAGTGAAGTTTTCTTCCAAACGTTCGGCATTCATACGAACTGAGTTCGAATGAACTAAGGTGTAAAAACGATAGGTGACATTGGCATTGTCAAACAAATTCGAATCACTCGAATGTAATATTTCAGTTTAGCTTTTTTTTACGACTAATGGCAAAAATTGATGGAAAAATTAACGCACAAGATCAAGCCAATAATAAGCATGACTTGGTGGCACATGCATAAAGGTTTTTTTTCCGCTTTTAGACAAAAAAAGTTGCAAAATACTTTCTATACCAGCAAACCGCGAAAAAGTATTTTCAGACGAACGATATTTTGTAAGTGAAAAAGTGTGATTGCCCCAAACTAGACAACGTTAAAAAATAATATTTCTACATTCAAAAAGGGATTAATCACATACATATATGTATGTTAATACATATTTTATAGTTATTTTAATTTCTGAGAAATAAATGGAGTTTTTTCATGTTTACGAAGTGCTCATAGTTCATCATATAATTGCAGAATATTTTTCAAAATAAAATTTTTCTGGTTAATTTGAATGAACTCAAACCAATTTCAACTTCTCTGTCATTCACATTCAGGCCTCTACGTTTGAATGTTAGCCTACTAAGTCTCACACGAGCCTTCATACAGCCAAAGATTTTTGAGCTCAAATTCATATTCACTCGTTCATTTTGAGTGTGAACGCTTCATTTGTCATTTTGAGTGCATTCATGCAGACCTCTAGTACATATTATGTTTACGTTAACAGAGTATCTTCTAGTCTGTCATTGCCATTGACTTTACTTAGAATAACTATACGGTTTAGTTTGTGAGTCCTGCGTATTCTACGTGTTGTTCTAGCGTTGTTTGCGCAGTTTGTTGTCGTTTTTTGTTGTCCTTCCCGTTGTAATCGCATATGTCAAAATTATGCTCTTTCACTTTGAAATGACAAGCCACAGGATGTGTCCGTGTCACGCTGACATCGCATGTCCTGCGGCAGTGCGGTCGGGACAGAGACAGGGGATACTATGTAGGATTCACCTGTGCTAAAATCTCTGAAATTTCCAATTGATATTCAAATTTAAGGCAAGTGGCACGGATTTAGAACAACAACAAAATGAATCTCGCATTCCATCGTTGTCCGTGCCACATTTAAATTCACCAAGAGACAGACGTACTTACGTCTGCCTAAGACCCACATAAAGATCCTGCTGTCGGAGTATGTATGTATGTATGAATGTATGTACATATACATGCATGCATCTCGTTTTAATTACACTAAAACGTGCCGCTGTCCACTGAGTCCCAGACTCGAAGCCCAAGTCTCGAGTCTCGAATGCAGGTCACTTGGGCTAACGAACGCCGTTCTCAGCCGACGTATGCCGTAGAGTCATCCGTCACACACACACACACACACACACACACACACACACTGGGATGCACACATGTGAGGCCTGGGAAAGTCTGCAAAAACTACTGACACACTAATCCGATTAGTTGGGCTGACATTTTCTGCTGGCAAAGTGCAGCGGCGCCACAGGATCCAAACGGCGACCCTTGCTACAGCTCTGGCTACACCTAAGCCCCCTCTTTGTCCGCTCTCCGCTCCTCCCTCCCCCACATTCTATTCATTCATTTTATTCAAATGTGACTAGCCTAAAAAATAGCCCCACGGCAGACACAAAATGTAGCCCCTAAAAAAATGCAATAATTAAAAAAACGAAAATGAAACAGAAACAGAAACAGAAAAGAAGAAGCCCGCGAAATATTCAAATAAATTTAACAGACTTGAAGCTTACAATTTGCTAGCCGAATATACTTGTAATGCCTGTAAAAATACCAAAAGTTATATTTACATTGAATATGTGATACTCTTCTTAAAAAGGATATTAAAAAAGTAACAATAAAACTTATATTGTAAGAAAAATGGTAATAGAAACAACATCAACAAACCGCATTTCAGCTTTGATTTAACTTTATTAAGATTTACTTATGGTTTAGCAAGGACTTTAGATCTAGGAAATAAGTAATTAAAATATAACTCAATTTTTGATTTAAGATAATAAAAATTTAAATTTCTACTTATAAATATATATTTTCAAGAATGGTATTATAATCGTTTTTACAGATTTCGACATATAGAATACTGGACAAGTAATAATTTCAGCTAGAAAATGTACTAATTAATTATCAACAGAGTTCATCCAAGAGCAAAGTTCTAAATGTGTTATTGGTTTAGTTCCACGTTTGTTTATTTTATTTCCTTTATCTGCAGCTAGTTACGAGCTACTCGCGCATTCCTCTGTGTTTGATAGTACGAAATCAAGTAGCACTGTAAATTGGGGCAGTTGCAGTTGCATGCCACATGCATTTCTGTCCGGCTGTTAAGGGACTCTTGCTGACGTAGTGCTCGCTTTTATTAGCGCATTTAAAGCGTATTTCTTGCCACTCAAACGAGTCGCTGACTGAGGACTTTGCGAGACTTTGGCGCCGTTTCGGCATTTTTATCACATAATATTTTATTTTAACGGCAATAAAGCGTAATTTAATGAGCCCATAAAACGAAAATACATTAAGGACCGAGCCCAAGACGAATCCTACCTGCCAGCCAGCCATCCAGCCTACCGTCTGTCAGCGTAGCTCATTTTGATGCCAAATTAAATGTGTTCAAGCTGCTGAGATTTGCTCGACTTGTTGTTGTTGTTGCTTCTATTGTTGTTGTGTTTAGCGCTTGTGGCATTTGTAAGACGCATCAAGTTTTCGCTACGTTTCCTCATCGTTCTTTATTCTGACAATTGAGCATATTACACATACGCCCCATATTTCTTAGGCAGACGTTTGTTCGTGGCTCCACCTCTCCCCCCTTCCCTTGGTTGTGACTATTTATTCGCTGTCTCTTCTACATGGCATGACATTGACTTTTATTTAAATGATTTCCACAGCGAATGCCTTTATTTTGGACGGGTTGCCGTGCTGCCGGACTGTCGAGCTGTCTCCGTGTCCTGCTGGCTCCGTGCTCGCCAAGCCATGGTATCCTTGAATAGCTGGCAATAGACTGCCAGCTGCTGTTGTTCTATTTCTTTTCGCCTTCCTCGTACCTTCTATTTTCTATCTCGTCTCTCTGTCGCCTTGCCTCGGGCTCAGGCTTTTGGTCTTTCAGCTACTTTGCAGAAGCTTCTGGCAGCCATTGTATTACTTGTTGTCGTTGTTGTTGTTGTTGTTGTCTGTTTTCTGCATGCAACTTGTAATAAATATTGCAGTCGCTCCTCGTTTCGCGTCGAATGCTATAAATATTTGTTAGCCGTTTACTTTGCCAATGCCGATTTGTGATATTTGCTGGAAAATATTATCATAGTGCAAGCGCATTTGCATTTGTCAATGCTTTCTACAAGATACACAAATGTCCAATGGATATTTATACATAAACTCTGGTGCAATGGAGTGAAACAGATACTATTTATCCCAGCAGCGAGGGCAGTTACAGAGGAATGGTTGGCCGTTGAAATAACTATCAGAGCTGAGCTAAGGATATTTTAAAATAAAATCAGTGAACTAAAGTTTACAGTGAATTACAGTTTACAGTCTAAGTAGATAAATGAAGATATTGCTGCTTTTATTTAGGAAAGTGGCTTAAAAAATAATTAAATATTACTCAAAATTATTTATAAAACAATCTGGTCAGTGCTATGTCTTCATTAATGATAAATAAATATTCAGCAAAAATAAAAAATATTTTTTAAATGTATTATATCCACTTGAGGTTGTACTTTTCGAGTACTTCTCTTGCCCCCCTCGCATGGCAGGCTCCTTCTTTAAGTGGTCTCCGACTGTCGCCAGCGCAAATTGATCGTATTTCCCGTTGGCAGCACTTAAGTATGCAACACATTTGCAATGAATTCATATTAATTACTCTCGATAAGGGCCAATGATACATAAACTCACACAACACACTCTTATTGCTGCTGCTGGCATGATAGCTATTTCAATATACGGTTATAAATATTAAGCAAATGCAAAATCGATTGCAATTGCAACATTTTCCACAAACACACACACACACAATTACATGCAATATAAATGACCTCTCGTTGTACTCGAGCTAAGGATGTGGAGGGAGGAGACGTGTGTGTGTGAGTGTGTGTGCCATTAGGCATATGTAATGAGCCCGTACACACAGACACAAATAAATAAACGCATGTGTGTGTGTGAGTTGTTGTTGTTGTTGCATGCACTGGCGATTCAAACTGAAAGCCCCAAATAAGTTTTTAATTAACCTAAATTTCGAATACTAATAAAATGGCACAATGGACAGCAACAACAGCAACAACAGCAACAACAACAGACCTGAATAATTTACCAACAACACAAATACAACTGGCAACAGCTGTTCTGTATGTGTGTGTGTCCATTGTTTATCTAACTCACACACATACACACACACATACTCTCAAGCTGATGGACAACAAGAAGAACAACATCAACGTTGTTATTACGCAATTACATGTGCAGCGCACACAGTGGCTGCCAAAAGTTAATGCACTGCATGATTATTAAAATATTTTCGATTTTACACCCACACACGCAAGAGTGACAAGTGGGCGTGTCCCCGCCCACTTATAAGTGTTTACATTGCGTATAACAAAGCATGTGCAAACAACACCTAAAACTCGGGCAACTGGCGGCACAGACCGTAGGCCACGCCCCTTCATCCCACTTTTCCTCGCTTCCCAACTCAACAGAGAATAAACAAATATTTGCGCATAGGCTCTGGGTATATGTGAGTGGAAAGTGAGAAGGGGCAAGTGGGGGAGGGACGTCGATCAGCTGACGGAATGCAACGAAAATTTCAGCAAATACGAGTGGACGAAAATCGGCTTAACTCGAAAAGTTTTTAGGCTCAAAAGCCCCAAGCAAATCAACGTTTAAGCGCATCAATCAGCAACACAACAATTCTCTCAACAATTAACTAAAAACCACACACCCACACACACACAACAACAACAAGAACAACAACAACAAAGTCACTTGTGAGGACACAAGTGTGTTCTATTCTATTAGCCAAGTGGGGAATGTGGCAGCCATTTAGACAATAGTCAGCAAGCCAAGTGGTTAAAGTGGAAATAGGAGTGGAAAAGAGTACAGAGGGGAGAGAGATAATCCAAAGCTTGGCTATTGTTGTATTTATCGTGCGTGTTGCCCTTTGGCGTCGCTTTCGAAAGTCATAAACAATTTAAAATGTCATATATTGCATATACGCGACGTAAATGAATATCAGAGGTGGGGAAATTATTTAAGCGCTTGAAGAGTGAAGCGCAAAACCCCAAAAACCCGAAAGAAACCAAAGCCAGAAAAAAATACCTAACAGAAGCCAAAGCAAAACAGGCAAACGGCTTCAACGAGCACAACAAGGGGAAGAAAGTGGAACGGATGTTGGAGGCACACACGAAACGCAAATCTCAAAAGAAACAAGCCATAAAGAAGGTATCACACACACAAAGAATATGGCACACACATACACACACACACGCACATACAGTTATGTTTACGAGCGCTAAGAGCGATGCAAACTTAACGTTGTTTTTACGGCACCCACGACTCGTTTTATTCCCCTTCTCCACAGCAAATATAAATAACATGTGGCATACATATATGTATATGCTCACATGTGTGTGTGTGGTGTGTGTATGTGAGTAGGTGGAGGTGCTTTGTCAGTGGCCAAGTAATTAAGCAAAGTACAATTTGGTGCCATTAAGTAATTTCACTTCATTCATTGACTGCATGACTTTGGTCTGTCTCTCTGTCTGTCTGACTCCCTGTGTCCAACTGCATGTCCTTTTGCCACTGGACTAGTTGTTGCTTATTTATGGTTCCGGCAAATGGACTTCTGCTGACCAACTGGCTTCCCTCTGTGTTCCTGTTCCTGTGGCTGCCCACACGGCGTATGTGTGATGTGCATAAACTCATTTGCGTTGAAGCCATTTAAAAAGGATTTCAATGTTCGCCTTGCTGCGAGTTTATTTAGTTTATTTTTGCATACGCTCCACTCAACCCTCACCTCACTTCACCTCACCTCACCACATCTGACTGTCTGCCACGCCTCTTTTTGTCTGTGTCTTACAATTACTCACACAGCAATTGCAGCAGGTGAATGCCAGGTTCCTGTTCCCAAATGCTAACCGTAAAGTGTGCTATATCTCTGGGCCGGATCTCAGTTGTTGTTGCTTTGTCTTTCTCGCATCAGTTAAGTGAGTAAATTTCTCTGTTTTTTTGTATTTTTATTTTGAACAGCAAAAAGTGGGCACTGAGTAGAGTCAAGCGCTTTCAGATCGATAAAAATTAAGTATTTTTAACCGTATCTATCCTTTTTAGTTTGCCAAATACATATGACAGATCACTGTGTTGCCGAATACAACTAAAATTAATATGATTTTAGATATTTAAACATTCTAGATATTTAAGAAGTGTCCCACAGTAAAGTAAAGTCTCATTTGCTTTAAAAAATCAATATTTAGCTGTTGGCCGATCGCAATTGCCTTGACCTCCGGCAAAACATGGTCAGAGACTAGCATCTTTTGAGCTAACGCCTGTTGGTCCGGCCCTTTCATATTGTTTCCTGTAATTTCCTGCTGGAGTTGAGAGTGGCAAAGCGAGTTGAGTTGAGTTGAGCACTTAAGGGTCTCTCCGTTAGCATTGTTGTGACTTCAATTCAGCATAAAAGGACAAAGGCAGATAAAGTCGAAAAGAAGACAACAAACTAAAATCAAAACAATAAATGCTGGAGCAACAATTGTGACACTCTCGACACCGAAACCAAAAATCAACAGCAAACCCAAAGGAACTTCGTTTGGCTTTTCCGATTCTTGGCAGCCACTCCAAAGCCACACACAGTTGACCAAATGCCATGGCCAGAGGCTCCAGGAATGCACGAGAAAAGAACCCCATCTCCCCTCCTCTCTTCCCTTCTCTCTCTCTTGCTACGTTAGCAAAAGCAAAGCCAAAATGCATACAAAACTGTAGCCATTCTCATCAGCCACAAAACAGATACAGAGAGTTGGCTAAAGTCTGGCAACTTTGCCAAAAATTTCGCACATTTGTAAAAATGTCCTGTGGATTTGACAATTTTAAAGAAGAATTGCGTCAAGAAATGTTTTATACGAGAATATTAATTAATTTAAAATAACAATAATTGCAACTCTTTATCCTTAAAGCTAATTTTCGGTTAAGAAAATAAACAATAAGTTTAATCAACCTTTTGAATGTGTTGTTGATTAGTGTTCGACTGGACTTACATATTTGTTGGCCAGTGCTAATCACAGACAAAGAGAGGAAAGACAGAATACAAGTCAGAGAATTTATGAATTTATGACCCGAGTTGAGCTGAGCTCTGAGGCATAAAATAATTATTTTCAAATGAAATTCTAAACGTAAATAAATCAAAAGTTTTGCAGTAAATGCAAAAATTAATATTATTATATTGCAATTGTCAGGCATTACGAGTACAGTAGAAAATTGCTGACCAGAGGGCAAAGGTCAGCACAAAAATGGAAAATCAAATCAAATCAAATGAATTGAAATAAAATGATATGAAAACTTAGCATGCAACGTGCAGCTTGTTGCAATAACAAAGCACAATTTGAAATGGAAATGGAAATTGAACAGATATATTATTTTATAAATATAGAGCATATTATGTTGTGGCACGAGGGGCAGAGACTGATGAATAATGTGGCAACTTTCTGGCTGATACTGTGGACTTAAGGGGTTGCTCACAGCACTTTCAAGTGGTGCAACAACAACTATTGCAACAAGATGTCGCGCTCACAGCAGCAGCAACAACTGCAAGCACATTTAAAATGTTTTTCAATAAAACTTTTTCCTACTGCAATTGTTTTTCGCTAACGGCAGCTGTACACTTGCCATGTGTATAAGTCCTTGTATGTGTATCCTGGCAACCAAGAAATGTGTGTGTGTGTGTGTGTGTTCAATTGTTTTCGAGTTGAGGGGCAATTTATCACAGCTTACAACGCGGCTGCTTACAATGCATTTGCTGTAGCCCCAAGTAGAACACGAGTGCATAATCCTTTTAAATACAGCACAACATCATGTCCTCAACTCGTCCTGCACAACGCTGCCAACTTGTGTCTTAAGTGCACGATTTTCTCTGTCTCCCACTGTCTTGTCCTTTCCATGGCCTGGCTTTGATTTCAACTCTATGTATATCTATACATACATACGAATATATCCTTTTGTGTTTGGTTCTAGGCAATCAGTGCTACTATTTTAGTTGTGGCAATCAATTGCACATTTAATTAGCTAAATAAATAGCCCTTTCCCCTCCTATCAACTGTCATTTAAAACATTTTACGCAAAAGGACAAAAATAATTTTATGACAAGACGCAACAAAGCTGAACTGAAAGCGACCGCGAAATCATAAAACAACAAACAAAAGAGCCAGAGAACAATGATGAACGAGAGCAAAATTGACGCTGGTGTTTGCTGTGGGTGTGGCACGCTAATAAAAAGCAGTTAAGTATCAGAAGCGAAACAAAACTGCGAGCGTTTAAAAACTGACAATAACTGTGCCAAGCGATAAGTAATTAAAGGACATCCTGCGAAACGGAAAAACGGAAGAGCAGCAAATCGTTAGCTGACAAACAGCCAATAATAAGCGTTCCATTTGAACGGCAAATGAAAACTCATAAAATACTAACAAGGCTAACAGCCACAGGGTAGAAAAGGATAAAGTTAAAGACGCTCGCAGAAATAGCACATAAACTGCAGCTGTGTTGAAGGAAGCCAAAGGAAACTGAACGAGTGGAACACGTCATCTAATGCCAACTGTCGTCGAGCTGAGCATTGCTAAATAAAACATAAAAACTATGTGATAGAATGACAGACACACACACACATCCAGACACAAACACATAGAGACACTAAGACATACACTAAAAATGTCAGACGAATAAAAATCATAAAAATAACGACAACAACTAAATGTGACACAAAAATGCATATAAAAATGGTGCTAAACGAGCCAAAGGCAGCAACAACAACAACCGAAACAACGACAGCGGCAATAAGTACCGCTAAAAAAGTCAAAAGGAAAGACGCGCAAATGAAAACACGAAAAGCAGTCAAGGAGTTGAGTTTACCTGCTTCGGCCCAAGGCAAGTTTTAAACAGACTGTGAGAGTAGATAGTAAACTAGAAAGATGGCGCAAATGGGGCAACAGGGAGGGGGGTGGACAGGTGGAAAACTAGGTAAAAGTCGCACATAACGAGATGCCGAAAAGTATACTACACATGTTCTTCTATGTTCTGCTATAAGTATTTGTATGTGTACGTGTGTCTTTGGCTTTTATGTGGCCATTTGTAGTTTGTACTCGTCGTTAGATCGTCCTGCTCCTGCTCCTGCTCCCGCTGCTGATTCGTGTCCTCATTCGTGCTTAGGCTCTCTATAGGAACAGCAGCCATAAAATATTACGTTTTATATCTTGCCAAGGAATCCGAAAATAATGAAAGGAGTTTTAAATTTGCACGATAAATATTATAAATCAAATTTGTACATCATCTTTGGGCCGTAATAAATTCTTTCTTATCTCTGTATTGATTTGTGCCGTCAACTTATTCATTTATGAGTTGTATAGTAAATCAAAATCATTCCCTTCCCTTGTTGTCCGGCTCTCCTGAAGCCAAGCAAGTGCAGTTGCAATTTCTATTTGCCATTTTCATTTACAGCTGAGTAAATTGTAAATATTGATAGGGTCTGGTTGCATTGTGCCTTCTTGCTCTTGTCAGGCATCCCCTTTAGATGTCGAGTGACCCATTTAGGCACTTACTTTAGCACTCCGTCTGACTTTTGCTTTCGCATCAGCGACCACTCTGCGTATGCGTAATTTTTAATTGGGCCAAAGTTTCCAATCAACATGAAGCTGCTGCTCTCACTACGTGTTAGCTGCCAATAATGCTAGCACAAACACACCGACACACACTCGCACACACACTCAAACCAATCCATTGTTTTTACTACAATTTTCGTTGCATTTTCTCTGATTTTTTCCAATCATTTTTGGGTTTGCAGCCGTTGCCAGCCAAATAAAATGTGCATAAAAATCCATTATTTCGGCAAACACAACACGAACATCATGAAATACACACACTCACACACAAGCACGCACACATATACTTCTACCGCTATATAGTCATGTTGGGGCGGTATACTCAATAAGGCGACAGCTCCTCCGCCCAACTAACAATGGCATCGGCTGTTGGCCGGTTTTGTTGCTAGATTTGCAGCGTAAAAGAGAGGGGAGAGGGTGGGGTGTGGTGTAGAGGGGTGTTGAGAAAGGGCTACAAGTAACTTTTTTTTGTGTGAGCGCAAAATAAATATAAGAGCGTTGAAACGAAAACATTTTGCAACAATATAAAAATTGCAAACGAAACGAATAAAAAAAGCAGTCGGCAGGGGCAACACAGTTTTGTGTTGTTGTTGCCACGACCTTTGATAGGGGCAGCTCCGCCACTCTGCCCCATCTTCTTCCCCTTTCAATCTGTTCCTCTCTCTCTTTTTCTCACTCCCTTTGACTCACTCTCTGTGTTTATTGGCAACAGTGTTGCTATTTGTGTAAACGACTCGTAAAATTTTATATTGCTGCTGCTTTTTATATTTTCTTTTTTCCTTTGCGACACATGTTGTGGCAAGGGGAGAGGGACGGGTGGGGGGAATAAGAGGGGTCAGGCTGAATTGAGTTGCAAGCCAACATTGTTGAAATGAAGCCAACTTTTTACATTTTACCTTGCATCATTATCAGTGGCATGTAATTTTAAGCCAAGTTGCAAGCAGTTCCTCCTGCTCTTGCTACACGCAACGAACAATGCAACACTTTGTGGCATGTTTTGCTGTTGCTGTTCCTGTTTTGTTGTCAATTTAGTTAAATTGACATCTCTTTTGCATCTTCAGCTGCAGTTCGCATGACAGCCAAACGAGGAGTCATCGCCGTTGCATGCAACCCCGCGAGGCAGCTCACAACACATAGAAGTTGCATATTGATTACATTTCACTTGCTGCCACGCTTGTCAACGTCAACAGCACTCTGAGTGCGGCACTTTAGGGGCACGCGCAAAATGCAACTCGCAACGTGCAACGTGCAACACTCTCGACGCTGCCACACTGACTGCAAATGGCTTTTTGCCTTATGTAACAAGTGTCATTTCATCGGGAATTCATTAGTCGCCGGTTTAAATAAAAAACAGCAAACATGCATTTTCAGCACATTTCAAAAAGGTTTTTTTTTATGTGCTATGCAAACAGAGCTCGACAGATTTTATCAACTGGTTTGACAAAATATTAAAATGTTAAAGAAAAATCATAAAATTAAAATACACTAAGAAAAAATCCAAATATTTAAGCCATGAAGCATAAGCTTACTCTTTTATAGAGTATACAAATATTCTGGGCTGTATCTGCTGATTTTTTTTACAAAAACTAAAAGGAAATTTTATATTATATTATTATTTCATACTTATAACTCATAACTGTTGTTTGTAATCCTTGAAATCTGCCTACAGACATACATAGAAAAAAGACATACCGTACTTGAATTATGGTATTATATATTCGTATGCTACTGATATGATAAGGATTCAGTTTGTTGATGACCCCGATCAAAATTAACAAACTTTTGAACTGGAAACGAGGGGTGACACTTTAAAGTTTCAATTTGCACAGTTTGAGCCTGGCTTGTCAATAGTTGTTGCAGCTGTCCAAATAGTCAAATTTGTTGGCTCTGCAGCTGATGGAAACATGAGCCAGATGCAAAGAAACCAACTGTCAATCGTGGACACAGCATGTTGCATGCCACATGCCACCTGCCGAAATGTGGCAGCAGTTGTCCCAATTCTAATTCGCCACTGCAGTTGGCCACTGCAGACAGAGTTGCCGAGTTCCAATTTAGAAACAAATTTGTTTAATTCAATAAAACGTTGATTAAATGCTAGTCGAGGCTAATGAGAAAACAATGTAATGGAGGAAGAGAAATAAATTAAATTAAATATTTGTCATATATAGGCAGTAGCCATGAACTATCAATTCCAGCTAGTATGTGTGTGTGTGTGTGCTCCAAATTCTCTCATGCTAAATTAATTACTTAAAATATCATGAATTCTCGCTATAAATTATTTTCATTTCAAACTTTTTGAAGCGTTGCAAAGTTCCAACTTTTCGTGCCTCACTTAAACAGTTGACTCCCATTTTTGGGGCAAAGCAAAACATCACGAAATGCAACCACAACACATGCAAAAATGCAATCTAGCTGTTGTGGATGTTGTCAGTTGATTCCCTAACGAAAGGTATTGTAACTACGCCATGTAAGCTAAAAAATAAATATATAGAAAGTAAAATAACTAAATAATTTTCAATTGCTTTAGATCAACCAATCAGTCGACTCTATTCTAGTTCTATCAAGTACTTATTAGTGTCAGCAGAGTATTTGATCTGCGGGCTTTGGCATATAAAATGTTGTTTCCCATTGTTTTGGTCGCTGTTTTTGGCTGAATTTTTCCCGCTTTTCCTTTGGTGTTGAAGCTTAGCATGTGTATGTTTGTGCACTGTGTTTTGTTGTGTGGTGTGTCTATTTGTGTCAAGCTTATCTTTGTGGCTCAACAGGGGCAGACGCGGAATACAGATACATATATATAAAACCCCAAAGAAAGTCAAAAATGTGTTCACACAATATGCTTTTGTGTGTGTGTGTATGTGGGTCTGCCTAGCACAACAATTTCCGGCAACGGGTTTATTTTTGGTTTAAAAATGAAAGTAAAACTTTTGTGTGGGGCTTTAATAAATATTTATATTTTATGCGGCGCCAAAAAGTATGCAACAATTTTCATTTTGGGATAAACTCGACACCAAAATGCCCCACATAGAATGTAGATGCTTTGGGTGTGAATAGATAAAAATTAATATCGCGATCCGCCATAGCTGTTGTCAAAGGTCACACTCAGAAACACACACACACCCACACACACGCACGCCCTTTGCTTTTGCCAATTAGGCCAAAGGCTAACGATATACACGTGCACGTTCGCAGTGAAAAGCGCGTAATTAAAATTTAATTTAGGCACAAAATTTGACTATGAAATTCCAATACCTTTATAAATAAGGTGGGTGGTTACAGGAGGGAAGAAATTCAAAGCAGAAAAAAAAATCATATAAAAGCCAAGTAAATTAGTTAAATTTAATGTGAAAATCCTTTGATTAAACGCAGTCAAGTATCTATAGAAGCTAAGGAGAGGGACAGAGAGAGAAGTAGATAGACAAAGGAGGAGTAATGAATTGAACTGAAGCGGGAATATAAAGGGGGAAGGAAGGGGAAGTTTCCAAGAAGAATAAAGCGTTTTGGTCCCCAGTGCTTGAATAAATAACAAGGCCACACGCGCTATGAAAACAAACACAAGACAAACATGGCGACACATGCTTCTAACTCCCTCTTCCTCTCCATCGCATCTCATCTCTCGCTCTATTTCCCTCATATTTCGCTCTCCCTCCCTTAAGCGTCTCCCCAGCGTATGCCGAAGGATATTCGAGTGTTCCCTATGGCACGATGGCATAAATTGTCAAGCGAAGACAACGGATTATGCTGCAAGGATGTTCTGCGTGTTGAGAAACGCACACACACACACTAACACTTACACATTAATTAGTGTAGCGCTAACATATCGTTAACAACGAAAGTAAATTCGAAATGGAAAACTTGTTAATCAACAACAGATATTCTGAAAATAATTTTTAATTCAATAGGACTGTCAATATTTTAAGTAATTTATTTATATTATTTCCAAATATAAGTGTTTTACCGATTTTGATCCCTCACTCAATTATCAAACTTAGCTCTACAAGCCATTTAATCTTTAGAAGAGAATATATTGTTAGTTCGATAGATCGCCCCTATCTAAACTATTGGTAGTGGGCCATCACCAGCTCTGACCTTGATGGGAATCCAAATAGCACAAATTACTCAGGCATGGAGCTGTGTACTTTTCTGTGGCCATTGCGACAGCTCAACTGGCAACGGCCAGTGGCGTCTACCACCTGCCACCTGCCACCTGAGGCGGCAACCAGCTCAATTTATTTATACGCATTTAAAACTGATTTATGTGTGGCAAAAGGCGACAGCTCAGCGTACTCAGCGCAGCAGCGTGAGTTGCATCTTTAATTTAGTTGTGCCCCCCCCCCCCTTTTTCCACGTTGCACATGCCCCAACGTTTACCAGCTTACCGCAAGTGCGTCTTCAATGAATTTTCTCACTTACTGCCACTGCCACTGGGAGGCAGCGCATCAGCTGGCCAAGGCACGATTAATGTGGCATGTGGCAAATGAATTTCTGTAACTGCAACTGCTTTTACGAGTACCTCCTTCAACTCTCTATGCCTCACTCACTCACTTTAAAGCTTAATGAATTCTCAACTTAAGCATGCACTCGTTGCAGAGACTCACAGCACTCTTAAATCAGTTGGGCGGAGTAAAACTTTTCGGCAAGAATTTGCAACCAATCTATACCCATTAATTCCAATTCGTTGCAGCGATGCAAACAGAAAGATATGATTAAATTTGATATGATAACTTAGGCGAAGAGAAGCTTTGTTTTGCATTTTCTATTTACGTAAATTTTTTTCTGTTTTCTGCTTACTTCAACATAATCGATTTGGAAGCACAGAAATTAGAAAAAACCCATGTGTCTATAGATGATAGAAGCAGTATCAACTGATTTTATACCATAGAATGTATAATAATAAATCCGTATGTTCGTATGAATTACAGGGAATTTCATAGTCCATAATTACAAGTGTACTATTTTATTTCCATGCAGCTGCCAAGCAACCGAAAGAAGCTTCACACACTCACACCCCGATACTCGGTTATCGCATTAACAATTTCCTACTAATTTTGGCAGTCACTACAGTACTCACACACACACACAACACTTACACACACATACTTGCATATGTTTATGTATGCTTGCCATGAAGTCGGAAATATAATTAAATTGCGTGCAAAACTAACGGAGTCTGGTCGGATATGTATAAGCTCTTAGGCAGACGATGGAGCAACCTATACGCAAAAACGAGTAATTTCATTAAAAATGAGACCGACTACGCCTCCACAACAACAACCACCAGTGGAAATATAAATAACAACAAGAACAACAACAAGGAGCAATAAACCAGGCAGCGAGGCATAAAAATCCAAATCAAGCCGAATAATTCCCACTTGTATTTAAGTAATTATGCAGGCAAATCCCTAACAGTAGCAACAAATACAAAACAGATTTATTTTCGTGTGTGTGTAAATGTATGTGTGTTGTATCCAGCTGCGTTAAAAGTGAGTCGCACGCAGAGCAATCAAATGTGTGCTTTATTTACACCCGAATTCAGCGAGGAGTTAAGACAGACTCAATGGAAAATCTATAGATATATCTATAGAATTCCTATACTTCTATTATTTGACTGTTGTTGCAATATAACAGTATATTACGGTATCTAAGCTGAATTACAAACGCTTTGAGGACATTTGGCAAGTCAACAGGCAGCTGAAATAAATCACAATGTCAAGGAATGGGAACATTTTGGCTGGGAGAAATGATAAAATGGTATTTATTGCCATGGTGCTGGCAGGTATTGCGATTGACAATACGACAATGCTTACCTGAAATAAGCCAATTATCGATAGCCCTAGCTATTATGGGGATGATTCTGGTTGAGATTTAATTTTGGTTGCATTTATATAAGAATTGGAATTTAAGATTGATTAATTTCTAATCAAACTTAACTTGACTCAAAATTAAACAGATATTACAAGTAAAAAAAAACACAATATTCTGAAAGAGGAAAGAGTTAATTTATCGGATACATAAATTCTTATAAATGATCATATATCATGTATATATCATATTATTTTTTAATTTAAAAAAAAATATAACAAAAAATATTATTTTAGGAACTGACTTCGGCACTATCGTGAACTGCCGTTTAAAATAATACCATTAGCTAAATTAATATGTACAATTTGGCATTTTATTCGATTTACATTTTTAAATATTTATTGCTTAATATCGTGAGGAGTTACAATTACTCTCTTAATTAAAAGTTTCATAACTGAACTTATACTTTATTTACCAGTGAAAAAGTATTTGATCTACTAGAAATAACATTCACCTGCATTACATTATCATCAATCGACAATTGGCAGTTAAATTGTTGCGAAAGGACAACACTTACCGTGTTTGCACACTTTATCAGCATAAATCACTCATATGCCACGTTAAACACGCTCAAAGTTCAAACTGACGGGCGTTTACCAACAGCCAGACATGGTCATAAATTAATTAAAGCAGCCGGACAAAGGCTCCATCGTCCAAGGCTGATCTCAAGGCCGTTGTTCGCAGCTCGCAGTTCGCCAGAGAAACGGGGCGTCTCGTGTAAGCTGCAATTAAACTGTAAACGCGAAAAGCGAACATTGGCAATGGCAACGGCAAAGGCAACACCAACACCAACTCCAACAACACAGAGCAAATTACAACCATTTACAATTAATTTGAGCAACACTTGCCATGCAAATTGCGTGCCATGGCTCATAATTTCGACCCACATACTGAGAGGGCGAGGGCGAGAGAAACAGAAGTCAAAGTCGCTATTAAAAAAGGGCAACGTGCAAACACTCAATTAGCATATCAATAAATCAAGAAAAAAGTGTTGTTGCCTGTCTGAAGAAGGGGGGGAAAAAGCAGCTCCTGCTGTTTCTGTTGCTGTTGCTGGTAATCAAAATTTAGTTAACAACGCCAAACAATTTATTAACTTGGCCACTTGACTGCTCAATGGGTGGACTCTGACTGCTGACTTCTGACTGTTGTTGGCTCGTGACTCTGACCTTGTGGAGTGAGCCTGGCGTATACGTGATGGTTGCGTGCCGACATTATTAATCAGGCAAGCCTTATCGAATGTCCTGCACTTCTTCTTTCGATCCCAAAGTGTTTGTTTGTTTGATCGAAACAACACTCATAAATAACCGTGCTTCTATTTGTAAATAGTTCAATTTATATTTTGTTTCTGCTGCCAATTAAAATGTTCACCCAGACTGTTGTCTGTCTGTCTGTCCATGAGGCACTCAAACGGAAATACCACGTACGCTAATTGGCCACTCTGATGATTTAATTTATTTTAATTGGCCCAAAAGTCAAATGCAAAGTGCGGGCAGCTGCGTGAAATGTGAAATGTGCCTCATTTGCTGTCATGTTCGATGAATTCAATTAAACTTCAAAAATTGTTTTGTCAGTCTAGAGTCGAGCATGCAGCAAACACTTTTTGTCATGTCTCTAACACTCGTGAGTATTCAGGCTAATTAAAAGGATATTCATTTAAAGTATTTAGATTGTTCCACACAGTTATTGCCCATTGTGTTTGTGAATGGCGAGCTTAATTGCAGGCAGATTCGAGCCAAAGCCACGGTAAGAATTATTGCATTTAAGAAAGGAATTAAATTCGCATCGTATTTGTCGACAGAGTCTGGCCGCCAGTTGCTGTCGCCTAACTCGTCCCAGTCTCGACAGGGGAAATTCAGAGTGTCGTGAGCAACTTCATTTGCCCAAGAATCGAAGCTTTAACTTTGCCGAGCAGTACACTATCAATATGGTAAGAGATCAGACTTGATGTCGACAAATTCAGGCAAGAGCCTAGTTATAATATGCCTCAATTAAAACTCTTAGTGCATTGAGGAGTGCAACTACATCAGCTCGGGCTACATAGACATCGATCCGCCCTTTCGGCTGGACATGGCCATTGTCAAGCGTAATTTGGACAACACAATGCCCCAACCACAAACGATATCCGTGCCCTTTATGCTCGATGCCTTTGCCAAGTGTCGAGCATTCAGTGAGTTCAAAAGACGGATAGAAGGGAGTAAAAAATATTGAGACATTGCCTTTTTGCAGGCGCCAAGTATGGCAAACAGTTTGCGGTGCATCTGCCGGATATTGAATTCATCGCGGATGACTGCAACTCATTTGCCCTGCACGTGACCATCTGTGTGCGTATCCTTGCGATGCAGAAATGCCCCGAGCAGTTCTACGAGCACGGCAACAGCGACTGCCAAACAGCGAGAAAGTATTTCACGCACTGCGTGGAGGACATTGATTCGAATATCTCCCACTGAACGCACAGATACACACAAATACACACATGTGCACACTCGCGAACTCACCTCAAAGGATATTCGTGCGAGAGGCGAAAGCAGCCAAAAGGCGATACGTGTAAATGAAATGTCTAAAAGTTCATAAAGTTTTGCATGCATATAAATTCGTTGCACTGGCGCAAAAACAGCATCGCCAAATAAAAGAAAAAGTCATAAAAGTCATAGATGAAATATGGCAATTTGACTTTGCTCTCCTTTTACGTCAGCCTGTGTATGTGTATGTGTAATGTATACATGTGTGTGTGTGTGTGTGTCTGGGTTAGTTTGCCTTCTATATCTGTGTGTGTGTCTGGCTGTTATGTCAAAACTGCAAATTGAATCACACTTTTTACACACATGTACGCACACTGACACACTCACACATGCTTGCATGTCAATGTCCGCTGCTGACTTTGCATAACTTTGTCTTCTTCTTCTTCAAACTTCGAAGCGTTTTGGCACTATTTTTTATACCCTGTACTAATATTGGGCATCAAATTGTATCATAGGCAATTGCATTGCAAAATTGAGCACATGGATTTCCATTTAAGTTTTAATTTTATTAATTTTTCCAAATGATTTACAAGTTAATGTCATTAAAAAATCTATTATATTTTTCTGTAAATATATTTAAATTATAAAATTGTATAAAAAAACATTTAAATCTTTTTTGTGTCATTACAACTTTAAATCCTTATATTCTACTACACTATTATAGTCAAACATGGGTGTCTCTTAGTCCATCACCTAAACTATTCTATTTTTTATTTTCTTTATTTTTTCGTAGTCCATCTCTAGGGCTGAGTCAGCAGCAAAAGTTGCACATGCCTCTACGTATTGGTGACTGGTGTCGGTATCCTTTGTCGGTGTATGCAGCATGTGTGGCATGTGGGGCATGTGTGTGTGTGTGTAACAGGATGTGTTATGCAACTGAAACAAAGGCAAATTTATGTGTTAGTCCACTGACTTTCAGCGCCTGCCAGTAGTCAGACATGCCGACAGACCGACAGACAGTCAGAGAGACAAACGGACTGAGAGACAAATCGACCGACTGAACAATCTTTCAGAGCCTGCAGCGTCAGGTTAAATGGAATTTATGTCCTTTAAGGCGATGTCCGCTGCTCTGTTCGTTGCTCATCTGGTTTTCTGTCTGTTTGTGCTGGTTCCTTGAAGCAATTACCACATTACTTGATTTTCTCTCTCATCTCTTTTTGCGAGAATTTTCATTTGCTTCTTTGCCTTTAGTTTCTGTGCATTTCTCTGATTTGCATATTCAGTTGATAGTAAAACGTCGTCCCCTTTCTTTGTCATCGCACAGCCCGAGGAAATGCCACTGGCTTACAATCAAAGGCTTTACATTTTTCTTTAATTACGCCCCAGAGTCAAATTAAAAGCAAATGATAGCACTGATACCCACACACAATAAACAGCTGAGACAAGCACTTGTCTTTCTGCAGCTGCCTTTTTTTTTAATTTTCCCATTTGCGGCTTTTCGAGACTTCCAGCTTCACAGCTTTCACAGTTTACTTAGCCAAATCAAAGCGTCTTGTCTCTCGGCAGCTCTCAAGCAAATTATTTTCAAGCACTTTGTGCAAAGTCTGGAAAGTCGGTTGTCGGATGCCACAGGATACTCATTCCACCTTATCAATCGTCAAATGACCACAAGCAGTGTGCACAAAGTCGAGCAGGAACTGGGAATTGAAATAGCTTTTAACAGTAGACAGTTTTTATTGTTTAATGGAATTTGAAATATTCTAGTGCAAAATTAATTTTAACATTTTTTATTAATTTTTAAGACGTATAATTTTTCTATGATAATTAGACATTTTTATAGGTAATTAGAAATGCCTTAAATTGAATTTCAATATTTATTAAATTTATAAAATTTAAAAATTAAAAAAAATTGCTTGGTAAATTTATTATCTTTGATTTATAGGGACTAAAGCTAGCATGAATAAGTCAAGAAACGGATTTATTAGATTGACAATATTAACAAGAGATTTATACTTAGCTTGAAGCATTTTTAGTTCATTTAAATGTGGAAAATAATATTAATAAAACTCAGAATTCTATAAAAGAATTCCCGATAGTTTTAGAATTCTGATAAAAGAAACATTTTTGAACTATTTTCCGGATAATAGCATATTAGATTTGATGACAAAGCAAATCACTCATTCTCCACACCTCTCTTTCTTTTCATTTGCTTTTCTCACTCACTGTCATAAAAGGCGTATGAGAGATGCGTCGAGTGCTCGTAATTAAAATAAAAATCAACTAAAAAGAAATGAAAATCGCCGGCTAGCCGAGAGGCATTTCGAGCACTGGAGCGAGAGCACGTGTGTCTGGTTGGCTGCTTCACTGGCTGCCTGGTTGTTGCCACTTCCCCGGGGGGCAAGGAAGCTGCATAATTCATGCAACCACTGCCAACAATAACAAGCTCCTGCAATGCGCTCGGAGGCGATAAAAAGGAGGAGGGGGTGTTGCATGGGGCATGCAATCAAAATTATTATAATTGCGACGCGTTCGCCATTGTGCGACAACAATGACTTCCGCTTCCGTGCTGAAATTTGCTTGTCTGCCAGTCTCTCTGTCCCCACTTCCCCCTGTCCCTCTGTCCACTCGTCCTGCTCGTCATTCGTATTTATTGTTGTTGTTGCTCTTGTTGTTGTCTGCATGTGCGACGCCTGCATCTGCATTGTTTTTAGGCAGCCCGTACAACAATAAAGCCAGCTGCCACAGAGTGTTGCAAGCTGTCGACGGGATGGGGCGGGGCGGAGCGGAGGGAGTTGATGGGACACATTAAGTGCCTGCAAAAGACGCGCGACAAAAGTGAACAACGCCCGAGGCAAGGTGCTGTTGCTGGGGAGTGCTGCCGGTACGGGCGACACTGGCTAACGTGCTCAAGTGCTGAATAGCTACATAAGATGGTGTCATCTGCAGAATGGCGAGTGGATGACGAGTTTAATGGCAAGAATGGGAATGGGAGTAGTTGTAATTTAACTTCGAGTCAAAGCATTCAAAAAGAAGCCGAGAATTATTTGTTCAAGGCTTGGCAGACTGGTAGATACCCTGTAGGCAGGAAAAAAGCAACACACATCTGTTTATTAGTTTACTACTAATGTATTAATGTCTTTCTATGGACTTTTATCTAGTATCAAACTCTTGTATACACATTTTCATTGATTTTGCAGGGTATATTAAGCACAAGCAGCTAACATGTCGTTTGCTTTACACTTGAAAGGCAGCCGACTCTGATTAGCTGAACTTTTGACATGAAGCAATACAACATAAATGACACAACCTTTTGAGCCGCTCAGACAGTCTGTTAATTCTCCAATTACTTTCAAGCCTACACACACACATACAAATATGAAGCACGCTCATATCCAATCAATCAAGTACGCCCAAATAAATACCAAAATGAAGAGTCAAACTTGAAAGCAAAAAGCAAAGGAGCTAAAGCAAAAGAGAGAGAGAGAGAGAGAGAGAGAAATGCTGTGGAACGTTGTTGGCCTCTTGACACGCAGCTAATGACATAATTCGATTTGTATTAGAGGATAGAAATATTTGCCTTACGATATTATTATGTTTATCACCAGTGAAACTTTAGCTAAGTGCAATAATTTGAGACAAGCATGAAAGCACAAGAGTCCTGTCTTTGACGCACAACTTCTGCTTCTTCGCTTCTTCTTCTTCCACTCCCCGATTGTATGTAATCAAGTGAAATTTAATCAGTTTTATTAATAGAAACAATAGCAGGCAAACAGAGTTTGCAACAAAGCTGGTAAATAGAGAAAGCCTTCATTGTTTACTTGTTGCACAAATGAGCCTGATTGTTGCAACAATCGAGTATGGATAAATACTTCCCCCCCCCCCCCTCTCTATCATTCACTTGCTCTCTGTCTCTCTCTTTCGGGTCTAATTTAATAGGATTACTTATTTGCGGCCGCAATCTCAGCTTGCGACACGGGTTTAATTGCTGGATCAGATATCAGACATCAGACTTCGTTGGTGTCGTTTATGGGGCACCAGCCTAACATATCTGATGTATATATTTTAATTAATTGTTATTACGCTTATCTGTCACAAAGATCCACAACTCACTCTTCCACCAGCTCCACACTCGTTGGCATGTTAGCTATTCTCCATGTTGTTGGCCTTTTTAATTGTTACGCATACGCCAAGTGAGCCAGGTGAGCCAGGTGAACGTCGCGTGGTGGCACCAGCCAAAGCCCCTTTGAATATTAATGTCGACATGTATGAGTGTGTGGGAGAGTGTGTGTGTGTGTGTGTGTGTGTGTGTGTGTGTGTGTGTAAGCTATTTGCTGTGCTTTGCGTGCTTTTGACACTGGCTTTTCCAGCCACGGAGCTGTCGCCATCCAATTTCATTTCGTTGTCGCATTTCCACTGATTAAATATGTGTCCATATTTCATTTTCATTTTCCCCGTTGTTGTTGTTGCTGCTGTTGGCATTTCTGGGACACAACCTGGCTGGATGTTGAAAGCTGCCACTTAAACTTTTGACTGCACATTCTAATCGAAAGTAAATAAAACTTGTTGGTCAAACTCACTGCCAGAGAAAGTGGAAAGTATGAACTACTTGCATAATACAGAAATTACATAGAAACCAGAAAGCATTTAATCCAAATGGGCCACTTCAGAGTCATATGAATACAAACACACACTCACATTTATTTGGAGTACAACACTCGGGCAGAAATATTACAATACGAGAGTACAATACAATAAATCAACGACGGGCCGTGTGGTCGCTCTGCTCGACACAAATAAATGCATAAATTTCGAGTGCCAAACGAGGCGTGGGGTGGAAAACTGAGAACGTTACAGACCATTTCACGCGCTCAGTCAATGAGCTATGAAAATATGAGAAATAATAGAAAATATAGAAAAAAAATATATATAGCTGACAATAATACTTATGAATGTCGCACTAGCTGAGGTCACAAGTGTCAATTTACAAATCGCTTTAGAAATTGTGTGTTGTGACACGTGGCCATGTCCTTTACTAGACACAATGACAATCGAGTGGCCCTCGAATCGGTAGCGTTAATAAATCTGCTTAGGGCACATTACGTATACGCACTATTGAGGCAAACACTTGAGTCTCAGGAACGAACAACTTAATGTGCACACACAACGCCAGTCAAAGCAAGCGTGAGAAGCTAAGCTTATGAAATAATAACAATAACAACACACACATCGATTTAGCCATACAATCGAGACACGGATTTGGGTTTGAATCCTTGAATGGGGGGATGCAAGGCTAAAGCCAAAGTCAAACTCGAAGCGAAGCGAAAAAATCTGTTGAATATCAAATAACAATCACTTGGTAAGCTAAATATATCATTATGCTTAAGTAGGTGGCAGGATAACTGGCTGAAGACTCCTGCCAGGATAACACAGGGAACACATTTTAGCTTAACACACACATGCACACTCACACACATGCACAAGGATCCTGAAACGGTGTAGAACTCGGCAACCTAAACGTTTTGCGAGTTTGCTTTGCTGATGTTTCGTGTTGCTGTTGTCGATGCTTTCCATCTTCCTCTACATCTTGTACTCCTACTTCTTCTTCTTCTTCTTCTTCTTCTTGCTGATGCTTTTTGTGTTTCTTTTGTTGTTGGGGCGTGTCGAGCTCGCCTTTTTTGTGTAGAGCAAACGAGAATTCCCTGTTATAATCCCAATGGCTTGCATGTTTGCTTAGCACCTACTCAGCGTATGTGGAATACTGGGGAAAATATACAAACAGACGGACGGACGGACAGGAGACTCAATTTGTAGTCGTTGTTGTTGCCGATGCTGTTGTTGTGGTTGTCACCTTCTGCTCTCTGCTACGAAGTTATAAATTTGAAAATTTACAAATCATCGTCCATATTCGATTTGCATACAATTTACTTTTTTTTCTTTGCCTTATCTGGCAATACCTCTTGAATATCTCACATCTGTCTGTGTGTGTGTTTGTGTGTGTTGCCTGCGGATTTGCAGCAATGTGTGCCCGTTTGTATTTCGCAGAATTGCACAAGAGATTCACAAATTGCTTTCATTGATTGCCGACAAAGCAGAGCAGCTCAAAAGGTAGTCTCCAAATGGGGCCTAGCAACTCTGTCTAGTCCCAAGAGGGGTTGTGCCAGAGGAAGTGTGAATTCACACTGGGAGTTGCCTTAAATTGTGAATCTGCTGCGGAGAGGAGCACACGCTGCGTATGAGTAACGTGGCGTCCTTTGGCCAGCTATTTTACAGCTGACCAGAGACAGGTCCAATTGACCCGCTTTCCGCAACAGCACAGAGAACTCTTGACGCAATGCCATTGGTCGTGCTGCCAGCTGCTGTTGTTGTTGCTGCTGCTGTTGTTGTTGCTGCTGTTGCTGTTGCATGCCACGGACATCTACGTGAAATTATTGCGCTGCAATGCATCATCCAAAGTAAACAGCCGGCGAGGCACTAGACGAAATATGCGTCTGACATGTTGTCGAGTGGAGCACACAGGAGAATAGCTCCTGGAGGGACCAGATAGAGCTCCCAGCAGGACACTCGTACAACGCACGAAATGTATTTAAAAAAGGGAAACGGCAAAGTATTTAAGCTCTAAGCAATTGCGAATAAATAAAAAGAAATAGCAGCAAAAGCGAGCGCCAGATAGAGAAAGACAGACACGACTCAACGACGGACACGGCACTCGAGTAATTGTTATCCTTGCTGGCTGTGCGATGGCACGTCGCGTCCTCGAAACATGGACAGGGGCGCAGCGACCAAGCGGGACTCGGGACGAGAGCACTCTCTATGTTACGAGGCACAAACGCCACTTGAGCGCGGCATGCGCGGCACAAGCTGCAACAACAACAACAACAGAAAGCTGTAAGCAGCACTCAGCGGCACGCACTTGAATCTACAGCCACAACAACAACAAGAACAACAGAAACAGCAGTAGCAACAGCAACAGAAAAAGCAACAGTGGAAGAGGCAGGCAGCTAAAACTGCAATCCCTGTTGGAGTTGAAGCTGAAGCTGAAACTGAAGCTCTGACTGCCTCCCCTTGGCACCTACCTACCTCCCTGCCTACCTCCCTCCATTTGCCTGTTTATTTTTTTTGGGTAGAGCGGTCGCAGCTGGCGCTCTTTTACTTTGCCAAACAATTTTTTGTTTTTTTTTTTTTGCGAGTTTGCATTTTGTTTTGGGGACTTTATTTATTTTTAATATTTTTATTTGCCATCCGCAAATAGACATGCTGCCTGCCTTTGTTGTTGGCACTCTGCTTATTTATTTGTCTGCGGCTTTTGCACAGCAAATCTTTACATTACAATGTCTTTCAATTATGTTGCCCCATGTCCTCCCACTCTGGACTTTGCGAGTGAAAAAGAAACATGAATTTTGTCAACTCCAATCATGAAGAAATTCAGCCAAGGTTGAAATTTGTTTGTCTTTTTAAAATTGTCATCTCCTATTTCCAAAAT
Organism: Drosophila recens; assembly: GCA_037043495.1. NCBI lineage: Eukaryota > Metazoa > Arthropoda > Insecta > Diptera > Drosophilidae > Drosophila > Drosophila recens. The sequence goes on from JBAMBJ010004558.1 coordinate 139,722, forward strand.
AAAAATGAATTGGATTTACAACATTTACTTACATTTTGTAGAAATTTCATATTTAACGAAAATTGTTGGGAACGAAACGTAGTTGCTATGGACTTAAATTGATATAGTAAAAGTCCTTAAAAACCAAGATAAGGGTGATTGGATACTTACTTCTCATAACAGTGATGGAGCCTGTACAAAAAACACTTCAAAAGTACTCCACACCTACTCCCACGTACTCCATTTCAACCCCCATCCGCACTCTTCAATTCAAGTTTAGCAATATCAACTTATAAAATATATTTATTTTTATTTATTTACATTTACTGGTCGATGGAAATTGCCTTTCAATCAAATTGAAATCAAGAATATTTCAAGTGCTTCTTGAAGCACTGGCTTCGAATATAACAGTTAGTTGCAAGATGCAAGTGGCATAAATCAAATGTCAACTGCATTGGCAACAACATGTCAGCGGGACATTGTTTGGCTGGAATTCCAAATTGAACCGCCTGTTAACCAGGGCGAAAGCAGCGGTCAAAATGCAACGGGTTCGTCATGCTGCATCAATGGCCAAAACGGAGAGGGATGAAGGAGGGGGAGGAGAGGGGTCATTGTTGCATGCCGTCTGATGCATGCCGCATCGTAATTGAAATACAAAGCCAATTTATACACGAAAAGCGATAAAAGGCAAACAGAGCGAATGGCTGCAATAACAGCAACAGGATAAAAGGGCCAGAGAATGGCGGAGGTGGAGTGGAAGGAGGAGGGGGAGATGGGGGAGAAAGCGGGGAGAATGTGACATGGGCACGAAAAACGGTTACAACAACGGGAAGATGAAATAAAGCATCAAAGTGGCAATCACGCCAATCACGCGTAATAAATCATTGCGTGAGTGTATGCGTATGTGGGTGTATATGTGTGTGTGTATGTGTGCGAGTGTGTGTGTGTGTGCGTATAAGCATGTCAAAAATGATGGCAACTCGGCAGCTAACGGCGGTCACGTGTTGTCAGTACACGAAACGATGTGAACTTATTCAACACACGCATACTCACACACACACACGCACGCAATTACAAAGATGCATGAGAATGTTTGTTTATACATGTTTATTGGCCATATACAAAACGGAAGTTGGCAAGCCAGGTAACTTGGCCCAGTAAAACAGACCGCATAAAACAAGTGCTGTAGTTGTGGCTGGGCGAGGGAAGGAGAAAGACATTATGTAAAATACACAGTAAAAATCTAAATGCTTTGATTAACTCATGATAGTTGCTAGCATTCTGGCAACCTACTAACATGTTCAACAAGGAGCAAACAGTGCCCAGTTTCCAGTTTCCAGTCTCAGTTCTTGTGCCAGTCAAGTTGCCATCTCAGTTTCCGCGTCATTAAGAACCTCACGAGAAAGCAGAGTTTTCTCTCCCCCTCCCTCTCCCTCTCTCTTTGCTTGTTTTTATCGTGCGCAAGCAGTCCGTGTAATTTCCACCTGTAATTGGTGTAATTGAGTGCAAGAGCGAAGAAAATATTCAACATGCCAGCAATTAACATAAATTCTGTACCTGTGCCAAGAACCAACCAGACATAGAGAGAGAGCTGCTGAAACTCTGACTATAATTCAATACCCTTGTGTAACCCCATTTAAGTAAAGTCAAAATCTAAGCTTAAATTTATTTTATTATTGAAATTTCTTCTTGGTTTCTTTAGTAATCAATAGTCTTAAAAACTGTGCTTATCTCTTGGCGTGCTTTCTAAATTCTTTCGACCAAAATATTAATATTAATTCAATTTGAATTTAATTTTAATACTTATGCTAAAATATCTCTTCAATTGTAATCAAACATCTAAAGTAGACTTTGAATTTAAACATATTATTAATAAGTAAACTCAGTCACATGTTTCAAGCCAAAACTAAAATACCCTCGGCAAGGACAAGGCATATAAATAAAAGGAACGCATTCAAATGATAATGAAGCGCCCACACATAGGGCGTGGCGAGTGCAAAGATAAGCAAATGGTTGGCACTCCGCACTGCGTTGCTCTCTTGCCGACTGCTGTTGATAATTGCCCGCGTGCGTGACAAATGCAGAACGTAGAACTCGCGATATTAAAAAATATAGCATACTTACATGCGCAGCCAGTAGCGAAGAAGATAGAGAAAGAGGTGCAGGGAAAGGGCAGTCAGTTAGTTTATGACGCTGTACAGTAATGTCAGCGCGCTCCTGATTAACAATGTGCTCGAATTGCAGCTCAGATAAGCAGACAAGTGAGAGGGAAAGGGAAAGGAAAAGAGTACTCTGAAATTACAATAAGCAACGCGTCCATTTTTTATGATTATCGCACAGTGTGTAAGTTGTCTCTGTACTCATTATGTGATTTTCTTCTTTATTTTGCAGAAATCGAGTGCTTCCAGCGATTTTCGGAACAGCCCACATACACTGAGGTGAATCCGCACGAGGACGCCTTGCTCACATGCAAAGTAATCGATAAACGTGGCTCCTGCTCCTGGCAAAAGGATAACAAGGTAATCATGCAATCGATGTTCAATGTTCATATTCATTTCACATGCTTCATGAAACAACAACAGCAACAACGTGTTATACTCACTCTATATGTATTTGAAGTACATAAATTTCTCCAGTCAACTTCTCAGAGAACTGAAAGTCATTTCAGATGCTAGTCGCGTCCTGCGGTTCAATTAAGTGTTGTTTTCACTGCCAACGGCACATGTGTGGGCGCGCATACAGTGCCAACCAAAAGTAATTTTCGCTCTGCGAGCCGTTGCGAGCCAATAATGCGAGTTGAGCTGATGAAAACCACGCTGTGACCTTTGGCTTTACCACGCGGCCTCTTTGATATGCCACTGGACAGCGTTTCTTTTTGCCACGAGGACTCGCTTTGATTAGGCTGTGTGTTTTTGGGGAAAGTTTTAATCGAAAGTGCGTGACAGGGACACTCGGGCTAAAATCTAAGGATACACTGAGAGGCAAAAAGCGCAACTGTATCGCATGAGAAAATACAGAAATAAATTTGGAAAATAATAGTGATTTCCTTAGAAATATTATACTACAAGAAAAGCTCTGTTGTCAAAAATTATTAAGAATTTTGTATTACCAAGATAGACTCAAGAGAGAATTTTAAACTAATTCGTTATCTATTTCATTTTAAACTAATTCGTTATCTATTTCATAACTTCACCAATATTTCTACAGAGCCACATTTATTAACTTGCGGATAACTCATATTTTTCGCTGTATATCTGAGGACTGTACAATGTACAGTGTACAGGAATAGAGCGTTTTAGGTACATGGATACAGGTGTAAGCAAAGAAATTAAACCAGACTCTTGCATTATTTGACTCGCACTGAGAATAAGGAAAACTTTTCCATAGCATGTCGAAAAAGGCTCATATCCTGGTTTTTGCATGTACACACTATGGAATTTCATTTAACTCAGTTGCAAATAGGCCAAAAGAAAGAGAGAGAGAAAACCCAATTAACTGGCTTTGTTCTTTGGCTTCAACATAACTTTAGACAAACAAATTTTTGTTATTTCAGAGCTGTCTAAGCTTTCATGCAGAGCCAATCTTGCCCCCTTGGGTTAATTTGCATCAAGTGAAAATGGTCTGTCGGCATCGAAGTCAACTCACTATCTGATCGGGTCTAAGGCATCGATCCAAGGACACTTCGTCTTTGCTTTGCAGATGATTCGACTGCTTGTTATTCATGACATTCGAATGCCTTTGTGGCATAACTTTTATTTACCTCCTTTTGTGTCTCTTTTGGTTGCTTTTGTGGTTGTTATGCAACATCAAATGCACGCCGAGTGGGGTCCTTGCATGACAAAAATCACAAAGCATCTCAAAATGTCCTTTTTCATATGCTGCATATCGCAAAACAGCGCATCGCATCGCATCACATCGCATCGTTTTAAATTTGAATTTGAATAGCAATGGCATTGCAGAGCATCTTCTCGATATACTTAAATGTTTACATGCTCTGTGTCTCCAGGACTAAGGAGCTGCTATGCAGAACACAAAACACATACGTTGCTTGGCCAACAGGAACATTTGCATGCATCGAGTGTTCCTTTTCATCTGCATGAGCAACTCCAAGTCGAGGGCAGCCCAAAGACTTTGCAAGAAGTTAAGCAATTATGCTACAAATTTTACTCTTTCTTTTTATTTAGTTCAATAACTACACAGTTGTCTTGTATAAACATATGTATCGCAAAACAATGATTTTATCTGCTTTGAAAAATTTCCATACATTTGCTAATATTGGAATTATTCTATTAGTTCCCTCTTATTTTTGAAGACAAGTAAATTGTTTTGAATTTTCGCTAAGTTCTGACTTATAGCTTGTCTGAAGCATCAATATATAATATTATCTGATTTTCAATTTATTAATTAGTTGGTGCCTACTTCAAATAACAGCTAAACTAAGGAATACTTAAAATTTCTGAAACTTTCTTTGCCTCCCTCGTACATGCTCCAGCATGCACATAGTTGCTGCTCTTCTTGTTTGGCTTCCATTTAAAATTCTACTTATTTTTGCATATTTATGCCGATTGTTGTTGTTTATGTTTGCTTTTTAAACTAACTTCCCCATTTCAGTATGCCGTTTGTATAGCTTTCCATATATTCTCTGTATAGTTATCATAAGTAGACAACTTTTATGTGTGTGTTCCCCAAAAATGAAGAGATATGAGGCTTCCATCCAATAGAGGCGTAGGTCACTCGCCTTTGGCCATAAATACTTATGCTAAATGCAAATTAAGAGACACATTTCAAAGGCAGTTGATAGCTCACTCCCATTAAGAGCCAGTCAGAGAGGGAGTTAGCAACATAAGATAAGAATGAGCCAGGGACAATATAAGTATTTATTATAGCTAAAAGAAGACATTCATTTAAATGAACATAATTCGAGCTTAGCAATTTTATGACAAACATAAACATACAAGAAAAGTTAAAAATATGCGAATGAAAATATACGGTATAATCAGACTGTATAGTTGTATGGAGAAAAATAGAAAATTATGTCCATTAAAAATGCCTACTGCGATACACACACACATATCCATACATAACACACACGAAATCCACACAAACAACTGAATGTCCCCAAAATATTTCGAAATTGTTATTCCGACATTTGCACGTATTGAACATGGCCTCTTTTTCAACTCTCACAGTCCCACAAATATTTGCATACACATATGTATTTGTATTTGTATACACATATAATCGCACACACAAATTTGACAGTTGCTTAACCCTGGGCCAGGGCAACTGCAACTGACCAGACGATGGTTTACCAAAGATAAGATACACAAAACTGTCGAAGCTAAAATGAAATAATATCGAAAATGTCACGCATACACATGCCAATGCCCGAAGCTAATATTGATATTTAAATACGATGCGATGCAATTTGCATTTAAAAATTCTACGATCTTTGAATAGGAATAGTTTGTGGTAAATGCCGTCGACCAGTTTTGGGTTAGTGTAATGAAATGTTCTTTCATATTTTGGTATGTTTATTAAATTATGCGGCAAGCAAACAAAAGTCAATGATTACAATACCAATATTAGCTAAATATAGAAATAAACAACACTTCAACAACAGATATTCAAATATTTATGTGAAAGTCATAAGAATTCTAAGAAAGAGAGTAAGAGAGATAGAAAAAAATGTAAACTCTTTACAAATTCAATTAAATTAAATGTATACATATGTAACATAAATAAAAAAAACAAAAAAATGGGTTATAAATATTTCGTAATTGAATAGTTTTATGTAAAAGTCGAAGGCGGTATTATATTGAAACCATTTGTGCAAAATCACTTTTTTAAAAACTAAACTTAACAAATTTAATAGCCAGAAAAATAAATAAAAGACGATATACTTCAGCATACCTTTATCAGGGTATAAATATAAATGGCTACAATTTGTTAATTTCCTTTTTATTTAAAAAATGAGATATGCATCATTTTCTCAGTCGATATAAATGACATCAAATTGTTCATTAAGCATTGTTGGTTCAACTGCAGTTGGTTAAAAGCATCATGTTAAGTGACCTTTGTGTAATCGAATGCTGTGTTGCAATTAATTTAATCGATTAAATAAGTTGCCGACAATTTTCGGGTTAAATTGGGAATAAACTAACGCTGAGAGGCGTGGCAGGGGAAAGGCAATTAAGTAGCTTTGGGAACGTTGAACAGAACAGGAGACATGAACATGCGGGCGGCGGTGTCTGGACATAAATACTTAAAGGGCAACGATGGCCACGCTCAAAGATCACTAATTGTAATTTAATTTCCAATTAGCAAACAAACTAATGCCCATTTAGAAAGAGCAGCAACAGCAGCAGCAATAACAAAATCCCGACCCGTTCAACGATTCCTGTAAGTGGAGTTAAACGACACGTAGTTCAAAATGGCAGAGAGGAAGAAGCAGGGGAAAGGGAATCAACATGGATGGTCAGTGCTCATTCAATAGAATAGTCAAACTGCTGTCTCGATATCTCTATGTCTGACTGTGTGAGTGTGTTTTGGTTGTGTGTGTCAAGTGTGTGCGTGCGGCAAATCGTAGTCGAAATTATACGTCTGACTACATCGAAAAGTTAAACATGCTAAACATGTCGTCTGCCAGATCCGCCCGCTCCATTTCAGCATCGATATCCTCCTCATTCTCATCCCCATCATTATCCTCATCAACATCATCATTGTTGTCCTTTGTTTCAACAGCTGTGCTAATGCAACACGCTTCCCCTTTCTCTCTGTTATCATTCACAGCCTGTGGGCATCTATCCGAAGAAATACGAATGGGCCGCACGTCCTTCCAGCAGCAGTGGCGTCTTACATCTGGACCTACATCCGCCGCCGCCCATGCAAATCGGCGGCGACTGCTCCCTGTGGATACGCTCGGCCACGCTGGACTTCGATGACGGCCTGTGGGAGTGCCAAGTGACGGCCAGTGAGTTTACCGCACAGGATGCGCTGACCAGTCAACCGGTGCGATTGGTTGTACGTGGTAAGTGTTATCTTGCCCCATCCCCTTAGCCTTCATGCAACACTGAAACTGACACTGAGACAGAAACAGACACATCTACAGTGCCAAATCAATTTCGTATGCATGGAAAATTTGCCAACGTTGCGTATGATTAATTTTTCTGTTCGGCTGTTGGTTGAATCTGCAAAAAAGCAACCAGTAGCTTTGATTTATAAATGCCAACTACAGATAGGGGAAGGGGGGAACTAATGCAAGTCAAATAAAGCAGTTGCCTCAGTTGGGGATTTAATTAAATTTCCTGTCCTTGCACTGATGACATTTATTGCGAGCCACAAAAACCGTATAACTAATCTGTGTGTGTGTGTGTGTGTGTGTGTATTTGCCACTTGCAGTGGCGCCACAACGTCCACGTCTGGAGTATGAGGGCGCACCTCTGCCGCCAGGACACAACATCACTGTCGACGCCGGCGCCGTGGCGACAGTCAAATGTGCCTCACATTATGGCAATCCGCCCGCAACGCTCAGATGGTATTTGGGTAAGTGCTTTCATGCTGCTGCAGTTGTTATCCTTTGATTGCTCTTGTTATCCGCCATCCACCTCCTGACATTGTCGTGTTAATTAATTTCAACGATTTGTCCTCTCTCTCTATCTGTCTCGACCAACTGCAGGCGACCAGGAAATCTCACCCATCCACCCGCAAGTGAATGCAACTGAACCGGATAATACGCGCACCTGGTCAGCCACCTCAGTTGTCCAGGTGTCCGCGATGAGAGAACGCCACGGCGATACGCTGCGCTGTGTTGCCTTCCACGACAACTACGAGGCCAAATCTATACCAGTCGAGGCCCGGATGGATGTCAAATGTAAGTACTTTTTTCATAAAATAAAATACGGATTATATGGTAAATGGGAGCTAGCAGCAACAGCTGCCGAACAGGAAATACTCTTACAGGCTGGTCTGTTCGTAGATACATTTGCTTTAACCATAAAAGTCAAACTAAAGAGATACCCAAAAGTATTTAATATTTTGTCAAATTAAAATAAAAATATTATGTGTTCGATAAGATATCGATAAGATATCAAGACGTTTTATTTTTATAAGTTATACATCATATTATTGGAGTACAATTTCAAAGAGTAAATTATTACATTATTAGTTTGCAAAGTACACAAAGAGATATTTATACCATATACCATATAGCATATTGATCTTACTCATGTAGACCATTACCGATATAAAGCCCTAGTCACATAAAACGGCTTAGTCTAGACTAGTTTAGTTTTAGTCAATCGACTCTTAATGCCGCATAGAGAACTGTATAACTTTTACCTATTTGTTTTTGAATGCATTGCACATTTTATAACGAAATTATAATACCCTGTGCAAGGGCTAAGGACGACCAGAATATACTTTGGCATGATCCCGGGTCCTTTGGCAAGGAAGGAAAGTTGATTGCAGTCATTTCAATTGGCTTAAAGTCAAAAACTAAACAGACATGGCAAACAGCTGTAACAATTCAATTAGCTACAATTTGCTGCAATTTCCTGTTTTGTTAAGCAATTCAAGAGTTTAGCCCCAAGATGGAGAAAAGGACGATAGTAGGGAAAAGCTGCTTGGGCTTGGATTTGGGCTTGGGCCTGGGCTTGGCCGTTGCCTAGCTGGCTGGCTGCCTTGTTGACTTGTTTCTTGTTTCATGTTTCTTGTGCTTGTTTTGCTTAGTCAACTTGTTCATCTTGTGCTTTGCAGACGCTCCAACCATTCGTCTAATTGGCTCACCGGAAATCGACTTGGAAGAGGATAAGGATGCGCTTGTGCTGCGCTGCGTGGCCGATGCCAATCCGCCGGCCAGCATCGTTTGGCGACGTGCCGGACGCTCTGAGATAGCCAGCTTGCAGGTAAGTAAGCTCATCCAGGCGACAACCAAAGCTTCATTCTCCATTCCCCACTCCATACCAACCCCGCCCCGAAATTGCGACGTCGCTCTGGGTATTTATCTTAAGTGTAGCAGAAATTTGTAATTGTATTAAATTGTTATCTTCCCTCCTCTCTCTCTCTTCCTCTCATTCTCTGTCTGTCTAGGAAACACTACAGTTGCGCCCTGTTGGACGACGGGACGCTGGCCTGTACACCTGCCAGGCCCAGAACTCGGTGGGAACCTCGGAGCAGCTGTCAGTGCAGCTGGACGTGAAATGTGAGTGCCTCGTTTTGTTTATCTTTGCCAGCGATGCTGTTATTGTTTCTGCATTTACTTGGCTAACTTTACCTTAATTTTGTATTGACGTTCCTTTTCTCCCAACCTTCTCTACCATCGCTTTATTTATTCTGCCATAGATCCACCAAAAATTCTCTCAGCCGGACCGGACCGTCTTACCACAGCGCCACTCTTCAGTCCGGCCGCCTTCGAGTGCGTCGCCGATGGCAATCCAATGCCCACCTATAAATGGGTTCAGAGGTAAGTGGAAAATGGCTCTACTCGACCCCAAATGCGGCCTGCCGCACTATGAAGTCTACGAAACATTTTCTATTGCATATTTCTAGGCGCCAGTTGAAATGTGCTTTATTTGCAGCTTACATTTTGCATTGCATACTTTGAGGTGGCGCTTAAAATACGCTTTAGTTATTACTTGAATTTTACGTTGCATACTTTCGGGTGGTGTCTTTAATGCCAGTTGCTCTCGTTGTGACTGGTTGCCACATTTGGTACATTTGCTTTGAAATCTGGCTCCTTTCCATTTGTGGGTACCTTTTTTTAGAAATCGAGTTGTAATTTTTTGTATAAATATTTTGTTATGACTTTTGTCTTGAAATGGGTGTATTAAAATAAGCGATACAATACAAAGGAGCTAAGCATTTTTATGTGATGCATAACTAAGTCAATGATTATTACTGTAATTATTTACTGCATGTAAAAATTTGTATATTTCTTTGGAAATAAGAATAGTTTTCAAAGTATTGGGTATTGACTTCAAGTGCCAAAGATTTTTACAGCATAAAAATATCTTGTGTGCTTGCGTATACGCAATATTTACACTTTCTTCTCTACCGATATGCCGTCTTTATATTGCACATGGTGCAAATAGCAGCGCAGCTTGCCACTCGAATAAACACTCGTGCACGTATTCGAATATGTTTTAATAAGTCACCAGATGCTGATTGCAAAAGTTAAGTTTTAACTGTAATGAGTTTTTGCTGAGTTTATAAGCTCAAAATACAGTTCGTCCTCTGCCCCTTCGCTCCCCGTCTGTCACTGTTTATTGCTTGAAGTACACTTCCAGTGTATGAGCGCACATCCTGTTGCGCTTTTACTTCTTGCAACAGACAGCTTCTACTATGACCACGCCCACTAACTATTACTCTTGATGTTTGCGTCATTTTAATTAGCTGCATAGCGGAAATTGTGCACAAAATGAGAAACGAAGTTGGAAGTCGGGTCGCATTCAGCTGCGGGCTAAACTCCACATAGAGTATGTGTGTGTGTGTGTCGGCCTTTTGGCTGCAGCTGCAACTTCTTGCTGCAATTCTTTAGGCATTAGTATGCAAAGCAGCAGTGCGCTCATCCGCCCGTTCATTCATTCATTTCGTTTGTCCATTCAACAGGCATCCGTAGACAGTTGGAAAAATCGAAACACTCTCATCATGAACGTGCCACATGCCACATACCAAATACAAAGTCTAGCTGGGCAGATCCGGCTGAGTTGTGAGTACGTGATTTGTGATTCCATTTGTTTGCACTTGCCCCATATACAATATATGGATGTGTGGCATGCCTCCTTGAGCAGATTGATTCACTTGCGCGTCAAATTCTAAAGGCACATGCCACATGCAACGCTGTGGCGTGTTGACTTAATGAAGCGTGCTCGCGCATGTTTATCAGAAATTAAATGTCAATTGTTCAAAACTAATTTCTAAGCATTGTCTCTCACTCTCTCTCTCTCTCCCACGAATAGACTCCGACACATTAAATGGCGCGTGCCAAACAAAACAAACACTGCGAGTTTGTGTCTGTGTGTGAGTGTGTGTGTTTGGCTGAGTGTGTAATAAATCAATGGTGTGCGCCGTTGACAGCCTACGTATGCTCAGGAGGCTTGCATGCCAAAGGAGCTCAGGCCTAAGGCCGGCTAACAGTGTCCTGCTGACCCGCACATGCAAATGCAACCACACAACTGTCCGCTACTTGCCACTTGAATCCACAACTATGCTGTACAGCAAAAACGACAGATAAATACCCTGTAAACTTTTGTGAAACAATGAATCATTTAAACCGTCTTTAAGAACTATGAAAAAATATAATATTCTTAGAATAAAATTAAACGAATCAAACCAAAATCTTCTTAAAGAACCTTCTTCATTATTTTAAAGGTGTAAAACTTGAATTTAATAAAATTCTGCTCTACCTGCCCTTTTGCATAACGTCGATTTTATTAGGTATATAAAAAAGCAAAGGAAAAGGAATGTCACTTTGATTTACGTGATTTATGTGCAAGTATGTTGGGCAAATATTCGGCGTCACTTACACGAGGATTGACTCTCCCCTCCCCTCCCTTCCGCCTTTTTCTTCCCCCTCCGTTGCATTTGACAAGTTGCAAAGCGTTTCGTGTCGTAGGTTTTTTGCGACTTCATTTGTGGAATGGCTATGTGCCGTTTGGGATTTGCATTTAAATGGCTTTTTAATTTATTGGTTTTAATTGCGTCTTCTGCTGTTCGAAGTTCACTTTAATTGGCGCTTTAAGCTAGCAACAGTGAACGCAATAAGTATCGACCATAAGCTCTGGCTCAACTATGTACGAATATCAAAGGAATTTGTCTGGGTGCAGACACACACACACACGCCACGCACACACACTGTGAAGTCGATTGGGGAGCCGAGCTGAAAGCATTTCCCAACATAAAAGGCATTTCATATTAAAAAATGTATCAAATATTTTTTGCTTGCAACAAGCAACAAAAATATCGCATTCGCAATTTTCAATATTGCTGCAGCTCGCTTCTAGTAGAATAAGCAGAAGAAGCCCCTCCCTACCTCCACCTACTGCCTTCCCGTTTGCTCGGCACCCAATATTGCAATGTGGCTGCTGCATTTTTGTCGAACCAAAAAGCTGGGGAAACCAAAAAAGAAAAGAAAGAAAAGCGCAAGCGAACGCTGAAAAGTATGCAACAGTTTTGTTTGCCTTATGCAACTGTTAACAGTCACAACTATTGATCAAATATTTGTAGGGGAGTATGGTAGGTTAGATTTTCCTCTCCATTATGTATTTATGTTCTGGATTTTCTTTTCTCTTTTTCTGTTGCAGAATATCCCATGGCTCGAAGTATGTAGAGCGTGGCAACGAGGCGCGTTTGGTCATCGATAACGTCACCTACGAGTATCAAGGGGAATACGAGTGTCGCGCCACCAGCTACATCAATGGCCAGGAACGCATTTCCATATCCGATCCAGTGTCCCTGCAAGTTGTGGGTAAGTACGATACACATACTATACTATTTATACGGCTATGTTTCATGCACATGTTGCTGCGGGGTAATCACCGCAAAAGCCGCAACACCACAAAATATGAATGCAGCCACAACTGTCGCCAAAGCCAAAAAGCAAGCATCAATAAAAATACAGATTAATCCATAGTGATAGACCAGCAGTTACCATGTAATAAGAAATAATGTGCATGTTTTTACAATATGATTGCAATGCAGTTTGTTATTGAGTTATTTAGAATTTACCAAAAAAAATATATAGATATGTGCTGATCATATTTCATAGGGTGTGATGTACGCTATGTATTGAAAATTTTGTTTATTAGGCTCTTTTTGACTTTTTTATGCCCGCAGGGTATCCAAAAATAGCACAAATATGAAATACTGTGAAAAATTAGTTACGATCCGACAAACAATGTAAGCAACTGTTAGGCAAGCTGATGACCACAACAACAACGACATCAACAACATCAACATCAACAAAACGAGACTACAACAATATAAAAGTGATGGCCACTTGCAAATTTACAGAGGCGATAAAAAAACGTGTGTCCCATGTGGGCAGAGTAACTTGCTCTGGAATTTGCGACTTTCCTTCTGCCCGTTTACTACCCTTTCTGAGCTGAACTAATGCTCACTTAAAATAACACAAAACTCCATTAAAAACTGTAACCGGAAAACGCGTCGAAAACATTTTAAGCGTCTGCGATTTCGCCTCATGTTTCTCCATCCCTCTCGGACTTTTTGGCGGTTGCAGGCGCCTCTGGTCGCGCTGCAAATGCACCAAAGTGGCAACTGCCTCTGCCAACAGACTAAACCAAAATGTAACACAAAATCAAAATGAACTTATGACCAGACCGCAAAAAAAAGGAAGAGAGTAGAGAAAAAAGTAACAGAACAACTGCCATGAACACTGCTCGGGGCAGTGAAAAACCAACAACAACAAAAAACGAGTTAAATAAAAAAGAGGAGAAAAAATATATATTTAAATTTAGTGCTGAATACCGCAGCACGTACATAATTTATGACCAACCAAGGACACGAGCAATTTAGCAGAGCCAACCAGGACGAAAAAACGGGAGACTGAAACAGAAAGAGAACGAACATTGGCAAAAAATGTGTGCATGTAGTGTATCTGAATGTGTTTGGGTTTGTCGAATACGTTTAAAGTAACTAGCTAGTTCGTTAGTTAACTAACAACAACAACAGCAATGACAACAACAATAACAACAGCAGCTGCAACACAAGTTGCTCATTATGTACATCAGGGAAACGCTCACGAATATAATATATACGCCTGCAGGCAGTTTCCAACAGTTACAGCAAGAACTATCATTAATTAAATACCCTGTAAGAGAGTAACTCAAATTTCTGACCTTAAAATACCTTAAAAATAAAAATTAATATAGAAAATATACTTTTAAATATCTGAAATGCAGTACAGGATATTTAGTAGTCAAGCATACCCTCAACAAACAATAGTTTCGTATATCTGCGCGATTAGCATGTCAGTTGCAGCTCAGATAAATGACCAACTGAATATGAATAAACATGGTCAAAACTGGCTAGTTGGGGAATTGTTTTCACAAAATAAAGTACATATTTTGATAGTTGAACAAAACAAATTTATGTATTAAATATTGTCAGAAAGTTGCCGCGGGAATTGTTCAAAATTATTGCTGTTAATAGAAGCATAATTGCATTGTGATGTTTGTAGGCCGAAAAATTTGGAAAACAATTTATGTGTTAAAAATTTCCTGCATATTAACAATACACAAATTTTAATGTAAATAGATGTGAAATGTGATTTGAAGGCAAACACTCTATTGTTCATTTTATTATAGCATTTGAAAATTTTTTGTATTTAAAAAAATATTCAAACTACTAATTTTTGTAATATTTAAGGCAGTTTTTATGCCAGCCTTGTTTTAATTTTTAAATTGCTTCCCCATTAGAATATGTGAGTTTTTCCTTATTTTATTTAACTGATGACCAACTCTTGGTTTATTTTTTCAAGTTTCTCTCTGTACTCTTATCAAAATCATTTTGTTTGTTTGGCTAGTCACTGCGTATACGTAATTTATACTGGCAAGTGGCACGTTGTGGTCGTCTGTGTGTGCCACATAGTTAATGCAATTGTTGACTCTGCTGTATTAAACTGATTAACTTGATTTTCCCCTTTTTTTGTGCTTTACAGGTGCTCCTCAGGTGCTTCGCCTGCATCCATCCATGCACACGGTGTCTGTGAAACGCGGCGAGTCGGCCAGTCTGACGATGGTCGTCTGTGCGGATCCGAGGCCACAACGCGTCGCCTGGGAATGGGGTTCGCTGCGTCTGGAGGCTGGTTCGGGCATAGGTGCGTATACTCGATGCGCTCGCTTCATTGGGCAGCTAATGAAAATACAATTAGATGCTTAGTTGTAGTTTTTCTTTTCGAATGAGCCGAACCACAACTCAATTAGCGCTGCGGTGCCAGTGGCCACTGACAGCATCAAACGCATTGCACGTCACGCATTCGGGCCAAAATGTTGTTGGCTCGGCTGCTTAACGCTTGAGTGCTCATTAACAAACCTTTTCCGCAAATTTGACATTGAACAAATGTTGAGCATACGTGGTACGTGTGTTTAGCCGGGAAAACAGGACAGCGGGACGTGCTCCATGACGCACAAATCAAGACAAATTACATGGCCAAAATCAGACAAATGCCAGGCATCATGTTGGTCTAGTGTAGCATTAGCATTGGCAGCTCTCCTAGCCAGCCCGGCTTTAGCTCCAGCTCGAGCAGATTTCCCACGCTTGTCAGTCCAGGCGGTAATCCGGGATCCAACAGACAGCTGAAAGCAGACCCAGCAGCGGCAGCCATACATATGCAGCTCGTTTTTCAGTTTAAACTGCAATGTGGCACCAGCTCGAGCTGCAGTTTCGGTTTCGGTTTCAGTTGCAGCGACCAACAAATCTCGCGCATTACTCTTCATTTTCAGCTTGTCTGCGTGTGCATCCGCCTGTCTGTCTGTCCGCATGTCTGTCCGTCCATCAGTCGAGCTGTCCGTCTGTGTCTCCGTGCGTGTAATCCTGCGTACTTGCTACTGACAGGAATCAAAGGAAGCACATCTCCCTTGTTGCGCATACGCCCCGTTGTGTTAACAAATCTTGTACTCTCTCTCTCTGTAATTTTGTGGGTTTTAATTTATGCATCGACAAATTGTTTGTAATTTTAGTGCTATTATTTGTCGCATTAAATGCAATTAAAATACGCGTCATTGCAACGGAAATGACCATAAAATATTGTAGTTATTTACGCACCTGACTCTCCATCTGCTTAACTCTCTGTTGCTCGTTTTAGACCGCTTCCGTGCCGAGGATATGCTTCAGGATACTAGAGAGGATTGCTACCTATCCACGTTGCAGATCCGCCACACCGATGAGCACGACTCGCGTCCCTATTATCTCGTCGTTGAGAACGAACGGGGCACCGATCGCCATGCCATTCATTTGATTGTGGAGGGTACGTTTGCAGGTGCATAGTGTTTTCTTTATTTTCCTACCATTTACATTTACATTTACACCTAAGTTCTCACAATATCACACATACTCTTTTGATTTCTGCAAAGCATTTTGAAGCATTCCCAATGTCATGTTCAGATTGTTTTACAGGATATCAGCTAGTGTGATTTATTGTTAAAGGTCTCACTTGGTTCACTCATTAATTAAATTTAATATTTATACACTGCATGCCAATAACAAAAAACTCATTAAATATTTCCCATATGGAACGCAAATATTAATTACTTCAATTAAATTCAAACCATATATTAAATTCCTTTTATGCTTCCCGATAACAACAACAACAACAACAACAATTAACAATTCGATCCCAATGCTGCCCGTACATCATGCGCAGAACCTTTGGAGATGAGCTACCTTTTGGGCGTCGCCGGCGGCTGCATGGCCGCCATTTTGATACTGATATGTCTATGCATCTATGCCATAAAGAGCAAAAAGTGCTGCTTCAAGGGTAAGTGTGACCAACTCAAGAGAAATGTAATTCTTTAAACATTTTGAATGATCGCATAAATCATTTACTCCTTTAATGAAGTATGTTTATATCCTAGTCAAGTGCATTATTGATAAGTTTCCCTACTTTGAAGTAGTGTGAAGTATGATAAAACTTGATTATAATTTTATTTCCCTGTGCCCAATTTTCTTTTTTACGATTTATGAGCTGAAAGTGTTGTATTTTTACAATATGATGACGCTTTAAATTAAATATATATTAAATATGTCCATCGTGAATATGATATGGAAATAAAAGGGCTGTCATTGTTTAACAATTCCCTCAACATTATTAAAAGAATCCTTCTTTTTAATTCATTTTAAATAGTTTCTTTTCAACTAGTTCTTAAGTTTATGCCAAAGAACTAAAAAAAATAGACTGCGACGGCAAAGTGCATTTGGCAGATGCTCATTAAAAATATTGAATTCTCTGCTTCATAATATTGTATAACCGAAAAAACAAAAAACAATGACGGCAACAACAAGAGGAAGAACAAGAACAATTAGGAACTCAAACAGCAGCGAATATTAATTACAAACGCCTCAAAGCCGCAACAATTAAAGCATTTCTTCATTATTCTGGCGGATGGCGACGAACTTTGTGCGTCTCGTGCCGCATGCCTCTTGCCTCATGCCTCATGCCTCATGCCGCATGCCACGTTGCTGTCACACTAATTGCAAAAACACAAAAACTTGCAGCACAAACACACACAGAGAAAACATGGAAAAACGAGCAGAAAAATGTGCGGAAATAGCCGTGCCTTTATATTTTTCTATTTTTGTTTTTTTTTTTGTATATTTTTCTTTGTTTGCACAGGGAACTCAAACTCAAATAAATCTCATAAAATATTCATTAGCGCATTTTGCGCCGCCAACATGCCTGCGGTCAGTTGGCCAAGACAAAAGGGTTAAGGTCCTGTAAGGACGTGGCTTTCATTTCAAAGGCAACTCTTTTCTTTCTGTTTTGAGCGTCATTTTAATGCGTCTGCTTAAAGTCGTTAAATTAAGGAGCGTAGATGGACGGAGTGAACGCGGAAAAGGGGCTAATTAGAAATCAAAATCCAGGCAGAAAGCGGCGAAACTTTTGCTCCACGCGCAATTAAAATGCACATTTGGTAAAACAATTTACAAACAGCAAAAAGAGCATAAGAAAACAATTTGGCAAACAGAATTAAAAGAAAAACTTTTTTTTTTTATACTTTTTCCATCTTGCTCAAGGACATTCGTTCGAAAAGTTTTTTGCAATTGCCTTGAAACGTACAGAAATTGGGTTTAGGGATTTGATTTCGTGCTTTAAATCTACAACTGGCCACAAATAGGGATCAATCCTTGATATCCCCACCGTGGCGCGTGCAATTTATCAGATGTCAATCAAATTGTCAATTTTCGATGGGAAAATGTTGAAATTTGAGACGCAGCTGCCGCCAGTTGCCAAGCTATCAAATGCCATTTGACAGATCTTCAAGTGGGAAAAGGAAAACTACTTCCCCGCCATTCCCACTTGTAGGGAGCACAATTTCATCCACTCTACATCCATCAAAATTACCCCATTCTGTATCCGGTTTTTTCGGGCAACTTTACACCTCTTGCCATAAATTGGTTCACGTCTCATTTGTCAAATATATCTGCAGATAAAAGTGTAAAAAGTATTTTACAAATGTGTTTGAATCTGTAGATGTATTTGTACCTTCCTCTTGCCATCCATCTTTGTCTGTCAGGCAGTCTATAAGTGCGAATATTACGATACCTGTTATTCTGTATATATTTTTTTTTAAATTTAACAGAAAAGGATTGCATGTAGTTGGGTCAACTTAGGCAGCAGCTGGAAGAATAAACCTGCAATCGAAATAAATTATCAAGTTTTAACTCCTTTATAGAGCTTTGAAAAGTATGTTAAAGAAATGAAATTATTTAGATAATTTTATTGCTAATTTTGCTATATTCTTGATGAGTTGTAGAATTAGTTTTTAATTTAATTTATAAAATTTATCAAAAGGTAAAAAAACTCGATATATGTGTTAACTAAGAACTTATTAAAATCTTAATAGTTCAAAGGAATTTTATAATAATTATATCAATTATTAAACAGAGTGACTCACAGTCGATTCCTCTCGACTAGCTAATGCTCGCTTATTTTGAATACCGCGAAAATCCTCTTCATAAGAAATAAAATAAATAAATAATCAACCCAACGAACAAGTGCTCGTACTCATGCATTATTTTTACTCGTTTTACAGGTTCCACGGGCTATAAATCATCGGATAAGGACAGGTAAGTTGAAGCGTAACACACGCAAGCCAACACACAAACACACACACACACACACACACACACACAAACATGCACACACGCACACAAGCAAGCTGACACAACAAATGGTCGGTTATGATACATTTTTATGAAAGGCGCTCACTGCGCAGCAATGAGTAGCCAACAGGTGGCGCTGGCGTGCCAATTTATGCGTCCCGACTGGCCACACACACACCCACACACATACACACACACCATAGCCATGAATAATGCGGTCACAGCGCGTTTGGGTGTTGGTGTTGTGTGTGTGTGTTGTGCATGAAATATTTGACGTTTTTCATATATTCAATATTGCAAAGTCGACTTTTGTTTGAAAAATATTTCAGTGTTTTGCCGCGCACCACAGCATCAAGCAAACATATACACACACAGAGAGATACACCCGCTTGTGGCACGCCCCTTAACAATCGCTCATTGCCGCCTTCTTTTTGCCTGACGTGAGTTATGAGGCCGTGGCGGTTATTTGGCTCGCCGCCTGACTCGCCCCTCGTTTCCCCATTTGCCCATTTAAAAATTACCATATTTCGTTTATGCTACAAGCTCACACACACACACATTATCCTGTGAGACGCACACATACACACACACTTGTAGAGGCACGCACATGAAGCAAAAATGCAATTGCATAGCATAGTTTTTGAGGCGCGTTATTATGGAAACATTTTACCCAGTGACTTTGTGTGTGAGCGTGTGTTTTGTATCGGAAATGGATTTTGAATTTCCGCTATAAGTATATTTGGCAACGCTGCCACCGCATTGCCAACGGCATTTTATTATTTATGCGACCGCCTCACAGTGGTTCCTCCCATAGGCCAAAAATAAAAAGTCCAAGTTGAAATTTTGACTTTAAATGTGTCCACACTGTTTTAGAATTGGTCTAGCTATTAAACTGTATTCTTGTTTTTGTTTTGTTCTAGCTGTCCTCTTCAAGAATAGCATCAAAAGACACAATATAATATTATTTTGGTATTGCAGCGTGAGCAACTTGCAAGTAGAGCAGCTAATAAAAAAACTCAAAACCCATTTAAAACAAAGATATTGTGCAATGGAAGGGTTTAATTTTATAAATAAAGGTATTATCTATTTTTACACAACAAAAAGTATATGTAATTCTTGTTGTGTTTTGTGTAAGTCGGTATTGTGTTAAGTACGTTATTTTAGACGTTCTGTGTTTGTCTTTGCTGTGTTTCGTTAGAGTTTTCGTTATGAAGGTAAAATCAGGAATCAAAAAATCTTTTTGTATATTGTGAAATAACATTTGAAGATTATGTGATATTAATTTCAAGTGCCGATAGGCGCCCAGGCTCTTGCTATATACAAAAATGTAACCTAACCTCAACTTTAAAAAAAACACATGTATTTTCTATGGCAGCTATATGATATAGTCGTCCGACTTTGACCAAATTTGGTCGGAATGCATTAGGCCATCCCATATGCATATTCTGTCAGTTTGGTTCAGATATCTCAAACAACAAAAATTTTTTTCAACAAAAACTCGATTTTCGACTGATCGTTCCTATGGCAGCTATAAGATATAGAGGTCCGAATTTAACCAAATTTAGTCAGGGTGTATGGGACCATCCCATATGCAAATTCTGTAAGTTTGGTTCAGATGTGTCAAACAACAAAAAAGTTTTTCATACAAACACTTGATTTCAGACCGATAGTTCATATGGCAGCTATATGATATGGTGGTCCGATCCGGCTGAGTTTTATACATAATCTTACTATAAATTTACAAAAATTTTGAGTTAAGTTTTAAGCCTCTACCTCTACTAGAAGTATTTTTGGCCGCCTTCCCCATACAACAGGAACCAGTGTGCGCCTGCTCCAAACTTTGCCCCAAAAACTAAACAGCCGACGTACCAAAATCTGTAGCATTGAAATTCATAAAATTGTTGGATCAATCAAAACGTAACGAAATTCGAGTACTCATTCAATGAATGAGATCCTAGAGGGAGCGAGGGAATTATTTAATATCGCCAGAGCCATCAGGCAATCAATTGCCTTCAGGCAGTCTAAACAGATGAATATTTAGCTATGAGCCTGGCATAAAATTTGCCAATCAAGGCCAAAAGATTAGGTACATATACCCCCTTTTAGCAAACACATCTACAAACACACACACTTGGAATTGTCACCAAGGCCTTATCTGGCAAAATGTTGATAGCAATTTCTCTGATTCTCACTTCTCGTTGTTGTTTTGTCGCCCACAGCGAAAAGGCTGATTTGAAATCACGCTCGGATAGCACAAGTGGCCCCCAAGGTGATTCAATTTACACAACGCCCGCCGGCTTCCATCATCACCAGCAACAACAGCAGCAGCAGCAGCAGCAGCAACAACAGCAGCAGCACCACCAACATCAACAGCAGCAACAGCATCAGCAGGCAGCGGCAGCGGCGGCGGCGTTGCATGCCGCTTCTCAGCATCCGCAACAACAATATCCAGGACATGGCTCGCCGGAGGCAATGAAGGTACGCATGGCTGCAATGATATTACAACCGCCCACTAGGGTCTAGCAGGCAGTTGATAGCGAAAGCAACGAGCTACAACAACAAGAACAACAACATCTTGAGCATGAACATGAACATGATAATAGTAACAACAACAACAACAATAATAACAACAACAACTCAGGCATAACAACAACCACACTGACCAATAGCAGTAATAACAACACAATAGAAACGCCAACGGACAGAACCTTAGATCCAGCCAGGGGCAACAGCAACAGCAGCAACAGCAACAACAGTAGCAGTAGCGACAACAACATGTTGGTCGCAACAACAACGGGGATTGGGGGCAGTTGCAATAGCCTAAGTCTAGCAAGTACGCTAAATAGTAGTAGCAAAAATAGTAGCAGCAATAGTAGTAGCAGCCATAAGCAGCTGGAGAACAACATGAACTGTGAACTGAAGCCAGCGGCAACGGGAAAGCAACTCCTCCAATTGAATGTGACCAGTGAGGAAGAGGAGGGGGAGGGGGAGGAGCAGCAGCAGCATCAGAAGAGGGGGGATGCTCAGAAGGTGGGGGAACTAGATAGTAAACTAAGTGCAGAGGAGTCACATCTGCTGCTGCAGAGACTGAGCATCAACAATCCGTTCTATAGATTTCGCAAGCAGAGCAATTCCTTAAAGGAACTGCGACGTTTGCGTCGACGCAAGCGACGCTCCAGATCCGAGACGGATCTGATTAAGTACTCAACCACACAGAAACGAGAGCAAGAGCAAGAGAGACAGCAACAGCACCAACACCAACACCAACACAATGAAGCCAAAGTTGTAGTTGTATTAGACAGTAAGCAGCATTTAGCCATAAGTAATCCTAGCTCTAGCCTTAAGACTCGATCCGTAAGCAGCCTGAGACCGTCGCCTTCGCCATCGCCCGTCGACAATTCGACGGTCATCACAAATCCCTTCTCGATTTTCCACGACGACGAGATTCTCACGCTCGGCGTCAATCCGCGACTTCGCAGCGCAAACAGCGCAAGCGCAACAACCGCGATTCGTTCCACGTCGCGCGCGCAACGCAGCGGCCGAGGATTGCGCCGCTTGTTCGAGTCCTCGAGCAGTCGCCAGTTGACGCCGGCCAGCAATCCGGCCAGCAATCCCCACTATCTGCACGGGGTGCCCGTGCGGCGCTTCGAGCGCCAGGACTTCACCGAGGACGCGTCCGCCGGCAAGCCGAAGCGCACGAGGGCCATCTTCAAGCAGCTGTCGCTGCGCAAGCTCCACAAGCCGGAGGAGCCGCCGACGCTGCCCAAGCTGAAGCTGAGCTATCGCTACCCCAACCGGACCCAGAGCATACAGAGCATGCGAGCCGCGGGCAGCGGCGGCTACGACATCCAGCACACCGCCTACCGACCGCGCCTGGTGTCCACCACGCCCAAGTCCAACTACTTTGAGCGGCTGCAGGCGAAGACGCGCCAGGGCATCCAGAAGATACGCGACAAGTGCCGCAACTTCAAGGCGGCGCCGAGTGACTGCAGCAGCACGGGAGGCGGGGGCAGTGAGTTCAGTGGCTTCCACACGCTGGCGAAGGACGAGAGCTTCCGCTTCATCAGCGACCGCGCGCACATCTCCAACTACGAGTCGCGCTGCGCGGCTGCCCACGCGGCCGGCAAGCAGGCGACCATCTACAAGAGCTACAAGTCCGAGATCGATCTCAGCAAGAACCTGCACTACCTGGAGCACTACCTGGAGCAGAACTTCGAGCAGCAGCTGGGCAGCAGCAAGCAGTCGGCGCACTCCGTGGGACGCATCAGTGGCGCACAGCGCAGAGCTCTCCCGGAGCAGGAGTCGCGGTCGGGCAGACGCCACAGGCGCAGTCAGTCGCAGGCGGCGGGCAGCAACTACGAGAACCTGGGCACACTGCCAATCTCAGCGCGACATCAGTCGGACTCGCTGAGCAGCTCGGACTACGCGTCCGTGTTCAGCGGGCCAACGGCGATTCCAGCTCAATCGGAACTCCAGTTGGCGGAGCAGGAGCAACAGTTGCAGTTGCAGTTGCAGCTGGAACAGGAACAGGAGCGGGAACAGGAACAAGAGCGAGAGCGAGAGCGAGAAACTGTGCTCAAACTGCGCTACGAGCATCCGGACAAAATGTGCGAATACTACTTTGATAATTTGACCAGCTATGCGCTTGGCCTGGAGGAGAGCGAGGACCTGCTCCTGGCCGAAAGCGCCAAATCAGCGCGTTTCTTTTACGATGACGACGACGACGACGATGACGAGGATGATGATGATGATATGGATGACGATGACGACGTGGCCGGAGTTGATGAAGAGCCTGCCAGGCTGGCCACTAACGAGCCGGATTATATGGCCCGCGATATACGCATTCGCATCAATATGAATGAATGCGAGGAAGACGATGCTGATTGGCAGCAGAAAAAGCGGGCGAGGGACAGGGCAAGGGAAAGGGAGCGAGAACTCAATCCAGCGAGGACATCGTATAATGAGAATCTCGCCGAGAGCACATTCTATCAATCGCTCAATCAGCATTTACAGCGACAGGCGATTGCAGTTGACGGGCAGCAGCAGCAACATCGACCCATCGATAGGATGGATAAGTCGTCGTCATCGTCAGAGGCGCCTCTGGGCGGCGAGAGCTACTTGGCGCACTTTCAACGCGGTCGCTGTCGCAGCCGCAGCGACTTCGAGCGCGTCGAGTCGAATCGTGAACTGGAGCAGTTGTATGCCCGCGGCGAGTACTATGGCTTTGGTGGCGACACCGAGGTTGTATATGCCACCAAACAAAGGCGGGCCGACCTCATGGAGGCGCACTACGCGCGCAGCTACCAGGCAGCAAGTGGCAGTGGCAACAGCAACAGCAGCAGCAGCAGCAACAAGGCTGCCACACAGCGCTATTTCATGGCCAGCGGCATTGAGGCTACAGACGGCTACAAACGCAGCCATGCGCTGAGAACAGCTGCAGCCACAGCCACAACGACAACAACAGCAGCTGCCACCGTGTTGCCTGCCACCAATGATGAGCTCTACGCCACCAGCAGCAAGCAATTGCAGTTGCAGCAAATGAGACCTGAGCCAACAACATTAGTACCAACAGCAACAGCAGCTGCAATTGCAATGCCAACTGCAACAACGCCGGCAGCAGCAGCAGCAACGGCAACAACAATGAAAGGAAATGCAAACACAAGTACGAGTGCAAATAATCGCTATATGCTCGAAAATTTGCGAAAATACTACGCGAATCAGCAACAGCATCCGCCCGCGCACTCCGTCAACTCGTCCTCGTTGTCCAACTCGTCGTCGTCGAACTCGTCCATGTCGCAGCAGCAGAAGCTGCACTTACCCACCGCATCGTCGCATCAGGCGCATATCTCTAAACAGCAGCAGCATTTGGGGGCACGTCGCAACTCGAGCACGTCGAATGCCTCCTCGACAGCCGACAATTTTGACACCTTCATCGCACTGCGCAATGCAACAGCAGCAACAGCAACAGCAGCGGCAGCAGCAGCGGCAACAACGCCAACAGCTGAATTTCTGGGCAAGCGACGCAATCAGCAGCATGTCACATCGACGACTGGTGCTCCGCTAATCTCGGCACTCAACTATTACGGCAACACAAGCAACATCAGCAACAACAGCAACAGCAGCAATGCCAACAATATTCTTACCTACAATGGCAAATTATCGGCGACCGCAATGTTGTCACAAGTCAATTTGGGGCGATCTGCTGCTGCATTGCAACAGCAACTTGCAACAGCTACAGCATCCACATCCGCAGCAGCAACATCCGCATCCACATCCGCATCCGTGGGAGCAGCCTTTGTCAGTGAACACGAATCCTTCATACTGGAATATGAGTGTTAGCGACCGATTAAATTACTATCGATCGCATCCCACCTCTCAATCCTATCCCCCTTCCTCCTTCCCCCAATCCCACTTGCCTCACCTGTCGCCAGTAAATTGCGAAATATTTCGCTTGCTTTTTGTCTATCGATTTGTCGTGTCCCTTTCTGTGTGTTTATCCATGCAACGTTTTTGGTTTCGTTTGCCCAAATTACAATTACAAATTGTTAACGCAGCTGATTGGTTTAAGGCCTGTCCCGCCCCACCGACCACAGCGTTCCCCTTCTACCCTTCATTCAATTGACCAATTCGAATGCGTACAAATGTTTGACAATGCTTTCAGTTCGCTTCGAAACTCGATACTCGTAGTTCCTGGCAAATTGCTTTTATCATGTTTAGCGTGAGCTTATTTAAGGATTCTACAGAACTGAAATGGAAGCTAAAATTGCAGCAGAGTACTGCAGCAACTATCAATCCATCTATCTATCGATAAGCTGTGGTATCTGCGGAGGAATTCTCACAGTTCTATTTTGGAATAGAAGAGTTAAAGGCAACGTTAAACCTCACTAAGGTCGCAGAAAGCTAAATCAACATTGTCTAATTTCAACAATCAAAATACTTGGAATTTCTTGAAAAAAACTAAACGGCCACAAGGAATACTTGGAAAGAAAGTTAAAACATGTATGCAAAAAGGTATCGAATGTGAATCGTCGATTATCCCTGCCTAAATATTAAATATTAGACTTATTCACTCTACAAAGTAAAGAGTAATTAAAATATACAAACTCACTGAGTGTCGACTTGGATATTAAGTCAATCACAGTCTAAACAAAATATCTACAAACCTATATATCTAATTATAATCTGCTGTAAATGTTAGCTGCATAATTATATAAGAACTCATGCGAATTGTATATGTATTGTATTTAAATCATAATCATAAAGTATACTCGTATGTATAGCTAGGTATACAACATTATCGTAAACTACTGACAATAAAAACAATTCAATTAGCATTGATTGTAATGTTATATTAAATTAGCCAAGTTTATAGCAAAAACACAAAAATACAAATTAAATCAAATTTATACTCATAAGAGAAACCACAAGCATATTCCCCATACTCGTCTACTTTTAAGGTACTCAAACTACTCATGTAAAATCAAATACTCCTTGCAAATACAAATATCGAATTTTCCAGCTAATCGTTGAAAGAACTCTTTGAATATATACATAGTATAAATATACCTAAGATACGAGTATTCTCTGTTTAGTTAATGTTAAATCCCACTCAAAGTTGCAGAGTATTATATGTAAATGTTTGAATTATTGCGTAATGCTCTGAATTTAACTTTCGCTTCATGTTTGGAAATATACACATGCCAAATTGAAGAAATTCGTAAATATCCAAAATGCAAAGTAATTAAGTTTAATTGAAAATTTACATAACAGTAATGAAGGCAAAAAAAATCATAGAACAATTTGAACTTCCAGTTGGCATAAAGGAAATTAAAATGCGACTACAAAATTTACAACAAACTGTGGGGAATGTAATGACAAAGCGCATAAAATATGAAAATCTGTAATTAAGTTGAAAGTAAATAATGGAAAAAAAAAGAGAAGCGTAAAGCAGGCGCCAACAACAATAATAGCAACATATTAAATTTATTTATTCATACCGCAAATGCGTAAAGGATAATTTGTGGCAGAGCCGAGAGGCGCCATGGCGTATACTTATTGTACGACTTCAATAAACTGTGTGTGTTTAATTTTAAGTACAACTGTAAATACAACTACAACTACAACTAATTGTAATAAACAAATGAAAAGCAACGAGCGACAAGCGACAAACGACGAGCAACTGGCGACTGACTCATTAATTTCTCATTCATATGCGACGTATGCGCAATATTTTCAATCATAAACCCCAAAATGCTCTTGCCGCGCGACTGCATATAAATATTTGTATACCCACGACTTGCAAACTGTAAAAATGATTGCCATGGACCTGTCCCTTCCCTTTTTTCTGCCCTCCGTCCATGCAATTATCTGTGTGTGCGCAATTTATCTCATTTGCGGCTGAGTTATTTCCAACTGCAGCAAATAACAGTGTCAACTCCCCTCATTGACCCCCCGCCATTACAGCAGACCAACAGCCACAGACCCCAGTTTGTATTTGTGCGCGACGTTTTCCTTTCTATACCCTGTACAGACCTATCGGGTATACCAAGTTTGTGCAAGTAAAGAGAAAAAAGTCAAAATATCTCTTTTGCTATTTCTGTGTATATGACTACAGAGCATTTCCCAGTTCATCACTGTCATTCGACATTAATTTTTTCTTCATTTGTTGCACATTGAAGCAGCCGCATGTTGCTGTTATTGTTGGCCCGGCCAACACACTTTTCCGCTTAATTTACTGGTTGGCAGCTGCTGCCTTCGTGTGGCAATGTTGTTGTTGTTGCTGTTCCTGTTGCCGGGGCAAAGAAAGATGCCGCTCTGCTGCCATGGTTGACAACAGCAATTGCTGCATAATGCATATGGGGAAGGCATGCCAACATCAACAGCAACAACATCAGCAACAGCAACAACAATAATATTTCATGGCGCGCTTTATGGCTGACCATCAACTTATCGGCAGTTTGTTGCTGCAACGTTTCAACACGACAACTCGACACATAAATTCATGAAAGTCAAATTAAAATTCCTTTGATGTCGGTCTTGGGAGTCAACATTATACAGAGTGCAACAGTCGCTCGTTGCAATCACACTTACTATACATACATACAAACGAAACCAATTAATTCCTTATCAGAGATAAATACGTGATTTATATAGCTTGAGATTTGATTTTGATTCTCATTAAGGGGAAGAGAATCGATATACTGTTCGGGGCATGACAACGACAACGACAAACCAAAAGACTTTTCGATTCAAAAGACTCAAGACTCTAATTCCATACATGCTCACACACAAACACACATACACATACACCTACATACATCTGCTAATACTGTGCCGCGACTTAACAAAAATTAACTCATGGTCTATAATAATTCTTATGAAAAAGCAGGCGATATTTCATATTTTTCCCCCATTCTCTATATGACTAAGCTTATGTTTTGTGTTTACATTTGTTTTAAGTACTCTAATTGCAACAAACAACAACCATTTATCAGGCAACCAAAAAGCGCAGCCTCAGCTGCACACAATTGACTTAAGTAATCTTATGATACTTAGTATTCTTAATTAGGATATCTTGATGCATTCGTCTCTCTCTCTCTCTCTATTATTTTAATGTGCTAATGTTAATTTTAGTTTATGTTAATGTTACTCTTACTTAAACTTAATCTTATACTTATACAGTTCATTATATTTTCATATTAGTTTCTGTTCCTTTCGAGATTACAGTTAATAACAGACACGCTCAAAATCACACAATCTTTAGCCCCCATAAGTAGGGCAAGAAAACTATGTAAAACATCTTAAATCAAAGCAAATAACCAACCAGTTTATCCACATATTTAGTACTAAAAACCCCGAAAACATATAAATAACTGAACATCGTATATCGTATTCTAATATCGTACGTATGTGCTCCATGGCATTTTGTGCATTCTTTCAAATCGATTCGATTCTGTTTCTGTTTGATTGTTCTCTTTTTAAATGTTCTGTTTTGATTAGACTCGTTTTTCTTTTCAATAACATTCATTCAGTATGTGTCTAATAAGCAACCGAAACAAAAAATCACGGCAACTCAACAGAACCTTTACCCTTTAACCCCGTCCTGTCAAATTCCCATTCCTGTCAAATTCCATTTCAAAATATTTTTGCTTGCCTTGCACGCGATTTTGGTGCGTGTCGCGCGCGTTTTTAACAGCGTCCATTACACTATCAGTTTTGTACAACTTGCAACATGCAACATGCAACTTGTTTGTCGTTTGTTTAACTATTAACAATTCTTGATTTTTTTATTATTCCATTTTTTGTCACTTTTCTGTTGCTGTCTCTGTGTGAGGCATGTTTTACGACGACCGAAGCAAATATACAAATTTCTAAAAAAAAGAAAAAACTATTAAAAACAATATGAAATGCTAAATGTAAATGTAACTGTGACACATACATATTTTTTCCTCTACTGCATAAATATTTGCCACATTTATTTCAAGTTTTCCCCAAAGAAAAGTGTTGATGCTGCCACAAATGTTGTGCGTCCGAATTTGTTGCATTTTGTTTATGTTTATGACCACACACACATACCCACACACACAAGCATAGACTCATACTTATACTAATGCCTAGTGCCCACTTAAAATTCTGTATGTGCCTCCCAAGGATCTCCCTGTTTCAGTTTTTATTATT
This sequence comes from Drosophila recens, assembly GCA_037043495.1. Classification (NCBI taxonomy): domain Eukaryota; kingdom Metazoa; phylum Arthropoda; class Insecta; order Diptera; family Drosophilidae; genus Drosophila; species Drosophila recens. The sequence goes on from JBAMBJ010004558.1 coordinate 169,218, forward strand.
GCCTCCAAGTATAAAATTATATAAACATACAACATCCTGAAAAGGGGCAACAACATCGTGTGCTGCCTCCGCCTGTTTTTACAACTTGTTTACACACTCTTTAAATATTTATATTTGTTGATTTCGTATATTTTTGTTGTTGCTGTGTTTCCTCTTTGCTCATGCAGCATGCCATGTCTGTGTGTGTCTGATTTCATTATTTTAATATGTGTTGCTTTTATTTTTGTGATTGTAATTTGTCTGTTTGGGCAAGCGCATCGGATTTTGTGCATTCAATTAACCCCAGCAATGAATTGTTATTAATCCTTGAAGGATAACCGCATAACTTACAATTTGTTTTCGTTCGTTTTGTTGTTGCTGTTTGTTTTTGTTTAAAACCAGAAAGTCTCATAAATAAATGCCACGTCAGGCCACTCAGACACGCGCCACAAACTTTATCAGTGCATAAATCACAAAACTTCAAGTTCTTGCCACGCCTTCCGTTGCGTAGCCTTGCCTCGCCTACAATAAAATGGACACGCCTTGCCACAAGTCAAAAGGCAAGTCTCTTTTTCACTTCTTGGCCAATTTGTTAAACGCAGAAATCAACAAAAGCATTTTATTGCATCATTACACAATTTGCTGCAAACAATGCCAAGAGTTGCATGGCGTCCTCCACTTGCAACTTGCCACTTGCCACTTGCTGCTTGCCACATTCCATTTGGAAATTTATGCCCAACTTTCGGCACTTGGCAGTTCGTTTCGAGAATTCGAGAAAAATGCGGCGGCTGTTGCCGCATAATTTCCACACGGCGAGGGGGCGCCACCAAAAGATGCAACTGCAACTGGGCTGCATTTTGTTGTTCGGTTTGCTAATCGCATAATCCAATTAATTGTACGAGCTAAAAAGTTTTGGCAACTGAAGTTTAACTTAATGCTTGTCGGTGTTGCATGTTGTGTGTTGCAGCAATAACTCGACTGCTTGAACAGCAGCCACAGCAGCAGTTGGCAGGTAATTCATGCATATTATGGTGCACTCAAAACCCGCACACACACAGACACACATACACAGCATGCCCACACCTCAGCAGCAACCACTTGGCACACACACTCTCACAGACACCCTGACACACGCACACACACACTTATTAGTAAACTGTTAAGCGCACTTGCTAAAAACTTTGAATGGTTCTCAAGTTCAGAAAACTGCGAGTTTTCACAAAATTTGCTTGAAATTTGACGCATTTCATTTAACGATTAATTGCCTTATGCAATGTATTTAAAATAAAAAAAACTCATTTCATGCACTGTCAACTCGGTAACAGTGCATTAATTATCATTCTTAATTATAACCTATTAAAGTCGAGCTCAGATATTGCATTTACATTCAATGGCATAAAGTGAAACCCCACCTCGATCCCATTCCGCAGCTTCAACCACAAACGAGAAGTGCAAACAAATCAAACGCTGTGCAAACAATGAAAAACAATAACAACAACAACAAAAATATACAAACACATATATTGTGGTACATATAAAGTGCAATTATTATAATTTCATTTTTCTGTCGACCATTAAAATTGGTTTCCTTTACGCAACAACAAGAAAATATTATTTAAAGTGATGAATATTTTTATTCAGCTCAACAAAATTTAAAGGGCTACTAAAAACTGATATTTAAATAGTTAATAAAAAGCAGTTCATAATAAAATAATTATCGAGTTAAATTTACTTAGAAAAGTTTCACTTAAATTCAAACCATTTCCTTTTATAAGTCAGCTAAATTTTTCTAAGAAATGTGAATATTTTTTGATAAATAATTATTTATCAAGGTACAATAATAAAGCAAAGAATTGAAAGTTTTCATCATCAGTAAACTGAGTCGTATGTTTATTCCGCATTGTTGCATTCAACACATTTCTTTAATTTTTTGTTTCTTTTCACAAAATGACGCTAATCGTAAGCAACCGCAAACCTGTCTGCATTATATTTTGTTACATAAATTATGAAATGCAACAAAATCTCCTTAAACTTCGCATAAACTATAATGTTCTGTTTCGGTTGAAGTACACTTTGTTTATTTATGTGTCGCTCTGCTTGGTTAATTTGTTTGATTTACATGTGTTTATTATAAGTTATAGATGAAGCCAACTTTATAATCATACTTACATTTATATTTATATTTAATCGATGTTTTAATTTAATGATTGAGCCTACATTTAACCCTTTTAGTTTAAAGTAAAGATATATGAGACAGCGTGTTTGCAGACCCCAATTAAAATTGAAATTACGAAGCCCGGCGGGCAATCTGGCTCGATAAATAATAATGATAAAAACCAATGAAGTGATGATGATGATGGTGGTGATGATGATGATGATATTGCTGACGTTTTGAATCTCAAGTAAAATGCAATGTAAATGTGTGCACTTTGTATTTAATTTATATTTTAAAATGTATGAAATAAAATTATTAATATGCCTTTATTTATTTGCAACAGAATATCGCCTACAGCAACTTAATTTAATTTTAAATAAAATTTATTAATCTTTGTACGTTTTCATTTGTTTTTATTATGGAGTTGTGGATAAATCAAACCGACAAATGAACTACATATAATCAAAATAGAAAGAGCACCAAATAAGTATACCAACATTTAGATCGAGTCAAAGTCAATTTAGCAATATTTCCACTTTGTTATTCATGTTCATATTAAAACTTAACATGAAATTTATAGAACACAAGTTTCAGCTTAATTGGCCAGAAAGTCTCAATGTAGATTCAGCTGTTCATCAACTTATTTCCATAGCAGATCCTAAGTGCATCCCAAAACCTAGCATATTCATTTCCCTAGTTAGTTGAAATTTAGAGCAATTTATATTTTACGTAGTCTGAACTTTTTACGAACCATTCACATACATATGGTTGCCAAGCAGTTTGAGAAACAAATGAGAGTAAAAACCATAAAAGCAAACAAATAAGTTACACAAATATTTGTATGATATTTATTATATATAATTAAAAAAAAATGATGCGAAACAGATGCAAAAAACAATGGAAAATAAAAATACAAATTTATAACAAATAATAAAAACAAATAAACAGAAGAGAAGTAAAAATCACATCAAGTGTGCGTGTGTATTTTAATAATTTTCATTTGAGTTTCCATTAATATTGCATTGCGCATTATTATTAATAATAATTATTGATTTTATGTTATTCGTTGTATTCGCATTCGTATTCGCAATCGCATTCGTATACCACCTTTGCAGATGTATGTGCCTTGTGCAAATGTTTGGATAATTTTCTCTTTGTATGGATGAAACAATACAACATTCTTTTTTCAGTTCTGATTTATTTATGATCCACAGCGCTGCCCCATTTGCTATGAATTTTTAAGGCTCTGTGCGCTCTCCCACTGTTAGTTGACTCTTCAATATTTTCATTTCACTGTTTTTTTTTTTTTAATAAATGAATACAAACAACGGAGAATATCTTAAAGTACCCTGTACGTCTGCCCCCCCAACTTTACAAGAAGGATCACGAAATCAGATAACGTTGGCAAACTGAAACTCAAACTTACACACACACACCCTTAATCACACTCACACCTTGGCAATGTTATATGTTGCATACACGAATTAACTTTATTCAACTCGAAACTATAATTACATCTGTATAATTTCTGTTTTGCGATGTCCCTTCCCCGTTGCAATATTAATTAAAAGTCCCGTAACCAGCTTTAATTTTATAGTGCAGGAACATTCAGGTTATTTAAATTATCAGCAATCAAGCGAAAATCAGTATATTTGTTTTTATTACATTTGTTCATGGTGAGCTATAGATTTTATTTTCAAACCTTTTTTTTTAGTTTTAAGTTTTGCTTTTCGTTGACTTGGTGAGCGACCCCCAATGTACTCCCTCTCTTGTCACTCTCTCTCTCTCTCTAAATATTTCTCTATATATACGCATACATATATGTAAATTGTTTAATTGATATGGATTGATGAATTGACCTTAACTAACTAACTACATATTTAAATATACACACAAACATATGAATATACAAATATTTAAATTATAATGAATATATATTTATGTATATGATAATTTTTCTTACTTTTGATGAACTTTGATGATGTAACAATAAGCGAATGAACTGAATTGATTGAATTTTTACTTTGATATGTACATTGAATTGACATTTATATCTAACTACATACTTATATATATAAATATATATAAATATGATGTATTTATATATACATATATATGTCAGCCAAGCGTAAGGAACGCCGGAAATTACTGCAAATTCCTTTGTTCCTGCGTTCGTTCCCTCGTTCCTTCGTTCGCTCGTTCGTTCTGCTGATGATCGTGATTTGCGCATACAGTTTAATATTACAAAATGAAAAACACAGAAAAACAAAAAAAAAGAACAATTAATAAGCATAACTACATAATAATTGTACGTGTACGAAGCTAATTTCAAGCTAACCTAATTATGATAATGATTTGTTTTTGTGGTGCAACCCGGAGTATGTATAATATATATATATATAATTACTATACGAACGTTTTATTGGATTTTATTTACTTTGATCGAAATACATATGAATTATTTTAATACTTATATACTTGTATTTGTATTCCATATACGTATTTGCCTATAAACCCATACGAAATCAATATACATACTATATATTTACGACTTAGTCATCTAGTGTACGCATCATCCAATGCATATTGTAATTTTTAACTGAATGTTCTGTGATAACCAGCGAACGCGCAAAATGAGATCCTACATGAAAGTAAAACTCTTTAATACTTATATCTACACACACCCACACACACACATACACTTACCAAAACTCGGTCCCCAAACGTAGGCAATAAAACACAGTCATAAAACCACAAATCACACACACACTCCTGTACTTTGTGCGCACTACATACATTATGTACAGTATTGTTAGCGTAATACACACACACACACACAGTCTTCCACTAATTAGCACGTTTTTGGTTTTTTCATTAGTCACGATCATTCATCACACGCATTTCAATTGCACCACAAGGCGTATGCTTAATGCCGCGATCTGCTCTGGCTTATGGCTGATGGCGTCGCCAAACTCATTATAAATTAATTAAGCCAGCAGCTAATGATTTCACATACCATTTAAGTTTTGTTAACGTATTAATATGCTCCACAGAGACTTGCAACAAAAAAAAACATCATGCCACACAGACACTTTCACACTGCCTACTTACTATACATCAGCTCGAACAATACATAGCACTAAGCCGCGTCCCGTTGCATCAACCCGTCGCACACTACTTTTTTTAATTGCATCGTAGCCTTTCAGACATTATAACTACCCGTGAAACTTAACACCCTTAGCGTTTCTAATGTGCACCCCAAACGTAATTTGCATATACCAAAGTTTGCTTTTCATTTTGGTTTTCCCATTTTTAAAGTACTTTTTTTATTATTTTGGTTCTGACCATGTGAAACTAGCGAGAGCACAGTTTAAGCACTTTTTAAATATAATTTAAGTTTTAAAATAGCAAAAAAAAAGAAGAAATAGCAACAACAACTAGCAGAAATTTAATTCAGCAATTTCACCTGCGGCACAAAATAATAAAATTTATATTTTGTTTCATTTGCTCATTTTGTGTTTCTAGGTTTTTTCAACTCACCGAAAAAAAGTTAATTTGACTTTAGTTTTAAGTGCACTAATTAAGAGTTTCAACTTAGTTTAATTATAATTTCCACAATGCCAACAAAAATTGCACTTGCCCCTCTTCCCAGTGCTCCAACAGTGCATTGAGTTGTTGCCCCTTGTTCCCCTGCCCCATGCATCCCTTACAACTTTCTTTATGCACCAAATATGCTCGAAGCACTCACAATTTTATTACCTCTGCACCAATCTGATATAATCGCTTGAACTTGACTTGGGGGAATATTTGAATTGAATGTATTTGTCGCATATTTCGCTCGTCTCCAGCATGACTGCATATCTCGAATGTGTTCTGAAGTTTTTTATTAAACAGTGTTCTATATGGTCTCTTGATGCAGTTCAACGATTATTGTTTTAATATTTCCTGAATGAATATCGACAAACTTTTATAATGTTAAGAATTTGAATGCATCAATATGCAAGAACTGTTCCATTTATTTTCAGACGTAATTTTGAAAAAGGGGAGCTTGTGTATCAAAATACAGTTCCTGAACTTAAAAAACTAATTTACAAAATATTTTGCTGTGATCTATTGTTTCAGGAAAACCGTAATTAATCACAAATCAATAACCATACTAGTTATCAAAAGTCTAAAAAAGTCAAACTATTATATCTTTAATAATTTTTTTTTTAAATTACCAGCAAATGTGCAGAGTTGATTTTATAAATTAATAGTTTTATGGGGCTTAAAAAAGAGATAAAAATTACATTTTTTAACTATAGAGAGGAACAGTTGGTGTGCCATAAACGTAGGATAAGAAGAATTTTAGAAATTATATTAAATAAATTAATGGATAGGATCGATTAAGATGCTTATATATTTTTTCTAGAACATTAATTGATTAAAATCAAATTTTTTTTATGATCCGACATGTTTTCAAAAACATCAAAGTGATTTTAATTTAATTTGCAAATGTATGAAATAGAATAGTCACTTACGGCCAAAAGTTTGAGCCGAAATTATTGAACGAAGAGTGCAACAGATTTTTAAAATCATATTATGGGCTCCAACTTCCACCTAAAATTCAATTAAATTGTATAAAAAGTTTCGAAGACAGACTCATGTTTTTCAGCAATAATATAAAACAAAGTAAGTACGTCCTATGATAATTTATATTTGCTAAAACGTCACGTTTAATTGTTTAAGGTGTGGATTCTACTCATATATCAAATTGTTGCAAAACCCAAAAAATGCTTTCGATGTGACTTTTCATATCCAGTCTCCGATAAATTCGCATGTCATTACTTGCTTAATGCGCTCATTCATATGAAACGCCTTTCAGCGCCATTTGAATACCCCATTGCACACTCATATATCCAAATATAGATATTCATATGCAAGCATATAAAATATAATGGCTTGGCATTAATTTTATTATATCTTTTGCGGGGTCCTTTCTTACATCATTTGCTTGGCCTCTGGGCAGGAAATGCAAAATTGTTCAACGTTAATAAATTTTATTATTGTTACTCCTGTGTGTGTCCTTTGTTCTTGTGTCCACCGTTTTTCTCTTTCATTCTCTCTCTCTCACACTCTTTTTCTGTCTCGTTCTCTCTTAGCCTCAGCCTTTGTCTATTCTGAATGTATCCTTCTTGAATGCGGCATCTTGGTTGCAATGCAGCTGCACATTCAACATTTTATTGTATTTCATTTTAAGTTCAACGCACCATAAATTTCCGAAAGGATTTATGTTTTCCAGAGTTCCCTTCCTCTTTCCTCCCTTTAACCGTGTGTCGCATCATTCGGCAACGCAATAATTTATTGCATTCGCATTTCCGCATTGAGTTCATTGAGCTGGCGACTCGACTTTCAACGCTTTTCCGGCTTTCCACGGTTTGTCTTTAATGATTTTTGAATTTTTCTTTAATTTTGTCGCCACACAGCTGGAAGGAACAAAGTCGTTTGGCTATTTAAACTGAATTAGGGCGTACAGAAAATGAACTTGCGGCAGCTAAAAAACTTTCAGCTCGAAAGGCGTTTCAACTGCAGCTGTCGCATGCTAAACTAATGATAACTCGCAAAATGAAGAAACAATAAGCGCATAAATTTCAAACAAAATTGGATAGCAATGGCCATAAGCGAGAACTAAAACGTAAAAACCAGAAACTCAAAAGCAAACAACGAACTAAACAAGCAAACAAACAGCAACGACAACAATAAGAACCACAGCCGAAAATCTCAGCTGACACTAAAGTGTCGTCGGAGACAATGAAAAACGCATGCGACAAACAATGGCGCATCAAATTACAACAAACAAGTTGAAATAGAAGCAAAAGCAGAAGCAGAAGTAGAAAGCAAAGACAGAAGCGAGAAGGATACTCCCACTATCCTGGCTAAATCCTGGCCACACAGCAACGCAAGCAGCACATTGTTGTGGCTTTTGTTTCAAAGTGCCACGGCGTATACGCAATTTGTGTGCTTACACAGATAACGCACATGTGTATGCGTGTGTGTGTGTTTGTTTGTGCGACTGCCTATTGTAATTTGGCGCTATTATTAAAAATCCTTTATGATGCCAGCGACAGCAGCAGTAGCAGCAGCAGCAGCAGCAGCCACCGCAGCTCAGCTTTCAGCAAACGCATTTTGTGTGCTCTAATTGCACCATTAAAAGATGACAAACGAAATTCGTACCCGTCCCAGTACCCGTCGTGGTAGTAGTCAGAGTCGAAGTCGAAGTCCTTCCCCAGACGCTCGCAGACAAGCCAAAAACAATAGCGCTGAAAGTAAGGCATTTAATATGGTTTTTATGCGTTACCATTCTCTTGCCATTTTTTCATCCTTCAACTTTTAATACCCTGCAGTAACTTAATGGATATTTACAGCTAAGCATCAGGCAGAGCTTCATCCGCTATGTCTACCTCTTTAGCAATTTTCTTGTAATGAATATGAGCTGCAAATTCAATAACCCTTTTATCTCGATTTGATACCATTGAATATCAGAAAGCTCAGAGCGTAAATAAAATAAAAATCTGAAAATTCGATTGACACTATCTGTTATTTTCTATGTGTCATTTTCTTTCAGACATAAATAAGTGTCTATTAATTAATATTTCACCAATTTAATAGGAGTTCTTCCGAATCTCTTAGTGTTACTTTAATTTATTCCAAGCTCATTACAGGGTATCTGTCTGTTTAGTACTTCTGAAGTACTCTTACTTCTCCACTTTCAGTTCTTTTCAGATTTTTCGTCTGCTTCTTTTCGGTGCACGGATGTCATAAATGGCATGCTTCATAAGAAGGGGCTTAAGTATGTGCCCTGCTGCTAGTGTAAGTGTGTACTTGTCTGTGTGAGAGTGTTTAACTTATGTGTGTGTATTGGGTAGGTGTGCACGCTAAAGTTTTCGACAAAAGGGGGACCATAAATGTAATTTATTTTCGTATATATGTATTTGTGCAGCAAGTATCACCATCTGCAGGTGTCTTTTATTTTTTAATCTACGGAGCACAACACAAATTTGCATTTTATTGCTGAAACGTTGAAACCAGAAGCAAAAAAACTGCATAAAGCTAAAAAAAAAAAACATGCAACTAGTTCCTAACTTAATAACTTATAGTCATTAAGAAATTTAAATGGTAGCAGCTGAACTGAGAGGAAGCTCGTGTATGTTTAAATGGTTTTAGAATGGGGTTTGACTATGTCAGAGGTTAATAGACATTTCTTGAAACTTAGTTTCCTTGGTGGATTTGCACAGCACAAATATGTATTCATTTAAAGTTGAAATATATGCAGATATTGAAAACAAATTCAATCTTTTCAACTTGTGTTGCAAGGATTGGGGAAAGCAAAAAAAAAACCCAACAACCCAATCAATAAATATTATTACAATAAGTTGTCAGAACTTTCTTGGCACTTTGTTGGCAATCGCTATTGAATATAAGTCCCTAGGATTTTAAATAACATTACTGCTCTTAAATAATTCCAAATCCATAAAATATAATTGACGATACCTTGATAAATATTTGTGTTAAATAAAAGAAGTTCTGTTATTTAGTTAGATGGGTTCGTTTTGGCAATTTTGTGGGCTCCAACAGAATCATACTTATCTGGGCCATCCCAGCTAATTGGCCTTAAAATTTGGCCGTTTTAAGCATTTTAGGCTTATTGAAAAATTTCACTTGTAATAAAATTTAATGAGTTTGTGCTTTTTAATAAAAATGCGCCCAACTAATGCCCCACAATTTAAGCGTAAATTTGTGTTCATAATCACAATTCGGGTACCTTTTTTTGAACTGTGTGCACGGTAATGACTGTACAGAATTCGTACTGATGCCCCTCTATCCCTCTGCCCCTTTGGAACTTACGTGTATCCATCGACTGACTGTGCGTGCAATAAAACGTAACGAGGCAGTTAGCATTAAGGCAAACGCTTTTCGCGGCAGCATCGACGGCGCCGATGTCGACGGTCAAGAAGTCAGCGAAGGTTGAAACAAAAACCGAGCGACTCATTGCCGTTAAGTCAGCGTTAATATTTAAATTTATATTGTGGCCGCTTTCGTGTTGCCCTTTCCTGTCCCTGCCCTTGTTGGCCATCAATTCTGCGTTTAATGCCTGCGCAAATATTTGCGCAATCAGCAAACAAAACAAGCACCGCAGCCTGTCGTCTGTTTGAGCAAAGCAATTGACCGTTCGCTCTGGACACGGCTCTTTACGTGGTAAAAGCGGCCTTAACAACAACAACAACAAGAATAACAACAAGAGCAACAGTACCCCCAACTTTACTTCTGCTTCCGCTTCCGCTTGTCCTTGAACCACCAACCACAAACTACCAACTACCAACGCCACTTGCTGGTGGTCTCGTATTGACCGCATTATTTGAGCCACATATAAAAACTTGTACAGGTGCGCGCACTCACACCCCTGCTGACCTTTGCCCTGTCTGGCGGCGAATACATGTTGTCAGTCCAGTTCTGTGTGGCAACCGGGGCCAACACATTTAGCCCACAGCGCGTGCCATAAATAACCTTGTTAATCATTTAATTTAAGCACGAGCGTATGATATTGCCCCCATTGCCTGTTCTGCCCTTACTCCCTACCGCTATTTACCTTTGTTCCCCCCTCCAAAAACATCGCAGACCGAAAAAAGGCTTTCGACAGTCGCATTTGGTTTTGACTTTTGTAATTTATTGCGATTTGCTTGCTTTTGAATGCTGCGGGCAATATACACGACTGATACACTTTAATTGCGTGTGCGTTAAAAGCTAGCTGCGGGCTACCGTGGCGTATGAGCAACATTAAGTATGCAAAGAGGCTACGGGAAAAAGTGCTGCATACTTTTGTGCGCTGCAAGTAAATATTACTCGCAAACAGTTTTTGCACAAATAACAACAATTTACATTTTATTTACAACTAACTGAAGTACGTGCTGCTTTCCTTTCACTCCCCGCCCTCTTTCTCTTTCCCTCCCCTCTCCGTTTCTCGCACGCTCGCCCTTTAGCCCTCGAGTGCAAAAGCAGCAGAAGTCGCACACACAAAAATGTAAAAGAATAAACATTCTTGCACTGGCATCTGCAAAAGTTTTCGGTAAACGCATTTCAAACACTCGCTGAGATAGTTATTACAATTGTACACAGCAGGCGGTGGGGCACCAGGCGCTGGGAAAATGAGAAAACTCACTGAGTTTTCTTCTTCGAATGAAATGCAAAATGCGCTATGGAAATCGCGTTCTGGCCGGGATGAAGGAGTTTCTGTTCGGTAGTTCGGTATACTATTTACACAGCAGTTCTCTCATTTTAGTGCTGCTTTTTGTGGCACATTCGAGTTGACTGCCATTTTTAAAGTGCAGTTAGCTCTGATCAGCAAAAGGCACGCGGGGGGGGGGGGCGTGGCACACGGAAGTCGACCAGAGCACTGCGGAAGACACTGTCAGGACACAGACGAGTCAGAGGACGACTGCTGAGCCAAACATCCGCTGGACAATTGATGAAAGCATTGTTGTTGCCCCTTACCCTTACCCTTACCCTCCCCTCTGCCTCTTCCCCTTTCGCTCACTACTTGGCCACTGTGTTGCTGCTAAGCTACTGAAGAGGCAAGTTTTGCGCAAGTAGTGCAACAACCATTTGCCGTGTGGCAAACTTTGTGCAGCTGCTGACAAGCGACAGAAGGGATGCTCCACTATAAAATGGATATATACTTATACATATATATATATATCTTGTTATGCTTCTTTTTATTTAGCTATTGTTGTTGTTGTAAAAGGTCCTGCGCATCGTCGCCTGATGTTTTTGCGTTGCTTTCGTCTCGTCTCGTCTCGTTTCGTTACGTTACGTTTCGTTTCGTTTGGGGCCAGCAGCAAAGTGCACAGCTCAAAAGTTTTGTTTACAAAGTTTTCGAATTTTTGTGGCACTGAGTTGAACTTCCGTAACTCGCTGTGCTGCGCGCTGCACGCTGCATGCAACTGGCTGGCCCGCCACGCTAAGCGACAGTCACTTCCGGCTGTTGATGCTGTTGCCCCACCCTAGATAATCTAATGTTGCACCTACGAGCTCTCTTCCTCTCTCTCTCTCTCTCTCTCTCTCTATTACTCGGACTTATAGCAATCCATCATTAGCAGTCAAGCATAAATGCAAGCACCGCAATTATGTGGCAAGTCTATTAAATTTCCATCAATGTGCGCATGTTAGTAAATGATGCAGAAAATGCAGCGAGCACTTTTCAGCGCCTCAAGCAGCGAGTTGCAAGGGGCACGCACGGGTTGCACTTACTTACGCGCACTTGAGTGTATGTAGTATATGCATGATGAAGAAGAAGACGAAGAAGAAGAAGACGGCACATCCTGCGGCTCCTTCAACTTGTCATTGCGTGTAAAATTATGTCAACGCTTGTCAACTTTTTTTTTACGGGCCGCCCGAGAAGTTGCCCCAAGTGCCACATGTAGTGCCTTTGAGTGTACATTGAGTGAATGAATGAAAGTTTCATTTGTGTTTGTGCTATTGACTATGCAGCGAGTGGCATGTGGCATGTGGCAGTTGCAGTTGCAGATACAAAGACAAAGTGCCTGCCGCAAAGGCAGTGCTAAAACTTTTTAAATTCAAATTTAAATGTGAAATTTAGCGAATAAGCGTCACACACCCTTTAAAACCTTTATTTTGAAAAAAAAAACTTTAATGTGACAAGTTTTAAGTAAGCCGCCCCTTTGCCACGCCCACTCATTTTGCAGCGCATTAGCGTGCCACATCTCGCTTTCTTATTAAAACTTATGCTCACTTTTTCCAAATTGTCCCGGCTAATTAGCTTTCTTGGCAGCGCGGCAGTGCGTTTTCTTTTTTCATTTTAATACCCTGTAAAGGGTATCAACCCCTAAGGTGTAAGCAGGCTTGTTACAGCCGTCTAACATAATTCTGTTCTTTTAATAAATCAAGTAATTATAAGTATAAGAAGTACATCCATTTATTTGATCTTTATGTTCCCATTGAACTCACTGATTTTTTGCTTGACTGATCTGAAATTTGGTATGTAGCTGCTACAGATGTTCAATTAAAGTACCTACATTAAGGTACCTATAAAGCACTTTCCCCACTTCTCGCAATATGCATCAAATCTTTCGACAAATGCATTTTCTGTTAAGCTAAAGATTTGATATTTTGATATTTTTAGAATGCATGTAAATTTTGAATCGGATTACTTAGGTTTGTGTGTGTGTGTGCATGTGCCACTGTTTACAGGGTATAAACAAGTCGATCAACAGCCGCAACAATTTTAGTTGTTCTCTTTTTTGGAGCGCTGCTTCATTTGCAACGCGCTGCCTGCAACTCGCTGGTAACTCGGCCCGTTGCCGAATTAAATAAGTTTTACACGCCACTTGATGCTGCCACGTCTGCCACAGCAGCAGTGACTGTGGCACTGTGGCAGTGACTGTGGCAGGCACTGTGGCTCTGGCTGCCGCATCGATGCATGAAATTTCGCTTGGCCTCGCTTGGAATTTATCTCATCTGGATAATGTCTATAGGACTTTAATTTACTTTTTGTGGTCCAAAAAAATAACTTGTATATATAATGTACATTTAAATGTGTATGTGTTTGTGTTTGTGTTTCTGTATGTGTAAATGTGCTTTATGTGTGCGTAAAATTTAAGTAGACGCAAGCAATTAACAGTATTACATTTCTTAATTTTTGCAAATATTTCTTACAATTATTTTTATGATTTTTCTCAACTTTTTTCGAGCACTTGTAACTGACTAAGCAATTAATTAATCAACTAGCTAGAAAATATGTATAAATGTATCTATTATTATCCAATAACACGCCCCCAGAGACATCTCATGACTCGCGCCTTCCGTTACAACAACTGACGCACCACTTTCAAAGCAGACGACACACCAATACATCAATATAATGAGACACACACACACACACACACACACACACACTAACACTAACACACACAAATTACAAATAAGCAATCAATATTTATATATCTCATACACGACTTATATGATAAGTGTCTACTCTTTTCCTTTTTTCGTCTCTTTTTACGCTCTGAAATTTCATTTTCCGATAACAACAACAACCACCACCACCACAAATCCAACCACAACAACAACAAATGCGCCAAACACACGCACACACGCCCAACACCAATTGCAATATGTATAAATCACCAATAACAACAACAACAACACGAACCACCCACAACACCAACCACCACCAACAACAACAACACGAACCACCAAAAACCACAATTAGAGCGTGCCAGTGCTGCGCACATTTGGCGGCCATCACATCGCGTAGCGGGAGCTTAATGTGGCCAGCACCACAACAACAGCCACAACACCAATACCAACACCAACAGCAACAGGGGCAACAACAACATGCTCATCATCGGCAACCACTATAACCACGCCCACTGGCACACCACCGTTGCCACCGCTGCCCAACACGTTCATTGCGATCAAAACAAAGAACAACGACAGCGGCAGCAATCACAGCAGCAACAATCTAACGTTGCACAGTGGCAGCAATAGTTTCAAGTCCAACGGCAACGGCAGCAACAACAACACTAACCGCAGATCGCCAAATGTACAACAGCAGCAACTACAACAACAACCACCGCCATTGCCAATGAAAAATGGTTCCAAGCAACAGCAACAACACAACCCCGATTCGCATTACCAACATCTGAGCTACAATATGACACACTTGCAGCACTTTAACTCGCTTGATCATCCGCAGCAGCAACAACATCAATTCCATGCTGTGCGCAGCAACAACACGCTCGATCGCAAGCAGCTGAAGCAACAGCAGCAGCAGCAACAAACTGATGTTGGCGGCGAATATTGCACTCAGATCAATCCGCATTATCTGCAGACCTTTGACAGTCTCGATCCCAATCATTATAGCGTGGCGAATCTGCATTCGCATCCACGCTCCCATCGCAGCCAGTCAAAGTCGCAAATTTATAGTTACGGCAGCAGCGGCACCGCCAGCGATACGTCACAGCAGCAACAGCAGCAGCAGCATCCACAGTATCACAGCAGCAGCAACATTGCACACATTGAGCACCACTATCAACAGCAGCAACAGCCACAGCAACAACACAACAGCCACTCACACCCACAACAGCAGGCACAGCAGCAACAATCACAATCGACACACCACCAACATCACAGTTTGAAACACACAAAACACAGCAAGGGTCACAAGAGCAAGCACAGCTCCAAGAATAGCAAGTCACAGGATGACTTTAAGGCCATGCACAAGCAGCAGCAGCAGCAACAGCAACAAAGGTGCAGCAGCAGCAGCAATAGCAGCAGCAACAAGCAGCAGCAACAGCACTTAAAACGCAACGGCAATAATGAATTGCCGCCACAGCAACCACAACAACAGCACTATTCAAGCTCTAGTGATAGTTTACCATTTGATAATAACTATTATTAAAGCACACACACACCCACACTCACACACACTTATTGTTGTCTTAGCTTGGTTCCAAGCAAAAATCGCACGCCTGCAACACCTTCACAAGTCAAGGCACATACACGCCTCACACAAGCAACCACATGGTTAGATTTGATTTTAATTTGCATTGATGCATTACCCAACAGTGCGTATACGCAATAGGGGAAACATACAGAATTCATAGCCTACTTTTATGCGTTAAAACAAGTGCGTCACTATAGAAACTTAAAACAAACAAATGAGGTACTTTTACATAGACACACACACATATACACACACACTCAGACACACACACACACCGATGCTCTGCTGTGGACAGCTGTTTGTGTTGTTGTTTTATTCGAAAACTTCACAAATGAATTACCAATACAAATATTAAATCAAATAATACAAAAATTATATGAATTTAGCTTACCAAAAATTAGAAAATTAAATAGTCTATAAACTAATTTAACAGGTAGCTGAAATTCCAATTTGCAGAGCTTGCAAATGAGTTGAATTTATTATTATATATAATCCTAAACACGTAATATAAATCATAAGATCAGCTATTGACTATTTACGAGTATAATTATCTACTACCAAAAAAATGGAGAAAAAGAAAGATACAGATAAAGAAGTTAATTAATTGTTCAATGTGGTCATGTGTATATAGAAATGATAAGCGTATATAAATAGTTATTATTATATGTATATTTAAGACATGGCTAGCTGTAAGTATCGATTCCTGATTCCTAATTCCTAATCCCTGACCTCTGTCCCAAACTTCCTCAGCTCACCAAACAGTCGATCTATGTACGTTTTGAAAGACCCTTGGCTAATCAGATTTTATTTGTTTATTTCATTAACGATTTGCTTGAAATATCTGCCAACAACAACAACAACAACTCGTACACAACAACAACAACAACAACATCAACTCAAACACACACACACATATGTACATAAATAAACAGTCGTCAACAGTTGCCAACGCCAGCGGTCATGATGAGCTTGGCAATCTGTTGTGGCAGCAGGAAGCCACCGAATTCATTGAGCAATTTCCGTGCGGTGGCCACCGTTGCCCAGTGCCGCCCATTCGCCACTGCCACGCCCACGCCCACGCCCATCCGCGCGGTGTTGTTGGCGGTGGCGAGTTGCTTTCCACACAGCAGCGACATCAGCGTGACATGTTCAGCGGCGACCTGGGAATACCGGAGATTAGCACACACGTGGGCAGTGTTGTGCACACCTTTGAAACGCTGGCGCTGCAGCGACGCCTGGCCGAGGCCGAGCAGGAGCGAGACCGTGAGCAGAGTAAGTATGAGCTGCGCACGAGCAACAACAACAACAGCAACTGCAACACGGGCAACAACAGCCAAAGCAAATACAGTCAGGTGAAGCGCAAGTCACAGGAATTGCGGCAACGCGTGCAGCACATGCAGCGTCAAAGGCAGCAGCAGAAGCTGCAGGCACAGTCACAGTCAAAATTACACCAACAGTCACAGTCACTGGCACTGA
Source organism: Drosophila recens (assembly GCA_037043495.1). Classification (NCBI taxonomy): domain Eukaryota; kingdom Metazoa; phylum Arthropoda; class Insecta; order Diptera; family Drosophilidae; genus Drosophila; species Drosophila recens. Next base: position 186,329 of record JBAMBJ010004558.1, read on the forward strand.
CACTGGCAAAGGCAACTCCACACCACTGCATACTAACCACACAGCCAACAGCACCCGGCAAGCTAACAAACAGTTGCAGCACTCAGAGCCTGGCCAGCCAGTTGGCCCACCTGCCACGCCCCCCGTCGGCGGCACATTCCAGCGAGCAGCTTGCATCCGAGGACTATCGCAAGAATCTCTTTGGCTCACTTGTCTCGCAGCGACCAGCAGGAGTTGCCAGCGAGGAGGAGTTGCAGGACGAGGCGTATATTGTGAATGCCGCCTTTGATGAGATATTTGCACAATACGATGAAGAGGAGCGGGAGCAGGAGCAGGAGCAGGATACAAGTCGCACCTACACCAATACCAATACCAATACCGATGACTTGTTTGACGACGAGCACATGCTGGTCAGCCTCAGCGAACTAGATGACGATGTCTTCGCCAGTCGCGCCCAAACGGCATCGACGACGCCAACAACAGTTGCCGCTGGACGGACGCCGAAGCACAGCCATCCCCTGCAGAAGTATCCAGCGCCAGCGCCGCCGCTGCAACAGCGCTCCAGCACGCTGACCAATCTTTTCGAGCGTCTCAAGAGCAACTCCAAGCGCACAAGCTCGGAGCAGCAGCTGCAGCAATCGGCGATGGCGGTGTCTCCAATGCAGTTGCATAAATACGCAGCCGAGGCGCAGTTGAACGAGGACTTCAACCGTGGCTCGACACTCAGTCAGTCGTTTGTGCGGCAGCTGAAGCGCGTGTCGCACAAGCAGAAGCGTGCACCGCCCGCACCACCGCCCAAGCCGCGCTCCAATGTGGCGCACGTGACGCCGCTGCGCAATGCTCTGATCTTTCCCAAGCGTTCCAGGTCTTCGAATGAGCTGCTGCTCGACGATCTCAATGTGCAGGCCCGTAAGTATTTCCGTCGATCCGAGCATAGCGCAGCGGTGTAATCAGGATTATATATATAGTATATATACATATGCGATCGAGCACACGTTTCTCACCTCTTTTTGCTCACCACCAACACTTGCCATTCTGTGACTTAATCCCCCAAAGACTTTCGACTGGTTGTAACTGTTTTATTGCTTCAATTCTTGGCAGAGGCGACGCTTTTGTAAACTATGTAATTGTCCCCCGATTTACCCCGATAACGACCTCCATTAAGGAAATCTAACCAGAAACCGACGACGAGGATTCAGCAATGTTTGACGAAGGAATAACCCAAAGATATTTGCGCCATAATTGGATTCGAATTTGCCAGCACTCATAAAAATCAATTAATTGAGAAAAAGATTACAATAACATAATGTTAAGAATTGTTCTGAATTCCATTTTCGATGCAATTTCGCAGAAATCAATACAGCATATTTTTGGGATAAAAATGTGCTCTATCATTTTCTGTAGAGATTTAAAGAAGCCTTTCTGAATTTCAATTATTCAAAACCTTTAACAATAATAATTATAGCAACTTTTCAGAAGATTCTAAAAAATGAAATTCACAAATGGCTTAAATAATTCTTTTGCGCAGTTTTTTAGAGAAAAACTGAAACAAATATACATATATTTAAGCTCCGAGTTACATAAGCAGATAAATATTATGCGAGGATATATTAAAAATATATAAGATACAAGATGCATGCAAATCAAATTCCAAACATCAAGTAAATATATATACATACATATATAAATAATTGTACAAAATGGAATATTTTTCAAATCAAATAAGAATTTTGCGCCCTAATCATCAAAAATTCAATGCATGTAATTTTTTCGAAAAGAAAACAAAAATCAAAAGAATATATATGTATGTACTATATATGGAAAGTTCGCATTACATTAATATAAATAACTTATTAACAAGCATTTATGTAATTATCATAATCTGTTGTAACTTGTAGGCTAATGAAAAACAAACAAAAAAAGGAACAAAAAATATAACTAATCCTTTATGTGCATGCAATAAAAACCAGAAAATATGTATTTTGTATTATCTTTTTATTGAGTCCAAAATTAGTTCAAATCGATTCGATTCAGTTGCTCGGATTGAGTCTAATGATGCGAGAGTCCAACTATTTGGAGAGAATAATAATATTTAAGAGAAAGATCTTACACAATCAGGCAGTTCAAATAATCACAGGACTCTGTCCATTCTTTACTGATGTTGTCTTTAACTTGAAAACAGAGTAGCCATGTTTCGATTATGTACTACGAAACCTCATCGTCTGCTCGTATGATAACCTCGGAGTCCACTGAATGGCAGGGCTTCAGCTGATGCTTTTTAAGCTGCATCAGCCGACTAAAGGTTTTCTGGCAAAGATCGCAGCGGTGTCGCCGCTCTCCCGTATGGATGCGCTCATGAGTGCGCAGAACGCCCAATTGGGCGAATCGACGATCACAGTGGCTACAGGCATAGGGACGCTCGTTGGTGTGAGTGCGCTTGTGGAGCTCTAGGAGATAGACACGAGAGAAGCTGCGCTGACAGGTGAGGCAGGTGTGCGGGCGATCGGAGGTGTGCAGAGCGATGATGTGGCGACGCAGGTTGCTCGACTCTACGAAGCCCTTGCCACAGAATTTACACTCGTACTCCATCAACTTAAGGTGTCTTTTCTGGTGGGCTACCAGTCCACCGTTCGTCTTAAAAGTCTTTGGACAAGCGTCGCAGGCAAAAGGACGTTCGCCATTGTGCAGACGTATATGCATGGCCAGGCTAGCGGCCGATTGCAGGAACTTGCCGCAGTAGACACAACGATGACGAGCCTGCGTCGCGCGGACATCCGTTGAGGGCACATCGGATCCGTTGCAGCTGTGCCTTTGCAGACTCATGCTCTGTGTGAAGACATGGCCACAATGCTGGCAGTTGAAGGTCTCTGCAGCGCCGTGTGCCTTGGCAATGTGCCGCTGCAGAGAGGCTGCCTGCTGAAAGACCGCACCGCAGTCATCGCAGTTGTAAATGGCAATTTCATGCGTCTCTCCAAGCGATTTACTTAGAGTGGTCACCGATATTTCCTCCGGCAATTCCGTTTTGCATTCTTCGTATAGCTCAACATATTCGCTTGGATCGAACTCAATGATGTCTTCCGCATGGTCCATGTTACTTTCAGCCTCATCTAACAGTAACTCCTCGCCAGCCGATTCATTTGGAGATGTCGTCGCGTCGCCTTCGGAAGGCGGCAGATTTTTTTGTCGCAGCGTTTGCTCCGTTGCTGCACATTTCGCGCGGAATTTCGCAGCGATTAGCAGCTCCTTTGTACATTCTTGGCATAAATACTTTGGATACGTATCCGACTTGTCCACCTGTGGAACATATTAATATTTTTAGATTATAACAAACAGAATATTTCGATAACTCACTTTGATGTCGCCGCAGCGTTCAAGCAGCGTGCATAGGTCCGTTTGCTGCTCCTCTACATGCTCGTAAACGTCAACCATCAGCTCGTCCTGCTTCAGGCAAACGCGGCATAGCAAATCAATTAACTCTTGAGTCATTAGCAATTGTTACTTTATTATTCTAAGTTTCAAAATAAACAACATCGTTTGCCAATACGGGAATGTGCTTGGTACAATGCGTTACGGATTATTTAGCGCATTATCGACCTCAGCTGTTTACCGGCTTGTTATCGATAACATCGACGTGTAATGTATTGCAGTATATTTGGTATTTACGTGACATTATTAATAAAAGCCACTACGGTCTTTTCACAAAACGGTCACTCTTTTGATAATTTTCATAAAGTAGCCGCGAAAATCAGTGTTGCCAGATCATCATATTCGATATATATCATAAACGATAAATAAAAGTTTTAAAAACATATGTAGATATACATTTTTTGTGGTATGTTTAATTATTGAAATTTTTTATTATCACTATATATTAAGGAATTCCCTTTCATACAAAAATAACTCAAATTAATATTACTAAGTGATTTCTATTTATTATTACTGCAAATCTTCAAAGTATCCCAGATGTAAATATCGTTTCAAATTGTATCGAACCTCCGAGATGTAATTCTCCTCATAATAAAATGTTGATCTCAGATTTTTGTTCTCAATCATTTCTGAGAGTTCATGTTTTCCACTCTGAAGTCCAAGTAGCAACGGCATAAATGTGGTAAGCAAAAAGAATTCTGTTGAAAAACACAAAGATTAAATATGTTATTTAATAAGTTAATATTTTCTAAAATTACCCAAGTATTTATGCCGGAAAAGCTGTTCTCTGAATTTTACTAACGACGGTATTTCGCCGTCATAATTGATTTTCTCAAGTGTTTCGATTAAAGTGGAAAAGTAAAAATGAACTATTTCATCTCGCTGATTTTCTCGCTGCTCGGTGGACAGGAGATTGTAGATGGAGTAAATGATATCATTGGGCATGGGTCCCAGGTAGCTCATCTGGAAGTCCAGCAGCATACAGTCCTCCACTGCCTCTCTGCTTTTGTTGCTGTGCTTGAACATCATATTCCTGATGTGAAAGTCGCCATGGCAGAGTACGTAATAAGCATCCTCCTGAGGACTCTCCCGATACTCCTTGAAGGTGTTGATGCAGTGCCTCAAATAGCTGGGACGGATCTTCTCAAAGTAAGGCTTATAGACTCTTAGGTCCGGCACAGAGTCCAACATCTTCAGGAAATAGTTCATGCCAGTTGAGAACATGGGATCCTTATCGATTCCCGGCAGCTCCATCAAACTGTGCTTCAGTTTCTCCATCAGTTGGGGCTGCTCCCTGTTCAGCTTGTAGCTGACGGCGTGCCATTTGGCCAGCTTGGTGTAGGCACAGCGAACCTCCGCGATAGTTGGCTTCCCATCCCGAATCACAACGTAACCCTGAGGCATCAGATCCTCGAATATCATCACCTGTCGTGGCTTCAGGCTGTGGTAGATGCATGGCACATACAGTGAAGTCTCATCGCCTGTCTGTCGCAGTATTTCCTCGAATTTGGGCAGCATCTCCGTGTACATGATAATCTCAGTCTCGAAGACCTGGGATTCCTCCAGCAATTCCTTCTTGTGTCCCTCCTTTTCAGGCATTGTCTTGATGATCAGCGACTTGTTGGACTTGCCCCTACTGCTTTTATACTCCACAGCAGCTCTGAACATAATACTTGCATAATGATCCCCTTTGCCACTGGCGGGTGAGATCTTCAAGTCGATCACCTCCAAATCCTCATCGTTTTCATGGCCACGCAGAACATCTCTGAAATATTGGGCATCCAGCCAGGTGGGTGCTTCCAACTCATCCAGATTAAACGATTCACTGTTTGGCGGCATTTTTATTCAGACTGACGCGTTTCAGCTTGAAGAGACAACTTAATGGAAACTCTGGGAGAAGTTCTATTTTATACATGTTGTATTATCAGGGCGTCTTATTATCATCATCTAGATTATCTTTATTTTACATATTTGGTTTTCTGCCTCATCATCGCAAACAATTTTAATTGTCATGGCTACAATGTATTTTGAAAGATACCGAGTCGCACAAATAATTCCATTTTAGAATTTAATAAGGAAAATATTTTTTAAATTAAATAATCTAAATTTCTGAAGTTATTTCAATTTATGTTCTTTAATTTTTATGCTCTAGAAATGTTATAGCACATCATAACTATTCAAAATAGTCAACGAAATTGATCTTTCTACAATTTTATTAATTTAAAATCATTTTATTTATTCGCAAATAAATTAACATAAATTCATTATTAATTACATCAAGTGAATTCAATCAAAATAAGTTGTTTTATTGAAAAAATATAATTTTAAGCATACTTCATTCTTAATGGTAATTTAAAAAAAATGTATATACTTAACTTAAAACAAAAATCCTTTATATATGATTTGGACTGTACTTTCTCTACCCCTTAGCAACAATTTAGATACAGATGCTAAATAAACACCGAATGAGATACTTTTTATGTATGTAAATACAAATTGATTGAGCTAATCTTGCTATCTCTGATCCCAAGCAGTGCAATTATATGTACAAGTTTAGCTAAATCATAAGAAACAACTGCAAACTCGTAATCTTACTCGCTAAACACGAGTAGCTATTAAAAAACCTATGTATATATTTAACATAATGTTCATAACAGCGAAAGCAACTGTTAGTATGTACTTCCGATAGAGAGGCTGTAAAGTTTATTAAATGCTTTAGTACATTTTTTATTCATATATTTCTTGAATGTCATGCTGAGAAATAGAATAGTACATATAAGTGAGCAAGATAACAGGAGCTCATTTAGCAATACAAACCGCAAACTCATCGCTCTACTACCTAGTTAGATAAGGATAGCTTTAATAAGAGTATCTCAAACATTGACAAGTATGACAATCTAATTGATAAAAAAGCTAATCAATATATATTTTTGATAATGTATCTACATATAATTTATATAACTTTATCGGATCAATTGGCGGTTATTTAAATGTTATTTCTAAAAAACAGATACATATTTTCAGATTGTATATTAAAAATGTATTTAGTGATCTTTCATCAATCTGGTCTAGGGCTTTTTAAGTTAAATCATAAGAGCTTTATTTTAACTCCTCAAAATAGCCCTGGTGTAACAAACGGGGCAGCAGACATTTCAATTCCTCATGATACTCCTTTTCGAAAAACAATTGGCGTCGTTTTTCAGCATCGTTTATGAACTCCGCGGGATCCCCTCCCTTGAGCATGTGCTTGAAAGTAGCCATAAATGAGCTCAGCATAAAGATTTCTATGAAATGAAAAGCTAATTAGTATTAAAACAGGTCAATTATTAATCCAGCTTACCAAGATATTTTCGATCGAATAATTGTTTTCGATATTCAACCAAACTGGGCATCTTTCCTTGGTATCCAATCTTTGATAATGTCCTTGTAAAGCTCGAAAAGTAATAGTAGATAAGTTCATCATAATTATTCAGACGCTCCTCGGGGCCCAGGAACATATAAACCGCATAAAGCATATCATATGTCATGGTTCCCACATAGGAAAACTGGAAGTCGAGCAGCATGACGTCGTTGCCCTTATACATCATGTTCTTCAGATGAAAGTCTCCATGGCATAAAACGTAGTATGCGTCGTCTTTTGGATTATTCCGGTATTCACGAATTATTTCTACCCAGCGTTTAATGATAATGTCTTTCACCGGCTCAAAGTACTTTTTGTATTCCCTTAAGTCATCTGAGCTCTCCAGCACATCCAAGAAGTTTGGAAAAGCAGATGTGAGAAATTCTTGCTCCAAGAAGTTCGGGATTGTCGTTAAATCATATTGCAATTTATCGAATAATCCGGACTGTTCCTTCAACAACTTGTAGCTGACTGCGTGCCATTTGGCCAGTTTTTCCAGGGCAGCTTTGATTTCCTCTAAGGTTGCTGGTCTCTTGCGTATTACATCGTATCCCTGAGGAACCAGATCCTCAAACACCATCACCTGTCGTGGCTGTAGGCTGTGGTAGATGCAACGCGCACAAAATGTAATCTCATCCCCGCCTTCATTAAGGATCTTCTCGAACTTTGGCAGCACTTCCGTATACACCTTAATCTCCGTCGCAAACATGGGGGAATCGCCCAAAACTTCACCTTTATCACTATCCGGTTCGGGCATTGTTTTTATGATCAACGACTTGGAAAACTTTCCCTTCTGTGTTGAATACTCAACTTTTGCCCGAAACATAACACTCGCATAATGATCTCCTTTGGCAGTTGCTGGAGATATCTGAACATTAACAACTTTCACAGTCGGATCATTGAAATGCCGACTTAGAACCTCTTTAAAGAACTGCTCGTTCATCCAATCTGGAGCGTTCAGCTCATCCGCAGTAAAATTATCATTATTTGGCGACATCTTAGCGATTGTGTTACCTCTGACGAGTTCAAAATACAACTAAAGGCGATTCTACAGAGACTTCGTATTTATTGAGGTTTTCAGAGCTTATCTTGAGCTTTTTTCTATCTTTATTTAACATATATGAAAAGCGTTGTGCTCAGGATGGTTATCGAAAAAGCTTTTGGATTGATCTTCAAAGCATATTAGTTGCAATGCACACAGAAAATCGGAAATATTATTCACATACCGTGGGTAGTTCAGTGTAACCAAGAGAGTTAAATAATTTTACATTTTTTAGATGATGAATCTAAAAACAAATACAATCTATTTTGTGATTGTTTGTTTATCGATTTGAAGTACCTTGAGAGCTTTGTTATCAATTTAAATTTGCTGCTGCTGAAAATCTGACGATTATTGCGAAATGTGTGCAAAATTTTCAAAGTAAGTCATTACATAAATATAAATTTCATTTTTATTTTAAGCTTCCTTAAAGTAGCCCAACTGGAGCATTCGATTCAAAAGATACTCCACTTCCTCTTGGTAATCCCTATCCTTGTACATGCTTGTGCGTCTCCTAAAAGGATCAAGTTCGTTTTTTCGGAAAGCAATCTGTATAGGCAGAAATGTAGTTAACAGCATGAACTCTGAAAATTAATGAAAAACTACAATTAAATACTTAACAGAGTTTGAATTCTCGCTCTTACCGTTGTATTTGTTATCAATCAATTGGCTCTGGAACTCTTCGAAACTGGGAGAATTTACTTGACACTCAATCTTTTGCAACGTATCGCCAAATGATTTTAAGTAGTAAGTTATCAGCTCATCGCGACGTCTTCCACGTTCTTCAGGACCGAAAAACATAAACATCGCATAGAGAAAATCATTGACCAAAGGTCCAACATGGGACAATTGAAAGTCCAAAAACAGGCAATTGTTCTCCTTGAACATCAAGTTCTTGATGTGAAAGTCTCCATGGCAAAGAACATAATATGCATTCTCTCTGGGATTCTTGTGGTACTCTCCTAAGGAATCTGCCCATTTTTGAATCAAATTTGTCCGCATGGGATCAAAATACTTTTTGTATTTTTGCAAGCTTTCCACCTCACTTAGCATGTAGATAAAGTTTGGCAAGGCATTCGTGAGGAAACTCTTATTCAGAAAGTTGGGAAGTGTGGAGAGATTATAATGTAACTCATCGAATAACTCCGGCCGTTCCTTTGGCAGCTTTTGGCTTACAGCGTGCCACTTGGCCAGTTTCTCCAGTGCAGCATGAATTTCATTGATGGTGGCGGATCTTTCTCGTATCACTTGATAGCCCTGAGGTACCAGATCCTCAAATACCATCACCTGTCGAGGCTTCAAGCTGTAATAGATGCAAGTTGCATTAAACTGGGTATTATCACCCACATTATTTAGTATCGCCTCGAATTCAGGCAACACTTTGGTATACATGGCAATCTCAGTGTGGAATATGCGTGAGTCATCCAACATTTGTTTTTTCTGACCACCTCGCTCAGGCATTGTCTTGATTATTAAAGACTTGGAAAATGTTCCTCTCAAGGTCGTATACTCCACTGCAGCCCGGAACATGACACTGGCATAGTGATCTCCCTGAGAACTTGCCGGAGACAACTTGAGTTCGGTTACTCTGACTTCCGGTTTCTTCTCATATTGTATCAGTATTTCTGTGAAATAATCCGTGTTCAGCCATTCGAGTGCCTCCAGTTCATCGGGATTATACTGGGAAGACATTGTCAAATGAAGAAATCATCTAGCTTTTCACTTCCGGCTGTTTAAAAAGGTACTGAAAGAAATTCTTTTAAAATAATGTATTTTATTCGGGCCGTTGGCAAGCTCTCAAAATAAACACAGAAAGCGAGGCAAGAGAGAGAGAATGAAATGAGTAACAAAAGCATAAAAAAAGAGAGAAATAACAACTACTCTGTAAATTGTTAATCACGTATTTGATTGTATTTGTGTTGTGGTTTGTTTATAAACAAATAATTTGTTAACAATAAAGCAACTCCATATAAGGCTGTGTTGTAGGTAAAAAGCTAACTCTTTTAAAAGTTAAGAGACAAATCAACATTCCGAAAGCTAAAGAATGCCAAATTCAGAGAGGAAGAGACCGCACAAGAGCAATCGAATTTTCATTGTTTGCAAATAAAAACGAAATGTTTCTCACCAATTTTTTGAAGAGCTGAGAGGTCGAAAAAGCTTTATTAATGACAAGAGCTTTTTAATTCTAAGCAGAAGATATTATTAAATCATTTTCAACTTTAATTTGTGAATAACAAAACTTGAAAAGTTTTATAAGTTAATTATAGTTAAAGAAATATACGACAAGTTTTTAAATATAATAAAGATCAAATTAAACTTTTTTTAATTCCCTTACACTATTCGAAATAATTGTGCTTATTTGAAATTGATGCAAGTTTATTTTAAATTCAATTTAAGATGCAATGGTTTAAATACATATTGGTTAAATATTTACATAACAAATAGGAATAACTTAAGTAGCTATGAATAGTATATACAAGGAATATTGAAATATCACAAAGAACGGATCCCTAAAAATTTACTGATCTACATCGAGCAATCCCTCGCAATCATAGACAGGTAATAGTTCACGTAAGACCCTTTGGGTAACTGGATTGGTATAGCAGCCATTCTTAAAGTTAATCGCTCGCTGATTGGTCTCCATCAAGGCATTGAAGTCCGCATCATCAGTTTCCACATTTCGCTGGATAGCAAAGATGTTTATGCTAGTGTGCATAGCTGAAATAATTTGAATACTTGAGAATTTTTCAAATCGTTGTATTTTAGATAATTACTCACCATAAAAGGATTTTCGTTTCAGATCCAAGTGAAAGTTGTGGAGGCTGGGAATCTGCGCCTTATAGCGCAGTTTGCTCAGCGTATCCGAGAATATTTCAAAGTAGTGCTGGATGAGTTCCTCCTGATGATGCAGGTGATAATCCAGTTGCAGTGAGGAATTCAAGAAGTAGAACAGATCAATTGCCGGTGATCCCCAGGCAGCATATTGGAAATCAATAATGATGGCATCCTCTGCTTCCCCAGTGGCCTTATCGTACTTTACAAGCACATTGTTCGTCCAGAGATCTCCGTGGACCAAGACGTTAACACCCGGACTGACATCGAAGACCCGCTTGCCCAGCTCCATGTAGACGGGAATGAGGGCATCTAGTTTCTCGGCATATCGCTCATATCCCGGCCACTGAGAGACACGTTTGCTGGCCGCCCTAATCATGCCCAGAAAGCAGGGCGCATAGTTCTCAGTGTGTCGGTTGAACATGCCCCGATCGTAGGTCTCCAGAGTGCCACACTCCCGCTCATTATGCACTGCCGACGTTGCATGCATCTTGGCCAGCTTGCGAAGTACCAGACGGGCCAGCTTCAGGTCTAAGCCTACTAGACGATCTGGCATTATGAAGCCACGCACATTGAGATCCTCGAAGATCAGCGCTGAGCGATCGTAGTCAACGGCCATTGTGTTGGCAAAGATTTGTTCCTTATCGCCAATTTCCAACAGCAGCGAGTTGAGTTTCGGCAGGATTTGTTCGTAGATGGACATTTCCCGGTTGAAGATATCATATGGCTCCATGGTCTTTCGCGAGAACTCGTCGCTTTCAAAGGAGGTTTTGATTATATAGTGGCCGTTGTGGGATCTGCCATCGCTCCGCGTAAACTCCGCCTTGATGCGAGTCAAAACTCCGCCATAGTTTTCACCCCGTCCCAATGCCGGACGACCATCCAAAGCAGTGATCGTCAATTTCTGATCGTCGTAGAATTCCCTCAGCGCATCCTGTATATATTTTTCTGTTAACCAGGCAGGTGCATCCAGAAAAATTGGGTTTGCTTCGGGGATAGCTGTGGTTAGTTTAGGAATAGCATCCAATGCACTTATCAGATCCGAAACCGACATTTCAGTGGAATTATTCAACTGATTTTGATGCTGTTGGTTTACAAATGAGTTAAAATTTCTCAACCATTCGGGGTTTTATAAGACTCTTCAGTTTGCCAGTGTCAACTGCCGCTATCAAGTGAAATTTATACCCACATTTGTATTTGAAGATGCAGATTAGTTGATTCCACAGTTGTAAACATAAGAGATCATGTCTGAAGATTATTGTTTTTATTAGTTCTGCCTCTCAACTCATTTAAATGATGTCTCTGTTGCTACTGCCCTTTTTTTTTTTTGAATGAACACATACGAAGCTTTTTATAGATCTAAGTAATATTTAAACAGTGGCAATGTTGCGCCTCACGCTTACACTAAGCTACAAAGCATTGGACACGTGAATTATAGAAGGACTACTTAATTACTTGGTAACTACACAAATAAAAAGTTTCAACCATGTGGAAAAAATACCTGAAGATTTGTTGAAAATTAAAAACTAACAACTGACAACAGGTTTTCTAATAAATTAAAATGTATTACAATAAAAGAAAAAAATGGTTAGCAATACGAAAATTTCAAGATAATTAATTATAAAAAATTATATTACATTGCAAAAGAAGTTTAATGAAAGCAATATAAAAATGAATTTAATAGCTATTGGCTTATTCTTACAGATTTCAGAAAATGTTTATACAGCTTATAAGAGCGTCTGGGCAAATATGCATCCTAATTTAGGAAAGATACTTGCATTCTTATCAGCTTTAATTTGGGACTAAATGCGTCATTTGAATACAAATTGTATGCCTTACACGTAATCGGGTGAAAGCTGTCATTATAGAATTTACGATGCTTGGGCATATTCGTGTTACACTCAATAGCAAAATTTAGCTTTCACTTTTTAAAAATATTTCTTATAGGAAGAATAACATAAAAGTATGATATGATAAAAACTACTACTACATAAATATGGAAAAGTGTGAGTGTGAACTCGGTCTTAAAAATAATGTTGTCAGCTGTATATCAGTCAAGACGACACTCGGGCTTATTAAATGATCCAAGCGACAGCTATCAGCCATTTGTCTGGCACACGTCATCCTCAAAATGAGGCGTGAGACTTGTTGCCACACGGCACTAAGCTTCAGAGCAAATATCGTGGAACGGATAAGGGAATTTAGTACACTCAGAAAAATCTGTATGCAATCCTAAAAAAAGGTATGTCCGTTATTGAATTTATAGCGTTTTGCTCGCCAAATTTTAAGATTTTTGTGTACTGCTATTCTTGAATTGATTAAATGAAACGATCTGGAAAAATTTTTTTTTGTAATTCTAGCGCCCTACAATTCTCAACTGATTCTAGCCGCATAAAGGTGAAATCAACTTAGGATTTACTATAGATTAATTCTATTATTATCTACTATTATATTTTACTATTATTTAATTATGCTAATTGACTTAAATATGAGAATGTTTTGTACTAGAAACAAGTACATTATGGGATAAGTTCAAGATTTTTGATGTGCCTAAACTAGTTAGAACCGATCTTTTATAGACTTTAAATAATCCAAGAACGTACTTAAAATATCCCAGGAAAATGTTTTCGTAAGATCTCTGGGATTGCGAAAGACGAACTTTAAATTAGATTTTTGGTCTCAGTTTTAGAGATTCCGAACTTCGTTCGATCGTTTTTACTTAAATGTCCACTTATTAAGTACAGAAAACTTGGTTTTTTTCTGAGTGTAGTCAAAGCAAACGAAATATAACGGAACGTTACAATCGCCTGCACTGTTCACCTTCATCGAAAGACACGTGCATGAAGACTATCCAGTGGTCGGATAAGTGCTCGGTATAAAAGTCGCTGATCTTGTTCGGGTTGCATTAGAAGCGTCTATAACTCAAGACAAGATGGCAGCGGCACCTGAATGGCTGACAGAAGATTACATAAAGCAGGCCCTAAAAAGTCATTATAAAGATTCGGATTTGCATATTGTCCGATTCGAAGTGAATCCGGCTCTGGGTCCGGGTGAGAACTACGGAGGTGTCTTGACTAGAGTTCGAGTTGGATTCACACTCTCCCAGCAGCCAAATGAGGAGCTTAAACAGAACCTGATCGTTAAGACAGCCATTGACGACGATGAGCTGACGAAAGAGCTTATGGAACCCTATGACATATTTAATCGGGAAATGACCCTCTATGAGGAAGTTTTACCCAAGCTCACTGAACTCCTGAAGGAAACTGACGGGTTTGAGCCCTTGTTTCCCACCGCCGTCTTTGTGGATCGCGAACGGTCGGCAATCATCTTCGAGGATCTGTCTGTGGCCAACTACGTTATGGCCGATCGTGTCAAGCGATTGGACAAGGAGCATGTTCATCTCATACTTCGAAAACTAGCCAAAATGCACGCGACTTCGGCGGTTTTCAATGAACGCAACGCGGGCAACCTGGAGAAATTCGATCGGGGATTCTTCAATCGTTATACAAACGCCTACAGTGGTTACTTTGTGGGTGGACTATTGGCCGCCGCTCGCTGGATGAGCCAGGAGCCGGAGTGTGCCTCGTACGCCCAGAAGCTGTTTAAATTGGCGCCACACTACATGGACATAGGTCGGGAGTGTTTTGCTCCACTCCGCGACTCCGTCAATGTCCTGGCACATGGCGATGTCTGGACCAATAACGTTATGGTCAAATACGATTCCAATACGGGACGTCCAGTGGATATACTCATTATTGACTTTCAGTATTCGTTCTGGGGCTCACCCACGATCGATTTGCATCACTTCTTCAACACATCTCTGAGAGAGCCGCTGCGTCGCAAAGAGCAGGGTGATCTTTTCAAATATTATCACAGTATCTTTACGGATACCCTTAGAAAACTGAATTACAAACAGAATCCGATACCCAGCTTGCATGAGTTCCAGTTGCAGGCCGAGCAGAAAAGATTCTTCGGTAAGTTATCCTGCAATTTATTGAGATCGTCCTGTTTATAATGATTCTTCCTTTTATAGCTATGCACTCGGCGGTTGTTGTTCAGCCTGTGATGATCAACGAGGACTCGACAGATGCGTGTTTCAACGCCCTCATGAATGATGACGAACGGGGAACTCGCTTCAAAAATCGTCTATATAATAATCCCATAGTTCAACAGAATCTCAAGGCCTTGATGCCGATGTTTGAGCAAAAGGGTTTACTAGAGGTTAATCAATGCTGTTAAGACTAGATTAAATATACTCAATATTATTGTAAGAACTTGCTTTTTGAATTGTCAAAATAATGTGTTATTGCATACAATAATATCAGATCTTTTAATGCTTAATTTAGTTAAGGTTTAATAATATTGAATAAACATATTCTGCATTCGTTTAGTATAATAAATCATACCATATTGTATTCTTGCTTTGAGCTATCAACTCCGATGATCTAAACTGGATAAGTATTATGAGGTAGCAAGTGACGGCGCCAGCCATCTGTAATTAAAATATATACTTCAAATATCAATCAGTGATATGTTTAATCGTCTTACGAACCGTAAATATAAGCGTACGATCCAAGTTGAAATATCTTGCGACAGTAAAGTTGACCTTGCGATGAGTCAACTGCAAGGATAAACGAATCAGGCGATCCCTCAGCTTCCAATTCTCTGATATATTGAGAATCTGGTGGACTATGACGGCACTACAACTGCTCTGTTCCATAGTACTATTGCTGGCCTCCGCAATTATAAATATGATCACAATGTGCCATATTAATCTAGTCACAACGTAGACAAATGACATAGTTGTTTGATGGAAATTCCAGTTCTCGATATCAATAACTGACTTTAGAATAACATAACTATCAACGACTATAAACAAAAAAGATACTGCTGTGATAACCAACAAAGGAAAGCTAAAGTATTTCTCGATAGCTTGGCAAATGTCGCACAACATATTGTGTATTTTGGATACTTCTTTAATGGCGTTCTCTGGATTCTGACGAACTATGGAGGTAACCTTAACATCCGAATGCATTGGCGGTATCTCTAGGACGACGTTGTGCTCTAGATTATCATCTAAAATATCCTGGAGAATCTGTAATAAATTCAAAAGATTTTGTTTCTACAATGCGACCATATTGAGTATTCCAAATCTGATAGAAAATTATTTAAAATGTATACAAGACACCCACTTCTTAATTTGTAATTATATAATGCATCTATTTTTTAGTTTAATTACCTCGTTTATCAATCCGAATCGATTTTGGACCAATTGTGTGATGCAGAGAAATTTAAATAGCAGTAGGGTGATGTTAATATTGGGTACAGCAAATGTTATAAGGCTAAGAATGCTCGGAAGTATTCGGCTATACGTGCAGACATTAAAATGGACAAACAAATAAATCACGTTGAAGATTGCAATGCCCACAGAAATGAGAAAACAATGACACAAAATGCGTTTATATTTCAAATTGATGCCAAGACGCACAAATATCTCATCCACATCGAAGGTAGTCTGTATTATGCTGACCAGTTTTAGATGCTTCAGCATGGCAAATCCAAAGAATGTGGTCATGACAAGGATGCCAGTCCAACTGAGTAAGAGGCTGTCACATCTGGGCATTAAAAAGAATAATACATAGAGCGTATAATGCAGAATTCCGGTCACAAAAAAGCATTTGGCGGTATGGACTTTCTTTTCCGCGTTTACATTGAGTCGAAATGGAGCTAAGCTCAAAAACGAGATGTAAGTTAATGGACGCAGCGATTGGTACACGTTATCCGGCTTCCTAAGCTTTAAAGCCATATTATCAGGAATTAAAGTTTGCTCTCCTTGCCTGTTCTAAATCAACTGATGCAAGGAAATATTGGTGGAATATATAACTAGAAGGCAGTACAAGCTACATAGAACGAAAGGAGTAAATTTTTAATTAACATTAAGTTAATTAGCATACAGTTGAAAAAAAGATCCCTGGCAAAAACCCGGTCCCTTTGCAATTAGTGCAATTATTTGCACTTTGCAATTAGTGAAGTGTGAGCAAATTATAACTTTCACCATTTTTATTCGCAGGCGACACTACAAACATGCTATAATGGAGACTATAGGGCACGACTAAGAAATAATATCACTCTGGACGGCAGTCCCAGCTAGTGACGCCAGGACGATTAGCTGATTTGATGTGGGGACGAGCGTGTGCTCGTCTGTTGCCATGCGAGCTTCACTAAGAGAAATGCAAATTTTTTTTTTTTTTTTTTTTTTAAAGTAATTTTTTATAAATTTTTTTAAATGTAACATTTTAACTATTATACTGCTACCATATGGCAGCTTAAGCTAGTTTTACATCAAAGACAATTAAAAAAAATAGTGACTTAAATTACACAATAACAATTACAGTGAAATATACAATTCGGATATTACATTAAATTTGTTTGAGTACATCATATTTACATTTTTACAACAGTTGTCTGCGACAGGACTCTGGTGGGCAGATCCTGTGGGTGGTGAGAAATGCACAATTCGCTTAACAAAATAAAAACAAGCGAGAAAGGCTATAGTCGAGTTCCCGACACACATATTTTTATTGCATACTTTTAGGCAGCTATATTGCTCAGAGACTTTAATCAGCCATTACTACCGTTCTATTTATCCTTTCTTGTTGCGATTAAGTAGGATGATTGCTTTTAATAGTAGATACTGTATATTGGTATATATAAAAACGGAATATCTCAAAACCTCTGCGTGTGTTGGGTTTTTCGCAATTGGCGAAAGCGGAAAGGGGTGAAAATTGGAAACAAACTTTATTCGCGTGGGATTTATAGAAGTCAGTGTGCCAAAATAGAATAAGTGTAGTTTCTGTCGAAATAGTAATGTTAACTCTTAATAAGGACTGGTACAGGGTATCGTACTGTCGCCAGAGCTCATCTGTAGTCTTTCCGACTTGTTTTTTTTTAGGAGCATTAGAAGGCCAAATATTTAAAGATACGTCATGGTGACAACGGAGAAAACTTACTAAAAGGGCTTTAGTCT
This sequence comes from Drosophila recens, assembly GCA_037043495.1. Taxonomy (NCBI): domain Eukaryota; kingdom Metazoa; phylum Arthropoda; class Insecta; order Diptera; family Drosophilidae; genus Drosophila; species Drosophila recens. The sequence goes on from JBAMBJ010004558.1 coordinate 204,032, forward strand.
TTATCAAAATAATATTATGAGACTAAAGACTTAAGCTATAAGATAATAATAAATTACATAAATTTATAAGATACCACAACAAGAACACGTGTCTCGCATATGTCTGGCATATAAATTTAAAACGCATCAGTTGAATAATTTAACCTATCTCAAAGTTACGACGTCATCATCCATTAGATAAGTTCAAAAGCGTGCAAAAAATCTCAGCAGGCTATCAAGATGATAATGTGGGAAGTACTTATGCAAAACTAACAAGTGAGACTAACTTAAGATACGGGCAAATATAGTCTCAGTAAATATAGTTTATGATTTTATTATGCAAATAAGTCGACGGTTTTATTATTTGTCAAGCAGACGTAACTGTCACAGATGTAAATTTAAATGATTTATTTTGAGCACGCTTATTCCACTAACTATCAAAAGCTTTGCGCAATCAGCTTGCATTTTCTTTTACTAATAACGGCTATATATAAAATTAGACATAATAGTTTTTTTTTTTTATATTAGTAAAAGCTGTTATCTCAAATAGTTAAACATAGTAGATGCTTTTGTTCTTACATGACTACGCAAAAAAAATGTCAAGATTATATATACAACATATATGTATTCTAAGATCCACAGATACTTGTCTTACATATTTCTGTGCGAAAGTAGTTTCAGTAGTTCCACAGCAGAACAATCCGAGAAAAAAACTCAACTTCTATAACAATTTTAAATTTTATCAATAAAAACTCCTTACATAAATTTGGAAGACCGGCACCGATTTAGGTTTAGGTACTCTACACAAATTGTTTACCCCTTTACATAAAATATTTTAAGTTATATTTTAAATACTAAAACAAAATTGTATAAGTAATAAAATAACAAACAAAAATTAACCAGTTAGATATAAAAGGAACAAAATAAAAGTCACTTCAAATATTTCTTTGTTCAAGTTTTAAATTCTTGATTTAGCATGTATTTTCTAAATATGTATAGAGGATATTATTTTTAATTAACAAAATATTCGGATAAAATGCCAATTCAGCACTTAAATAGTAAAAAAAATCGTAAATATTTGATTTTACTTAAACAATTCTTACAGAGCTCCGATAATCAAAATATTGGGATACTTGGTTTAAAAATTCCGGGATCACCACATTTCTGATACCGCATCGTATTCAATATGTTCCCGAAGTTCGGAATTTTTTTTTTTTTTTGTGTATGTTGCGAGTCCATGAACGTAAAGGGATTCTAGATATGAATGGAGCTATGATAACATTAAAAGAACTTCTTGTTTTGCCCTCGAATACAGCTATTCGTCGACAATTTCACAATTTTTTATGGGAATCATAAAGCAAATTATCTATTACGTAGTTAGGTATACGTGTATATCAGGATCCTCAAGTCAGATTTCTAATAAATAGCGAATGCTGTTTGGATCGTTGACACAGAATCACTCAGTCATGGGAGAGATACGCAACGGCAACCACGATAGCAACGATGAGTATCATCCAGCACCACAGTGGTTGACAGTGTCCTATGTGGAGGACATCCTGCGTCACTGTAAAAAGGATGAGAATCTCAACGTGACCGATTTGAGCGTCAAGCCCGCAACGGCAAAGGGTGAAAATTACGCCAGCATCATGACCAGGATCAAGGTGGATTATGTTCGCAGCGGTGCCAACGTGCCCGAAACGGAGTTTTTCATCGTGAAAACCACATATGAGAATGATCCCTTCATATCGAGCATCTTTGCCGGTTACCAAGCCAGCACCACCGAGATGATTATGTATGACCAGGTCCTGCCGAAGATGACTGCCCTGCTGGACGACACGGATCAGTCGGAGAAGATCTTTGCGAAGACACTTCACGTGGACTACGAGCACTCGGCGATCATCTTTGAGGATCTCGCCGTGTCTCAGTATGTTATCGGCGATCGCTTGACGGGCTTTGACCTGGAATACACCAAGTTGACGCTGAGGAAGCTGGCCAAGATGCATGCTGCTGCTGCGGTGCTTAATGAGCGCCAGCCAGGTTTCCTTACCAAACTAGACCATGGCATTTTCAATCGTCATTCGCGGGGATTTTCACCAATGTTTGAGAGCTATATGGACATGGCCGCTCAGTTTGCCGGAGAGTGTCCAGAACTGGGCAAAGACTATGAACAAAAACTGAGGCGTCTGCAGAAGTTGGTTATGGAGTACACCGAGCGTGTTTACGATCCTCAACCGGATGAATTCAATACCTTAACCCACGGTGATCTGTGGGTCAACAATATAATGCTGCGACCACAAACTGAACACAATCCGCTGGACATGCTGCTGATTGACTTTCAGTTCTCTGCTTGGGCCTCCCCGGCTGTGGATCTCCATTATTTCTTCTCCACCTCGCTGGAGCCAGAGGTGCGCATAAAGCACCAGGATGCACTGATCCAGTATTATCACGGCATACTGGTGGATACCCTGCGAGCATTGGACTTTGCTGGCTATATTCCCACACTCCGACAGTTGTGGTTGCAGTTGGAGAAGGGCAAATTCATGGGTGAGTTCACTGATCGATTGAGTTGAAAGACAATTTGCTTAAACTAATGATTTATCTTTCAGCCGTGACTATCACACTCACCTCTCAGGCTATAATGCTCAACGATCAGAATGACGACGCCGATTTCAATGCCCTGATGTTGGACGACGAGAGGAGTCGTAGATTTAAGAAGGTCACCTATAACAATAAGAAACTTCGGGAGATTCTAAAGCACTGGCTGCCTATCTTTAACCAGTGTGGTCTCCTCGATGTTCAGGATTCAGATTAGTACTTAGTCAATTTCTATAATTTTAAATTTTTATAATACATATATGGAACGACATTTGTTTAACTCACTTTTTTTCCCTTTTAAAAAATATATTTAATGAAATAATTTGAGTTTTTTTGATTTTAAAAAATATATTTAACGAAGAGTTTTTTACCTTGCATTTATTTTGAACTTAACAAATATATTTAAATAAAATTAAAAATAAAATAGCAAAATTTTATTCCACTTGTAAAAAAAGGAAGATGGAGCAGCCAACGCCGGAAAAGGATGAGGTTATTGGCGTGCTGGAAACGATGATTGCCAAGCTGGATAACATTATGCAACGTTCAGAGCCAACCCCGCTTCGCTCAATCGTACGTTACTGGAATGAAAGTCTGAATGAGATGACCCCAGAGGAAGCGGAAGATGCAGAGCAGGAAATGACGCAGGTGCTTTGGAAGCATACGAACGCTGCCAAAATAAAAAGAAATGAATAATACCAATAATAACAAAATAATTATCACTATTAAATAACAAAACAAATGCTAAAGAAAACAAATGAATTTTTTAATTATAGTATTTATTATAAAATAATAAATAAAAGCCGAAAAATACAAAACGACGAAATACCATTTTGTTAAGTATTTATATTTACGTTGATAAGCAAATATTATCAAAGCAAGAGAAACGTCTTTAACTAAGTATAAAACCGCTGATCAAATATATTTCGTAAAAGTTTTTTTTGGAATTTCTTGTAATTATATTTTTAGGATTCGTTAGATAAGATAGATTAGCTCTAATATAATCTTGTCAGATGTATCCCTTTGTTTGGTAACTCGCTGGGTATTAAAATGTTTCATTGTATTTCTCTAAACATCTATTATTCCTAATGATATACATCACCCACTATCCACAAATGCTTTTTGACTGATGTAAAATACGAGTATTTGAAAATTATATTGTCATTAAAAATATGAAAAGATAAGTTATCATTATTATCAACGCAATCGAATAACTAGTTAATTTAATAGTTAACAATGCCACTTCATTCTTAGAAGATAGATTTATATTTATTTATTTATATTTATTTATATACATATATTACATTATTGTTTTTAATCACAGAATTACATATCATCCAGCAAGCCCTTGTGGTCGAAAATCGGCAGCAGTCTCTTTAGCTTCGATCGCATGATTTCGTTTTTATACATCTTTACTCTAACAGCTGCATCGACCTCCGATTGAGACAATGCTTTTGCGATGGAGAACTCGAACTTCCCCGAATGCATCATCGAGGGCAGAAAAGCAAAGGATGCAAAGATAGCTAAAGTAATCGAGAAATTAGAAAGAAAATTAGAATATTTACAAGATAAATCTGTTGAAGATCAACTACGCACCATAGAAAGATCGCGACTGGAACTGTTGTTGAAAGTTAAACAGACTTGGAATGTGCCCCTTAAAGTTGAGTTTCTTCAAAGACTGCACAAGTCTCTGGTGATAGAATTGAACCATTTCGATGTGGCAGATATCATCCTGCAGGGAAGTGTGAAAAAAGTATTGCAAATCAATGGCTGGAGAGTTCCAAACGCTGAACTGGAAATCTATAAAGATGACATTCTCCGGCTTTCCATGGGCATTGTTCTTGAACATCATATTCGATGTCCACAAATCACCATGACACAAAGTAACAAAATCATTCTGCTTCGGTTCCATCGCTCGTTCACAGTATTCCATAATATGCTCGACGACTCCATGGAGCTTCTCTGCATAGCGTTGATGCAGCTCCTCGTCATCTTCCAGGGATCGTATCAAGGCCTTCACCATGTTCTGCATGATGGGCTCGTATCCTCTCGTGTGCCGATTGAAGAAGCAACGATCGTATTTCTCTTCAAAAATCCCAGGCTGCTTCTCGTTGAGCACCGCTGAAAGGGCATGGAATATTGCCAGTTTTTCCAGCACCAGTTGAGTGTGCTCCCGATCCAATTGCTTGATTCGATCCGCCACAAAGTACTTCTTCAAGGACATGTCCTCGAACATAATCGAGTCCCGATCCCTGTCGACATTCATCGTGGCCGCAAACAGTTTTCTGGGATCGCCCATTTCCCGCTTGAGAATCTCGGCTAGCTTGGGCAGCACCTCCTCGTACATGTCCATTTCACGCACATAGATACCGTACGGCTCCAGAAGATGAGCTGCCGGATCCATGTCGGCGAATGTAGTCTTCACCAGAAATGTGGCTTCTTGATGTACCAGATACTTGTCCTTAAACTCGACAACGATGCGTGTCATCACACTGGCATAGTTCTCCCCATTGGCTGTTGCTGGCTGAACCTTCAGCTGCTTCAGTTCCAGTTGCTCATCCTTATAATACGCACGCAGTTTCTCCGTAACGTAATCCCGGGTCAACCAAACGGGCGCCACATGAAACTCATTCACGATTTGCTCCGGCATAATGGATCTGATCTGTGGTCTCTGATCTCTGATATAATTAACTTGACATCTACAAATTCCACACACGTATGCGCCGACTTCGCATTTGCTCGTCTTTTATAAAGTTACGGGTTGCGATAAGGCGAAAGCTGCCTACGTGTCTATCCGTGTCTATAAAACTTACGTCTTTTATTTAGATTTAACGTCTCTATTATCCGTGTACATTTGATGATGTAGGCAGATTACCGCCCAGTGAATACTACGCCTCAATTAATCTTTGCTGGGGTGTCGTCAGATCTCGGGAACGTCTAATTTTTATTATGGATTCCAAACAAGGAATCACGTTGTTTGCGAAGCACCCGCAACGTGGACAGATATTGGAAGCCTTTATAACGAACTTTTCTACATTCTATTCTAATGTATCTATTTATTAGCTACGATCTATTAACTGAATTGACTTATAAGTATGTATATAAATAAATATTTATTTGCATTGATTTTTAAAAACTTAACACTATATATCAAATGATTATAAAACTTTGAAAATGAATTTAAAAGTTTAGAAACAGTCAAATACATAAACTTTGTAATAATTTAAACAAAATGCAACTAGAAACTTGTTCAGATTTTAAAAAAGAAAAAATGTTAGGAACAAATGGGAAGACAAGCAAAGGAAAACTCATCTAAATAAATTATTTTACAATTCATGCATTTGCCAAGAAAATTAAACTGAAAGATAACTTATCCAGATCATAAACTATTTCCATAACGTCATGAAGGAAACTGTATAAAGAATACACAAATCTAGAAGTTTTATTTACACAAATGTTATTTAAGATGTGAGCAAACAAGTTATTAATATGGTTAAAAAAAAACATTTGAAATCGAGCTCATATATTAATAACTCGTGTAACGCTTAAAGCCCTGTAAAAGTTTTACGAGTAAATACAGAGTTCATTATCCGACGCTACGAAAATTATCAGATGCTTAGCTGACGTGTCCTTTAAATTTAATAACCTAGGAAGTTTACTTGAGCACTTTTATGTAGCTCCTGTAGAATTTTTCGGTCCATCCATACATTTTTTAAAGTTTCCAATATTTTCAACCATTCCCAAATTGCATATCAAAATGTATATATGTACCTTTAGTTTTTATAGACACTTGTTAATGTTTCAGTATTGTGTGAAAGGATATAAGGATAAATTAAAAATTAATGTAGCTATATTATGATTAAAACAATATATAGAGTACATAGATGAATATATATACACTAAAGTTCATCCACGTAAAACAGAACTCATTTAAAAATCCCAGCCCGCGTATTCTTTCACGACATCCTTGTTCTCCTTACGATGACGATGCACGGCACTTGCCTCTCCCTTGGCAACACAACGCTTGCGTTGCTCCCGCTTCTCCTTCACGTCCATGTTGCGGCGAATGCGATCGGTGATCACGGAAGGAGCTATCGTACTGGCTGTTGTGGAGTAAGAGCGTTGACTGCGTGCATCGTTGAGCAGCTGTTTGACCGCCTTGAGGCGATACTCGCGAGAATTGGGATCAAGACCTGCTAGCTCCGCCACGTCATCCGTCTCCAAGTCATTGGAGCTGATAGAGTGTGCATCTTCAGTTTCTTGAGTAGTTTCTGTGGTAGTTGGGACAGCTTCGATAATTTTCTCTTCCACCGCTTCGACTGGAGAAGTAATAGCCGGCAAGGACTCTATGATTTTTGGTGCTGCAACTATAGTTTCGTCCGAGACTTCAGGACCAACGGTCAGATTGCCCAAGTATTGTGTACATGATTCGATGTAACGCCGAATGGCGTCGTCTGATTTCTGGGTGACTTTCGTCTCACTGTAGGTAACCTCGTTCTCCAACTGCCTGCGGCACTCGTCGATCTCGGCGGTTGCGGAAGGCACCAAAATTGGGGGCTCATCCTCGACTGTCTGTTCGCCATCCTCTTCATCCAGCTGCTCGTCCGGTTCAACCATGCCATATTCCTGAAGCAGCTCTTGCTCCATTTCCTTTGTGAATCCGTAGCCAGTGCAGTGCACCTCTGCGTCCAGGTCATCTTCACGCACAAGATCACTGAATTTTGGATAATCTTCGCTCTCGTACGCGAACTTACGGCGGAACATCTCACGCACACAGGTAACGTCACGCTCAAAGAAGCTATTGAAGATTGAAAGATGAGAAACTGGACATGGAAATGCTTTCTATTCGCTTACAATTCGGCATTCTCGTGGGAGGTGGACATCATTTGTGGAAAGTCAATCAGAATGGGTTTGCCCTCATCAGTGAGCATCAAATTGAACTCGTTGAAATCGCCGTGAATAACGCCAGAGTTGCCCAGGCGAACAATGAGGTTCATAAGATCGTCATAGACCTGGGGAACATCCAGCAGCTCATGGACTTGTGTCCTAAAAAGCAAGTTAATCAATATAAAATAAAATAGTCGCATTTCTCAATGAACTCACATTGGCCAACCGTTCACCAGATCCATCAGCACACAGTGGCGATTGAAATCAATGGGCTTGGGCACGGGAAAGCCGCGATCGTACAGCGCGGACATGTAGGCAAACTCGCGAGTCGCCGAGATTCGCGACAGGTACAGCCAGGAGGCCTTGTGCCGGCGTCCATGGTAGTCACGCTTTGCTTTCACATTGCGGAAACAGGTGCGTCCCAGGCGATGCAGCTTCAGGCAAATGGGGGTGCCATCCTCGTCGGCAACCACATAGATATTGGACTCCTTGCCAATGCCAATCTGGTTGCCAAATGAGCTAACAGACCCGCGAAGTGTTAGCGACTTGAGGGCCAGGTAATCGTAGCCTGTGTTGGTCAAACGATAGCCATCATCTGGAAAAGGAAAGTAACAGCTGTCAGCAGAGGCAATCAAGAGTCTCATAAATGCACAACTTACACTTCTTGCCACGCTCGTAGGATACAAGCTTGTGCTTGCACAGCTCCTTCAGCAGTTTGTGGACGCCGCCAGTTTTGAGGTTGGCAATGGCAGCGGCCAGTGGACCAGGCACTAGCTCGTGATTCTTCATTCCCATTTCGATGGCAGTCAGAACACGAAAGTCCTCTTTCGTGAGGTAGCGCAGTACCGTGACATTTAATTTACCCATTTTGTTTTTTTACAATATGCGAGCATTTATGTTTTGCGTTTTACACGTGCAACAATTCGATTGCTATGAACGATAATTCATCGATGTTAGGGTTGTTGATATAATTTTAATAAATCGATATTTAATTTTTGGTGATGATATATTTTTAAGTGATATATTTTTAAAACGATAATATCAATATAATTGTACGATATTATCGTGCGCTATTTTTCACCAGTATTTTTATCTTTTGCCGCCCCTTTTTTTCTTCATGAAAAGACGAATCAAAAATTTATTCGGATCCTACATCCAAGTTCAAAAATTTGCAATTAAATAGTAAACAAATAGGAAACATGACTAATTTGGGATGGAAAAACTGTTCGTTTAAGCTCGCGCCCAGATATTTATATCATCGATATTATCGTCATTTTATTGACAAAAATATCAAGAAAAATTATATATTTTTCATATTGAAATATCAACGATATTGATATTTTTAAAAATATCAACAGCCCTAATCGATGGATACATTGTGATAAATATCGATAGGTAGTCACGAACAAAAAATAATCGTAGTATTATCACAGCACTGTTGTGCGGGATTTTTGTTTCGATAGTTTGGTCACACTTCTTCTCGTCGTCGCGAACAAAACTCAAATGAACGATTTTGTTCATGATTGACCGAATAAGTTCATTCGTTCATCTTAATGACCCGTTCATTTGAACTTTTTCAGAACGAAACGACACAACTCGTCGTCGTGAACAAAAATCAATTACTTTTACTGCTGAAACTGAATACGCAAAGTGTTTCCGCGAGTAAACAAAACGGCAGGCAACTACAATTAGCAATAGAAGTTGTACGTGTACAAATTATAGTTGGCGGAAGAAGTATTTGAGTGTGTGTATGTGACAGCGTGTTTGTATTTGAGAGCGGGTGTGCGTGTGAGTGTGCGTATGACTCGTGCTTTTTGCCGACATGCAACAAAAAGAAAAAGAAAAACTACATAAAAAGTGGGCAGTCAAAGGCCGCCGTTGCAATAAAATACATAAAAATAGTTTGTAAAAGTTATGTGGAAAGACTAAATCAGAGCTATCTTTCCCACTGTCATTGAAAAATCGACGCTATAAAGTGCATCTTCCCCAGCGATCGCGTGTGTGAAGGTTGCATTCAAGTGCAACACATTAAAATTCAAAGAAATCTAAATCAAAATTTTCCCTCTCTCTTTCACTCTCTCCTTCGGATCTCGGATTCGCTTCCAATCGTTACGCTGTGCGTGTGTGCCGCCCGACAACAGTAAATCAGCGTAGCAATACATTCGGAAAAAATGCAGATCAAGGAATTGTAAGTATTTGATGGTTAAATAAACTATTCTCAATTTGTTTGCCAACTAAGGTGCAAAACGTGTACAAGCCGCTGATTGTGACAAATCGATTTTACGCTCAATTGTCCTCAGATGCGACGCTCTCGCGCTGCTCTCTCGTTCTCTCTCATATACTCGCTATCGTTGTGTTTGTTACAGTTACTTGAGCCGCGTTGCCAACTGCATTGCAATTGCTTTAAATTATATTAACTTTCTACTTTAACTTTTTATCGTCACGGTCGACGCAAAAACTCTTGCTTTATCATTAATACATTTATCATTTCACTCTCATTCAGCAATTGCGAATTTGTTGTTGTTTACATGACTTCAAAGATGACGTAACGAGTGGCAACAAAAACAAAGTATCAAAGTTTATCTAATATATTCAAAGTTATTTACATTATTATCATACAGCGGATGCAATTCGTTTATAACAAAAATAAATGTTCATTTGCATACGTTGCCAAAATCGTTAAAAAAGCGTCTCTGCCACGTTACCAACATTGTGCTGTTTTTTGTTGCCGCGGGAGAGTCTGAAGTTTACAAAGTTTTTTTGGCGTGACTCACTTGTCTGACAGCTGTCCTCTCTTTTCTCCTTCTGTCTCTCTGCCTGTCTCATTTTCGCCCTGCTGTCATTTTCGGCTACACTTTTTATGCAACTTCGCGCGGCGATTTCCCAGCTGCGTTATCAGCAGCAGCTTTTTAATCAAACAAGTTGGCAATACTGATAACGTGTGTGTTTTAACCACCGGTGTATGTATGTGTGCACGTGTGCATGGGCATGATACTGTCCCTTTCACACCCATTGTGCCTGCCAATTGACCTGATAAGCGAACAATACTTTTGCCGATTAAATGTTCAATTACTTTGTTCAGATTCTTCGAATTATCGAATTGAGCCTTCAGCTTAAAAAGCACACGATTACTCTCTCTCTCTCTCTCTGTCTCTCTCTCATTTGATAAGCAAATTGCATTGGTCTGCATTCGCTCGGTTGACGCATCAGTCAGACGTGATTTTATTTTGTCATTTGCAGGTTGCTCACGTTGGCCAAGTCTCCGGCCATCTCCCTGTGCTCTGACATTTTTTTCGTTTATGAGCGGAAATTGCCAAAAATAAAACTGTTTATTTTTTTAATTGATTTGACTTTGTGCGACAAACGAAAGAACTTTACGCTGTACTCGAACAGAGAGACTTGTGCTTGTTCTAATGACAAAAAATCGTATAGTCAATGTTTCTTTTCGAATACCCTTTAAATTTGTATTAGACCTAGTATTAAATTAGAACCTTAAGTTGATCTAAAAGATTGCTCGCTTGCCTTACACAATTCAGCTTTCACATAGACTTGTTAAGTGCATTTCTGTTGTTTAGTAAACATTAAGTTTAAATATTTACTTTTAAGCCATATCCTATCAAAAATTTTATGAGTTATGGATGCTACTGAGATTGCAAAGATGCTTTTTTCAGTCATTTAAATAATGTTTAGTTTACCGGCAATGCTGTCAGTTTGAAATATTCATTGTCTATAAATTAAACTTTAGTTGCCGTCGATTAATCGATGTGGCATTGCCACAATTGCACACACGGTATTAACATTTCATGAACACGGCTTAAAAAGAGGAAATTTAATTGAAAAGTTGTCATGTAATCCAGTATTGTTCTCAATTGTTTATACAATATTAAATTCGAAACAGGTAGAAAAACAAAATTGTCATTCACAAGAAATGATATAAAAGGTATGTGGAATAATAATAATAAAACCTAAACAAATTTAGAGAACCGCAAAACGCGGTCAACAATAAATGTGTAGCAGTCTTTAATGAAATGTTGTTTGTGGTCACAACAAGGGGGATATAGTCGAGAGTAGGAAGGGGGAAATGCGGTTGTTGTTGTTGTTGTTGTTGTTTGCATAGTAAGCGATATATTGTTTGCCGTTTTATTGTATTTCTTATCGCGCTGTGAATGAAAAACTGTCGACAGCATGAAAAGCTGAAAGCGACCAATTTAAGGCAAACCAATTTTAAAACACCCATCAGAAATTAATTACTGCCCAGTGCAAATGGAGACCTGTCGTTTAAATTAAACAATAATATAATATATTAAGATTGTTGTTGTGTTTTCCGTTATTTGTTTTATGCCATTGCTGATGGGCATTGAAATGTTTATGTGCTCAACAGTAGGCACACTTTTTGCTTCATTTAACAATGGCGTTGAAACTTTTATAATTTCCACACCGGCGAAACAACAACAACCACAACAACAAATGCAAATGCTTTAACGGAATTCAAGCTGTATTGTGATATGTACACACTTACATTCCAAATTATACAGATATGTTTGTTTGTTTATACTAGTTTTAAATTGTATTCGTATAAATAATTACTGTTTTAGCTAAACAATTATTTTTATTGCGATATATGCGACCATTTGGCGTTTGTTTACTGTACCCTGTAACTTTAGCTTTGCAAATGGGTATCTTCACTCTTATTAATATAATATTTATGGTTGGTAACAGAAATTTGTAGGAGAGACACAAGCTATACTATAAATTCAAATATGTATATTTGAACTGCATCATCAGTCGAATTAAAATTTTCAAAATTTTTTTAAAATCAAATATTTTTAAAAATCATGTTTAATGCAGATATAATCAAATTTATGTTTATTAATCAAGTTTGACATTTTGTTTGATTAAATACAATAATATCTCCAAAAAAATTAAGTGCTTTCTCTAATCAAACAGAATAGATGAGCAGCCTATAGGGTATCTTTAAGTCAGTTACTCCCGATTTGATTAGTCTTGATTTGTCATAGACTAAGACGCTTAGTATTTAATTGTTTAAGGTCAACGATGATCGCTCAACTAAGCAAACATAAAACATGTTTTAGGAAGCGATTAACCAACTAAAAAGTTAATCCACTGGCTTAAAGCACTTCTCACTAAGGCTGGTCATTATTTTACTTTCAGCTAGTGCCATTGCGCCATTATCAAGCACATGTACTGCCATGATTATATAGAACTTTGAACAGCCGCTGATCAGATAGGAAAATGCTTTGAAGCATTTAATGCATTGACTCGACGCATTTAAACTAAAGTGCAAACAAACGTGATGCTAATAGAACGTAAATTGTATTTATAGATCGCGTAAAATGTTGTACAACTTTAATAATTGGCATCGCTTTGTTGAAATAATGATATTTCACGGTATCTAACTATGAATCTATTGCCCAGTTTTCCTTTTCTGTTCAATTTTAAAATAGCATATGCGCTATTCGTGTTTTTTCATTTTAGTTAATTTTTCTACCAGACATGTGGGGCATATATGTACTATTGTACCTGTTACTGATAAGATAAAACAACTTACAGTTTTTGTCGGTCGTTAAGCAAACCTATTACAAATTACGCTTTTGAAACCAATACAGCATTATTCTTTATTGGGAATAGTATGAATTGGAAAAGCTAGGCAAGACTAAGAGATATACTAAAATATATAAAAAGAGAATGGACGTTTTTATGATTCAGTTTGCTTTGAAGAAAGCTTTAATTTTATTCGAAGAGTTCTTTCTAATCGACTCTAAATGACCAAATGATTATATGTGGCACAATATCCTGTGTCGATTATTATATCTGATAATGAATATGGCATGATGTTGCCATAAAGCAAGCCAAAACGATTAGTTTCTCATTAGTATAGTAACAGCTCGAATTTATAACTTGAATTGCGATTTGTATTTCGACTGTTTAAAAAATACAGGGTATGCATTGTGATGACCTTCGTAAATAAATACTATTAGGCCAATCTCTAGATCTCATTCAATTGGAATACACGCCTACTACCAAACCCCAGCAGTGAAGAGCCTTGGCCAAGTGTGTCTCATCTGGCCAAGAGACACACACACACACTCGTACATTTTACCGCATATTCACTTTCCATTTCCAATTATGACAACAATGACAATGGCCTTCCCCTTGTGTGTGCTTGGACCTCGTTACTCAATGGTTTGTGTGCCTTGTGTCCCGGGAAGATTGTGTGGACTTTTGCTCGGGTCTCTTCTCATTAAGAGTGCTTCAATATTTTGTTGTATTATTTTTCGTGACTCTCTTGGCTTTTCCCCACGCTCTTTAACCCCCTTTTCCTTGTCTTTTCCTCACAACAGCTCAAGCATAACGTGGCAATTTTCAAAGTGCCTCCCACTTGATTTTATTTGTTTTTGCATCTTTTCTATGACAACTTTTTGGTTGTTTTCTACACTTCGATACTTCCCCCGTCTACACACTTTCTGCATAATTTTTTGATGGTTTTCCATACTATTTTCAGCTTCCTCTTCTTTGTCAACGTTTCGCTTTACCAGACACATTTCGTTTGATCTGTCGCCATTTGATTTTTGACCCAGTTAATTTGGAACCCTACTCCAAAAAACTTATTTACTTATCTTATTTGCCGCAGTCATTTATCTCATGTTGTTGTGTTTGTTTGTTTGTTTGTTGTGTGTTGTTTTGTGCTCTATTTGTTATTTTATGTGTAGCGAGAGAGGGAACATACTTTATGAGCAATTTACTTTATCAGAAACTTTTGTAATTTGAATTGATTCAACGGCAGCTGAATAAACTGACAAGCGAAACGCAAAATTTCACTTTGAGTTTCGTTCAATTTATTTAAATAGCCGAAAAGTTTGCTGTAAATGGGGGAAATGGTAAAGAAAAGTTTTTAAATTGTTAACAGAATTAAATTCATTTTCTTTCTATTACCATTTTGCCTAAATTTTAAAATTTACTTAGTTAAATACAATTCTCTCTTAATTATTCAGAGTTTTAATAGCTGGTTTGATTAAACAATAACAAGAATATCTTGCAAATTTAATTTGAATCAACAGTGCAAATGAATTAAGCCTCTGAATAATCGGCCCAGCTGACGCGTTTAATCTTCTACAACATCCCGGATCCCAGAGGTTGGGAATTAACCGTTTTGCACACCAAATTAAGTGTAAATAAGTCAATTTACTCGGCACACAGTTTGTGAATAAATTGCCCAGTGTTGCCACGCCCCCTCCTGACTCAACTAAGAGTAAGGCAACTGAACAACGAAGCAACTTGGGTTTCCAGAGGTGTTGAGTTGCCTGAACTTTCACCTTTATTAACTTGCAGTTGGCTGATTCAACTTTTTGGGGCCGAGACTCACTCAGAGGTTAAGTGAGTCCGTTAGTCCGTCCATGAGTTCCTGAGTCCAATAAGACAGGGCCACGCCCACAAGGTTCCGTGTGGCATTAGGCAAGCAATTAGCAACACGTCATTAAACGTGTCAACAATGGCTAAAGGTTAATTGCTACGGAAAGTCGCCTCTAAAACGGCAGTAGCAGCATCTGTCAGAGGGGCCACATTCACAGTCAGAGGCGCCATAGACCATCCACAGTCTCTGCCAGTCTTTTTCTCTGGAAAAATCTCATTGGTCTTAATTCTTAGCTCTCGTATTGTTGCTGTTGACAACAACGACAAAAATGTGTCAACGCAACGGCAACAGCAACAGCTCATAAAACGTGGCTAAATGAGAAACTTAACTACTCTGCTTTATGAGCCAAATTTTTCACCTAGGCCAGTTTTACGACTGCATCAAAACTGCTTACGTCACGGCCACTTTCTTGCCATTTTCTCATTTATTTTGTAGGCAGAATAATATAGCCTGTAAGAAGCTCAACACATGGTTTCAAAATTTTTTAAAAACATTTCCTATAATATAAATAGTACTTTGATTTTGCTTATTTCTATTATTTTTAAGACTTTTGACTTTGTTAGTTGTAATACTAAGAAAATTCTTAATTTAATGTAATAAATATTATTGACTGCTGATATAATAGTTGATTTTTTTTAGCTTTATCCTCCTCTGTGAACTTATGTTCTATACCAGTTTTCTTTTCCAAAGTTTAGGCTTTAGTACCTAACAGAAAATCAGAATAGGACAACGTTGTAGAGAATCTTAATTGAGAATTCTTGACTATAGTCAATTGCATACTCAAAAGTTCTGAAAATTTCAAAATCTATAAATAAAAAGCACTTTTTGCAGAGTATACAAATTTTGTGAGCGACAAACAGAAGCTAACTATTTTTTTTTATATTTACGGCAGTAAGTTTTTTCAGTTTCAAGGCCGTCGCAATTATGTTGTCCCCAGACCACAGCAGTCACACCGCCCCCCACCCCGCCTTGCAACCCCCCAACCCTCAGCCTCTGCGCTGCTCATACTCGCTTATTTGAACTTTAAAGTGTAGCATACTTTTAGGCTCTTTTTTTTTGGAAATAAATTTTCCAGACCGCCAGAACTTTTGAGAGCGCCCGCAATGTACATTTAATTAAAAATTGAAGCACATATTAAAATTAATTAATTAAAAATACCCGTAATATTTGTTCAACATACATTCTCTCATCCGCTCTCTCCCTTTTGTCTGTGTCTCCTTGCAGCCGCGTGACTTTGCCATTAACCGTGGAAGAGGTAAGAGATTGAATTCTTTATTCCCTTTGCTTTTAATAATTATTCTTTCTCCTCACGTTGTTTCTCTTCTTCCAATAGTATCAAGTAGCACAATTATTCTCGGTTGCAGAGGCGTCAAAGGAGAACACGGGTGGTGGCGAGGGGATTGAGGTATTAAAAAATGAACCCTTCGAAAATTTTCCATTGTTGGGTAAGCAGCTATTTAAAACAATCGACACTCTCATCATTTATTTGCTGATTTCTCGTTGTTGTTCTCGTTTTCGCTCCTCCTTTTGTTTTACAGGCGGCAAATACAATTCCGGTCAGTATACATATAAGATCTACCATCTGCAATCAAAAGTTCCAGCGTACATAAGACTATTGGCGCCCAAGGGCTCGTTGGAGATACACGAGGAGGCATGGAATGCTTATCCTTATTGTCGAACGATTATTACGGTAAATATGTATTGTATATAGAAGACGAAAAGTTTCATTTTCTGTGTGCGTAAAAAAAATATACAACTTAATCATCTTTTGGAATTGTCTGTATAAAACTGAAGAGTTTTAACGGTACAAATGGGTTAAATGGCTGGCAATCCGCTTATAGCAAATTGATTTCCTTTCAATTGATATTGAGTGCCTTAAAGGGAAAGGGAATTCCCCTTTTGTGTTGCAGCTTTGGCTTTCTGCGTATTCATCAATATCTGCGAGTATATATTCTATATGCAATGAGTGGATTCAATTGCAAGTTTTCTATAAGTTTTCGAAATTAATTGTAATAGCTCTTTAACTTAAAATTGTATTTACATTAATTTATGGACTAAAACAAAATTAAATTAAATACACACTGTCTTTTGAAAATTATTCTGACAAACTTGATCAATTGAGTAATTAAATAATCGAGATATAAGCTAGCTAAATATTATAATATAGTCATTAATTTATATAGAATCGTTATATAACTTTATGGATTTAATGCACACTCTTTTAGAATCCCAAATTTATGAAAGATGCATTCAAAATTATCATCGACACGTTGCACGTGGGAGATGCGGGGGATTCCGAAAATGTAAGTACATTTAAATTACAGTATTTAACTAATTTTTGGTTTTGTTTTTTTCTATTTCTTCCATTACGTACACTAATACAAATGCAAAATTAACATAATCTATACAAAAATTATCAAAAACTTACTACAAAATCGTTCATTTAATGTTGCAAAATCGTTTTTTGAATGTGGAATTTTAAATTGAAAATTTTTTTGGGTGCGTGGTATTTGGTCTATAATTTTTGGCTGTTAATTGTTAGAATCCCAGCTATATGAAAGATAAATTTGTTATATATGTCGATTCGCTTCATTTTGATGATGATATTGGTGAAACTAATAACGTGAGTGATTATTAGGTATTAACTTTTATTTCGCATAGTTTTCACATTTGTTATCTCATTCTCACGCTTTAAGGTTGTCCAAAATATGCTAATCTTAGTTTTAATGTTGCTTTAATTGTGTTGTTATCACACATGATATTGGGTTCTATAACAGCGATTTTGTCCTGGATCCATTTAATTGCAGGTGCACGAACTGCCGGCCGACAAACTGAAAGTGCGCGATGTTATCCACATCGACATTGCCAACGATCCGGTGCTGCCCGCGGACTACAAGCCCGAAGAGGATCCAACTACGTAAGTTGGAGTCCAATTTAGAGATTAAATAATAGAATCAATAATAATAATAATTATATTAATGATATATTATTACAATCTAACTTTTCACTATTTGATTAATCTTTACTAATTTGCAGCTACCAGTCAAAGAAAACGGGACGTGGTCCGCTGGTCGGTGCTGATTGGAGAAAGCGCGTCGATCCCGTTATGACCTGCTACAAGCTGGTCTCGTGCGAGTTCAAATGGTTCGGTCTGCAGAATAGAGTAGAAACTTTCATACAAAAGTCAGAGCGACGTCTTTTCACAAACTTCCATCGGTAAGAAGTGGACTCGATAAGTTAATACATTTATTTAATGACTTTAAATAATTTTGCAGCCAAGTTTTCTGTTCAACTGATCGCTGGTACGGTCTAACGATGGCGGACATTCGCGCTATTGAGGATCAGGTCAAGGATGAGCTCGACAAGGCGCGTCTGGTGGGCGAGGTGCGTGGAATGCGTGCGGATGGTGATTAAATATAGTAGAACATTTTTTAAAGATATGTAAATGTATAAAACACAAAACAAATACAAAATGCAACTGAATGAAAAGCATAAACAAATTTACAAAACAAACACTTTACTAACAACACAAACGGAAAAATGGAAACGAAGGAAAAGAACTACAACAACAACAACAACAAAGAACACCAAGTGTATAACAACAAGGAATACAACAAAAGCAGCAAAGCTTAGCTATAGTGTAGCTCCCACATAATACAACAGCAGCGACAGCAAAAACAACAACAACACCAAGAAACAACAGTGCCCTTTAGTTAAGTTTTATTTTGTACGTAAAATGTAATCAGGATATAAACATAAACGATCACACACACATACAATCCATAATAACCTCTCTTTAAATATTTAAAAATGAACATAATAAAACTAGCATTAATATTGAAAAGTTGTTGCCTCGAATTGAATTTGTATTATTGGTAATATTTGCTTATGTTGCAACTGTAAATGAAAAATCAACCAAATGACATCCAATGTAAAAAGTATAACAGCAACAATGCAACAAAACACAAAAGGAGAGTTAAATGAAATGAATAAAAAGGGCATCGAAGCCAAGCAAACCCCACAAAACCCATAGTCGATATCAACTTGTCTGATATATAATTTATACACACACACCCACATATATAGATTGATCTGCATATGTACATTGTGCAACAAAGCTATCAGATTTCTAGATACATTTGCATTTGAACGCGTTTGTGAGTGTGTTTTGCTTTCGTTTAGCATTCGGAGATGAGGAAATGCGGCGAATCGAAATTTTGAGCACACGAATTATTTAGAATTGTAAGACTTACGGGGTTGTTACTTCATTTCCGATATTTCATCATATACCATATCAACTATTCAATTGGAAACTCTCTCCGTCTTCTATTTGGTTTGAAACTGAATCTCCCAGTATTCAATGGCTTTTTACTATAAATTAAATAGACAAGCAAAGCGATACAAAATATACTGCCAGAATTAAAAGAGTTGTCAAAATCTGATTAGAGCACATATGTAAATCTAAATATATCTACATCTTGGTGCACCTCTTCTCTAGTACCTATTCCGAATGCTTCAAACACTTGCCGCTATTTTCTGCTCAAAGTATTAACTTTATCTATCTATAAAACGTCCATTTTAAAGTAAACCTACGAACGGCTTTTAACAAACACAAATACATAATGAATATAATAAACATAAATAAATTGAATGCGCGGATATGATATAATATGATATAAACTTTATATGAAATACGAGAACACACAGAAAAGTGAATTTAATTGAACCTCATAAGCTTAAAGCAAGGATTTTCCATATGTAAAGTCCATGAAACAGTTAGGAAAAACGTGCTGGCTACAAGATGAAAATTTACATAATGCTCGGAAGGTATTGCATATTTAATGGGGCGAGCTCTTTTATTTTTATAGGCAAAAACTGAGCCGGATTTTTCGTTGAAATCTAAACAACACAAAAACACACACAGAACCACACCTGCACACAATATATATAAATATATAAAGAGCAGTAGAGTGTAGATACGTAGGTATTTATGTGTGTATGTATATAATACATAGCCGAGTGTAGAAAATGGAAAACATCTTTGAAAATGTGTTACAAATGCGTTATGAGATGATATTCAAATAGTTGTATAAATAATAGAGTATATTGTTATTTGCTGTGAGTTCCCGTTCAATTTCGTTGGTTGGCTAAATTATTTATTCAGAAATTGTATCGTAATAACAAATACTACAATGATATATAGTAAAATGAAATATGCATATATGTATATTACACTATGCAACATTGTTTTCCCAAATGCGCTCTAAATGTTTATTCGAATTTATTTGTTTTTCGAAATCTGTATATTCTGCATATTCTTTGCAAAGAGTCTTTGGATATTCCCCCTCTATATGTCTAGAAAATACTTACTGCATTTTTCTTCGTCCTTTAGATTCTTTGTGGAGAATCTATAAACTTCGGCCATGTCGTGGTTAACTGTTTGTTTTTTCTATATTAACTTGTAACAACTGTCGAGGGACTCAAGTTTCAACAATAAATCCTTATAGGTCCCAATAAAAACCCATAAGCTAATCCCATAATATTGGCCTTGGTATTACGAAATTTACTGCACACATTCTACAAACAAATTGCAACAAAATTAGATTTGAAATACAATTTTAGGCATTAAAATAAAATATACACAAGTAAAAACGAACTAGAGAAATATTAAAAGTGGAAAAGAAAATTTTCAAATTAAGAATAATAAATCTTATTAACTATATAATTAAATTTAAAACTTTCAACTTAATTCGCGTTCAATTCCTCTTTAATAAAAAGCATAAAAAATTCATTTTAAATAACGATGTTAATTTGGAAATGTAATAAAAAAAATGATAATAATAAATATATATAAATCACTTTAAAATAAGTTAAAAAAAATATATATTATAATATTAAATAAGTATGTATGGGTTATATAAGCTGTTAAAAACATTGAAAAATACAAATTGTATTGTAGCAAATATTTTAATTAAAAAATTACAAATTAAAAAGAAAATAAAGCATTATTAATTATATTTGCATAATGGTTAATTTTATTATATTTATATTGATACTGGGAATATGAAAATACACTTAAATTTGGCATCAGAATAGTACTATATTCGATTTCAGATTAGTCGGCCAGCCAAAAGAACTGACGCACCTCCTCGTCATTCGAGGGCCGGCAATGTGGCGGCGGAGTGATTAGCGAGTTCCGCAGCGCCTTCATGGCCAGCATATTGCGCTTGGAGGCCAGCGCGAGATCAAGTATACGCTTCGGATAATGCACGCCGATCAGACACTCGCAGCGCTCCTGCTGTTCGGCTGACATGCGCCAGGGCTCATGGCTGAAAAAGAGGTAAATACAGTTAGAGTTAAGCATGGTAAATAACTCTAAATCAGGGACTGAAAATAACTGTTATTGATCAAAATTTCAACTTAAAAAATCACATATAAGGACTAATGCGATTTTTGTTTAAAATACATTAAATTGTTTGTAAAAACAGTATCTCTGCAAACAGCCAATAAACTTATATTTGAAATGTTAAAAAATAAAAGTCTCAAAAGTTTCAAATAATTATTATTTTTGAATTGATAACATATAAGTCTTTGAAGACTTTTATAATTTGAAACTGTTTATAAAAGTCTTTTTCGAATATCTTTGTTAATACTCAAGATGAACATTCCAAATTTTCAACATATGTATGTAAATTTGGTTATCAGGAAGATGAAGATGAAGATGAATTTACATAAAAAAACCCAAAGGAAAAAAAAATCAATTTTAATCATTATTTTTGATTTATATTATATAATAAAAATCAATATTAATAATTATTTATAATTTTTATTTTTTTATCAAAATTAATTATTAAGTATGATTTATAAAGTGAAAGTCTTTAAGTAATTATTAAAAGTAATTTTTTTATATTCCTCATAACAGTTTCTGACCCTGCTCTAAATAGTGTTACAAAGGAAAAACAAATCGTTCTTAAATTCATGTACTTTTTAAGTATTTATTTTAAGAAATAATTGTTAAATTAAAAAGTACAGGCATTACCACAAAAATATTTCTGCGGCTAAAAACTTTAAATTGATCAAAGACTCAAAAACTCTTGTTTTATTTAAAAAATTTACACATAAAATGACTCACTAGAATGAGCACATCGACTGTATCTTTGAATCGTTTCAGTTTTTCTATATTTTTGCCTGTTTGCTTACAAGTCAACTTTCAAAAGGAAAGGCATGTATTCTAACTATTACTTCAAGGAATCTCTCTTCCAGCATCAAGAAACTTATGTATGAGTTTGAAAAGAATGCACTTCAAATCTAATAAAAAAAATTGTTAGTTAAAACAAATCTTAAAATATATTTATCTATAAATATGTACATATATTCTTAATCAAATTAAGGTTCAAAAAAACGTGTAACAAGTTTGACTTCTGTGTGTTTTGTCAGACGATTGTTACTTATTAAAAATTGACTTATCTCAACTTACATGAACTCCTTGGGCACATTCTGCAGCTCCGGCACGTATTGTTTAATATAAAGTCCCTCCGGATCGAGACGCCTGGCCAGAGCCACCGGACAGGTGACTAGCGAGGAGTCGAGCAGACGCTCAAATGCCGAGCTGGAGACCCACATCCAGTTGCCGGCACAGACAGACCAATCCGCATCCAGCAGATACTTGAGAAAGTGCTGTACCCCGAACTCCCAGCTCTGCCAGAGTCCGCCACGGGTGAGGAACGTGGCCACCGTGTTGCGCAGTGTATGATGGAGCCAACCCTCGGCGAGCAGTTGCCTCATGGCACCATCGATGAGAGGGAATCCAGTTTGGCCCAGACGCCAGCGGTCGAGGTGATCCTCATTGGGTTTGGCCCACGGAATGCTCAGACAGATCTCGTTGCCCTCCATGCAATCATACTGGGGATTATTGACCGACATTGTGTAGAAATACTCACGCCAGATTAACTGACCGGTGATGTGTGCTCCGCCGGTCATCTGCATGTCTCGGAAGGAGACGCTCAGCTGCACATTCTTGAAGAGATCGTGGACGCTCCAATAGAATCTGCGCACCGACAGGCAGCCAAAGCGCAGATGAGCGCTCATCGACTTGGGCGTGTCCAGGATGTTGGGCCTGGCCTGATTGGGCAGATAGTAGCCCCGCTCGAAGGCATGTTGTTCCACCTTGAGGCGCTCGCCCAGCAGCGTCAGCGCCTGCGTCTCGCCGCCGACCCAATTGATCTTGGCCAGGTAGCCCATGTTGTCGCTGTAGATGTTGAACTGCTCCGGCGACGGTGTCTGCTCGAAGCAGCCGAGATCCTTGCTCAACTCTGGCGACAATCGCACGAAGCTGACGCCCCCAAAGTTCGGATCATGCACTGGCCGTGGAGGCAGCCCAATAATTTGCACCGTGTGCTGCAGCCAAATTTGAATTGACGAACATCATCGGAAAGTACATATTAGTTGGAACTCACCAGGAACATCTGATAGGTCAGCGGAGCAATTCCGCCGTTCGTTTCGATGACGGTGCGTGGATTCCATAGCGTGTGCGACACCTTCTCCACATAGTCAATGCCCAGCTCCTTGCAAAGCTTCTTCATGGACTCGTCCCGCTCGCTCCAAATGGGCTCACAGTCCTGCTCCACGCAGATTCTGAGAAGACGCACCTGCTCGCTCAGACGACGGAAGATCTGCACCGGATGGCCCTGGCAGATGACGAGACGACCGCGTCCTTCGGTCTCCGACTGCAACTGCTGGTCGAGGTCCTCCAACGAGTCCAGAAGGAAGCGCATGCGATTGAAGCCAACGTTTTTGGTTCCTAATTACGAAATTATATACACATTTTTTATTTTATAGATAGTCGAAAGTCAACGGTGCGTATGGGTAATTTTTCACATAAGATATTTTAGCAGTATTTTTATAAATTTTTTTTATATACCAGCGTAAGAATACTTATTAATAATAGTATATTAAAGATTTATTTTATGCAAACGGCAAGTTAAACAATTGTCAACGAGAATCGTATTGCATTTTTATTAAAAGTCGCCACTTAGCTTTAATATTTACATAGTAGTTTTTATTTCCATTTATTTGGCATGCATTTTTGCCGGCATTTCGCTATACATATGCATATATAAATATATCTATGTATATACAATTGAATATTTGTATCTTATCATGCAAAAGACTCTCTGGAAGTAGCTTGTAGCTTGCACCAGTATTCTCTTTCTCTCTCTCGCCTCTACTCACAGAGTTTGCATTAGAACGGTTTGTTGATTGTACACAAGTTTGAGAACGAGTACGAACACGAGCACTTGCAGTACTTGCAGTGCATGAAGTGCCCGCTACCCTTGAGCCATGCAAGTGGAAGCACGAGAATTGAAGAGCGATATTTTGTAACTGAAAGTCGCTGAATTGCGCTACTAGCTCATAGTTGGACACTGATAAACGTAATCAGAGAGAGAGAGAGAGAGACTGTGAGAGGTTCAGTGAGCCGGATAGTTATACTCGCAGCTTTTTATTCAGTTGCTTAGTTGACTTACCTGCACTCTCGCCATCGAATATGAATATGGGTATCAATGCAACGCCATGATCTTTGTCTGCCAGGGCTGACAGCAGGGCAGGATTATCATGGAGTCGCAGTCCATGGCGAAACCATATAACATTTGCACTACGCAATGCCATTATTATAGTTTATTAATTTCGAACGATCTCTTTTGCCAGTTTAATAATCAAAATTGATCACAAATACTAGTTAAATTGCTTTATTTTGCCTTTTTACCGAACACACGATGTGCTCGCGCCAACGTTCAATTATTGACTGCGACTGCGAAAGCGGCTCACTTGCAACTTGGGCTCGCTTCGGGGGCTTTTGGGCCTTTCACATGTTCTCATCGCCATTGCGTCGTCGAGTGCGTCAATACAAAACACTGAGCCCTCTCTCTTTGAGTGTATTCAGTATGTGTGTGTGTGTGTGAGTGTGAGTGCCAATGGCAGCGGGAAGCACTTAACACACGGCTCGTTGCATTTTGAGCACTGCACTACGCTCCACGCTCAGCCCCCGCTGTTTGTCTGGCGATGACAACCCCAGATCTGAGAATCTCGCAGCCACAACTGTTGCTGCTTATTACGTCGCAAACATTTCCCTTACCTTTGTGTGGATATATCAGCTATGTCTTTCAGTTGACCGTCAAGCTGAAGTTATACAACATTTTTATGCAAAAACTGAACTTAAAAAACAAATGTCAGAAATTATGCAAGAATGCTACAGTGGAGTGAGCACACCTAAATTTTCTTTTATTTCTTCAACATTCTTAAGCTCGACGCTGAGCTAAGTTCGATCTTGAAAAACTATCAATGTTATTTTTCGATCGTAATGAAATTTTATTGTGAATAATTTTCAGATTTAACATTTCTCTTCTTTTATTTTCGATTATTAATTATTAAAAAAAACTAAGCATATATTCTGTTTTATTTTTCAGATATTCGAATAAAGGCGTTACTTATAATTACATTTTTGAAATTCTGAAGGTATCATGAGTTACAAATTTCATTATTATGCTGTCCTCTTTACGATTGTACTCTAAAAAAAGCCTGCGTGATTTGTGTAGCTTTGAAATATGCAGGGTATCTACTATTCGCTCATTGTTTACCAATCCGGCTCTAATTCTTTTAACAGTTTGGCTAGTTTTCAAATTGACAGTACATTAGTAAGGCTATACTAAACCTAATCCATCAGTTGGCTTGATACCACTAACTAAACCCTTTTCTGTCCCTTCACACACACACAACACTTTGTTTACATCTGCGTGCATGTATTTGTGCGTCTGTGCATCTGTGTGGGCATTTGTTTGGGCATCAAAAACTGCAGTTTTGCATGTTGCCAAGGCAACGGAGTGTGTCACAAAGGTATCGTAAGGGAAGTGGGCGGAGGGCCGACATGGACAACCATTAACTGTTAGTGGCCGACAGAGAGAGAGAGAGAGAGAGAGAGAGGGTCCAGAGACTCACGTGGCACCAGTGATGCCAAATATAAATAAAAAGACAAAACGGCGAAAGAAAACAGGGAAAAAAGCTGAAAAACTAAAAAATAAGATAGAAAAACAGGCCAAACTTTTTTTTTCTATTTTTTTTTTTAATTATTTTTTTCGGCATTTCCTTTGTCATTGAACTTTGCCCATGGTTGCCCATTGGTGCCTATCATCTTAAGGTATTTGCCAGGCAATTTATTCGTAGGGCAACAAGTTTTGTGTCAAAACAAACCGTATCTACAGTAGATAAAATATACATATGCATATACAGTTGAACTTCCATAACTTGAAATTCTCTAAGTCGAACTAAATTGAGTGGCAATAGCAAGAGCGTCGGCAGCTTTACAAGCAGGGGGGCCAAACTATGTTTTTTCACGTTTTCACATTCACTTTTTTTGGATTTCGGAAGCTACATAATGTAAGTTATGAATGTAGGGGGGGCAATGGCCCCCCCCCCCTGCCCCTGTCTGCCGACGCCCTTGGGCAATAGCGTTTACTTGGCAAATGACATACAATTCTTACTTCCGTTACTCGAACCTAAAATGTTTATCGCTCAAAGAAATATTATTAATATTATTATATACTTTAAAAAATAATTCCGTAAGTCGAAGTCTCCATAAGTCGAACTTTTTCTTTGGATAATGGTGTTTTGAATTAGGAAAGTTCGACTGTATTTGAAAAATTTTAAAATATATACATTTACCTAATTGTCAAAATAGCATTTCATGTGTCTACATATTTCTAGACGATCCTAGAGTCAGAGCGAAAGTGTACACTTCTGAAAAAGGGTTTTTGCCTGCAGAGTTTCCATATTTGTTTTCTTCGGACCAAAATTTTGACGAATTTTCAACATTCTCCCATTTAAAGAGGTGAATTTTGGCGTACTGGGAAAGTTTTTTCACCTTTATATCGTTTCTATTTTCAAAAAGTTCCAAAATTGGCAGTATAAAATCCGTCTTGGATTCAATGTAATTTAATCTAAAAAAAATCCAGATTTTCGGATAAAAGATGTTTGATGAAGCAGTTAAAAACCAGGCAAATATATCCGAAAAAAGGCCAAACTGGCATCACTGCGTGGCACACGTGTCCACCTCCACACAACAACAACAACAAGGAGAACAACAGACAAACACAAAAGCTAGAACAACGTAAAGAAAATTTCGAAATTTTAAATTGATGAAGACCAAGGGGAAAAAGCAAAAGGGATGCGCATAAGAATTGAAGGAAAAGAAAAAGGAAAAGCACAATGAAGGAAGCAGACCGTGGCTAGAGAAATTCCTTGGCGACTTGCTGCCTTCAATGGAGCTAATTCCAGGTACAGCTGCAGATTGACGCAATCGTGGTGGAAAAAAGAAATACTGGAAATTCTTAAATAAATACAATAATAAAGCTCGACAAGTTTATTACGCATAGTTTAACTCGCAGGGGAACATAAAACATTTATATAATACAAAATTGAATGACACGGTTGGTTAGGATTGAATGGTTTCACTTGGTTCTAGGGTTGCCAGGCTTTGTGACAGTTACAGATATAATAAAATAAATTAATATTTAAGAAGATCTTAAGTGGATCTTAGTTAAAAGTTACATTTGATGACGGGATATGTATAATTTGTGTAGAGCTTTGCATATTCAGACTTTCAGCAAGTGAAAAAATAGATGAATTTCTCTATTATGATGATGATCTTATTTTTGCATATTTTATATATTTTACAGCTAATGTCTAAAACTATAATTAAATGTCCATCTTTATTTTGAAGCACTTGTTAGAGTATTTCAACCACTGTGCCACCTAAACGTTGGCAGCTCAGGTGTGCCATGTCCACTGGTGTCCCAACTGTTCCTTGACTGTGCTAGCTGTGTTACACCCAGCCAGTTGCTTGCTTCATTCTTTCGCTCAACACGTCACCAAGGACTTGACGGGCTTGGTTACTTTGTGCAATCAACACACATACACACACACACATACTGAGCAGGTGGATGTGTCTGTGTGTGTGTGTTGTCTAGTTGCAGTTGGCTCTGTTCGTGTGAATGCCTCGTTACTTTACATCATTCCCAGCGAATCCACGTTCGTGACACTGCACTGAGGCGAATTGTGAATTGCAGCTTGTTAAAGCAGATTGTATAAGAACATTTTTTATATAAATTTTCCCTTCCCTTCCCTTTCCTTCCCCTTTTCTTTGTGAATTGTTTATGCCCAGTTTTGTGCGCAGTCTTTCCATTAGATAACGCCCCGACCATTACATGAAACACAAAAATAAAAGAGACTTTCCATACATATATTTAATCGCTTATACACAACTGCCAGCAATTTGCGAAACAATCACTCACAGATTTATCGATGCATAAACAACTGTGTAGACAATCAATCAAAATTGTTGAAATAGATTCCTACATAACGTTTGGGGAGTTCTATTCCCTTGAGGTCTGCACTTGTCACATATTAAACATTCATACATATATCGAGTGCTCTGCCTAGTGAAAGCTTCTATTGATTTGATTTCATTGGATGATTTTGTAATTAATTAGTAATATTTCAAATATTTAATATATATGTATATTAAGTTATATTAATATGTTTTCATTGGATTTGTTTAGTGAGTCTAATAAATAAAGTACTCTACGAATATTTTTCTTGAATTATTAGTGTTGCTTTAACTCATTTAAGTTGTATTCAAATAAGAAAATTGTATACCATTTTAAATGGTGTTTTGTTGTTTAAATATTAAAGTAATAGTATTATATAATATTTGTTTGCTTCGCATCTTTTCTTTCTTCTATACCATTATTTGTTTACCAAGTAGTTGCTTTACTTTGCTACATAAGGCGATTATTGCCGAGACATAATAGTAATGAAAATCTGGCCAAAAAGAAAGACGACGAAGCAGAGCCATCAAAATAAGCCACTGAGCTGTGGCAAGTGAAAAGTACTTTGAGTTAATCGGTTCGAGCTCAT
Source organism: Drosophila recens (assembly GCA_037043495.1). Taxonomy (NCBI): domain Eukaryota; kingdom Metazoa; phylum Arthropoda; class Insecta; order Diptera; family Drosophilidae; genus Drosophila; species Drosophila recens. The sequence goes on from JBAMBJ010004558.1 coordinate 232,890, forward strand.
AGAAACTATAGTTTAAGCAGAGCACAATGCAATATCTATTTGTTCAGGCAATTCACAAAACACACTCACACACATAGACAAAATCATAGTTACACACACATTTAGTTGTTATTCTTTTAAAATTGTTTTTGTGCTCTGTCGCCCCTTTCTTTGTTGGGTCAACTCTGTTGGCACTGTTGACTTTACTAATACAAGTTAAACAATCAAAATATATGTATACATACATATATCAATCATACGCACCGCTGAACTTTTGTTGAAGACTTGAAACAATGTTTTATTGTTACTGCGCTCTTGTTATAAGGGTCACACACACACACACACATATGATTAAATGTGTATGTGTATACCCTTGAAGTGGACATAACATAACAACTATATTATTCGGCTGAAATCAATACTCTGACTCGTTCGGCCAATTATCCCATTGACATTCACACATTAAAGCCATTAAGTGTCTCTGTGCACGTCAACTGCACTCAATTGCACACTTCATACGCATTTTACATTCAACGACTTCATTTAATTCTGAATTATAATTACATTTTGAAAATATTAAACAGTGACTACCCTATTGTCAGTTCGGCCATTGTTATTTGTTTGAATACATACAGCTTTATTTTGTTTTATACGGTTGGTAAAACGTGAAACTGAAATACAATTTTATAGATTTGCTTTAATTAAGTTGAGCAATTACAAAAGACTTTTTTTTCAATATTATCTGTATGATGCAACCCTGTTTCGAAACGCAGAAATTGTTAAACATAGTTTAAGATCAATTTTATTCCCACTTGCTCCAAAAAGTATACTATAGTTTTAAATGTAAAATTTACGTTAAGTCAAGGGAAATTTAGATTTCCTCTTAACTATTAAACTCTATTGCTTTTATTGTTGCAATTTCAAAGATATTCTTCGTTAAAGACCATTGTTTATTTAAATGGAATTGCTTTGCCCATAAACACACTAAAGCACACCCAAAGACACGTGTGACGTTGTGTTGTGTTTACTCATGTTGGCTTATAGCTGTCAGCAGCAGACGCCACAGGAGCATTACCTGAAGGCCTATGGACAACAGCATACGCATACGCATACACATCATCAGACACCATCCCTAGGTCCTATTGCTCCTGGTCTGTTTTGGTCGGCACAGTGGGACGGACATCGGCCGCAAGTTAAGCCAATCGAGTTAATTCGTACTTCGTTCTCAAACTGTAAATATTGTTTTATGTCTGATTGATCGCACAGTGCACAACACCCTCTCGCAACCCCCTCAACACCCTTTCATGCCTCCCACATGCGTGCCGACAAATTAATTCGCATAAATATTTATGTAAAGCAGCTGCAGAGCAGGTCCTTTGAAGTTAACTGGGCCGAGCCCGAACCTTCATGTAAGCCTGAGTCTGGACCTGGACCTAGGGCTCAGCCTCAGCTTCAACCTGACCTGTCCTGACAACCACTGTCCATGCGAGCGTAATTCAATGAGGCCTGAAAGTAGGTCGGCCAAGATAATAATATTGTCGGGTGGCTGTGGTAAGGAGTCGACACGGTTAACAGGTGCTGTAACTGCGAACTGTAACTGGAATATTATCGAACTGGCTGGAGTACGAGTTGTAAGCCAATTAGACTGTGATTGAAAGTCATTGAGCAATGGTTCATTCGACAGATGTTTAATTGCAGGCGCATTCTGTGCAATTGCAGATGAAAAATAACTGAAACGCGTAGCGATGCAACTTTAACATCCTTTGCAAGCTTTATTTTAATCACATTCTTAAACGCTTACAAATGCCAATAGAAAAGTAAACTGAGAGTAAGTGTGTAACTCAGAGCTCTATACAAATAGTTTAAGTGCGCATAAGTGTGAGTTGGAAGGCAACAAATATTTGTTCTCAGCTAGTTTGGTTTATATTTGATAAGCTCACATGTGTGTGTGCATATATTTATGCGCGTGTGTGTTAGTTGTTGTTGCTGTTGACGGCGGCATCAGGAGCGACATTTCTTCAGTTATTCTGACTTTTTGAAGATATGCCTCTGTGGCTTTGCGGTGCAACATTTCTCCCCACATTCTTTGTAATTTTGGTAATAGCGTTAAGGATGCCGTGTACTACAAGCAAGACAAGTATTTGTAGTTAAATAATTCAATATCTTAACAAAGCAACAATTTTTAGCGCATTTCCTAAAATTTGTATTCTTTATTAAAACTTTTTATATATAAAATTGCAAGACTTTAACATATGATCTCATCACAGTTTCTTAAAAATAACAACTCCTTATTTCTGAGAAAGAATTGTGTGTGTCTTAAATTCTTTGAAACAGGGACAAGTAGCGGACACAACACACAACTGCTCAGCTATAGTTACTCGTAAAGCATATATAAAGCTCACAGCATAATGCCACAAAAAGGGACCGAAATGATGAAAGCCTTGTGAAAGTCAAGGCTTTACCTTTTTTTTATGGTTATCACAATAAGAGCTCTCATGCTCTTACTGAGGGTATCGTAGTATAGTTGATGCGAGTGTCACGTAAATTCTAAATAAATATCTAAATCTAAATTAACAATAGAGCCAATATTTATATATTTTATTATTTATAAAATATACAAAACCCAGGCACACTTATATAATATTAAATGAGTTAATATTTATGTACATTAGGGTGTCCCTATTTGGTCAAAGTCAATATTTAAAATGCATACGGGTTCTGTTCATTAGGTCCTAAAGCACTCAGAAATAAATTTTTACCTCAATCGGAGTATGATAACTCGTGCGACTTGATCGGAAAACTTAAAGATTATATGGGACAACAAAAAATTTTTTTTTTTTGTATTTTTTATTTTTTTATTTTGTTTATTAGGTCCTAAAGAATCAAAACCAAGTTTTCACCTTAATTGGAGTACGAGAACCCATTCAAATTTGCATCGAAACATGAAAAATCATCGAAAAATGTATAATCAGTGTTAAAATACTGTTTTCATGTTCGATGCAAATTTGAATGGGTTCTCGTACTCCAATTAAGGTGAAAACTTGGTTTTGAGTTCCTTAGGACCTAATAAACAAAATAAAAAAATAAAAAATTTAAAAAAAAAAAAATTATTTCTGTCCCATATAATCTTTAAATTTTCCGATCCAAGTCGGCACGGGTTATCATACTCCGATTGAGGTAAAAATTTATTTCTGAGTGCTTTAGGACCTAATGAACAGAACTAGCCCGTATGCGTTTAAAAATATTGACTTTGACCAAATAAGGGACACCCTAATGTACATGTTAAATTGCAATTTTTTCAGAAGAATAATAAAAAGTTTTGTCGAACCAAATACAACTATACTAACTTAAAACAGCTTCCAATTTTTGTTATCAAATAAACAAACTCTATTAACAATTTAAGGGTATTTCGAGTGTGCATATTTAACTCTTATTTTCTGTTCTATTTGCCTAAAGAATTAAGCCCCATTGTGTAAAACATTTTATGACCCGTCAAGTAATTTGGACAAACATTTGGCTTTCATTTGAGATTTTTTCGGATAAATTTAGATGTGTGTTTGCTTTATATTCGACTCTTTTGGATGGCTCGGAGGCTGAGGACCTCTTTTGTAGTTGCTTGATATATGGACGCCATAAATCGTTGGCGCCAGCCATTATTAGTGAGATGTTTTTTGGCCAGGTTTTTATTAGCATAAACAGAAAACGTGAGCATCAGTTTTTGCCATACTGAAACTCATTCCAGCTCAAATTAACCAGTTAACAGGAAAATTAATCATATTTTGTAATGAGATAAAGTTCAGAAGGAGATTTATGAGCCAACTGAACGCATTGGGGACACATTTAATGAATGTGTCACGAATGTGTCTGGCACAAGCAAATATTAATCACTTTTAATGAATTTGTTGTCAGTCTGTGCAAGGAAGTAGAATTTTTCAACATTCAGCTATGAGCACAGGTACACATAAGAATATTTCTCTGATTAAAAATGCTTTCATTCAGATGACTCCCGAGGCATTCGGCAAGAAGACAACGTTAGTTCCCTGGGCATTCATAAAAGTAAATTATGTGAATGAAACTTTATAAGAACAGGACTCATTCAGATTTCCATTTTGATTTTCACGAAATTCAAGCTTCATTTCCGTTTGTTTTGGTCCGTTTGTTTCAAGCCAAGTTCAAATAATTGTTTTGACCTGAACACAAACTCAACTAATTTTCTTTCGCTAACAAATTTAACTTTCTGCCATTCACGAAGTCCTTTCATTCGTAGTTTATGCTGCAAATTTCTTTTACGTCTTTTTTTTTCCTTTTCGAATGGCAGGTAAAATTTAGGGCACACAATGTCGGAAAAAGGCAGTTGCCATGAAGAAAGTGAAATCGATATTTGTAAAATGCTCGAGGAAGTTAAAAAAGAGTCAAATAAAATAACTTGATAGTCCAGAAAAATGCCGCTTTTTACTTTATTATATATTCAACGCCGTTCCAAGGTGCAACTCGGTTGAAAATGTGCGGAAATTGATTTGATATCTAAGCGAAACTCGCCGTATCTAAAAGTCAGCTATTTTTAAAGTCATTTCGATGCACTTTAATAACATTACCAATATTTAGTACAAGTTATATTTCTGCAATAACTTTAAAACAATTCAACATACTCAGCATATTCAATTGATCTGAATTACTTTGGATTCTGCAATTATCATCAATAATTTTCTAAGATTCTCCCAAGTTTTTAAAAGTATTTATTTAGAACATTCTACTAAAAAATCTAAGTCCGACCTTCATCAAAGTGCGTACTTTCAACTTCCTTAAACGAACTGAGATTTGATTAGCACTTCATGAAAATTCATTCAAAATTTATATGAGACTGCGTTTTGAAGTCCTTTGTTTGTTTAGCAATCTAACAAAGTGCTATATTATATGGATATAAGGATATGTGCTTAAGCAACGTTGACAGCTCCATGGCAGCGTTGTCGGCATTGTGCAGCAATTGGTGGCAAGGCGCCAAAGGAAGACGACGCTGCTGCCGCTGCAATCCCCTTCGGCTTCGGGCGACTTAAAGACAACTTAATCTTTATGCTCAGATCAGGATTGAAAAATGGCTTGATGTGGTGTTAAAAAAGATTTGAACGCATTAAATGCTGTCGTTTATCTCGCAGCTCGTTATCAACACACTTACTTTCCAAACACACACACACACACACTTACACACGCACTCACACACACGCTGGTACTCTGTCTGACTTGTATCCGCTGGCCTACACTCCATGCCACTTTTTGGGGCAAGCGTGTGTTGCATGTGCGTACAGTGGTGGAAACAATAATAGAAACGAGAGCCAGTTTGACATTTGAATCAAATTTTTAATTTTATGATAAATATGTATAAGGTAAATATGTAACTTAAAAGAAAAAAAATTTATTTTTGCTTAAGAAATTATAAAAATAAAAATAATAGTTTCTATTATTTTTTACATCACCGTATGTAATACAAAGGGCAATGTTGTTGCCTGTGGCGCTGTTTGTTTAATACGCTTCAACTTCTTTGCCCATAAGCCAAAACGCAGACGCACTCATACACACACCCCACCACCTCATACACACACACACACTCTAAATAATACAACCACTCATATGAAGGCAATGCCGGCATGTCAAAGGCACGTGCAGTGCAGTATAAACAATTTTATACACACACCCAACAACACACAACACACACAGACATACCCATGTGCCTTTATTTGTGGACACTGGACTCACCGGCGGCATTTCATTTTCCGCACACACATTTTTGTGCCCCACGGTCCGGCTTCATATACATACACACATACACGTATATACAATATTTTTTTCCTTTCTCTTTTCTACAAAATCCGTTGCATGGGGCACCACTAAAGCTCAAAATAACACAACAAAAATCCTACGGCATACGCGTCGTATACACAATTTTAAAAACTATCGATGGCGAATTTACGCGTTGTTTCTGTTGTTGTTATTGCTGTTGCCTTTGCTGTTGACGCATTAGTTTTTGCATTCACAGCCAGGCTTATTGCATGTTAATATACCCTGTAAATTGGAAGTATTTAAGGCATCTGCAGTAACAATAAAAAAGGAGAAAAAAATCTAATTCACACAAATATTGTCAAAGCATTATTTGAATTATGATCACTATAAATATGATTTGTTGCAACCATTTTTTAAATATGCATTCTAAATATTTTACAGCATAAAATCTGCGTTGCGTATACTTGATATGATTTTATAAACACATATTTCTTTATTTTCGTTCGGTGGTCTAACGTATATTTCATTTTCACATTTTCATTTTAGCGCTTTCTCAATACCCACACACACAAACACACTCCACACACACACACCCAATGCCGCATTTCCTGTTTCCGCTTGTAGCATAGTCGCCATTGCCAACAACAACAGTAACAACAATAGCATTAACATGGGGTCATGGGGCAGTTCAGTAAAATTTGCATAAATTTTACGTACTTTTCGCACAGAAGGCAAATTGCATTTTCAGCACAACACGTACTCCATTCAACTTTCACACATATGAGTATACATGTATACACACCCACACACACTCACTAACATACATTTTCGTAGTTTTTGCTACTCTACATGCAAAGGTAGGCCGCATGTCCTTGCCAGCTCCTGCTGCTCCTGCTGGTGTGTTGACGCTCTCGTGGCTGCCTCCTACTCCACCTGACAGTTCCTAAATGTGTGTGTGCGAGGGTGTGTGCAATATGCTTGTATGTGTTGGTTTAAGGCATGCAAATGTTACGAAAATTGCTTTTTACTTTTCATGTATGTGAATGAGTTTTCACACACACACTAAGTTCGTGATGCGCCCCCAGTAGCTCAAATCGAGAACGAGAACCTGGACGGACACACACTCCCACACACTCACACACTTCCACACACAAAGTTAGTTAAGTGTTTGCCTTCAAGTTGTTACTACCAAATTACCTTTTATTGTCATTCGGGTGCAGGTTGCCACACAATGGCAACAAACCTAATAAAAGAAAATAAAAAATGGATATTTGCTGAAATATACAATAAAAATCAAAAACTTTCGGGATTTGTGCAAAAAAATGAACAACGAAATGTGCGAATTTTTCATTTCAAATCTCCCGATAACAACAAGTTTTTTGTCCGCCAATTTTGTTTTAAATTGTTTTATAGGGTTTTTATTGCAGTCAAAAAAATTTTGTTTAAAATAAAAATAGAATATAAAATCAATTTCCAGCTACCAATTAAGCAAAAATATTAAAGCGTTCAGAAATAAATTGTAAATTAGCCAAATAAATTAAAAATATTAAAGAATATATGAATTTTAAAATAAACTAAATTTATAGATTATTCCTAATAAATTACTAACTTAAATGAGTATGATTAAAGCTCGTCGACAATAGGTGTTATTTAAAAAAATCATAAAAATGTTATGTATTTATATGAGATATTATGCCTCATAAATATGCTAAGAATTTTCAATTATTTATTGAATTGAGTATCTCAAGACTTAAACAATTTTAGTTTTATTTTTACCATTGATAATATAATTTAAAGGCAACTATATAAATGTGGTCAGTTTCTCAAATATTGCTTGGTAACCAAGTGATAACCACAAACATTTCATTTTCTACCATTGTTCGAAATGATTCTTGACTATCTTGCATTCCTGCAATCCTCTTGTCCTGCTGTGCTGGCCGCCTGTTAAATGATGTGTTGTTAGCCAATTAAACCAAAATCCAGTATGGTTATATTTTGTTAGACATCCAAGAGAATTTAAAATGATTTATTTTATATGACTTTAAATTTAAATTGCAGCATTTAATTGCTTACAGTCATGTCCTTCTTGCCTGGTTTCGTAAAGTCCTTTACTTCTGTCGGTTCACTTTTCTATGTGTGTGTGTGTGTGTGTTTTGGTGTTTTTTGGTTTTGCCTTTCTCTTATCCAGCACTTTCTTCTCTTCCTGCTCCTCCGCTATTGCTTGATCCTTCTGTGCTCTCAGTTATGCATGCAAAATGTTAAATGCAATGTCAGGCGCCGAAAACGTGCTCAAATCATATTCCGCATACCAAATAACAGAGTTCTCTAATGGCTGGATTTTAAAATGCATGAGCTTCTCCTCTATACCTCTTCCTAATTGGGTGTGTGAGTGAGTGACTGAGTGTGTGAGCCAGTATATATTTATATTTGTATTTGTTTTGTGTTTTGATATCCTGTAATCATTACAATTTGAACAAGCTCAGCTGTTGTTCAATTACTTTTATGTGTAGATACTCTACTCGATAAGATCTACTATCGAGAGAGCTATACAAACTATTGCCATTTTTAAATATACATATATCTGCCTGAAAAAAGTTTTGAATATAATATTAATTATTTATCATGATAATTTCATTGATATTGATGCTGCCATCGATACTAAATTCATATCTATTTATTTTAATGGGTGTACTTTACTTCCATACTTTCAGCTGTCATTTTAGTTGTTTTGTTTTCATTTTGTGAACTGTTGAAGTTTATTTTCCGAGATTTTAATATGTATGAGTTGAAGATGAAGCATTTATGGCATACACACTAACACACACTCACACTCGTGCACACACGAACAGTAACAGATAGCATTTGTCTATGTGTCTAGCATATTTATGCTGGCTCTTTGGTTCTCTGGTTTTCGAGGTTATTTGGACAGAGTTCTTCAATGATTTCCTGACTTACTCGCACTGCCACAAACTGTGGGTCTCAGCCTCAGCCTCAGCCTTTTGTAGTATTTGCTATGCTCTGCAATTTCCAGTTTGACTAATGTAACTTACGTGTAGAACATTTTCTACTACCAGGCTTGTCCTTGTCCACGTTCCGAACTCCTTCGTCTCGGCCTGTGCTCTAATAATGCAAAACATTTGTATGGCAAAAATGTACGTGTAACCGACAGGGACTCCATTTTATATCGCACTCATATTCAATGTCATGTTTTTCTCTTTTTGTTGCGGCTTGTTAAGTTGGCCTGATGCCATTTGTTTTATGTTACCAACTCAATTTATGAATTCCTTTAAGACACAAACAGAAATGATTATAGAATTATCAAATTGTGACAGACACAATGAAAACTTTTTATGAAGTACATTTAAGATTCAACTCTTCAATAAGGATCATTTTAATTTAATAAACAAAGCAAGAAGCAGAACTTAAATAAGAATATATTAATAACATAATTGTTTTTCAAACGCAGCTCTTTAAAGTCACTAAGTTAATTGGCACTCAGTTAATTAGTTTAAGAATAAAACATTTAAGTCCCTATCTTAACAATTATAAAACATTCGATACACTCGTGTAAATAAGCAAATAATTTTTAAGAAATAAATGAATTCTTTGAAGTCTAATTAACAATTGCTCATAACCTAATTAAAGTGAGTAATCAGCAACTGTTTGAAAACACAATTAACACTACAGTTGACAACATCCGCATAAATCTACAGGTGGAGCATTACAAAGCACAAATTGAATTTTGCCATCGTGTTCTCATTCGAATTTTGGGCTGCTTAAGCCGCAAACGGGTTCACGGCTATCCATGGGACTGACTATAAAATGGCCCAGCTGATTGCCAAATGGCATCAGTCCACAAACAAAGCGGAAACCAACGAAACGAAACCAATATGAAATTCCTCATCTGTTTGGCTCTTTGCATTGCCGTCGCTCAGGCTGGCTTATTGGCTGCACCTGTCACCACGTACTCCGCCTACTCCGCCCTGGCTCCCGTTGCCACCTACTCATCTGTGGCTCCAGTTGCCACCTACTCATCTGTGGCTCCAGTTGCCACCTACTCGGCCGTGTCTCCTCTCCGGTACTCAACCCTCTACAGGGCACCCGTGACCACCTACGCCGCGGCTCCTGCAACGGTCTACACCGCCCCGTTGACCACCTACGCAGCCGCCGCAGTTGTGAGTCCCTTCTTGAAAAAGTAGAACATAATGTACTGAAGATGTGACCCTTGGAATAATTGCGAAATAAAATTAATTAATGAGAGCATGCAAACTTATTCTTGAAGCAGCAAAACATAATGTACTGAAGATGTGACCATTGAAATAATTGCGAAATAAAATCATTTAATGAGTGCATACACACTAATTGTAATTGTTGTCATCTTTCAGCAACAGGCATCAGATGACAATATACAGGGTATTTATTCGACAGACAGAAGTTGATATTTAGTAGGGCTTCTTTTTGTGCGGTATTAGGTTTGATTTTATCTGACAAAAAAAGAAAGAATATGCAAACTTTATATAACCAAACTATATATTCAGAACGTCCAGCGTTTGCATTTTACAAAATATGTAATCAGCATGCCTTATCGAATCAATTCATGTACCTAAATTTGATTAGCTTCATCCAATTACAGGATATCCCCTAGTCATACATTCTCTTGTTGTCCTATGAGTGCAAATGTAGCTCTTGTCGTTTCGGTTTCCGTTTCCGTTTCCGCAGAACTGAACACACAACTAACAAACATTTCCAGATAAGCACATGGACACACGCACAAAGCACATTCACATCCCTACGTAACATACAATTGTCTGGTCATGTCCTGGTCATGTTATTCCTTGCGTTTTACGTGCTCATTATCTGAGTTTCCGAATAATTACATTCAATTACCCATTGCTCTGCCTATTGCCTGTTATTGTAAGCATCCCTTTTCCCGAGTGTTTGAGACGGATATAATAGGATCCTTCCATTAACCAGCTCTTAATAAGCATTGTGCAACGGAATTCTGTTTATTCCGCTTGCTCAGTTTAATTCACAATTCAATCTCTTGCATTTCTTTAAAATCTCTTTTTTTGGGGTCGTCTATCCGATAGGGCGATTAAAGAAGTATTAACACCCATCAGAAAGTCAATTGCCTGTTAAATTCTCAAGGATATTCGTCAAGCTTCGGCAGACCTAAGACGTTGCCATGGCAATGGAAATGGATGGGGACAGGTTTCTCTGTCATTTCGTTGGCCATGCTTAAGTGCCACTTATTTATCATTTGTCTCCTCTTATTTATCTTTCTGCACAGCAGCAACAGCAACAACAACAACAACAAAAACAACACGAAATTGAACATGGGATTATGTTTAATGACCTCGATTTGTCTGCTGAGCGGAAAAACAGCACGGAATAAGAGGCTTAAAGACGTTGCCAAATTAATTTCTTAACATGAATAGCTCGGCATCTAATGGATGTCAAACAAGAAAAACAAGTACGTAAGCATGCTTCAATCGAGGATGCTCGACTAATAGATACCCAAGAGAGTCCTTGAGCACATGAAATCTGAGACTTTTATCCTTTAAGAATAGTGGATGGCAACTTCTCTTGTGCACTTAAATATTCAAGAACATGGCGAAATTGGACATTTGTCGCAGAATTTTTATTTTATTTTAATTAATTCAGACTTGAAACTATCGACTAACAAAAGGTAAAACATTAAATTCCAATATTCGGTCCTTTTACCTTCTGACTAATAGTTTTCTAATCAATAAAATAAATTATTGAATCATCTTTCCGATCTGAAGATAATACATTCTTTGTTTATATTTATAAATACGAAATTATTCTTTTCATTCCCTGCCGTTAATAAAAAAAACAACATTCGTCGTTTATTTTTAGGTGTTTCCATAAAATTACGTATATTTGTTTGTATAATTTGGAGTACTCGGTGTCAAATTGCTTAGCATTTGTTTGAATAAAATTGTTAATTAAGATCACACATCAAATGAATTGCCTCTTGCTCTTAATGATTACGTATCGTAGTACAAAGTTCTAACAAAATTATACCTATTAAATTAGTATTATTATTAATATTATTAATGTTCATTGAGTTCTAATAGTAATATGTGTATTGTATGCTATTATTAAACATTAGGTGCAACAACTTACAAATTAATATCACTATAAATGCACGAAGATTATATAGTTTCTACCGTTTATAGACAGACGTGAGCTGGGATCGTGTTAGATTGAACTGGGGGACGGTTGCAGGTGAAGTGAAGAGTGAACTTAAGGAATATTTAATTAGAACTCGGTGTGAAAACTATTCGCTGTATCGATCATCTTTGACTGCAGAAATATCTCGGCATTGTCAGTCATCTGTATAAAAAGTTGCCATAAAATAAATTTCTTTTGTTATCCATTATGGATACTCACCTCTTTGAGTGTGAGCATTTCGTCCTTGTTCTCATCACATAAACTAAACAATGTGGCTGCCTCTTGGAGAGCATATCGTGGAGTTTTCGGATTCACATAGTCCAGAAGTTCGCCGCGATCAGCTTTGCCATCGTGATTCTTATCGATGATGCGCTTGAACTCCTCACGACGCTCAACGAGTGTTTTGGAGATTAAAGACTTTCGCAGCAGATCCTCATCATCGTCCACATTCAGATCGGAGAACTCTTCCAACGTCAACTGATCGTCACCATCCTGATCAAACTGGCGCAGGAGATCATCCACCAGCTCCAGCAAATTGGATACACTCGATTCGGGATGCCTAAAGCTCAAGTACTCATCTAAGGTCAGCGTAAAAAGATCCGTTCTCGCCGCCTCCGACCAACGAGCCTTGTCCCGCATCATATCCTCCCGCGCCTTGCGATTGAGGGAGGTGTGTCTGATCTCGTCGTGCTCATCGATGTCGGCCTCTGTCATGCCGTGTTCACGCAAAAAGAATCGATGATACTCATCCCAAGTGATCAGCCCATCGGCTGGTGCGATATCGACGCGTCGAAACTCCCTTGCATTGTTCATGATCGCAATGTCTATGTGATCGACGATCCGTCGATTTATGTACTGACCCAGTTCCTGTATAGTCAGACGACCATCATGATTGCGATCAGCTCTGCAAAAGAAAAAAGATTATCAAAATATTAATATGACCTCAAAATAAGCACTACAAATAATTAAAAATTTAATTGCTTCATTTATTTGACGAATTGGAAAACATTTCCCTTCATTTGAGTCACTCGAACTGACCTACAGAGTTGGAAGACACTTCGCTTTAGATTTAAAGATATGATTACTTGTATAGTTATGAAAACGAACTGATTTACGAGTTAAGTTGTCATCTACGCATTAAACGGCAATTAAACTGACCGAAAAATGTTGTGATAATTGCGTATGATGAAATTAATAGCAATCATTTGTGGCTTCTGCATTTAAATGTAATTTTAATAATGTGGGAAAGTTCCCGCCGCTCTGTAGAGTGTCCGGAGTCCAGAGTTCGGAGTGGGCGGAGGCGACTGCCCATTTGGGGGGCAATTAAATTGTATCTGGAATTGCCGTGGCAACAACGCAACGCAGCGCGGACTATTGTTATAAATTTTAATTGTGCGCGTTTCGCTGACAATCCAGCAGAGCCAACTCCGAACCGAACCAAACCGAACCGCTGTTATCATCACACGCGGCACATTAATGTCCTGTCGGGGGCATTCCAATTAGGCCACTGCTACTGTTGTTGTACCTCGTCCTGGTCCTGGTCCTGGTTATGGTGCTAAAATAACCCTTGCTTTTGGTTTCTACATTTATTTAGCACTGCGTAAAAGTGCCACACTTCCGCTTCCGCTTCCTCTTCCGCTGCTTTCACCCAGTGTTGCATGCCACAAACTAACGCGAAACTTCCACACAACACGCAGTGCAAAACTTCATTTCTATGTTACTCGCAAGTTTTATAGAATGGAAAAGTTGCGAATAAGTCTAAACAACTTCCCAACTATAGACACTATGGAAACTACGAGCGAAAACTATATCATTAGTTGAGAGCTGACTTTTGATACGTGTGAAAAGTTGGACCAAGACCCCCTGATTAATTAATATCAAAGAGAATTCAATAGCTCGCGGAGTCCATGAGCCAAAATAGAAAGTATATGGAGCTCCGTTTCACCCAAAAACTCATAAACAAAAGTTTCTTTTTCATTCACTTTTTGCAATTTTGAAAATAAAGATATTTAGAGCGAAATTCTCTCTCTCTATTTTATTTTCAAATTAAAACATTGATTTTCAATTCTTTTTAGTAAGTTATTTTGTACTATATATTCGTCAGAATTTTAAAGTTGAAACATAAAAGTGTTTTTCTCGGTCTATACTTTATAAATAAAAAGATTCTTTTCGAACTTTCTTTCTGCAATGTCCGTTTAATGTCTTGCTAAAAGCTCAGTTTCAATATTGATGTTGTAATCATGTTAAATATTTGTTCAAGTGTTTTGTAACAATTGTTACATATTAAATTTCTATAGCCAAAGGATTTTGTGAACCACAGAATAACCTTATTATCGAAATAAAGCTTTACTTCGTTTTGTTTATTGAATTGACATTCTGGCTTTCGAATCAATTTGTTGAATTATTTAGAATAAGAGGAGTCCTCAAGTCAGTAATTCAATTGTATTCAATTTTCATTACAATCATAAAATCGTTGTGCTGCACTTTGACATTGTTTCGGGAACGAAATTTGAGTGTCTAGTAGAAAGCTATGCTTGCATCTGATTTTATTGCATAGCTAAAATGATATTAAGGACTATTTGCATGCACAAGTTTGACACAAATGGAAGGCAGTCGTCTAAGACAAACCCCAGCCAGGATTCCATTTCACAAAATCTTCTTTGCTGTCAAATAAAAAAATATCCGCAGCTAGCAATCGGCAAAAGAAAAAACCACAAGGCTTATGTAAAATGCAGTTTTTTATCTAGTAACCAAGCCCTCGACAGAAGATCCCTATTCTCCACAATCCCTTCCTTTTACAAACAAATAGAGAGAAAAATGCAAAAATGAGCAAAACGAGACGACAAATGGAGAACTTTTCAACCAAACTGTGCGTAGAAAATGCGAAAGTGCACAAAAAAAATCTTGTTTTTCGTTTATTTGTTGGTATTATTTTTTTTTTCTTTGCGCTCTGGGGTCAGCAAAACTAAAACTCAAACTCCAACTGCGACAGAGAAAGCGCAAATGGAAGAGGAGATTGTTGGTCAAAAGAAAAACTAAAAAAAAGCGAGCAAAAGAGAAAAACAAACAACAATTTGCGGAAGGAAACTAACTTTAAATCGCTTTAGTTGCCGGTTTATTTATTTAAGTTCTAATGCCTAAGCTGTATGCTAATGAAACCACTGTGCACACACACACAGACACAGACACACAGAATCATCGCCCACTCACACATATTCCCAGAGCGAACATTTGTTGATAATTTCGTTGGTTTGTTCCTTCCTCCATCTGCTCCTCCCCTTTAAGCTTCTGACAGTTAAAATAGCTGACACCTGTTTGTGGCAATCTTATAGCCAGCATCTTTAGGCCCGTCCACCTGCTTAGAATTACTGCCTCATATAATTCAACTGTCCTCAGCAGCATCTCGACACTTTCTACCTTGAAAGTGTTATTATTCTGGGAATACCTGCAGCAAGTTAAATGTCCTCGAGGGCAACTTACAGTTTGGCACTAAGTTTAACATTAAGTTTTAAGTTTATGAGAATTGTGTGGATAATCGTCTTTAAGAATAAGGCTAAAAATTCATCAAGTCAAAAAAATAAATACATATTCATCAGAACAGATAAAAAATAAATAAAATAAATAAATAATATTAATAAAAAAAAGTAAAAAAAATGTAATAAAATAAATAAAATAAAAATTAAATAAGTTCTATCGTTCTTTTTATAGCACGGAACCTTAAGCGCCGTTAGGACTTGATTTAAAGCTAGATTCTTAGTAATACTTCTATGCACATATTTGTAATACAACATGAAAATATCTTAAGCAAGGGTGTTTATTTGCCTGAACACACATTGTAATTACCCCCAAGGGTGCAGCTAACATACCATAAAAGCGTTATAGAAAGCACTTGGAGTACATTGCAATTACTTTAGTGTATGCTTTGTTGCCTCTCCAATTGGGTAATTAGTCGACAAGTGTTGGGTCATTTCGAGTGCTGGCCAATAGGTAAAACCCATAAAGTGCAAATCATGCCATTTCAATTGCAATTTGAGCTGTGAAATCGACCGAATAAAAGCTTAAAATTCCCTAGCACAAAAATAACTTTAAGTTTACCAAGTAATTTGCGAATTTACGGATAACTTCGTCGGAGACAGCAATCAAAATCAGAATCGAAATCGAAAAAAGAAGTTCGCACAGTTGCTGAGAAATCTCAACTCAATGCAATTTCACATGTTTTTCTCCTTTTTGCACAAAAACTTTTCCTCATTCTACTTATGAATGACAAGGGAAAGCATAACAGAAAGTAATAATAAGCAGTGCTAAGAGACACCCTACAGTTGAAGATTATATTGGGTGTATAATAAAAGTCAAATGGAGAATAAGATTTGAAGGAAATGAAAGCTTTAATATAAGTTATTAAATTTACAATTCGATTAAAAGGGGATGCAAACTTTATCTACTTCTAAGATAAGTGCATTCATAATCCTGACCTGATTATACCCCATTGACACATTACTATATTTACTGTGTATAGATAGTGCATGTTACATACATAACATATCGTTTATTTTATGATAGCAAACTTTTATTTAATAAATATTAAAATAGAATTTTGCAGTTATGAAACTGATTCAAGTACGAGTGTCCTTGATGACATTCAGTGCAGGATATTCACATGTAAATACCGTTATTTACATGGAATTTACCTAATCAGAATTAATGATAGTTCAATACGATTTAAAGCAAAATATAAACATGAAAATTGAATGAGTTTAGAGCCATGGAACAGCTGCTGTTTGCATGTGAGTTTGGTTGTATTAATATTTGATCGGGGATTAAATACTATAAAACACATATCGCACAATTGGAAAAGGCCTTCAGCGAGCTCACTACGCCTGACAGCTGTTAAGGGAATTTGTTTGTGTTGTTATTTCGAATTTGCGTATCCAGAATTAATAATAAAAACACAGACACATTTAGGCAATATTTAGCATTTGCTTATCTAGCAATTTAATTTAATTGATATCCATGAAATCAATTAAAATTTTAATTGATACAGGCAGTCATTGAATAATCGGACATAGTTCTTAGAAACAAGTGTTTTATGCAACAACAAAATAGCAAAACAGACACAAGTCTTTAAGCTTATTACTCATACGCCATGTTGCCTGCCACTTGAATTGTCAAAATTCTCAATTTGCTGCTTTCGTTTTCGGTTTCAATCACAGCCAATGCTGCTTGTGTGTGATGTCCAGATTATTTTTAGATAAAGGCCACGTTGCACAAGTATCAAAGCCGAAATTACTGATATCCGAAATCGTTCTCAGTGAATGTGTATCTTTCAGCCAAATTTGTCAAAATCAATTTTGAACAGTTTGATGGCTTTAATTTGGCTTAAAACAATTTCGATTTAAACTTAACTTGGTTGTTGATTATGAAAGTTTTTAAGTGCAGGCAAATTATCAAATTGCTTAGAAAATTTGACTGATTGATATCAATTGTATCAGTAGAATATGACAAATGCTTTTTTCTTACTTCTACATGCCTTTATTTTCCACTTAACTTATAGCTACAGACTACGATTTAGAGCTCTTATAAAATATTGAGTCCCAAACAAAAGCTTTATTAAAATCAATGGGCAGATATTAAATATTTTTAATACGCTAACATTTATTTCATACCAAAGAAATACTAATAAAAGCTTCCATTGAGTTCTTCCAGCAGTAACTTAGTTAGATATATTTATTTACAGCCCTTAAATCAAAGCCCAGAATTATTAATAGCCTTCGTAAATCAGTAATTCACTAAACTGTATGCCCAATAATCAAATATAAAATACATAATTTATGTGAAGCAAAGCAAACTAAAGTGATGTAATATATTATAAATTGCAAATTTAAGTTTAATGTTTAGTTTAACCCAATAATGATAGCTTGAAGATATTTGCTGCTATCAACACATTTTTCGTTTTAATCAATAATTATTAATATGGCGATTGCCTGGTCCTGGCCCTGGTCTTGGTCATAGTAATCCGATTAGCTGCCGGCCAATGGCAGCAAATCAAAATCATTCGAAGTAACAAATTGGATTCGTGAGGTCCCAAAAGCACCTTTAGGAACATCGATCAAATGCTGGGCAGCCTCTGCTGCCAGCGACAACTCAATGGTTCTCATAAATTTCACAATTTGTCGTACACACAATTATGGTACGCACTGTGTTGGCTTCTATGCTTTAACTATCTCGCTCGCTCTCTCTTTCCCTGCCTTTGTCAGCCCACCCACAGAGCGTGAACAATGGCCACGGGCAGCAACAATGAAGCTGGCGCCAAACTAGCGCCAAATTATCAACCGTACACCCAACGGAATCTAGGGTGACCAGACTTGCCATAGAGCAGGCCATAACTCAGCCGCAACTTACCGTTTGAAAGCTTTAGCAAGTATTTGCTTCTCGTTCACATTGCTGGTCGTTATTATAACTGTTTCGGGCTGTGGCTGTGACTTGGATTTGCTATTGCCTCCTCCTCCTCCTCCTCCAGCTGCTCCAGCACTTACTTTTCCTCCTACTCCTCCTCCTCCGCCATCTCTTTTTCCTCCTCCTACCTCATTAGCAGACATCGGTTGCACTTTTTGATGCTCCTCCTTCTTCTTGGTTTGAGCATTTTCCAAATCCAAACTATTTTGCTTTTGCTTCAGCTTTTGCAGTTGTTGTTTTTGCTGTGGTTGCTCCAGTTCCTGGTCGCGATTATTGGCCGTAGACTTGGCCATAGCTTGGGCCTGGTCAACTGTGCTCTGCTGTTGTTGCTGCTGTTGTTGTTGTTGTTGTTGTTGCTGCTGTTGTTGTTGTTGTTGCTGTTGCAGCTTGTGGCTGGTGCTGTGCAATATGAGGCCAATGAAAAACATATAAAACAAAATGGCGCACAGTGTTGAGCAGCGCAACCAGCGGAAGCTTTTGCTCAGCTTGTTAACGAAAGTCATTTTGTGGCCGGCAGCGAGCATTGGATTTTATATTGGCCCGCACTCCACAGCCTCCCACTCCCACTCCTGCTCCTTCCTCTTCCTCCTCTTCCACAACGTTGTGTGTAATTTGATGAAATTTCTGTTGCCTGCTTTTCCCGTTGATTATCCTCGCCTCTCTCCGTTCGTCGTCACGTTCACAGGCGATTCCTGTTGCAGTTGTTGTAATTGTACATTAATTGACTTTTATGTGTGTGTGTAAGTGTGTGCGTGTGTGTCTGTGTACATCCGTGTGTGCGTGTGTGTGTGTGCAGCGATGCAGTCAACGTTGCTAAACTCGCTTATTGCTTCCTTCAACTTTGACACGCCCATACGCCCACAAATTTCAGTTGTTACAAACTGTTTCCTCCTCCGTATCCTCCTCCTGCTGCAATTGCTTGTTAACCTCTAATACCAATTTGATGCTCTCTCTTTGTTGCCGCATGCTCCATTTCCGTCCATTTGCTTTTAACGCGATTTTACATGATTGTTACACGCGTTTCCATTATCCTGTTCACAGACTGCACCAACTGAGGACGAGAATAAAGTTAAACAGCACTTTTTAGTAACATTTGAAGAATGCAATTTATTTTAAGATAATTAACTATGTCGAAATACTTTGTAGAACCCTGTTCCGATGAATAATTACGACCAAGCGCGTATTTTAGTCACTTGATTTAAATTCTTTTTATAGTAGAAATTACAAAATATAAATTACTTCTCGACTCTAATTAGAAAATAAAAAAAATTGTTGCAGTTCTTTAATCAAAATTAAAGACGAATTAAGAAAAACTAAAAAAAAAGTATTTTAGTATTTTTGAACTTTTAAATAAAATTTAAGAATATAAATCCTAATGATATTGCCTTAAACTGCCTTAAACTTTATTAAATCTTTAAGCTAAAAAAGAACCATTAATGAATTTCTCTCTATATATCTAGATAAGCATCAGTATATCTGAATACTTTTAATCATCACTAAGTCATTAGTTTATTTACAAGCTTCAACTTTAGTTATCCATTAGAGCTTTCAATTACTTTTTGTGGCTTAACCTACTAATTGGTCCCTACTGTTTGCTCATTGCAATGCCTCTGGGCTCATCCATTAAGAGACCAAAAGGCGAACTATAAAAGAGCATAATTCACTGTTGTTGCCTTACTTATACTTGGCTGAAGATTTGTTTTGCGAAATGAAAGAGCCATGGGACATTCATTAAACAGGGCCACAATAATGACTGACATTACGACCCGTACTAAAAATCAGTCGTAAAACGGATAAGATGAGATGCGCTGTTTTTTCTGAAGGCTAAGACATAAAATGCCTAACAGAAAATGAGTTTCCCAGGACGAGATCTGAGTTTACTGATGCTGCATAAATAATGAATTTTGGCTAAAGAGATACATTTACTTAAATACTACAAATCAACATGTAAAAGGTGTTTTTATTATGTGGGGGAAACAAGAGGAATTATATGATTTTTTGAAGATATGAAATGTATCTTATAGATAAAAACTGGCAACTGATATATAATCACAAGTAATTAATACGCATACAAATTCAACTTTAAATTAACACTTTTTCAGTACACTCTTTTTTTTATGAGTGTAGGAATTCATTAATTCACATTAACACAGATTCACTCATGCAATGTTGACGTAATAAATGCATCCACTTTCGATTTCATTAACATACTCCTATCCCTCTCTCTTTCTCTCTCCCACAAAGGCAATCAACTTGTATTGACTCACTTTTGAGTTGACTAACTGTCTCAATTTATATATGTTTTTTTGATTGTGTTGTCTTACTATTTACAGTTATTGCTTTCAAATTTGCCTCAGCTCTTTTTGTTGCTTTAGTTGTTGTTGTCTCGCTCTTTTAGCGCTTTTGTTGCGCGCCGTTTACTTTTGTTTTCGCTTCGCCTGGGTTCGTTTCGTTTCGTCTGTCGTCGTTGTTGTCTTTTATTGCTTCACACAAACCAGTTGAACATCTTTTCAGTCATCTTTTCGTACTTACATACATATGCATGTAGATGTACGAGGGTGGGCTGATAAGTCATTGGTCTAAGTAGGAAAAAACTATAATTTTTATCAAAAATAAATGTTTTCAGACAGAATAATTTGTAAATAGAAGGCTGGGTATTTTTGGAAAAATTTTGAATTGATTCCACACCATACTTTCATACATTGCACATTGGGCCAGAATCCCTTTTTTTTGGCATAAAGTCGAAATTTTTTTTCAAATATATCTTGAATTTGACTTAATATATGGAAAGGGCATACATTAGGTATATCGAATCAATTAAAAAAAATTTTAGGTGGCAACGTTGTAAATTTGCCGCGCTAGCAAAGTCAGATGTTTTGTCAGCGGACTTTCAGCCGAAATTGGCGGGATGCTTTTACTCAACTTTGCGCTTCTGCTGTGACGACCCAACTGTCCAAATCTTTGTTGATAATATGGAAAATAAAGGTCAATGTATGCCAAATACAATTATTGTTAAGTTATTCGAAATATATGTTCCATGTTGTAGTTGTGAATTGTCTATGTTATGTCTAATTTTAGAAAAAAAAACTAACCGAAGTGCTCGTGTACCGTGGAGTAAAAACCTAATTTCTGCCACTTTCTGCCAAAAAGTAATTATGCAAATGTTTACTCTTAACTGTGATCTTAAACTTGTCATTAATACTTTTTGCACAATTTTGCTTATTCTCTTTAAAAACACATGTTGAAACTGTGCTTTTTTGCTAGAAAATCTGATTTTTTTCCGTATTCAGATGAGGAGGGGGGTTAAAGCATGGTCAAATTAAAAAACTAGAAAAATTGTAAATTCTACTTTTGCATGATTAGCAAACATGCGAAGAATAAAATATTTTCCTTTATTTTTAAGTTTATAAAATAATTTTTACTTTTTTAATGAGTAGGAAAAAAGAGGGGGGTAAAGACAAAGTCCAACTAAAAAACAAAAAATATTATAAATTCGACTTCAGTCTAACTAAGATTCATGCCAGATTTCAAGTCCCCATCTTTACTTTTGGATTTTATAAAAGTATATTACACATATTTCTCATAGTCAAATGGGGAGGGGGAGACGAAGGCGTGGTCCAAATCAAAAAAAAAAATAAATCCAAAATTCTAAATTTGTCTAAGTAAGGTTCATGCAAAATTTCAAGTCTTTAGCTTTACAATTAGACTTTATGCCAAAAAAAAGGGATTCTGGCCCAATGTGCATTGCTAAGCTTTAAAAATCTTAGGATTAATCTGTGAAAAATGGTATTTAAAAAGCCTTGAATATAGTAATGATATTTAATAAAGAAAATTTATTGAAAAGTGCATTTATTTTCACTCAACGAAGTGGTCTTTTTCGAATAACTTATGAGTGCACCCTCGTTTGCATGCTGAAAAGCTCTCACACTCCAAATGGCCAAAAGCTCTCACACCAAGAGACTGTGTCGCAGCTGTTTACTGTTTGCCATTTGTTGCTGTTGCTTCTATTGCGTGTACACAATACATACATATATTTTGTCATTTTATTAACTGTTCATGCTGCTTTTGTTTTATGTCTCTGTGAACTTTTGCTGCTTATTAGTAGCCAGTGTTGTAATGAAACAGATGGCAAGCAACGAGCAGGACACAAGTCGAGGCAAAAAGTTGGCAATAAATTTTTAATATCATTTATGTTCAGTTGAGAACGCGTTGCGTCGCGTCGCGTCGCTTATAAAAAGTAAAAAGATTCTTAATGAATTTCCTTCATATCGCAAAATCTAATCCAATTAGCAAGTTTATAAGCCCTCGCCCTGAGGGAATGAGCCAAGTGGATTTTCTGTCTGCTCGAGTTGCTGCTCATTAAAAGTGTCCCTGATAAAATGTTACAGTGATTCATTTCGCGAACCCCCCCCTACATATATATATATATAAGTATGTATTGCTTTCTCGCTCGCTCTCTCTCATTCGCCGCCCACTCGCCCACTTTGCTGTCCAGATAGTGTCAATTTCAATAAAAATTGATGATGAAGCAAAGTGCATGAAGCAAAAAATGCGTTAAACTTTATTGCACAAGTTTGTAACTAGAACGGTTGACGGAAATGGGTGGGGTGGGGTGGAGGGGGGTGGAATGAGATTCCTTCTGGTGTAAAACAAGAAGAATGTGGAATAGGAGAAGAACGAAATGCCTGCAGCAACATCGATAAGCACGCAGCTTGGCCAACTTTAAAGATTTGATTTGCAAAGCTCTCGTCTCCCTATGTATCTTTATGCGGCTGGACATGAATGGATAAAGTTGCTACTCGAGTCCGGCTCAATAACAAATGGATTGGATGAATGGATGCAATGGCGTTGATGATGAAATTAAATGTTTGCTATCCTCTTGATAGATCTCACTCGACTTATCTCCCTCTCTTTCACTTTACCATTCAGAAGCCACTAAGCAAAGAGCAATTGGAAATAAGGATAGCACGCTGCCTTTTTATTGTCATCAATTTGAAGCCCTACTATCTTTAGCTGATGAAAAAATAGATGTTTAAATCAAATTTCTTGATTTTATTTTGGTATTATTTAAGAAATACTTAATTATGTTATTGTAATGTAGCGAATAATTTCTCCTTCTTTAACACAATTTTTGCTAAATATCAGTTAGAAAATTTAAATCTAAAAAGAATACTTGAACTTTTGAAAGAAGAGTGTTTGAATTTGACAGGCAAATGAAAATGAGGATGCAAATGAAGGCTGATTATGGGCATACGCACATTGCTGATAATTATAATTTAACTTTTAATTGACTTTAAATTCCTAAAAGTAACCCAAAACAAAACAAAAACCTAGATAGACCTTAATATCAATTAAGCACAATTTGCCTTTCTGCTAAATTGTGTACTCGGCATTTTGTGAATACCATAGGATTGGGTGGAATTTAATATTCCTGGCAGGAATTCAGAATCAAATTCCACATAACAGCTATTTTGGTTATTTATGAAATTAAATTTTGCTCTGAGTGAATTCCTTGCTGGCCTTTTGCATTTCGAATTGGTTTTACCCTGGTAATCCTTGTAGCATTTTATGAGGCTAATCAACTTTTGAGCTGACCGCACGACCAGTTGGGGGCCTCTTGATGTGTGCAAACTGCACTCAATCAGTTCAACTCAAAGCAAACAAGCTACGAGTACAAAAACAAAACAAACAACAACAACCACAACAGCAGCAATAACAAGATTCCTCCCTATAAATAGAGCGAAAACAGAGAATGAGCTGCAACCAAAAAATGCTGGCAAATAAGTTGATTTGTTTGTTGTTTGTGCATACAGAATGAAAATGCTGAAAAAGCGCAATGCAAATACCAGACAAGAGGCACAGAGAGAGAGAGAGAGAAATAGTAGATGGAGGACGAGATAGATAGAGACATAATAGACCGAAGGATCCAGCTGACTGCCTACCTGCCTGCCTAGAATCAACAGCGTACGGGTATTTAAAAAACAAAGCTTGTTTGTCTAACGGCGCTCACATGACGTATACGCAACGTGCAAGTTAAATTACAATGGCAGGCAGGCAGGCAGCAGCAGCAGGTGTGTGCACCTGGAGTATGAGAGTGACATAGCATGCAACAACAAACAAGCACACAAACACACACGCATACACACGCACTGAACTCACCTCAGTCATGGCCAAAACATACGCATAGTGAGGGCAAGCCACATGAGTTGGTCCTTAAAATAAAAGCGTGGCAAATGCACAACAAAACTTTGCGTGCACTTCAAGTACATAGACATGCACACACACTCCCTACTTATTCACACGGATTTACGCATATATTATTAGACAGCTGACCGCATTTAAAATACCCTGCACAAAGTTATTTAAATTTTTAAAAAACCAAAACATAGTTTGAATTTTTGTAATTGCACATGATTTGACGATTAAATATATTATTTAAAAATCAAGTTTATATAACTTATAAACAATATACCCGCTTGCATAGGCCATACAGGGTATATTTCCTCACGCAAATTAAAATCCTTCCCCACATCAACTAATGACACCCCTTACTACATTGCATTTGACAACTCCATGGCGTGCCATCATGCCCTTCCCTCCAGCTGCTCAAGTGCTGGGTATTTATACACACACCCAACCAGCTGAGGTGCTATGGAAATACAACTAAGTGAAAGCTGCAGGTTAGACATTTGCACTTGTCGCCCCGTTTTATTGTTGCTGCTGCCACCGCAGCTGCCTGTCAGGACAACATCGCAACCCCTTCAGCTTGGCAGCCCCATATATGCCCTCTACCTGTTTCTGATGCCGTTTTTTATATCATTTACACGTTGAATGTTGTGTGCTCGTACTCGTACGTTGTGTAGTCGACACATTTCAAGGGAAAGTAAAGCAAAAAAAAAGGGATAGCAAATGTTGCTGCTAACGTTTAAGGGCAACTATTTGCACGTTGCAACCCCAGAATATAATAATAAAAAAATTACAAGAAATTGAAATGTAAGGACTCTGAAGTAACAATCTTGATACACCTTCATAGATTCTTGGGAATGCTTAGAGAGAACTTTCCCTTCATGTAACTGCTAGAGTTATAACGTTAATTTGTGGTAGAACTTGAGATCATTCTCTCTTACTCTACATGCCAAGAAAATAAAATGGAATTGGAGCGTTGCCATTTTGTTATGTGGTTACACAATGCCAAACACATTTTGCATCTATTTATCAGCTTGTCAAGCAACTTTTACTTACACTTTCTTAGTGTCGTTTTATTGATTATATATATATTAAATATTGAACATGTGATTTTTATTATAGCTTTTTACCAATTCGTGACATTGATATATTGCTCGTCTAAAGTTGTAGCCAAAATCTAACAACTTAACAGCGAAAGAAAAAGTTTCATTTCCTTTAAACAAATCAATCATTTTGACACCAACATAAATCTAGACAAATTAAGAATTATGCAATAGTTAAAAAATTTTCCACTTCAATCACTTTTAAAACTTTGTACTAAGACCAGATTAATACTTTTCTTAATTAAAGCAACAAAAATACTTTTCAATAAAATATGGGAAATTAGATAATGTAATATTAATATAATCAATTTAATGTAATTAAATAATCATTGCAATTAAATTTTTAGGAAATATTTAAGAATTATGCAATAGTTAAAAGATTTTCAACTTCAATCACATTTAAAACTTTGTACTAAGACCAGATTAACACTTTTCTTAATTAAAGCAAAAATACTTTTCAATAAAATATGGGGAATTAGATAATGTAATATTAATATAATCAATTTAATGTAATTAAATAATCATTGCAAATATATTTTTAGGAAATATTTATATTTTTATAATAGTTCGTCGGCAATGGCTAATATAAGCAATGTTAAAATATATTAGCTCAAAAAAAGTTATATTTTAGTTTTGGGCTACATGTCAGATACATTTCTACCTAACATACCTCAGCAATTCAAGGAAAAATAAATACAATCAAAACATCTTGTTTTGCATTTAATAATTTTTCTAGTCACTGACTCAGATTCAACTTGCTCTTTAACTAAACTAACACTGCAGGGTAAATTGGTTGCTTCTGTTTGGCCCTATACATGCATATTCATGTGTAATTCCTGTGTTAAGCGGACTTGAACAATTGTGGCATGCGGCGTATGCGTAACATGCTGGTCATATGATTGGACAATTAGGCGTATG
Organism: Drosophila recens; assembly: GCA_037043495.1. NCBI lineage: Eukaryota > Metazoa > Arthropoda > Insecta > Diptera > Drosophilidae > Drosophila > Drosophila recens. Next base: position 259,502 of record JBAMBJ010004558.1, read on the forward strand.
ATTAATATTGATCGAAATGTTTTTGTGGCCCACAGCACACGGGCAATCAGAAATTCATTTGCATCTACCCCTAAAGATAAAACCTTTCATTCACCTGCTCGTTGCAATTATAATTTAACCCACATTCACAGTGCTCCCTACCCCTTCCTCTGTCCCCGTTGCCAAGCAACAGTTCTGAACATGGACAATGCAACATGACGCAGTTTACACTATGATTATGTTACTTGTCAAAATTTTCATTGCAGATTGAACAAAAGGCTACAGAAAAAAAAAACTCATGATTGGTTCAACCGGTTCACAACCTTTCTGTCTCACTCGCTTAAACGATTTCTTTGCTCCGTCTCTTTCTAAGGCAATCATGGGTATTGAATGCATGATTTAGAGCCCAGCAACAACTGTATTTGAGACTCAAAGCTGCATTTCGCACTAGCGCTGGTTACGTGTCGTGTTTCAATTCAATTTTCTCGTGTAACACGATGCTAAAAAAATATAATGATAATAAACACAGCTGACATATGATATTTGTTTAGTAATGTAAATAATAATGTAAGGAAAGAAATGAACTTCAGACTAAGTAATAAATGAAATAAATGCATTTGTAATTTAATATCTTAATTTTTTATACCTAGCTAGAAATTTTAATTTCTAAATAGCTAAAAGAAATTAATAGAATTATCTTTATTTATTTTATGACATATTTACAATATAACAGAGTTATTTTACAATGTCAGCACAATGGAAACTTTTTAATTGATTCTTCGTAGTTTGTTTGGCTTAAAATCCAGACAATCCAAACAGAAAGATATTCGAAAACTAAATAATAACAAAGATTTCAAATATTTATTTAAGCAATGAAAACGTAGAATAAGAATTAATTGCAACAATGTTTGGACAGCGGACACTCGCACATCTCTAACTGAAACGGAGACTTAAAAACTTAAACCCGATCACTATTGTCGTTTTGCCAGTTTTTGTTTATTCGCAACGGCATAAAAAGTGAAAGTGCACACTTGGGGCTGGCACACAAAAACATACGTGTGTGTTGCTATGTATGTGTGTGTGTGTGTGTGTGAACCGGCATTTAAACGTAACAGATACTTGAGCTCTGACAGACACCATGGAAATGTCAGACCGACTGTGGGGCAAGTCAAGCCTCGTGTTATGCATGGAACAACAACATTGCTAGACCTTCATGAATGAATGACTGTAACTACAACAGCACACATCTGTATGTGTGTGTTTGTTTGGGCATGTGTGTGTATGTGTTTTGTGTCTAACAATGGAGCATGCAGCAGTGCAACAAAATGCATGAATAAGCAACAACTCAATTTGAATAAAGCAACAGCAGCGACGCCTGCAGAAGTCAGCCGGGTATTTTATGAGGCATTTGCGGAACTTTGGACAACATAGCCCAGCATATAGTATAGCCCAGCAATTCTCTCACTGATTCATAAATAACTATAAATCTACGAATATACAAACATACGAATATGTTAGCGCTTCGAGTGTTTTTCCAAGCAGAAACAAATGATTCAACATAACAAAACCATACGAATACTGTATCCATTTTCCGCAGTGCAAGAATAAATAACAAAAACAGAAAGTTCGATCGAGAGGAAAGCTCGACTTTTAGATACCTTACAAGTCAATCAAATCACAATACAAACTTCAAACTCTTGACATTTTTTGCTTAAAAGGTATTTAGAATACATTCTAATTGTGATACTATTTATTGAAGAAAGATATAATATTAATGACACAGAAATGTCGGTAATTTAATTTTTCAAAAATATTTGAGTAAAAACTAAAATTGGTTGCCATAAATTTATTATAAATTATTAACTGTTGGTATATTTGATACAAAAAATAGACTCTTTTAAAATATGGCTTTTGTTTATTTACTCAACTGAAGAATGTATTAAATTTAAATAATTTTGACATTTGAGCACAATCAATTTCTATTTACAGCTATCAATGTAATCCAAAAGTATCATAAACTTTGTATATTTTTTAAACTAATTATACTCTGTTTATCAGTTTTATAGATACAGGGTATTACTATTTTTGTACTATTGTGCAGTTCAACAAAAACAAGATATAGAATTATAAATATTTGATTTATTTAATATTTGTTTACTGTAAGTAAACAAATTTAATTATTTAATTTGGACAATCGCTTTGTTCTAAAACCCCAATTTTTAGTTATCATTACAATATACATTTTTAAACAATAAAAATTATATTTAAAAAAAAAACGTTTAACTAAAATATACAAATAGCTGACTGCTGACGGAATACCAAATTTAAATACGTTCCTGTCCCGAAATAGTTAATTGTGTTTTTTCATTGCCTTTCCTAGGGCTTTCCTAAATATCCCGAGGGCTCTGAATACCGACCGAAAGTCGAATAATTTTATTTTGTTCATCGTAATAATGAAAATATTAAGCGACTTTTTAGAAAAGTACTCAACTTGGGAGTGCTCGACTTAGACCATTGCCATTCTAAAGACTGAAAACTTAACCGTTGTGGAATTTTGAATTCAAATGAACAAATGCTAATCCCAATAAAACGAAAAAATATAGAATTTTTACAGCTACGATATTTAAAATTGACATTTACTTCCAATAACTGCAGTATACTTTTATTGATCGAAATTTATTTCATTATGATGAAGCGAATAATGTTTTCCACAGTCAGGAAATCTCTTTCTTTTATTTTTTTGTTGTTTCTTTTGTTATTAACTTCAAAAATGGATTTTCGCGATGACTTGAGTATTTGCAGAGCACACAAATGCAAATGAATAAGGGAAAGCACTTAGTGAATAGCGGCCCCGAGGGTAGATAGAGATATTGTACAAATGCACAATATACTTAGTATAGTTTGTATACTTGTGAGAAAAACTAGCTACTTTGGATCAAACTAAATATTGGCAGACACAAAGAGGAACACACACACACACTGACAAAGTAGTAGTCAGTTGATATAGTACATAGTATCAACTATAGCGCCTAAGCGGTAGGAGTTGGAATAGGGGGCGGGGGCGGGGGCGGGGCGTGGATTGCAACAGAAATGACAAACGTACTTTTGATAGACTTGTTGACGACAAGCTCTGGCACTTGGCAGCTGTCAGTTACAGCCAAAGAGGACGACGTCTGTCCTCTGTGTGTGTGTGTGTGTGAGTGTGTTTGTGTGTGCGTGTTGGCGCCTGCTTGTTAGCATGTCTGTGTTGGTGTGAGTGTGTGCGTGTGTGTGTGTGTGTGTGTGTAGTACATGTGCGAGTTACGGACCAAGGCACATTTCAGTTACACTTTTTGTTGTATTTTGTTGTTGTTTTTTTTTTCTTTTTTTTTTGGCATTAATATATAATGGCAAAAATCAATACACATCATGTTTGTCGAATTGCCGCAAAAACAGTTCATGCACAATAATCGTATATTTTTTGTGGTTCAATCATGGTAATTGCAATTACATGTTTGTTGCAATTAATTTGTTATGTTTATTATGCCCAAATGCGCGTGGTTGCGGCAACTGCACCATTAACAGCACTAACACCCATACTCACACTCACACACACCACACTCACACAACAACATTCCCTTATATTATAAATATAATAAAAAAAAATATACTACAACACCAACAACAACATTGTTACTACCAGTTATTGCACTCACTTTGGTTTGTTTTGCTTTTTTACGCGCGCGTTGGAGTTGGAGACGATGACGATGACGAATATTTAACGTGTTTTTTGCTTCATTCACTGGCCGACAACACGTCCTACCGACAACAGCGACGCTTACGTACTAACTAACTACAATACTATGCAATTTACGCGCTGTGTTTTGGCCAACCGAAGCCGAAGTTAACACGAGCCGAAGCGAGCCGAGTGACGACATTGAAAGCGAAACTTTAACTTTGTCGGAATGGTAGAGAGGTGTAGAAATGGGAGTAAGCGAGATAGAGACAGAAGTAGCCCATAAGCCAAGCATAGATTAAGACTATTCTTTAATTATTTGTAAATAAAAACCTAGCCAAATTCCATTTATTGTGCTATCAAATTCTAAAATAAAAACAAAGCAAACACAGACACTCAAACCTTTTAGGTATATGAACTAATTTTAAATATTCCTTTTAGTGGAAAGAATAATTTTAAAATGGATTTAAAAACGGGTACGTTATGTTTTGCGCTTTCAGTGTTGGTTAACGCTCAAATTGATAACTTGGTTAATCGATAGTATATCGACAACAGTTGGTATTTTTTTTGGTATTAAGTGTCATAATTTAGCGTTAATTTTGCACAAGTAGTTCATGCAAAGTTTTTGTTGTGCGTTCTACAATGAAAAATGTGAAATTCGTTTAAAAACATAATAATAACATGATTTTTGGTACATCATCTTGATTTAAATTATGCCTGTGTAATGCTAGAAAACATTTCTTTGTGTGTCATCAAAATCGAAATCGATTTGGAAGCCAGCGCAGGTAAAAATGCCCTCGCCCTCAAAAACCCCAAACAACAACAGACAAAGAAAATGATGTGAAAATTGAATTTGTACGTAATTTGCATTCTGTCAACGCAGAGTCTGAAGGCGCCGTTTCCTCGGAGCACCCAACCAATCCGCGTGTGCAAAAGGAGCGCGAACGGGATCGCGGACTGCGTCAAACTCGCGACATTGTCATCGAGACCTATACGAATCAACGTTGGACACACGAATTGAGCACGGATCCAGAGATTGAGAGCAGCAACAAGATGAACTGGGCTGCTGCTCTGCAGGGGCAGCACACGAACAGCCCCTCCGCGGGCAGTTCCCGTGAGACGACGCCACGCAGTGGTGGCGATGACTCACAGGCGCAGGGAGCAGCCTCGAATTTCCCCAAGGAAATCGGCTACTTCTCGGGCAATCCCATTGTCGAGGTGACCAAGGGCATCATACATCTGTACAAGAAGAAGTGAGTATACCCGTACTGATCCATCAGATGTTTTTTTGATTAATTTCGTATATTATATAGTGAACGCAAGGCCATCAAGGAGGCGCCATCGAATCAACTTTGTCTGCTGGCCGTGCCGGCGACTTTGAACTGCCACGATTTGCTCAACTTTATTGCGCCCTGTCATGCCGAGATCAGGCACGTGCGCATCGTGCGCGATGGCAGTCCCAATCAGTTTATGGTGCTGCTGGAGTAAGTGCATCTGTTGAGCATAAGCAGCAGCTTCCTTTTGACCACTTGATCTCTACAACAGATTCCGTTCCAATGAAGCGGCGCTGGAATTCTATAAATCGTACAATGGCATTGCGTACAACTCACTGGAGCCGGACTCACTGTGTCACGCTGTCTGGGTGTCGGAGGTGGAGCGTGGAGAGAATGGTCTGCCGCCGCTGGGACACACTGAGCTGCCCACGTGTCCCGTGTGCCTGGAGCGCATGGACGAGAGCGTCGATGGCGTCCTAACCATTCTGTGCAATCACGCCTTCCACGCCAGCTGCTTGATGAAATGGGGCGACTCCACCTGTCCGGTGTGCCGTCACGTGCAGACGCCCGAGCTGGTCGAGGACTCGGTGTGCATGGAGTGCGAGGGCACCGACTCGCTGTGGATATGCCTGATCTGTGGCCACGTCGGCTGCGGTCGCTATCAGGGTGGTCATGCGGCAGCTCACTACCGTGCCACCAATCACACCTTTGCCATGCAGCTGGGCACCTCGAGTGTCTGGGATTATGCCGGCGACAACTTTGTGCATCGCCTGTTCCAAAACAAATCGGATGGCAAGCTGGTTGCCTCCCAAACGGAGAAGGATGAGCGCGAAGAGAAGATCGACTCGATGCAAATGGAGTTCACATATTTGCTAACCTCGCAGCTGGACACGCAGCGCAAGTACTACGAGGAGCGCATGGAGCGACTGGAGCAGGAGTGGCAGAGCTTTAAGACCACTGCAAATGAAAGCAAGTCAGAGATGAACGAGCTCCAGCAGCAGCAACAGTCTATGCAGAAGGAGAAGCAGAATCTGGAACGGAAACTGGCTCACCATACAACCAAGTATTATACTTGATTTATCCAATAACAATGACATCTCTTATATATCTTTCCCTTTTATAGGCTCAAGGAAATGCAAAAGCAACTGACCGAGGAGCGTGAGCTATCAAAGGCCTTGCAGAACAATCAAAGCTCCTGGCACCTCAAATACAAGAACCTGGAGCAGCAGTACAACGAGTTCAAGCACAATCACGACAAAGAAGTCACCGATCTGCAGGAACAGCTGCGCGATGTCATGTTCTTTCTGGACACCCAACAGAAAATGGCCAACACGGAGATGTCGGGCGCCTCAATCACCGGCGTCAGCGATAAGGAGCCGGAGACCAGCTCCCGGCGTGGCAATCGCCGCAAGAAAAAGGAATAAACAATACAGAAACAAGTCTGCTTTAGTTTAACATTTAAGCGTATTGACTAACACAATAAAATGGTCGTAGCATTCGAAATTCGAATTTAAGTTACAAAGTTGTTTCCAATCGATGTGTCTTTAACCCATGCCAAGTTCACTTATGGATCTGAGAACACAACAACATAAACATTATTAACAACAACTCTATATGTGATTTCCTTTGTGAAGCAAAATGCTTAAGCATAAATGATTTATTTCTGATTTAAGATTAATGTGTACTTAATGCCATATGAATTAGAAAAACCATATTGTGTACTTGTATTGATTAATATATTAATTATGAATAATATTCCTGAGTTTGTTTGTGAAGGGGAAATGGAATTCTTTTAATTGAAATATTTAATTAATGATATAATAGAAATTTTTTTTTTTTTTATTATACTTTTGCTTTTATTTGCTGGATCTTCTCCTTTTCGGGACTAACAGCAAGTTTAAAAATCTTATAATTATAACTTATTTACAGTCTTGACGACTGATTAAGGTCTGGGGGCCCCGATATATTACTGCTATAATAGAAAATTAAAGTAGAAATTAGCAATTTTTTTAGCTCCTTTTTTATTGCCTAACCTAAATTTCAGCAAAACAAAAGTTTATGATTCAAATGTCTGGAAAAAGCACGTAAAATACAGAAAAATTAAACCAGGGACTGCAAATAACAGTTGAGTTTCAAAAAATTTCAGAACAAAAAAGCGTCCTAGAATAGTGGGAAAAACAGACATACATATGTTATTTTTGATCGCCAAACTTGAAAACAGAATAAACTTTTATTTGCAATTTTTATAGATCATATAAATAGGTTTATATATGATGTAGCTTCTTTGGTTCAAAAGATATTTCATTTAATACTTATTTTAAATTTGTATAATAAAAATTGATAAATAAGAGTTATGTGTTATATGTTAGAGATACATTTTTATATAAAAATGTTCTAAAAATCAGCAAAAACCTCTTATTTTTTAATTTTTATAAGAAAAAAAATGATAAGTGTTACGGTCCCTGATTACACTCTAGATTAGATATTAAGTATAAATCAATTAAATATTTTCCGTAATCTCATTTATTTATTTCGAACGCTTAACAAATTAATTTGAATCTCAATTGTGTTTTGAATCATCACTCAACTTTGGGGCAATCAGTGTCACAGTGGAATGTTGGATCCGGCACCTCTTTGTTCTCGGGCTCGTCGTGATCCTGGAATATATCCAGTTTCTCCTTGACCTCCTGTTCGTTGCGCTCGACATTCATGAGATATCCGGCCAAAAATGCGTGCATATCCTGCGGCATGTGAGTGTGCAGCTGGGCCAAGGCGCCGACCAGGACCTTGCCCATCTTGTCTTTGATTTCATCGGCCATGGCATCGACCGAATCGAGATTTTTGCCCTGGGGCAACCAATCGTAGTCCTTGAAGCAACAACACTCGCAATAAGTGGACGGATCGGAATCCTTGAGCAGCTTGAAGAAGGGCTGCAGCTGGGATTCGCACTGCTTCAAGTTGGCCACCTCCTTGACGAATCTCTTGTGCATCTCGCAAATGTCGCGCTCGCAGCGCTGAATGACCATCTGATCCTGGGACAAGGCGGCTGTGCGCTTCACATAATCAATGGTATTCTCGTGGAAGGACTTGAACTTGCACTTCTCCTCGTTGTAGGCCTGCATGCACTGTCTGCCATAGACAATAATGCTATCCCGACGTTGACGGATCTCCTGACATCGCTTGGTATAGAAGTGTTTCACCTCGTCCAGATTGATGATGCGCTTGGTAAATTCCGAAAGATCCTCGTCCACTTCACACACCTGATTCTTATCTGACTTTTTCTTATCCGAGCTGCTTTTGTCAGGCGACTTTTCAATTTTGTTCAGCTCCTCCTTGAGCTCCACCTGCAGATTCCTTAATTCGGTATTCAAGCGCTTCACATCCTGATCATTGCAGATCAACGTGTTCAGCATCTCCCGCAGGCAGTTCTTGTGCGGATTGGGTAACTCCTCTGGACAGGCGGTCAGCATTTTTAAATTAGTATAGAATTGACTCAAATTCACTTATAAGCTACAATATGTTATTAATTTTTTGGAATTGTTGAAATAACTTCAAAGGCTCCTACGGTACATAAACTGAACTGAAAATTCGAGTTCTTTTTCCGAGTTTATGCCTTTAAAAGCTATTTTCGAAATGATCTTTCTCAAGTATTAAGAAATTCTATCGATCTTAGCTAATTTCCTTAAATTTTATTTAATTAAATTACAACATTCATCTATTCCAAAAATATTAAAAAATTCAGTCGTCAAATCTTTGAAACCTGTTTAACTAGAAACTGAATCTTCAGCTACCAAATATTTATTACTCACTCTACCAAAATATATAATTGCCACTTGTGATTGCTTGGTATCCAACTGTTGGCGTTCAATCAATCATATTGTATATATTTCAATACTCTACATGCAAAATAAGCTAATGAAGGGTATAATAAGCAAAAAAAACATTATTGGACTAAGAGATGGCATAAGTAAATAAATTAAATTTATATTTTAGCATATTTCTAGCCACTTTAAATAATAGTAAAATAAATAAAAGCGTTTATTATCATATACATATATAATTAATAAAAAGTATTCTTTTTTTTTGTCTACTCTGAATACTGAAAAGTCAATAAGTGCCTGTTAAGTAATTGAAATGATAAAAATAAAAATAATGATAATAATAAAACAGTAATATTTTAAAACTGTCTACAGGGTATTAAGCAGTCAAGCATATCGTCGCTTGTTTATTTTGCTTACAAGTCAGGCTTTTAAGTGCTGATTTTTCAACCCATTGAAACGCCCCTTTCGAAGTCCGCCTCCGCTGAAAATTAGCCCCCCCTTCAGTTCGCCCTTTTCTTTGTGGTAATTCTCCCAAATGAACTTCATCAGAAATTAATTTTGGCACAAGTTAACCAGTTTGTTGAGAGGTCAGTCAGCTTCAAATTTGGCCAGTCTCGTCGCCGGCTCAACCTGTAATTAAGTAAATTAATTAATTTTAATCTCTGAGAAACAACATTTTTGAGTTAAAAATTCGCAGCTTTCTGCATACATATTAAATGATTGGATTTTTGCCAATTTTTTTTGGCGACTGTATAATTTTTGCATAATTTATTTTCGTTTGCTAATTAATTTTATAGAGTTTGATGGATTTTTATATTGTTATCTTTCGATGTCACATTATTTGATTGATTTTGCCCATTGACTTTGGAATGACCAGAGCATGCTAATTATTCGAAATCGCTGCCAATCCGTTAAAAACGAAATTTCTAAAATATTAGCAAAGATTTGTTATCATCAATAACACTTAAAACAAATATTTTATAGTTTGCTTTAAATAGTTGTTTTTAATGTTTAGTAAGCTAAACTTAAAGTACTATCAAGAGATAGTACTTTTCGGTCTGACCCTTTTCTTATATCTCGATATATTAATTTGAATTGTAAAAGACAGTCCAACTACTACAGCTGCATCTCAAATTCAAATTTTATTTTTCTTCCTAAGGAAATATATTATTATAATTAGAATTATTGAACATGACTAATGAACAAATATTGATTTAAAACTTTCACAATGCGCACAATGCCGTCACAAAGACAAAATATGTAAAATAGATAAACAAATAACAGCCCAAGGCATTGTCAAAAGGAAGATGCGAGCCGAACCAACTCCTAGTTCAATGCTACCCACAGGGTAGGTTCGATCTCATATCCTGAGGCTGACTCCTCGCTTGCATAGATTTGCATAGATTGTGTACCTGAGAAGATACCGGGCAAAAGTCCCTGAGAGAGCACCAAACAGAAGCTCAATATGCATCGATCTATCATTGATATACGCGAATTCATATACCAACATTCATATATATTCACATATATTTCAAAGAATACCTTTTAGCCACCTATTCTTCTCTCGTTGAAATTATTTAAAGCGAAGCTCATTAGAAGAAATACAATTTTCCAGATTCTAAAACTATTTTAAGCCTAACCGAAACCGTAACCCCTAACCGTTAAAAACCGATTGAAATTTAAAACAATAACTGAATCCGTAACCGAAAAAATAGTTCTCATTTGACCAAAACTTTTAAACCAAAACTCCGTACACCGAAATAACCGTTTTATTTTTAAGGGTTAATTTCGGTTTTTCATACATCGGAAGAAAAAAAATATTTTTAATTTTGATTTTTGATCTTAATTTTTATTATGATCACTTTTGAATTTTTATTTGTGATATCCATGAAAAAGCGCAAATAAAATTAATTTGTTAAATGAAATATTAAAATTGTTAAAATGTAATAAAGTATTATATTATGAATATAACTATATTTTTGAAAAAAAAATTTTGTTTGTGATTTGTGTGTATTTCAAAACTGAAACATACAAAAACCGGCTCACCGTTACGAAACCTTTATTCAAAGATTTTGCGTAACCGATAACCGAAAACCTAAATGCGTACATAACCGAAATCGTAACTGAAACCGAAATTTGTTTCGGTTTTTATTTTATTTCTGATTTTAAGCATTAACAGAGTAAATTTAATGTTAATCTTTAGAATACTTAAAATTAAATGCTTATTGAAATTTAAAAACATTTCTTAAATTTATAAAGTTATGAAAATAATTTAAACTATTTATTTTTTGGTTTTAAAATAAAATAGCTATGAACTAATATAATATTTTTTAGGCATCAATAAATGCTACATTTTTAAAGAATTTAAAAAACAAATCAGAAAACTATAAGAAATTGGACGATACCAAAGAGAACTCTATAAAAATGAATTCAAACGCCTATCAAAGCGATGCGCACATAAGGAACTTATTTAAATAATTTGCGTATTTTTCTATTTGAAAGAGCATTTTTTTAAATGAAAAATGATGCTGACCCTGGCGCACCCATGACAAAGGGCATTGATCAAATATGCAAATGGGCCGACTGACGGACGAGCTGGTGAGCGGATGAGTGAGCGGGATGCAGAGATATCCTGTGCGAGGATCTGAATTGCCAACCCTTTTGCTTGCGCCGCTTGCGTCCGATCCGCGAACGTGTTGTGCATAAATTAAGCGTCCTTTATCCTTCATCTTTTGTCAGAGTTCACCCTTTTGGTGAGCGGCTTCTTAAGCACAGCCCGTCCGCATGGAAATGAGGCAAAAAATCCGGATTTTTTTTCTCTAGCTGTCTTCCTTGTGAGTCGTTTCACTATTATCCTTGATCGTCACCCAGGGCTGTGGGTAGTCTTAGACCTAAGAAGAAAAAAAAATCGTGAGAAAATTTCCAGCGCCAAATATTCAAATGAGGCCGCCCGTTGCATACTTCTGGGTAGATTTTTTTTTATTTCTCGCACAAAAAAAAAAATCATCAGGATGCGGCGCATCCTTGCTGCATACGCGGCACATCAGTTTTTTTTTAACCCATTTTTTTAATGCTGCATTTTTTATGCTTGACTACAGCAAAAAGTCGTTTATAATTGGGTTCCTTTTTTCTCTCCTGTGTAGAACGCCTTTTGTACGTACATATGTATATTCAAATGCTGTGTGACAAGTTTTTTTTAATTTTTCGAAAGTTTTTTTCTTTTGAAAGGACGGGTTTGTGTATTGTTAATTCGTTACTGTAAGTTTTTTTTTATTTTTATGGAGTTTCTAAACCTTTTTACAATTGAAACCTTTTTTTTTTTATTCAGTGCTTTTTACTTTTTTAAGCGTGAAAATGTTAATTAAAATTTTTTTAGTGCGTCATTTTGTTTACTCTCAAACAGGATCAAAAATGACGCAGTTTCTCAACGAATTAGTCCAAAACGTGCTTTTGCTTCATTTCAAGACCAGAAAAATAGGCAAAAAATTTAATAAACATTGGTAAATATTAGTAGATGCCTAATGGAAAAATGTCACAAAAAAAGAATAGGTGGGCAAATTGAGTGTAGATTTTGGGGTAATAAATATTTATAAAAAATATGTTAGCATGTATATTATTTGATATGTATCTAAGTTTACTAAATAAAAATAATCTGGTTATTATTAATAAAGTATCCCGTAATTTGAAACAGGGACTAAAATTAACTGTTATTAATACAAATTTCAACAAAAAAATCACAGATAAGGACTAATGCGATTTTTGTTTAAACTAGTACATCAAATTCTTTGTAAAAACAGTAACTCTGCAAACAGCCAATATACTTATATTTGAGATTAACAGAAATAAAAGTCTCTTATATTGAGGAAAATAAGTAAAAGTTTTAAATAACTATTATTTATGAATTAAAAACATATAAGTCTTTAAAGACTTTTATAGTTTGAAATTGTTTATAAAAGTTTTTTTTTAAATATTTTTGCTAATACTCAAGATAAACATTCCAAATAACCTAAATAACATAAAAAGGTATTTTTTTTTTACATTCCCCATAACAGTTTCGGTCCCTGATTTTAATGAATGTGAAATCCTAGGTAACATTTAAATAGGCAAGTAGCCTTTAAATTGTATGTTATTAGTATGAATTTCAAATTTGCTATTTCATGTTTTAGCAATCCGATCAGGTCAGCGGCTATTTATTTATATAAGTACAAGTATCTTGTTAACACTACATATTTAAAATTGTACAAGAGAAATTGAGGGAAATTGAGATTAAATAAGGAAATAGGAATGTTTATCTAATTATCCATGTCTCTTGGGGAAACAAATCCTACAGCCACATCACACACCTGCAACCCCAAACAAATGTTTGATCTTACTCAAGCAGCTGTTGGTGTAAAGAGCTAAAAGTAATGCAAGTATTAACAGTCATTTATATCCTCTCGAAAGATATAGCTTATACTTTTTCAAGAGTTATCATCAATAATGCTGCTAATCAATTTGAAATCACAATAAACCTATAATTAAATATTGGCAAATTTCGCCAGTTGCCAAAATGTAGAAAGCGGCATCCATGACATATCAATCGAAATGATAATCAGATATACAAAACCTCAACAATTAAGTCCATTGTATAAGGTGCACAAAAGATCTGCAAAAATCGAAGGGGTGCAAAAAAACAGCAGAAGAAATAATAATAATAATGGAAAATGGCATTAAATTTCACAATATCGCACCTTATTAGAATCGAACAATGAACTGAACGGCGATGATACACATAGAGTTCTATTGAAGAAAGAAACCAATATGCAAAAATTGAGTTTGGTTGAATAACAAAAAGGCGCACACAGCCAACAAGAAGTTATGGGAAAAACATACACACCTATCCTCCTCGTCTCTATACCCGGAAATCAAACCGAGCTAATCGGAGCACCCCACTCGATATATTGTGTGGCATTGTGTAATAATTTCATAAATAGTTTATCCATAAGAATTGCTGAATGGCCGACTAAATGCTATTGCGAATAGCGCTTGTTCATGGCTCACAATCGGCTTCACACGGAGAAACGATTCGAGCCCGGGTCCTTTTCTTATGCTAAACTCAAGAGTTGAGGGGTAGCACAACCCCCTGAACATTTTAGGGGTAACCAGCTTGATCCTCGATCTTCTGTGTGTGCTGTGTGTTTTGATTATGTCTCGAGTTTAGAAACCATAAATCTATTGATGCCATTGACGACGCCTTTCTGCAGCATCAAATTATCTTTTGGCCATTCAAATCACACACACAATATTCAAATCATTATGCAATTTCTATTTGCATAATGATTCAGGACTCTAGCATACACTGAAAATTACTTTAGATAGTTTCAAATCACTATAACTTAAACTCTGAAAAATATACTTTATCCATTTATTGAAATTTTAAATGGATTACTTGCCTCTACTGTTACCTGTTATTTTAAGCTCTTAATGTTCAGATGTATTTTTATCAATAATTTTCTATACATTCTTTCTATTCGATTTGCAATATTTATATGTGAAACAATATTAAAACATCTTTAGCGCTCTAAAAAATGTACTTTATCTGTTTATTGAATATTTAAATAGATTATTTTGTTCAAAGCTCAGATAGCTTTTTAATAAATATATTTTATGTATTGCATCTTTTCGATTTACAACATTTTTTTTAGTGTACTATCTTAACTCCTTGGCAGATGCCTCACAGTTTTTATCAACTCACTTTCTCAACATAAAAACAGAGTCCTTCGCGACCTCAGACATTGCATTCTAATTATCATATCGATCAAGCCAGTGGGACAAGAGAAAAGTGACAGTGAAAAAACAGGGAGTACTCAGTCAGGATAGTTTTTTCTCATAGTTAACATAACAAAGGCTGATGATGCACACACCGAAGGAGAGATATGCAGAAAGGAAGAGCAGCAGATTCGTGATGATTTCAGCACCCAAGTGACGTGACAAGCCAGAACTGAGAACCACCCCAAAAAAACAGTCAGTCAGATCAGTTGAGATCAGATCACTGAGATAAGAACGGGAGAGAGGCAAACAATCCCATGATCATTAGTGCATTTATAATAACGTATATTGATATGCTAATCAATGACTAGGCAGACCTTATGAAGGGTCTCTCCATATGCTCCGTTGCGTTTATGATCGATGCGATTGCAAAATCAAATCATTTATCAATTAAATTATTGGCAAACATTGCGTAGCGCCTTCAATCTATGGCGATCGACATATCTCTTGAGAGGGTTGGCAAATTTTCCTTTCTTTTCACAATGCGAAATCGAAAGAAAAGAAAAAACTGCCAAATGATCGATTATCGCATTTTTCAGCGATCATTGTTTTGGGGTTGTCTCTCTCATTTCTTTTCTGCGGTGTGTTTGCCAATTCAGCCATTGTGCTCGATCTTCGACGGGTTTAGTGATGATTTGTTGGTTTTTATTGCCAGCAATCCTTTGAGGATAGGTGTCCTTTTTGCAATAAGGATCACTCGTGCCGAAATGCGGCACAAATATCCTTTTATTCTCATTGTTTTGCGAATTCTTTGGCCTGTTGACAAACAGTCTGTTTAGGTGCATATAAAGTACACATATCTAAATTATAAACAAAAACAATGCAGCTATGTAACACAATTTAAAAAACTATGTCAACACCTCACACACAAAATATCGCTGACCATACATAGCATAACTGACCGCTCAGAATATCGCTGACTGCACAACACACAATATGTGCCGTAACAGCAGCAGTAGGCCAACCCGGTAGTTGCAAAGTAAGCTACTCTACATTGCACGCAACTGCTGAATACACAATAACCTAATTTTAATTGACACCACACACCTGTTAACTAAGCTATTTTTAC
The DNA here is from genome assembly GCA_037043495.1 of Drosophila recens. NCBI lineage: Eukaryota > Metazoa > Arthropoda > Insecta > Diptera > Drosophilidae > Drosophila > Drosophila recens. Next base: position 275,168 of record JBAMBJ010004558.1, read on the forward strand.
CTATAAATAATGTGACTTTTGGATTAATAAAATCAGTGTTTTAGTACAATATACAAGAAACATTCATTCATTTCTACATCGCAACAGCTTTGCGCATCAAGGAATTCCCTCTCCGAAGTCCACCTGGTTACAAGTGCCAGTTGCGACGCCTTTTTAGTAGTCAGTTTATGTGCTGACTGCTTGCAAAACCTATACACAAACATTTTGGTGACCCCGACACTGGAAATCCGTGTTGTCAATTGGACGACACAAAAGGATTATCTCCAGAGCATTATCCTTTATTGAAGTTGTCAACCAGGCGACATTCACAGGATATCTGCAACCTGCCCATCTGAAGTTGTCAACAAGGCGACAGATCAGGAGCATATACACCCCGACACTGGAAATCCGTGTTGTCAACTGGACGACACAAGGATTACCTACAATATCCTTTATTGAAGTTGTCAACAAGGCGACATTCAAGGATACCTGCAACCTGCCCATCTGAATTTGTCAACAAGGCGACAGATCAGGAGCACAAAAACTCACCAAAAACATTTTGGTGATCCAATCTATTGACACTCCACTGAAGCTGTCATAGTATACATACAGGGTGACCAGAAATAACGGAGACAAACATTTTTAATTATAATTTTACTAAACGAGAGAAATTTAGCAAAGCAACAATTAGTAACGATAAAGTGGATCACTAGTAGTAAGATTCCCAGCCGGTTTCGAAATGGTCTAATCCAGTTGCCATGCACAGGCCCAAACGTGATCTAAAATTGTTGGCCATGGGCCGCAGGTCGGCGATAGGAGCGCATCCTTTTCACAGATGAGAAGCTGTTCACCGTCGAGCAGGCCCACAACCACCAAAACGACTGGATCTGGTCCGTAGAGGTTCCGAGTACGTCGGCCATTGTCAAACATCGCCAAAATCCGAAGTCCGTTATGGTCTAGGCGGCATTTACGCCAGCGGCAAGAAACCCCTGGTTTTCGTGGATCAAGGGGTTAAAAGAAACCAAGAAGTGTACCGCCGCGACATTTTCGACGCCGTGGTAATTCCTTGGGCCCAGCTGCACTTCGGCGATGCGGACTGGACTTTTCAACAGGACTCCGGCCGGCTCACAAGGCGAAAATGACGCAAGACTGGTGCAAAACCCATTTTCCGGACTTCATCTCGTCTGCTGAATGGCCACCCTACTCGCCGGATCTCAACCCGATGAACTACAGCGTGTGGTCGACATTGGAGGCCAGGACCTGTGCTAAGCCTCACAAAAAAGTTTGGAGGCGCTGAAGCAATCGCTGCTCTTGGAATGGAACCGACTGTCTCCCGAGGACCTGCGGCCCATGGCCAACAATTTTAGATCACGTTTGGGCCTGTGCATGGCAACTGGATTAGACCATTTCGAAACCGGCTGGGAATCTTACTACTAGTGATCCACTTTATCGTTACTAATTGTTGCTTTGCTAAATTTCTCTCGTTTAGTAAAATTATAATTAAAAATGTTTGTCTCCGTTATTTCTGGTCACCCTGTATATTAAAGTCCACCAAGCGACAAAAAAAATGGCATCAGAACAACCAACCATCGATGAGTTACTGGATGTGCAGCAAGATGTCAGCCAAGAAATCTTAAAGCTGATATCCAACTACAAAAAGGATTCAACTGAGAGAAAATCCCAGGCCGGGTATCACAAGATTAAGGCCAAAACTCTCAATGAAAAATGGAGCATCATTCAAACAAATGATGAAATCATTAAAAAATCTGGCGGCCTACCGGATAACCATGAGTACTTCACCTATTATGATGACATAAGATCCACGGTCATGAAGTTCCAAGAAGCCATCAATAAAGACGCAGAAAGCCAAGGCAAAAAGACTGCTAAAGTTGAGGACGGACAGCGTCAGCAACCAAGCTTGGAACCCAAGACTACAAAAGTTGAAGACGGACAGCGCCAGCAACCAAGCGTGGATCCAAAGGTCATCGCGTTATGCAGACGGCAAAAGGCAATGATTGCGTCACTATATCGCACATTGCAAAAGCCTTTGGAGCATACCGCAATGGAACTGACAAAAAATTTATGGTCCCAAATTCAGGAGGTCCACTTTCGACTTTATGAAGAAGTTGAAATCCCGGAAGACAATGGATATGATGCCAAGAAGTATCTACAAGCAGAACGGGATGTGCAAAGGGCGCTAGCGGCGAAAGGCCCAGAGTCCACCTTTGACAGAAATTTACCTCGAATAACGATCCCCAAATTCGATGGTGATATATTGAAATGGACAGACACAATTCTTCGATATGTTTGTGTCCATGGTTCACGAAACCAATATGCCCATAATTCGAAAAATGTGGTATTTAAAAACCAGCGTGGTCGGCGAGGCAGAAAGAATGATACGCCAAATCGACCTAAAAGAAGACAACTATCTTCACGCATGGAACATCTTGGTAGACACCTATGACAATCCAAGAGACATTGCAACAACGGTATTGAACCGATTTTTGACTCAACAGGCGATAAACGACAATGTTAAATCGCTCAAGGAACTATACATAGTCACTATGGAGTCTCTTGCATCTCTCAAGGGACTCGGCTTGGACATTTCGACGTGGGACCCGATACTGATAGAGGTTCTACGAAACAAGCTGGACAGCACAAATAGGACGCTGTACGAGCAATCAATAAGCGACTCGAAGCAAATTCAGAAACTGGACAGCATGCTTCAGTTTCTTGATCAAAGAGTCCGTGTTTTAGCCACCGGGAGCAAAACACAGAACCAAGCCAACGACGGGATTCGAAGGGAGCAGCCTGTGCCTCTTCATCAACTTTAAGGAAGGACTGTCCATACTGCAAGAAACCAAATCATTCGATGTTTCGTTGTGACGACTTCCGCGCAAAATCAGTCGCTGAGCGATTGAATTGGGTTCAACGCCAAAAGTTATGCGTCAACTGCTTCAAAGCAGATCATATGGCAAAGGCGTGCCAAAGCAGATATAAATGCTACAAGTGCGACAAAAAGCACAACACACTGCTTCATCTGGAGACGACTTCAATGGAACCACATAATCCAGTTGTGGCGTCGGCAAGCAGCAAAGCTATAAATCTACTTGCAACAGCAAAAGTTTTAGTCCAAGGAAATAATGGACAACAAGCCACGTTTAAGGCATTGCTAGATTCTGGATCACAAATTAACGTGATATCAGAACGACTTGCATCATCACTGTCCTTAAAACGCCATGATACCGCACTACGAATTGAAGGTATCGGTGGACAACCGAGAACCAGTAGGTCTTCTCGGGTAAATGTGTTAGTGAAGTCACTACACAGCAATTTCACAGTGCGGATCGAAGCATTCATTCTACCGCACATTATCACGGATCAGCCAGCCCAAAACATTAATTATGAAAACTGGAATATTCCGAAAAATCGTCCGTTGGCGGATCCTCAATTTAACCAACCAGGAAAAATCGACATGCTGATCGGTGCTGAGCATTATTATGCACTATTGCTCCCACAACAGCAAAAACTCACGCCCTCTGGTCCAATCATGCAACAAACCAGGTTGGGGTGGGTTGTGGCTGGAAGAATAAAGGAAGCAAACATGTCACCAGCCGTATGTGCAGTTGCTACAGGAGAAGAAACTAATGCCATATTGGAACGATTCTGGAACCTAGACAACTTTGAAGCGTCGGAAAAGCATCGCACGCCAATTGAGAAGGCATGCGAAAAACACTTTATCGACAACTTAAAAATCGCGGCTGATGGGCGATTCATTGTCAAATTGCCGTTTTCTGAACGAACATCCTTCAGCCCTGGGGCCCTCGTTGGAGACTGCAGAAAGAAGGTTCTTGTCGTTAGAAAAAAGGACCAAGGCAGAAATTTGGAAAGGATATGTGGATTTCATGGCCGAATATGAAAAATTGGGTCACATGAAAATTGTCCCTCGCAGCCTACTTCCATCAAGCAACTACTTCATCCCTCATCATTGTGTGCTGAAACCTGATAGCAGCACTACAAAGTTACGAGTGGTTTTCGATGCATCTTGCAAGACGTCGACAGGAAAATCACTTAACGACATACTGCAGGTAGGACCCACTGTGCAGAGCGACCTAATGTCGATTTTACTAAGATTCAGAACACACAAATATGTGTTCACTGCGGACATCGAGAAAATGTACCGTCAGATTTGGATCAATCCTGAGAACCAGTTCCACCAGATGATTGTTTGGAGAAACAATCCCAATGAGGACTTAAGGTACTACAGACTAAAAACAGTTACCTACGGCACGGCGTCGGCTCCATTTTCCATTTCTAGCAACCAAGTGTCTAAATCACTTGGGCACACTACACATGGACAAATCACCAGTAGGAGCCGCTGCACTATTGAATGACTTCTATGTTGACGACTGCCTCACTGGAGCAGATTCAGCCCAAGAAGCAATCCAAATCCGGGAGGAGTTAGTGAAGATCCTGCGTCCTAATGGATTCAATTTGCGAAAATGGTGCTCGAACAACGAGCAACTGTTACAAGGAATACCCAAGGACGACATAGCAAGCGACGTTAAGTTTGAGGACACATTGGACAGCTACAGGATCAAAACATTGGGTCTTATTTGGATGCCCAAAAAGGACCAACTTTGTGGCCGGGCCCAGAGCAGCACAGCTACGAAAATTACTAAACGTGTCGTTTGCTCTGAGCTGGCACAAATCTTCGACCCCTTAGGCTTGTTCGCTCCAGTCGTTGTGAAAGCCAAGATTTTCATGCAACGACTCTGGGAAGACAAATTGGAATGGGATGACGAGTTACCTACAAACCTACAATCCTTCAGAACGAATGGAAGGACTATCGAGATGACTTACAAAGCCTGAATTCGATGCAAATTCCACGACATATATACGATGGAAAGGTTCCAGTCACAAGGGAATTGCACACATTTGTGGATGCATCGGAACGAGCATACGGCGCAGCAATATACGTTCGCGCAACGTACAAAAATAAACAAATTTCTGTGCGTCTGCTATGTTCAAAGTCTCGAGTAGCCCCAACGGCAAAGCAATCACTCCCTCGTCTAGAGCTTTGTGCTGCATTATTGGGTGCTGAACTCACGGACAGGATTCGACGAGACCTCAACCTGGACGCCAGTACAGTACCAGGACATTTTTGGTCGGATTCTACTGTTGTCCTTTCATGGATCAATGCAGCTGCGTCTACATACCATACATTTGTGGCAAACCGGATAGCGAAGATACAAGCATTGACAAGCCAAAATCAATGGCGCCATGTGTCTTCCACCAACAACGCAGCAGATGTGCTCTCAAGAGGACTCAAGAGGAATACCCGCACGAAGATTACACGAGCACAACCTATGGCTGTATGGACCACTTTTTCTGCATGGATCTCCAGACCAATGGACAGCCCCACCTATCATCACCCCAAGCAACTTGGAAAGGAAAACCAAACACATAAGTCTGGCAATATCTCCATCTTCAATAGGGGAAGAGTTGTACACCTGTAGACACAGCAATTCGTTCTACAAGTTACAACGCATTGTAGCTTACATGTTACGCTTCTGTTACAAAGGGAACAGAGCAGCAACGACCACGTTGTGCACAACAGAGCTGGACCGTGCTCGCAACTTGATCTTGCGGACAGTACAGCAAGTTGAATTTTCCGCTGACCTAAAAATGTTGCAGCGTCACAACACGGTGGACAAAAGAGTTCCATCTCATCGCTGTCTCCTCTACTAGGTTCAGATGGCCTTATGCGAGTTGGAGGAAGATTGGAGCAAGCCCCACTCCCATACAATGCAAGGCACCAAATTCTGCTGCCTTACAGCCCACAACGATCCTATAGTAAAAATGCTATTGCGAGAACTGCATGAAGACAACATGCATTGCGGTGCCCAAGCATTACGAGCAACGGCAAGACAGCAATATTGGATCCTAAATGACAAAACTATGTCAAGGAACATCATTCACAATTGCGTGACATGCAATAAGGCAAGGCCCAAATTAATGAACCAAATCATGGGCAACTTGCCAGCCGATCGAGTAACACCGACACGCCCGTTTCTAACTACAGGCGTAGATTACTGCGGACCAATCTGGATTCATCACAAAATTCGAGGAAAAAGACCAGATAAGGCATACATAGCCGTATTCTGCTGCTTCTCCACAAAGGCGGTACACCTTGAACTAGTCAGCGATCTGACGACAAACGCCTTTTTGGGAGCTTTGCGACGCTTCTTAAGCCGCCGCGGCAAATGTCAAACAATTCATTGTGACAATGCCACCAACTTTATTGGAGCAAACAACCAGCTGAAGGAACTGGAAGGAACAATATTGGAACAATATTTGGCGAAAAGGCCCAAGCAGAGATCATCAATCACTGCAACAAGAAGCAAGTTGCGTTCAAATTCATTCCGCCACGAGCACCATCGTTTGGAGGGCTATGGGAAGCTGCAGTCAAGTCTGCTAAGCGGCTTCTGGTTACGACTACCAACACCGCGTCCCTAACATTTGAAGAATTAAACACGGTGATCATCGAAATCGAAGCGATCTTAAATTCACGCCCAATTACACCGATGTCAAATGATCCTACGGACACCACTGCTCTTACTCCAGCACACTTTCTAATTGGGGAAACGCTCACTGCTCCGCCTGATGTCAACGCCGACCGCAATGAGAAATCCTTACTGAAACGCTGGGAACTAGTATCCAGACTTAAGCAAGGATTCTGGAAGCAATGGTCAGAAGAATATTTGCAAGAGCTGCAAGCCAGACACAAATGGAAAACCGTCAATACCAACATCAAGGAAGGTATGCTTGTTCTAATCAAAGAAGACAACAGCAACATACCTGTGATGAGCTGGCCAATGGGACGCATTGTGAAAACATATCCAGGACAAGATAACCACGTTCGAGTGGTTGACGTAAAAACTGCCTCAGGCATCTTTAAGCGCCCCATAACCAGGCTTGCGCCGATCTTTCCAGAAGAGATGGCCAAGAAACGCCCTATCAATGAGGCGGAGGACACAGATAAAACTGATGCACCACTCGCCCAACGAAAGCGGCTAATGTCGCCAACCATATCCTCGTCTTTGCTGATCCTGCTTCTGATGCTACCTTTGGTGCTGACACAATCAGTATCAGTAACAAAATTCGACACGAAGCCAGGGATCTATTATGAAAAAATTGGACAAGCAAAAAGAGCAATATCCGACTGGACCATGGTCATATACTATGAACTGGACCCATACTGGCGAGATATGAAGACATTTAACCAAGGAATAGATGAATTCCAATACCTTTGCCCAGAAGTGAACAACAAACACACATGTGATTTCATATCACAAGCACTATCGACACTTGTATGATGAACTGCAAATGGCAAACGCACTTATGCAGCACACTCGAAAACGTCGATCCCCCTTTGATGCAGTAGGCAATATTGCAAATAGTCTATTTGGAGTGTTAGACTCAAACTACGCTAATGAAATGACCAAGGTCATCAAGAAGGTACAAACCAACGAAGATTTCGTACTGAGCCTGCTGAGAAATCAAACCTCAGTACTTGACTCAACCATTAACGTTGTCAAAAAGACAAGGGCTTCATCGGACAAGCGTCTACGACTACTTGAGCAACAAGTTGCTGCCATTACCGAAAGCAGAGGAAAGTACACTGGCGCACGGCTCACGGAAACGTACCTGGCATTGACAACTCAACTAACACTGCTAGCAGCCACGCTTCAGCGCATGCAATCGGAAATAGTGGACGTACTAACAGGAATTCGCCACCATACAATAAGCCCAATATTGATTTCTCCTAATCAACTAAAGGATCAATTGGATCAATGCTACGGGATCATTTGCCACCAGATCAAATGCTACCTGTGACATCATCCAACGTAATTCAATTATACAGAATTATGCGAGCAGAAGGCACAGCCACCGACACTCATGTAATATTCAGAGTAATATTACCACTAGTGTCAACATCAATATTAGAGCTATTTAATATTGTGCCAATTCCGGTGTGGGACTCAACAAGTTGGAGATTGTTTGAGCTCAAAACACCTATAATAGCTGTAAACGACCACAGGGATCAATTTATGGGACTTACACACGATGATCTGCGACGCTGTCTCACACTACCAAATGAAGACTACATATGCTTTGACCATCAAGCTGTTTTTAATGTAAACAATCGATGTGAGTTTCAGCTGTTTAACAACAAGACACCAACAATGTGTCAAATAACTCGCACAACAACCAACATGGTATGGAAAGAAACACACCAACCGAATAATTGGATTTTTGCAACACATTCTACAATGGAACTACAAGCCGTATGCAACGGGAACACCATCTACAATACAACTAGAAGACACCGGACTACTTTCGCTATCATCTGGCTGTACTGCACGCAACGCAGAAATCAGCATCAGTACTTTTGACAACATCATAAGTCAAGCTACGAAAAGCTACGCTCGCTTTGGTGACATCATCAAGCCGAACATCACAATTGTACCACCAAAGGAATTCAACATCTCGAATTACAAGGTACAAGAAGACAAAGATCTGGACGACTTGCAGCTAAAATTGGCAACACTCAACAAACAAGAGCTGCCCAACCAAATAAGCTCGGTCCAACATCATCATATAGCCGCCTATGCTGCTTTAGTGGTATCTGTCATACTACTATGTGCCTATGCAATGCGGAAGCAACGCCTATGGACTTTGCGACCCACAGCCACAAGGAATGAGGCCGCCAATCCACCCGTTCCATCTGCATCCCCAAGACGATTCACATTGGATCTAGACGATGGTTGAACACCGTTTCAACGGCCGGGAGAATGTTTAGGTGCATATAAAGTACACATATCTAAATTATAAACAAAAACAATGCAGCTATGTAACACAATTTAAAAAACTATGTCAACACCTCACACACAAAATATCGCTGACCATACATAGCATAACTGACCGCTCAGAATATCGCTGACTGCACAACACACAATATGTGCCGTAACAGCAGCAGTAGGCCAACCCGGTAGTTGCAAAGTAAGCTACTCTACATTGCACGCAACTGCTGAATACACAATAACCTAATTTTAATTGACACCACACACCTGTTAACTAAGCTATTTTTACCTATAAATAATGTGACTTTTGGATTAATAAAATCAGTGTTTTAGTACAATATACAAGAAACATTCATTCATTTCTACATCGCAACAGCTTTGCGCATCAAGGAATTCCCTCTCCGAAGTCCACCTGGTTACAAGTGCCAGTTGCGACGCCTTTTTAGTAGTCAGTTTATGTGCTGACTGCTTGCAAAACCTATACACAAACACAGTCGAAGAAAAGACAATTGTCTAACCCTTTATTTATGTCCTTTACAAGTAAATCAAATTGACTCTTTGTGGGTGCATTTTTATTTCCATTCAATTTTCGGCATTTAGCAAATTTTACGAGCCCATAAATAGAACTTACTTTTATGTCTCATATCCCAAAAAGAAAAAAACATCGTAAAGTCTTTTGTTTCGCTCATTTTATTGCTTGTTTGTTTTTATTTGCTTCGTTTTGTTTTCTTTTTTATGCACATATATTTAACACAATTCGCTGTTATTAATAATGGTATTCAAACGCTCGAGTGTCTGTCCAAAACACCTGTTAAGAACTGGAACTGGTTTTCATGTCTTTCGGTTTTGTTTCGCTCTCTTCTTATTTTTTCAAGAGGGATTCACGTTGATTTTTTGTCGTTTTATTTTTTTATAATTTGCCATGAAATTAATTCTGTGTTTCTTTAGTTTCAAAAATACACGTATATATAGAGGCAGATATAGTATAGTTGCGACAGTCGTTGTATTAAACGGAGCTAACTTATGATTTGTAGATAAAGGATTTACTCATTCTGATTAAAAAGGCGGTCTGGTTCCAGCTATGAAATTCACAAACTATTTCAATAATAATTTTTATTTATCAAATTCCAGTTTCAGTCAATTAATAACATCAGAAAATTACATGAAAATAAAATTAAAATTAAAATAATTAATATGCAGGGTTCTTAACCTTCGTATAGTCTGTCTTGCTTGAAACTCTTGAAGATTAAGTTAAATATTAATTAAGCAAAATCCAAAATAACAAAAAAAAATCAAATAATTTTTCTATAAATAATTCTTTTGCTATACTCGTTCGTAAGTATGTACTTGAACAGTTTTAGTAGTAGGTGGTCTAATACCCTGATATAACTGTTCATAAAGTTTTTTAGTCTTGCTTCGAGAATATTTGAATGTGCTCATTTTTGAAGTAGACACTTGAATCTACAAGCTGGAAATCGTGAGTCATTTATTGTAGCAAAAAAGCAAATAAAAAAATGTACGCATCTTTGTCAAATATAAAATTCGAGAGGAACAGTGCTAACTTTTAAATACCCTGGAAAATACAAATCAAATCAATCCTAAAAAAAATCTGTTAGCGATATTTTAAATTTATTAAGCTAATCATTAAATGATTAGAGTTGTTGTTCCATACTCTGTAGACTTGCTCAAAATACTTTATGTATCTATTAGTACATAAGTCATCTTATATTTTTCCCGAAAGAAAAGAGTCAATACTCTCCATAATTTAATTATTTTTTCTGATTAACTACATATAAGCATATTGCTAACATCCGTTTCTCAAGTGCCTCACATAATATTGATGTGTAATATCTAAATTTAGCTTGATTTCTGTGTATTCCCTGCTTGAATGAGACACCTCAAGTCCATCATTAATCTTCAAGAGTAACGTCAATCGCAGCAGCAGCTGTTGCTAATTAAATTTGGTGTTGGAATATTTCCCGTAGACCTTTTGATACCGAGGACATTCGGGATTCGAATTCATTGCCAGGCACTCTCTAAATTTTTCTTAAGGAACATAAATCTCTTGTGTCGCCTTGGGCATAATGGAATACTCGTACAAAGGTTTCCCTAGCTGCCTCTTCTTTTGGCCAACTTAAGCGGATTATCGTGCATTTTTCTACACCGTTGCATCTTTTGATCCTGAATAGTTGATAAAAATTGAAGTCCTGCGGTGGTAAAATAATTTCCAGAAATTTAAATACACTCGAATACTTAATAAATAGTTCTCTCAATTTTTTATTATAATTTGATTTACTTTTTACAAGTTGGCATTAATATAAAATATGTTTCTTAGCATAGTGATAGATCCATAAGTTTAGATACAAATTGTTGATTGTATTAACTACGTTGATACGTTGACTTTTACAGCAGTTATTTAATAATATTATAGTAATTTCAAGATTGTAATCCTATGTACACAATTATCGCAGTACTTCGTACGGCACCTATCATACCCTATATTATAGGTAGTTGTACGGTCCTTAAGTCTAATCTTTAAAACTGTAAACATCTCAAAGGCGAAGAGCTTCGAGTTGTGCAGAGTTTTAGTTCTGTAAATATTGCTTATGAGTTAGAAATTTGTATGAAAAGCTAATTGAAAAACCTGAGTTTGTTTGGAAAAGAACCTTCTCCAAACGGAAGCTGTGCGTGGTTCTGGCATTGTTCTCAGTGCCTGGTTTCTCTGCGGATCTCGATGTAGCACTAAAGACCGGAATGTCTCGAGTGCCGCATCGAGAGTTGGATTGGAGAGAAACCACGCCCCAAGAGTTGACCAGTTCAGCCTCTAGCTAAACTATGTCTAAACTATCGCTAACTTAGACTAATTGTTGTCATCGTAGCTGTTGATCCTTTGGCTGCCCTTCTGTGGCCAGTCGCCCTATACTATTGAGCCTTCTCCTTGGCCACAGCGCTGAGGCCCAGAGCGAGATGGTCGCCCGGGATGAGGCCAGCTCCTGGCTGATGCGCATAGTTGCGTATCTGATGCAGCGAGATCAGCTGCGTGGGAAAGGCGGCAGCGGCGGCGGCTGCGTTCTGTTGGTACAGGTAGGCGGCGGTAGCGGAAGGCGGTGCCCGATGCTGTTGCAGATGCGACGGCGGTGGCACAACGGTGGCGCTCAGTGGCGTAAAGGCGGACGAGCCCGGACCGGGTGAATGTGAATGTGTCGCGTGTTGCTGCTGCTGGTGTTGCTGCTGCTGCTGCTGGAGGTGATGCTGTGGCGTGGTCTGTCTCAGCACCAGATCCTCGCCAGCCTCCTCGTGCGGACTGTGCGAGTGACCCGGCGTATCGGTGCCACCATTGGCCAGACGCTGATGATGCTGATGCAGTAGCTCCTGTTGCTGCTGCTGCTGTTGTTGCTGCTGCTGCTGCTGATGCTGCTGTTGGAGTGAAGTGGCAAAGTTGGCATAGGTGCTGCCATTGGCCTGCGGCAGCTGTTGTTGTATGGCCTCGGCCAGCGTGGCGGCAGCGCTATCCGCACCCATTTTGGCCCAATACACGGCATTGGCGTCGTTCATGGCCTGACGCTGGAGATTGAGACCAATGCCACCGGTGGGCACATGCTGCTGCAGATTCGTCACTGGCGCCGTGTGGCGCTGTTGTTGCTTCTCTGCCTTCTCGGCGTGCTTCTGCAGATGCTTCTGCAGGTACGTCTCCTGCGTGTAGGACTTGCCGCACAGCTGGCAAATGTGCGTCTTCAGATGCTTCGAGTCCTTGTGCTTGGGTATGTGCTCCATCAGCGTCACCTCGTCGACAAAGCACTTGTAGCACGAGTTGCACTTGAACGGTTTGTCCGTTTGATGGCAGCGCGAATGCGACTGCAGATTGGACAGCTGGGAGAAGGCCTTGGGGCAACCGGCATGCCGGCACTTGTACGGCTTGTCCCCCGTATGGGTCCGGATGTGCTGCTGCAGGTGCGACAGCTGGGTGAACTTGCGCTGACAGATCTCGCAGCGATACGGCTTGATGCCCAGATGGATGCGGGTGTGCTGCGACAGATACGACGAGTTGGCAAACGATTTACTGCACGATCCGCACTTGTACGGCTTCGTCTGCTCCCCCTGGCGCTGATCCTCCGGCGAGGAGCCATTACTGCCATTGCTGCCCTGTTGGCGCGATGGAGAACGGTTTGGATCGTACTGAAAATAACAGAGGAGACGACCAGATAATTAGACAATGTTCAAAGTTTCTCAAAACTACATAATATATTAAACCTTTCACATGTTAAGCAATAATAGTTGCAATATTTTACTTTATTGTCCTTAAAAAATGGAAAAATACATTGGAATATTGACTTGGGACAAAAGAATGTGGAGTATAAGTTTAAGTATCTAGTTAAAAAAGGATCTGAACTAATCAAATAAGATGATAAAATATATTTGGCAAATAATGCAAGTGAAAAGATTCAAGGGCATTATGTTCTTGCAACTTTTTTACTTTGCGATTAGAAATAATGAAGTTTGAATTTTCGAACGCGTAAAATGTTAAATCATTAGTATTTAGTTTATTTTTGTTTAAAATTCGAAATAATTATTAAATAACAGTTATTTTCGGTTTTGCCCAGTTATTTAATGATTACGATTACAAAAAATCCATAATAATCTAAAATTATTAGTTATTCAAAAATAGTAAGAAAAAATCAATAATAATCAAAAATAATCTTTTTGAGTATTCGGATTATTTTTTATTTTTAGTGATTATTTCTGGTTATTTTAGTTTTTTAGATTATTTTCGATTATTTAGTGAAAATCAAATTATTTTGAACCGTACAGTTTATTGCAAAAATGTTTATTTCTGATTATTTTTGAATAGTTGTAATAATTTTAGATTATTTCTGATTTTTTGTAATCGTAATCACTGAATAATCACCGTTTTTCAATAGTGAATTATATAGTTACTACGATTATTTCCAAAACTAATTTAATTGGTTAGTAATTCTAATCGAAATTTAACAGGTATGGTTAAGAGTCTAGTATTTTTTCTAGAGTTGACTGACACTCACCTTCTGCTCCTGCTGCTCGCTGAGCTGTGTGGGAGTCGGCGGCGAACTGGGCGCACTGTAGCTGACCTTTAGCTGCGGCTGATGATGCAGTTGCTGCTGCTGCTGTTGTTGCTGCTGCTGTTGGTCGGAATCGTGTTGGAGCTGCTGCTGTTGCTGTTGTTGCTGCTGCTGCTGCTCGACAAGAATGTGCTGATGCTGCACAAGACCATTTTTAAGGGAGTAGTCTAAACGCTCAACGTTCTGACGAAACTCGCTGATGTTGAAGGGCTTGTAGTCGTGGACCAGCTGGGCAGTGCGCAGATCCGCCTGCGTCAGGTGGCTGAGGGTGCGCAGTTGATCGATGGAGCGATGCAGATAGTCGCCACTGGCAGCGCCAATGGCAGCGCCGTTCGGCGTTGTCGGCAGCTCGGCCATAAGCGGCTGCCCGCCAAGGTTCAGCGGTCGATAGGTAATGGTGCGAGCGTCCAGGTTGGGGCCTTGCACCAGCTGAAGTGCTGTCAACGGGACCGAATCGTGCAACGTTCGTGGTCAAAATGAAATTGACACTTGGCCCCGCTCTTTACGGCTTGGCTTACACAACTTTTTGCCCGTTTTGTGCTGAAAATACAGAATTATTTGTAATTGTTATTTAGGCTTCCGTTGCTTTGGGCGCAAATTTCTGTCCAGTCGACAGAACTGTTAAACTACTTTTTCCATTTGGCTTTCGATTTTTTCTTTTACTCGACTTTTTTACTTTTGTGTTTTTTTTTTTTTATTTATTTATTTCTTTTGTACATAAATTTCAGCACTTTAACATAAATGTGCATGAATTAATTAATTGTTTATGAATTAAACGTGCAACAAATAAAACAAAATTCTCTCGGTGCTGCGCACTAAGCAAAAGTGAATCGACAAAAAACCAAAGAATTGCATTAAAAAACAATGCCAAAAAAATACAAGATAAACAAAAAAGGCGCTTGAACCAAGCAAAAAGTCAATGGTGACAACACAATATTTTTTAATAAAATAATTTCTTCGCTTTTTACACTTCTTCACTTTATTTAGTGGGAAGGGGGTGATTTGGGAAGAGGCAGGGGCGCCAGTGAACGTGTCAATCACCTCGAACTGAAGAATAAATCTTCCAGAAATTGGAACACTCATTAATCTAACAAATGATGAACCAAGAAAATAATTTAATGTAGCTAAATGAAAAGACAAACTCATTTATGATATATTATGTTGGCTTATTATAATGTATCAAGAAACTGAGTTAAGGGAAATAAAAAAAATATGTATTTAAGTAATAAATGTTAATTTGCGAAAAGTATGTGACTTTAGAAAAATGAAATTAAAATAATACCAAGCTCGGATTGCATCTTTTCGAAATCTTTAAACAGACAAACATGTGGTTTAATCGGGATCAGGATCATAGTCTATAATAATAAAAATGTAAGTTCTGTAGTATCATGCGGCACAAAATAATCTGTCTACAAAATTTAAGGAAATAATTTTGATTTATTGCAAGTTGATTAACGAAGACTTGTAAAATAAAATAAACTAAAATCTTATAAAGGAAAACGGAAGAAACAGAGGAAAATCGTTCTAAATATATGTATCATATAAATAACATACAGTCGAACTTCCCTAACTCGAATCAACATTATCCGAGAAAAAAGTTCGAGTTAGGGAGACTTCGAGTTAGGGAAGCAGAATTGTATGAAATTTGCTCGCTATTGCCACTCGATTTTGTTCGAGTTAGAGAAAATTCGAGTTAGGGAAGTTCGAGTTAGGGAAGTTCGCCTGCTAATATTTTAACTGATATTTGTACGATGCTGCAACAAATTACATTCATACATAAATTTGAAAATTCATTAATAGCAATCAATGATTGTTCCACACGTATAAATACACATTGTCGATAGTACAATACTTGTGTGTATTGAAGTATGCATTTACTATCTTAAATACAATCCAACTTTCATTCATAGTTATTAATCTGTAATGCTCTCACGGTGCAACTGTTTAATCCTTTAAGAGCATCCAAATGTTCTGCTGACCCACAAACAACAAAATGAGTGAGAATCTGTAAACAAAAACCTGTCACAGGTGGCTGCCGTGTTTGTTTCTTTTTTTTATTTTTAACTTTCCGTGTTATTTTTTCTTTTCATAAGAATGAAAATCAATAAAGAAAAACAATCGGAATTGGCGCGCGCCGCTTCGCAATGGAACAAAACAAATTGAGTTATTAAATAGCGGGGTGAGAGAGAGTTGAGTGAGGGAGAGCAAAAAGGAGAATGACACACATAGTATATGTATGTATGTATGCATGTACATACAAACACACAGACGCATTGCGTAGCTGTTTTTGTTGTTGCTGCGCAGTTGACGTCAGAAGCAATTTTTTTTTGGTGTTTGGTTTGGTTTTTTTTTGGAAACATCTTTTTTTATTGCTCGCTGGTCAAAAGAACCGGTTACTGTTGTTGTTGTTGCTGCTGCTGACGTTGGTCGGTTAGTTGAGCAGTAGGCCGTTGAGGGCAGAGAATGGAAAGAGAAGGCACAGGATACTCTGGCCGCTTGTTGAGCGTGTTATGACAGAGGGAAAGAGAGGTAGAAGAATGAACGATTATGCTGTTGTAAAGAAATGCGGAAACAGATTTATCTCTTGCGACGCAAAAACATTCTACTTCAAAAATAAATTTTGATTTTATTTAAATTTAATATTAATTACATCTGTTTGTATTTACATACAACATAAATTCATACAACAAGCAAACATGTGTATGTACTTTTTCAAACACATGTAAATACGACCAAAGACAAAATCACTCGGTCGGTCCCAAAAGCACGCCGACGCCGACGTCCAACGTAAACGTTTCTGCTGAGCAGCATATAAAAAAATGGTATACACAAAAAAAATTCATCGCACTCACACTATCAAACTAACTCAAACACATGCACACGTTCATGTACAAAAAACGAATCAACGAAAATTAATTGAGCGCAAGCAGCGACCGCAGCTAAAAAAAAAGAGACCCAAAGAGAGAAAGAGCGAGTGAGCGCGCAACATAAACAAATGAAGAGCAGCAGCCGGACAGAGGCGAAACTGCAAATAAACGAAGAAATATAAAACTTGCAGTGTAAAGCAAATAAACGAAAAAGTATACGAGGCTGCTGGCGGGGGCGACATGTGCAAAAAAAAAAAAAGAATGCTCGCGAGAGCAAAAAACAGTGGAGATAAAAAAGACGGCACACAAACCGCCACCGAATGAATGGCACATAAAGAATTCAAACAATGGAAGGGGCGGGTGGGCAAATATTGGAAACCGTTGTACAGTGGGACAAATATATTTGATTAGAATTAGCAAAACATTTCAGATGTCTTTTTTATTGTTGATACCTTACTTCCTTTTTTTTAGTTTTTATTAATATTAATCGGTTAAAATAATAAACTAATAGGAAAAACAAAACATGCATACATTTTATTAAATATAAACTTTGCAAAAATAGTGGACAGCTTAACTTGAATATCTTAAGTTCAATTAAATAATCAAATTGCTGATAAGGCAATAAGTAAATTAAATAACTTAAAGTTAGAGAATTTGATGAAGTACTTTATATTTATATCATTTTACAATTATGTACAATAACTTTCACATTTGCCATTTACTTTAATTTGACCACTGTGGGTGATTGCAAATAACTATTTGCCCAATAAAGTAAAAATAAAGCACACAATACGAAGTACTTACCAATTGGAAATGGCGCTTACTGTTATTGTGTTACTTTTTTATTTTGTTTTCCTTGGTTTTGTGTGCAACTTTGTTGATATTTTGGTCGTTAAAGCAAAAGCACGTGTTCTGCGTGACCTATTGGAGGAGGAGCTTACGGGAGATCGACGATTTATCTCCTGTTCTCCTTCTAGTACAATACAACTTTTTTTATTGTTGCTTTCTGTTTTCACTTTTGTGAGTTGTGCGTGGATGGTGGGTTAACGGTTATGTAGATATATTTATATACGTTTGTTTACATTCAGCGTTTTACGCACAACATGGAGATAACTTCAATTATTTTAAATTTTGTCTATTTGCTCTTTTTTGGGTTTCGCCTCTTTCGAATTTCGAGTTCACTTGGCTTACACACACATGCAAATAGAGACTTGAGTGCTAAGGAAAAAAATGGCCGCGCACGCCAAAAATATACACACACGCGTGGTCGTGTGTGCGATTTTGCACTTGTGCTGCCCCCGTTTTTTTTTGTTACGAGAATTTGGCGCGGCTTAATTTTGGCGCCTCTATTCGTGGTAATCAACGACAAATGGGGGAGGAAAGGACTCGTTATATCTAGTACGCAAATTTCGATTTTAGTATGAGTTTCGTCTCGCTTCGCGTTGTTTACATGTCGTGCGTACGCGAACAACAAATCACAACGAAAAACGCAAAAAACGACAGCCGAGAAGAAGAAGAACCGTTCAGTTCGGTGGCAAAAACTCGACTGAAAAAAAAATCACTCAACTTTTTTCATGCCATCGCAAACGGCGAGCAGCTGTGAGCGTAAGTGGTTGGGTGTACGTGTGAGTGTATGCTCTCACTGTTTCTCTCCCGCTTGCACACGCAATGAAAAAATGCTTGTTTATGTTTTTTATGTGTGCGTTTTTTGCTTGCGCTGTTGCGCTCTCTGTCTCACTCTTATTTGCTCTGTGGCTCTCTCACTGTTTTATTCCGGTTTTTCTCTGATTGGTCGTGATTTCTTTGATGACTTTGTATACCCTGTATTTATGCAGTCATATGAAAATTGTGAGACGGAAAAATTAAAATTAATTACTTAAACATATCGTTATTTTATTTACAATAGTTAATAATTTATTATTTACAATAATAATTTCCATATAATGTTAATACATCAAATAGTGTCCTAAATAAATAAGCTTTATTATCACGCAGAGAATTAATGTTAATTTATCCCTAACATGGACCTAATTCTGAAAATACCTTTTAGAAAGTATTAAATAGAACAGACACAAAATTCAAATTTTGGCGCCACACTTTTTTTTTGAAATGCATTATCTGTAGAGTTGTGTCGTTTCGTTCAGAAAAAGTTCAAATGAACGGGTCTTTTAGATGAACTAATGAACTTATTCAGTCAATCATGAACTAAATCGATCATTTCGCAGTTGGTCAGTAATTTCTTTAAGCTGCATTTACACGATCGGTTTCCGACCGACACTTTACGTTAATAAACCGTCGGTCTCGTGTAAACACGCAAAATTTTAGAGCGTCGGTTTGTCATCGAAGCAAACTTTACATGTGAGAAAGACATTTTTTGGTATTTTTTGATGCTTTTTAAATGGCAACATTTTCCATCGGTCAAAAAGTGTCGGTCGGAAACCGACCGTGTAAATGCAGCTTTAAAAAAAATTTTAATTTCTTAGAGAAATACAATACATGGAGGTTCGCAAATGGATTCAATTTCTTCTTTATTTACATGTTACAATGTTTAAATTTTATATATTTTTAAGTTTTTAGCAATTAACAAAATTAAAAACCAATTTACTTTGTTTTCTCATTTTCAAAAAGCCAGGGTATAAGTATAACCCAAAATAATAAGAAGTAATCCGGAATCTAGTTGGCATTTGTCGTCTATTTGACTAAAAAACTTTAAACACTTTTCACATTCCACTAAAAAGAAACAGTCGTAGCCTATTCACATCGTTTATCGTTCATAAACCACTGACAGATCAGAATGACCTATTCATCTTTCATCGTTCATGACCAACTGAATAGAAACCATCCCGTTCATAGTTCATGACCAACTGAATAGAAACCATCTCGTTCATAGTTCATGACCAACTGAATAACTGAACTAAATGACTGATTTAGTTCACGACCGAAAAATGAACGATTGAACTTATTCAGCAAATTGAACTAAAATGCCCAACTCTAATTATCTGCCCATACGATAGTTTTGGCATTTATCAACACTCTTTCAGTGCAGTACTAGTACCAGTATTGTTAAACACTTTAAAGCACACAGGGCTGTTTAGCACTTTCCTGCACAGCTGTGATGCTCGTGCAATGTTATTGTTTTGGCGCTAAAAGTAATTAATTCCTGCACACAAATTGTTTTTTATTAAGCATGTCTGCACAATACCAAAGATTTCTGAAAGTACTTGAAAAGTGGCCAGCAGAAAAGACAAAAGTCGGCAGGTAAGTAACGCAAATTACACATTACAATGTTCGTTCAGCAGCGGCGGCGTCTTTCGTTCTCGATTATCTAACAATTGCTATTTGTCCAACACATTGTTTAATACAATGTTAAACTATTTTTACTGTGCTATTTAGGGTGTCTTTGACTAATATTGTGGATATATGGATATAGCGTTTGTTCTTTGTTAATATTTCTTAGCTGCCCTTCGCTTGGTGGCGTTCTACATCAGATCAGGTTCCACAACACATTGTGGATTGTGAAACTCATTTGGATCGAGCTACGCTTGATTCATTGTAAGTCATTCTGTCGCCGGTTTTTGTCTCGTTGCATTGTGATTTTTAGCAAACGCTTAGTCAAGTTTTAGTTCGTTTGAAATGTCTTCAAAATACGCATATCAGCTAATACCAGAGTCCTTTCTTCTGGGCGGAGATGAAGCAGCTACAAAGTGAGTGAAACGAAAGCTGCATTTGAAAGTACAGACGTGTGCGAATGAATAAGAACAATATTGCACAATATTGATGTTATTGAGCAAGCAGTTCAATTACCAAGCCTTAATCCAATGGGGAACCACTGAAAGTTTTTATGTGTAAATAAAACTTGTTTAATTCTCAATTGACTGTTTAGGGCAGTGAAGTCAAATCAGGTTTGAAGTGCATCTATTCATCGATCAGTTCTGTAATTTGCGATGTGTACAGATGTTGTTGTATGTCAGGGGTGGGCACGAAATCTGAGCTCGGGAGCACTACAACAAAAACTACAACAAGCTTGCGAGTCTTGTATGTATTGTTGTTGTTGTTATTTTGCTTGCGACTCTTTTGTGTTGGGAGCAGCCGCTAGCTCCCGGAGCCCAAGCGTGCCCTCCGCTGTTGTAAGCCGTCAATCCTCCGCTTTTAGGTGTTTTGTTAGTTATTGTGGATTCTTTCATCATTATTCATTCATCGAGATCGCTTTTCCAATCGCTGCAACGAACAAAACAAAACAAAAAACAACACAAACCGAGCGCAATTTAAAATTTCTCTCCCCTCATCCAAGGGATCTGGGCGAACAAATCCGCAAGAAAGTAACCAAGCTGACGGGCAGCGCCAGCCTCAGTAGCGAAGCTAGCGCGGATCTGACCAGGCAAATTGACGCCTTGGAGCGACTGTCGAGCAACGTGTACGCCAAGAAGTATCCGCGTCAATACGAGTCCACGGCCACCGGACTGACCGCGGCCCAGTGCAGCCAGGTGCTGAGCTCGGAGTTCCTGCAGTACCTGAACGACAAGCCCAAGTAGAAACCACCGAGATCGAGACCGAGATGAAGATGAAGATGATTAGCAAATTCCTGACTAGATTAAGATCAATACCAACACAGCAAGCGAGGCAATACACGGCAACTGTCTCGCCTCCACCTCCAACTCCTGGACATGTGCCCGTGCTTTGCCAGACGGCCGTTGACTATCTGCAGCCACTGGCGGGGGGCAAGTACATCGATATGACCTTTGGCGCGGGCGGACACACGCGCCGTCTGCTGGACAGCTGCTCCGAGGCGACGGTTTATGCGCTGGATCGTGATCCTCTGGCCCATGAGCTGGCCCAGCGCCTGAGCCAGGAGCCGGAGTATGCGGGACGACTTGTGCCACTGTTGGGCAAGTTCTCGGAGCTGCCGCAACTGCTGGAGGAAGTGAATGTGCCACGGCACAGTATCGATGGCATGCTCTTTGACTTCGGCTGCAGTTCCATGCAGTTCGACGAGGCTGCCCGCGGCTTCTCCATCTCACACAATGGTCCGCTCGACATGCGCATGGACTGCGGACGCACTGGCGGCGTCAGTGCGGCCGATGTCCTAGCGCGGGCCGAGGAGGCGGATCTGGCGCGCATCCTGCGTGTCTACGGCGAGGAGAAGGCGGCCAAGAAGATCGCACGCGCCATTGTGGAGGCACGCGGTGCACTGCAGCGCATTGAGACCACACGGCAGCTGGCCGATCTGGTGGCCGCCGCCCTCGGCGAGGGTCAGCGTCTGGACAGGCTGCAGCGGCCGGCGCATGCGGCAACGAAGACATTTCAGGCGCTGCGCATCTTTGTGAACAACGAGCTGAACGAGATCAACTACGGCATGCTGCTGGCCCAGGAATATCTGCGGGCCGAGGGCCGCCTGGTGGCCATCACCTTCCACTCGCTGGAGGACACCATTGTCAAGCGCCACATCAACGGCAATGTCATCGAGGGCGTGGCCAATCCCGTGCCCTTGAAGTACTGCGGCTACGACCTCACCCATGATCCCGATCTGCTGGAGTCCTTTGTGCATTCGAATTGGCGTCAACTCCATCGTCACGTCATCCTGCCCGACGCCTCGGAAGTCGCCCGCAACAGTCGCAGCCGATCCGCCAAGTTGCGAGCGGCCATTAAAATTAAGTAACGATTTATTCTTCTTCAATTCACATTTGTAATTGTCAGGAATAAAATTGCTGTCCAATCACGACATGTTCTCCCCATTGAAAATTGATTTATGTCTAATTATTATACTGATGAATTCCTGCATGTTATCTACTGTATAATTATCGCCAATTGGCAACTGCTGATAACGCACGTTTATCATTTCCTTTTTTTATTTTGCTCTTGCCGTTTGTTGTTATTGTTATTGTTCTTGCTCCCAGCTTAATTTGTTTGTTTGGCAGTGAAATTGGTTCATTGTTGCTAGATTATCATATCAATTTTAGTAACAGGTAGAGCTGTTATAAACATTAAAAAAAAGTCTATTAGAAGAGTTGCATTATTTAAATTTTTTTAATGATTTTATTCATTTTTCTTTGAATTCTTAAAAATGTTTAAAATTTGTATAGTCCGCAATGTCAATTTAGGAATTTCATTAGCAGGTCTGTTACTTATTTTTTTAATATTTGATTTGAAAATTTATGTACTTATTTTAATAATGAATGAATGAAAAGATTTGTTAGATTGCTTACTAGTGGATTTGAATAGAAGAATAATCTAAAAAGAAGATTCCCTCAGTTTTTGGCGTAAAATTCAGTACTAAAAAGACGTATTTGGAGTAAATTTTAAATAACCTTTAAGATTACTTAGAAAACAGGGATCGCAAATAAAAGTTACGAATTTGGAAATAATCAAAACTTCAAAACTGATTAAAGGAAAATTTTATAGATATATTTTTTGTGAATCCGAGAAACAAGTTAACATTTTCATTTAAATTTTTATTGTAAATATAAATTTTATATCTTATTTTTTATAATATTTATAGGATAATAATGAAATAAAATTAAAATTTAATTTCTTATTTAAAAATCATTATTCGTCAAATAAATTTTTTAGGGACCGTAACTTTTATAAGTTTTAAATTAAAAATTTCAAATTAACAATTATGTATTTTCCAATTTTTATTTTAAAGTTTCGAAATAACAATTATTCTTAATTTTTATTTAAAAAGTCACATTGATTTTTTAGTTGAAATTATCATTCATAACTCTTATTTGCAGTCCCTGAAATTTTTTAACTTTGTAATTTTTGTATAAAAATTAAAATTTGATTATATTAAATTTTTTTTATTCATATAAATAAATAAGAGTTGTTTTTAGTGTTTGAATAAGAATTAAAATATAAAAATTCTTATTTAATAATATTTTAAAATTTTTTGAAAAAACAAGGAAAGCAAAATAGAAATGTGAGTGTATGTAAAAAATATGTTATTTGTTTTTCAAATCAATTTTAAAAGCTGCAGCTAATCGCGTAGATAACAAAGATCTAACAATAGGGCAGAGATTAGTTGAATGAACTAAATAGTTGTGAGTTTAATTCGAATATGATTTAAAAGATTGCTTTAATTGGTAGTTGATACAAAGAGAGGCTATCGAATTTCAAATGTAACCATCAACGAATCAGCCGAGACAATTTGCGGTCACAGCTCCCAGTTGGAAAGGCAGAGATCGAGATTGAGATCGGATCGGATCGTGTTGTTTTGTTTGTATACGGAGGAGCTGTGACCCTTGAGTAACCCGAAACGAGAAACCAGATAATCAGAAATGCGCTCGCTGCTGGGCAACTGATAAGACGGACAGCGATCGACGGGGGAGGGGGGGATCGAGGGGTCTGTTGGTGAGATTAGCGAGGCGATAGACGAACCAACACCTATGTCCAATGGGTATAGATAGGGCCCGTTCGGCCGTCATGGCCTCAGTTGCATTGCGCGAGCGTTGGCTATCGTTGCTATCGAGAGGCGTCCATTCCGTAGTTATTCCATTTGCGATTCCGACCATTGCCCGGAGACTTAGATACTTTGTGCGTTTTTACAGTGAGTGGAGCTGCGATTCGACCAGGAAGATGACCGGGGAGGCTAAAATCATATCCGGCACGTTGGTGGCCAAGTGAGTGACGCTACTTTATAATTTATATATTTGGGTATATATAATTACATATCTCTCGTCAGAAATATACGCGAGGAACTGTGTCGGGAGGTGAAAAATTTAAGGGCATCGGATGAACAGTTTGTGCCGGGCTTACGCATTGTCCAGGTGGGCGGACGCGAGGACTCCAATGTCTACATTCGCATGAAGATCAAGGCAGCCACGGAGATCGGCATCAATGCCCTCCACGTGCAGCTGCCGCGCTCTATCACCGAACTGGAGCTGCTCGATAAGGTGAGTCGAAAGTCAACCTACAAATCGGATTAAATCGGATTATGCAACAGGCCCAGTACAAAATTTTGTCGCATTGCTGGCGGGGAATTGGACAACCACACTCAAGTGTTGTGCATTTTAATGTGTTAGGTGCGTGAGCTGAATGCGGATCCTCAGGTGCACGGCATCATTGTCCAGATGCCCCTCGACTGCGACACGAAGATCGATGCTCATCGCATTGCGGACGCCGTCTCGCCGGCCAAGGATGTGGATGGTCTGCACACGTTGAACGAGGGTCGTTTGGCCACCGGCGATCTGAGTGGATTCCTGCCCTGCACTCCGTGGGGTTGCATCGAGTTGATCCGTCGCACGGGCGTGGAAATTGCCGGTGCCCATGCCGTTGTCCTGGGACGCAGCAAGATTGTGGGCACGCCGGCGGCGGAGCTGCTCAAGTGGAACAACGCCACGGTGACTGTGTGCCACTCCAAGACACGGAATCTGGAGGAGATCACACGCAGCGCCGACATCCTGCTCGTGGGCATCGGTGTCCCGGAGATGGTGAAGGGATCGTGGATCAAACCCGGCGCCGTTGTCATCGACTGCGGCATCAACTGCAAGCCAGGTGCGTGTCTTTTAAATTGTTTACGCCCTCTTATCGCTGGTCACTGGTCACTTGACCCCCAGCAGCGCTGCTGATAAGCAGGGAAACTCATTTGCTTGTTTTCCAATCTCGAGTATTCGTTTCATTTCAAGATTAGTTCTAATTTTGCTTCGTCGACCAACAGTCGACAGTTTCTGGGATCACAACTAAGATTTGGTATCTCATACGAATTCCGAACATCAAAAACAAAGAAACCAAAATAAGGTTGGAAAAATAGAAATCATAAATTAGAAAATTCAATCAAAAACTAGGTAAAACAAATTTGAAAAACAAGCATTAGAAAAATAAAAAAATAAAAAATAATTTATTCAAAATCGCAATCATCCCAAATCATTTATTTTTTTAAGCTCTGTGATCAAGATCACAGATTAATTTAAGTCGTCACTTTTCCCAACTTTTATTTCTAAATATTATTTTGAGCTTTGATTACCATATTAAATTCTTCCAAGTTTTGCTTACTTAATTTTAAACTCAAAATTTTGATATTCTTAGGGGCTAGAGCCGTAACCGAAACCGTAAACCGGTATTGACCAATTGAAATTGGTAACCGTAACAGAAACCAATTTTTTTTTATTTTCCCGAACAGAAAAAACCGAAATTATTCAAACCGTAATAAGCTTTAAGTAACCGATTCATGCATAACGGTTAGTTTCGGTACAATCAATCGTTAAATTAAATGTTGTTAACGGGTGTTCGTCGTTTTTAAAACTTTTTTTGGACTTTTATTTTTAATTTGGATAAAAATCCCATTTCGTGGAAAAAATGTTTATTGAAATCAAAGAATTTTGGTTTATGTACCATATTAACATATTCTTACAACCGAAAAGCTGGTATTTCGAAACCGAGTCAAAAAAGTCAACGGTAACCGTTATGAAACCGATAATCTAACACTTTGCATATCCGATAACCGATAAATTCTTACTTGTATAAATTCATCTCCATCTCCATTTTCTCAATTCCCTTGCAGACGCCAGCAAGGCAAGTGGCACTCGGCTGGTGGGAGACGTGGACTACGAGCAGGCCAAACTGGTGGCCGGATACCTGACACCCGTGCCCGGCGGCGTCGGACCGATGACGGTGGCCATGCTGATGAAGAACACGGTGCAGTCGGCGGTCAAGGCGGCGGCACGCGCCAATCGCAAGAGCTGGTCGCTCCAGCCGCTGCCGCTGCGCCCGGCGCGGCCTGTGCCCAGCGACATTCTGATTGCCCGGGCCCAGAGGCCGAAGCATATTGGCAACTTGGCCGAGGAGATTGGACTGGAGCCCAACGAGGTGTCGCTGTATGGCAGCAACAAGGCAAAGATCTCGCTTAGTGTGCTGCAGCGACTACGGACACGGCAGGCGGGCAACTATGTGGTTGTGGCCGGCATAACGCCCACTCCGCTGGGCGAGGGCAAGACGACGACGCTGATGGGTCTGGTCCAGGCGCTGGGCGCGCACAGGCAGCGCAATGTGGTGGCTGCACTGCGTCAGCCGTCGCAGGGACCCACGTTTGGGATCAAGGGCGGTGCGGCCGGCGGTGGCTATGCCCAGGTCATACCCATGGAGGAGTTCAACCTGCATCTGACCGGCGACATCCATGCCGTCTCCGCGGCCAACAACCTGCTGGCCGCCCAGCTGGACACCCGCATCTTCCACGAGGCGACGCAGACGGACAAGGCGCTCTACCAGCGCCTGGTGCCCAGCGTCAAGGGACAGCGCAAGTTCAGTCCCATCCAGCTGCGGCGCCTGCAGCGTCTGGGCATTGGGAAGACCAATCCCGACGAGCTCACTGAGGCGGAGTACGGCAAGTTCGCCAGACTCGACATCGATCCCGAGACGATCATGTGGGAGCGCGTGGTGGACATCAATGATAGGTATCTGCGGGACATAACCATTGGCCAATCCCCCACCGAGAAGGGACTGAGCCGCAAGACCCGCTTCTCCATCGCCGTGGCCAGCGAGATCATGGCCGTGCTGGCCCTATCCGGCTGCCTGGCGGACATGAAGAAGCGTCTGGGCGAGATGGTGGTGGCCTTTAACAAGTCCGGCCAGCCGGTGACCGCCGATGATCTGGGCGTCACGGGCGCCCTGGCTGTGCTGCTCAAGGATGCCCTGGAGCCGAATCTGATGCAGTCCTTGGAGGGCACGCCCGTCCTGGTGCATGCGGGACCCTTTGCCAACATTGCCCACGGCTGCAACTCGATCATCGCCGACGAGATCGGCCTGAAGCTGGTGGGCAGCGAGGGCTTCGTTTGCACCGAGGCGGGATTCGGCTCCGACATTGGCATGGAGAAGTTCTGCAACATCAAGTGCCGCAACTCTGGACGAAAGCCCGACGCCATGGTGCTGGTGACCACCGTGCGCGCCATCAAGATGCACGGCGGCGGGGCGCCGGTGACGCCGGGAGCACCGCTCAACAAACAGTATACGGAGGAGAACCTGGAGCTGCTGGAGCAGGGACTGCCCAATCTGCTGCAGCACATCTCGAATGGACAGGCCTTCGGCATGCCCGTCATCGTGTCCATCAATGCCCATGTGGCTGACACGCCCGCCGAGCACAAGCTGCTCCAGGATGCCGCCCTGAAGGCGGGCGCCTTCGCTGCCGTCGTGTCCACCCACTGGTCGGATGGTGGCGCGGGAGCTGTGCCACTGGCCGATGCCGTCATCGAAGCCTGCAAGCTGCCGAACAAGTTTAAGCTGCTCTACGACCTGGAACTGCCGCTCGTGGACAAGATGAACAGGATCGCACAGACCATGTACGGTGCTGCCAAGGTGGAGCTGTCCAAGGAGGCACTGGAGCAGGTGCAACGCTTGATCGACGCCGTAAGTGGACAAGGGACAATCATCATATTGGAAACTCTCATTAATCGTGTTTGCTTTTGTTTTTAGGGCTTCGGCAAGTTGCCCGTCTGCATGTCCAAGACCTCTGGCTCCGTCACTGGCGATGCCAGCATCAAGGGTGCCCCCAAGGGATTCACCTTGAATGTGGAGAACGTCTATGTCTCCGCTGGCGCCGGCTTTGTGGTGGCCATGTGTGGTGACATCACCAAAATGCCCGGACTCTCCACTCGCCCGGCCATCTATGACATCGATCTGAATACCGAAACTGGACAGATTGAGGGACTCTTCTAAAGCGATTTCCAGTCTAAAACTAAATTTTATAAATCATCGTTGTGTAATTTATAGCTGTAAATGTTTTAAAATTCTTTTATTATTTTGTGTATTCAATATTTGTGGTAGAAAAATATACATATATCAATTCGGACTATTTTTTAAATATAAAACTCGATCTTATTTATAAAACATCTTTCGGAAGTTATTTTTATTTCCAGGTAATTAAAGACTTATTTTTTAATAGCCTAATTTTGACACGTTAGTTCAATTTTTAATTTATCTAAATATTAAATAAAATATTTTATCTTTTTTAGTAATTAACAATCATAAGAATTGGGATTAAAGGGGTTTTTATTATACTGAAAACAGATTTTGTAGATTAAACTCTAAAATATATATTCTCTCCTCATTTTAAAAATTAATCTTTATGGAAACAGATTGTTTAAATAAGTTACTTGAATATTTAAATATATAAATTTTCAAGTTGTGCGTTTTTGGTCACGTTGAATGAGGGATTAAAACCGAAACGAATATCGGTTTCAGTTACGGTTTCGGTTATGTTCGCATTTAGGTTTTCGGCTATCGATTACGCAAAATCTTTGAATAAACGGTGAATCGGTTTTTGTATGTTTCGGTTTTGAATTACCGGTATGGTAAAATATTAAAAACGCATTACTTTCTTAGGGTTTTTCATTTACACATTAGTTTTACATATTCTTTCAGTTTGATGTAGTTTAGTTACATTTTAACAATTTTAATATTTCATTTAACAAATTTATTTTATTTGCGCTTATTCAGTGCTATGAACATTCAATCATGAATATCACAAAATAAAAATGCAAAATTAAACATAAGAAAATTAAAATCGAAAATCAAACTTAAAAATTAAAAATAACCTTTTTTTTATATATGAAAAACCGAAATTAACCCATATAAATAAAACGGTTACTAAACGGTTATTTCGGCTTACAAAAAGGTCTAAAGGTTTCGGTCAAATTAAAATTTTTTTTTCAGTTACGGTTTTCAATTTCAATCGGTTTTTACCGGTTTAAGGTTACGGTTACGGTTAGGGTTTTAATCCCTGCGTTGAACCTTTCCGTGAAAATGCCCATAAGCAGCTTTGATTTTCCCATTTGAATGAGATTTCAAACAGTTTGTTATTGAAGCGACTGACACAGTATTCACAATATTCATTCATGTAAAGAGTTGAGCAACTGTTTCAGCATGTTCCGAATGCGAGTGCGCGACATTGCGCATCCTGGGATCAGGCAGTTCATTCTGCGGACCGCGGTCCTCAACTATCTGGGCAAGTGCCTGCAATTGCAGTGGGACGATTGGCAGAATCAGCGGATGCATTTGCGGACGCTGCAGCACGAGGGCGCCAAGTCACCGTCAGCCCAGACGGACGACACAGATGCCGGGCATGTGGATGCGGCGACAGAAGCGGCGCGATCAGCTCTCGTTCAGGCGATTGAGGAGCTGCGCGGGAAGGTGTCATCCACACACAAGCTGCTGCAGCGGGAGTACAATGAGCTGTTCACATATATGATGGATAAGCGGGAGCTGTGGGACAGCCCCGAGTACTTCAAGGCCAAGACGGCGCTGGGGGCGGCCAATCACCATCTGAGAATGTACATGACCGCAGAGAAGTGACAGTGACTGTGGACGTGGAGCAGTTGTCAACAAATTAGCATCTTCATTCCACACGTATTTACAAATTCTTGGCCTTCGACTTGACAAAGTTACATAAAGATTTGCATAAATTATTTGTAAAACGGTATTTCCACACGTCCCGATTTGGTGTTCACAGTCTCCCAGCAGGTGCACATAAACGTGGATCTATCCATGTGATCGGTGTACAGCTTGCCATCCAAATGCTCCATTTCATGCTGTGCAATCCTGGCATTCCAGCCGCTCAGCTCCAGCTCAGTGGCAGAGCCTTCTCTGTCCAGTCCCGTCAGCCTGACGGCCGCATAGCGTTCCACCTCCGCGGAGAAACCGCGCACGCTCATACAGCCTTCGGGATGCTTGTGCTTGACGTAATCGGTCACAGCCAGTTGTGGATTGATGAGCACCTGAAAAAGGAATATATTATATACTTATGCGGATATAATAATTCTACGAGTATAGCTCACAGTCAGGGGCAGCTCCGACATTTGGCGCGCTTTGTACGTTGCCTCGGACAGTTCCTTGCTGATGCTCGGCTTGAATTCCATGGCAATAATGCGCAAGGAGACACCAATCTGGGGCGCCGCAATTCCCACACACTCGTATTTGCGCAGCACATTGACCATTTGATCGACAATCGCATGGATCTCCTTGCTGTTCACATAATCAGCGGGAACCTCCGCCGCCTTGTCCCGCAGCACGGGATCCCCGATCTGTGTGAAGTGGTCGTAGGGCGGCAGATTCGTTCGCTTGGTTGTCCACAGCTGCTGGTACCATTTCCTGAACGATTGAGGTGCCGCGAGGCTGGTGCTTAGGTAACGATGGTGTCCGCGACACAATTTGTGCAGTGGCTGCAACATTATGCCTAAAATAATCCATAAGAAGTTAGCGGCCGGCTTAACCACAAAATACAAATAATTCAATAAACAGTCTTACTTATATACTCGATAGTTTAACTTAATAGCTTCTAAATAGGTGATATTTAAATAGACATAGTGGGTCAATAATAATTAGAAAGCGTTTATTATTCAATTTATTTCTTTAAATATGTTCTCTTGTTTATATAAATTTGCATTTTTTACAGCACTGAAATTTAGAGTTGGGTCGTTTCGTTCTGAAAAAGTTCAAATGAACGGGTCATTAAGATGAACTAATGAACTTATTCAGTCAATCATGAGCTAAATCGGTCATTTCGCAGTTGGTCAGTAATTTCTTTAAAAAAATTTTTAATTTCTTAGAGAAATACAATACATGGAGTTCCGCAAATGGATTCAATTTCTTCTCTATTTACATGTAACAATGTTTAAATTTTATACATTAAGTTTTTAACAATGTGAAAGGTAACTTAAGCCCAAAATTAAAAACCAATTTACTCTTTTTTCTCATTTTCAAAAAGCCAGGGTATAACGTTATTTATTTATTTATTTGATTTGATTCCTAGCGCTACAAGACAAGTCTTATAAGTTATGGCGCTAGTCATGCTTAAGTTCAAAAATACATTCAAGTTCAAAGCCTAACGAAAATATTTTAGATTAAACAATTTAAGTAAATTTAAGTAAAAAAATAATAAAAAATCAGCTCTTATAACTCTTATTTCTATTATTATTTTTACTGTTTTATAATTCTATTGTTTGGTATTTATCTTATTTTTATTTTTTATTTATTTTATTTATTTATTTATTTTTATTTTTTTTTTTTAATTTAGTTTAGTTTAGTTTAGTTTAGTTTAGTTTAGTTTCTAAGGTGTGTAGCAAGTTTTGCCCTAAAATGCGATGCGCCTGTAATTGTTTTTAGATAATGCGGTAATTGGTTAGATAGCACTAGTTTACAAAATCAAAAAAAATTTTTGCTTTTCATGTCTTAGTGCACTTTTCTTATGGATTTTGGCCCACTTAACACGAAAATCGCACTTAAAAATTTTGAGATTTGTTAGGATATTTCAAGCAACCAAAAAGTTTTTCATACTGAGACTTGGTTTTCGACTGATCGTTCCTATGGCAGCTTTATGATACAGTGGTCCGATTAAGTCCAAATTTGGTAAGGATGTAAGGGACCATCCCAGATGCTGATTCTGCAAGTTTGGTTGAAATATCTCCAAAAACAACAAATATTTTTGCACTAAATCTTTATTTTCGATCAATATTTCCAATGGCAGCTGTTTTTTGCGAAAAACTTCTTTGTTGTTTGAAATATCTTAACAAATCCTACTCAATCAGTATATGTTATGGTCCTACATATCCTGACCAAGTTTGGTTGAAATCGGACAACTGTATCATATAGCTGCCATACAAACACAAACTAGAAAATCGATAAAAAAGATGATTTATATTCTTTCACTGAAAAGCGTATATCTCCGCCATTTATCCATGGATTCTCATAAACAGTTGCCTATTTTCTTTGTAACAGTGTTAGCTTTACGTTAAATACTCAAAACAAATTTAACCTTTGCGAAATCTTTTTTTTCTAGAGCAATTTGTGAGCTCTCGAGCTCAAAAAATCACAAAAAAACAGGATTTTGGAACTTTTTAAAGTCGCTAGCTTCTGAACTACTAAGCCGATCTCAAAACTATATGAAAGAAAGTTGTAAAGAGATAAGTTACCTTTAATTTGAGTGCTTTTTTGACCGCATCGGTAAATTAGATCTCGTGGTATACTCTAAAATGTGAGAACAACTTCGAAAATTTGGAAAAACCTGAATATTTTGAAAACGCTTCCATAAAAAAATTTGTAAGTGCGATTTTCGTGTTTAGTGGACCATTATCTATAAGAAAAGTGCACTCAGACATGAAAAGCAAAATGGCTGTAAACTAGTGTAGGCGAACAGCATGAATAAAAAAAAAGTATAACCCAAAATAATAAGAGGAAATTCGGAAGCTATTTGATTCAAAAACTTAAAACACATTTCGCATTCCACTAAAAAGAAACAGTCGTAGCCTATTTACATCGTTTATCGTTCATAATCAACTGACCAACTGATCAGAATGACCTATTCATCTTTCATCGTTGATGACCAACTGGATAGAAACCATCTCGTTCATAGTTCATGACCAACTGAACAGAAACCATCTCGTTCATAGTTCATGACCGACTGAAAAGAAACTTTTCATCGTTCATAGTTCATGACCAACTGACCAACTGAACTAAATGACGGATTTAGTTCACGACTGAAAAATGAACGATTGAACTTATTCAGCAAATTGAACTAAAAATCCCAACTCTACTGAAATTCAAAGATGAAGGCTCCCACACACGACAAGCATGTTCGCTGAGCATGCTCGGCTAGGTTAAATTTTAGCGTGTGTTGGCGTGTTTTGAGAAAATTAAAGCCTAGTACCGACGTGAGATAAATTTTTAGCGGCGGAAAATGCTCAATATTTCGCTGTCGACGAGCGTAAAGCCAGAGTTGTCAATGCAACACGGAAAAATAACAAAAAGTTGAGTGGTAACTCTATGCGTCAACAGCGGTTTATTTTAAATATGAACATGCAGAACTGATTTTGATAAAAAGAGGAGATAATAGGCAATGAAAATGTAAATTATAGTTAATATAGGAGAAATATGCGACGGCACAGCGCGTATGAGTGAACCCATCGCCTTAGAACTTTTTACGTGGATTCTCCCCTAAATTAATGAAAAAATACAAATGGGCCCGTCAGCTAAATGCAAACAGAACTGGAAAACGCCCGCTCCTTATCTGGCAGCTCCGCTTTTAATTTTCAGTTTAGTTTACGTCCGGACCGACAAGCGGAGATAAATTTCGCTTCTTCTTTTTCACTTTACGCTAACGTTTTTTTTATATGGAGTTTGACTTACGCTAGGCCTTTTATCTCACGTCGGTACTAGGCTTAAAGAAAAAAAGTAATGATGGGTACAAGAAAAGGGTTGAGATCAATAAAGCTTTGGAGAGAATGATAGAGGTGCATTTCAATAACGTTGTCTGTTTTTCCCCCTTCTTACTATAAAAAGTTTTACAAGTCGCTCGCAACAATAAATTTTAACGAGCCGAGCATGTTCATCCTGTCGTGTGTGTGGACACCGTCAAATGAAAGTGAGCGTGGAAGTTTTAAATATAGCAGCTATTTTAGTCATTTTTTGATTTGTTTCTTTTTTAAAAGCCAATTGTATTTATTTATCAAAGGGTATAACTGCTCGTCCACCAGCGTCATTAATCTTCTGCCACGTTACACAGTTAAAGCTTGAAACATCCATGCGGTCAACGTAAACGACGCCGTTTAAGTGATCCATTTCGTGTTGTGCGATGCGCGCGTTCCAGCCCTCAAGTGACATTTTCGTCGGCGTTCCAAGCTTTCCAATGCCAGAGATGCGTACGCGATCGTAACGAGCTACTTGAGCAGAGAAACCGCGAACGCTCATGCAACCCTCGGGATGTGTGTGTTTTATGTCACTAATTATCTCCATTTCAGGATTGATAAAAACCTGTGATTAGGTTGTTTAAATTGAAAATAAGATTGCAAATGCTAATGGGCAAACTTACAGTCAGTGGTAGAGTGGACATTTTTCGTTGTTCGTAAATCTCTGGTGAAAACCGCTCCCGCTTGTCCTCGCGGAACTCCATTACCAGCATGCGCAGTGGAACGCCCAATTGGGGCGCCGCCACGCCCACGCAATCATAATGTCGCAACACGTTCACCATTTGATCCACAATATCGTTGATCTCCTCACTGTCTATACGATCAGCAGCCACTTCCTCGGCACGCTGTCGCAGCACCGGATCGCCAATTTGCGTAAAATGATTGTACGGCGGAGCCGAGCGGGCGACAAGTTCCACAGACATTGTCAACTCACTACTAAAGATAAAAAACGGTACAATTTTGTTCAGAACGCGATTTGTTGCTGCTTATCTATTCTGATTAGTGATGTAAGCCATGATGAAATTATAACAAGGTGATGTATTCGTTTGACGTGCCCTCTTATTCGGGGCGACGATTGCTCAGTACAAAAGCAAACGTCGAAGTAAGCGGTTGTGTCAAACTCTGTGAAAAATGCCCCGTGTGTTTTTTTTTTTTAAATTTTCATTTTCATAACTTTGCCAAAACGCAATGTCATTTTGATTACTGAATTCATTCTGCATTTAAATATTATTTTGTTCAATTAGTTTTGGTTGCTCAACATCTTAAATCTCAAGTCTTTGCTTGCAATCAACTTAATAATTTAATTAGTGTGAACTAAAATTCAATTAACTTTGTTTCTATGCATGTTCGTTTATTTATGTCAGCACCGTTTGCGGTGGGAAGGTAAAAGTTTTAATAATACAACAACTCTAGTCCTCGAAATAACGATCTTCGCCTATTACTGGAATCTTTTTGCGTTGTTGTTGCGCCAACAGCAGACTCTTAGCGGATATTGTATCTTCAGCAGTGTTACCAATGTTTGCCTTCTTACGCAGCCTGGTAACGAGCTTGAAGTATTTCTGAATAATCTGTGCAACAGTGGGACCATATTTGTGGCTGGCCAGATCCTTGTTGCACCGCACATAAATATCATCCAGAACGCCGCCGCTGCGATAGAAGTTGATGACTTTGTCGCGACGGCACCAGCGGCTAAGCATCTGTCGGGTAACCGGCTCATAGATGCGGAACACCTTGAAGAACTGATCGTAGTGCTTGGACATGCGACGCAACTTCATTTCGTCAATATTGGGTATTTTCAGGTGCGGCTGCCTCACAATATGGTAGGGATCGTGCTCAACTGAATAATTGGCGAAGCGCACCGCTGGCCAATCAAGATTCAGCATGGTGTCATACAACATCTTTGGATGTCCAAGCACGCCGTGGGCCACATCGATCATGAACAGCTGTGGACCCGGCACAATATACTCCAGCTCAATCTGGACAATTCGGGTGTCCGTTCCACGGTACTTTCGCTCGCCTATCCATAAGATGGGCAGATCCTCGTCGGCAATATGCTTCAGCTCGTGTATCAACGGCGATGCTTGGCTTCGGTAGTTGACAATCTTGTTATTCCGTCCATAAAGCAAACTCCGTTCCGAGGGGGTAAATTTCAGATACTCCGGCCGATTCATCACAAAATGCTCGGAGCGAAAGAGTCGATTCATTTCCATTTCGATCACGTTATAGGCGCGACGATGCATTGTGATCCATACGATCTGTATGGCGACGGCTAGAAACTGTTCGTGAAAGTGTTTATCCTTGATCGTGGCGGAGATGTTGACAATCTCCTTCATGTGGTAAAACTGAGCCATGTCACCTTCGCCCTTGAGGATAACGCTGTAGTTTCTGGCCACCAACATGCGATACTGACTCAAGTAGATGGACCAAATGCGCTTCATTTCATTGGTCTGCTCGCTCTGTATCTGGGCCATGTTGCCGGCCAGCTCATCCCGTCGCACGAGCACAAACTCCACCAAACGGAGAAAGTACTCGAAGTAGATGATAAGGGCATGAAGCAATCTATGGACAGCTGGCTTGTGCATAAATTCCAGAAACTTCATGGTCAGAAACTCCTTTGGCATTAGATATAAGACCAGATCCCGCACATCGTTAATCACCACCGTGTCCGTATCGAATGTGGCTTCGGAGCGCACAAACTGTTGGCGAAAGATCATCTCCTCCTCCTGATTGATAGACCGAAGAAACTTGTATCCATTGTCGTAACAGTATGCGCTCTCTAGCGTCCTCTAGATCGTTATGTGGCTCAAAGTGCAAACTATCCGTTTTACCATCCCAGGACCATTTTCCACTATGGTATTTCGGTACGTAGGTATCGGCGTAAATGCGTATCATTGCGAAAACTGATCGGGAAAGTGTGTTATAAGTGTATGTGTTGGGTGTGTGTAGTTAACTAAATTTTTTATTCATGGATAAGCATCTTTACAGTTTTACTGTCAAATTTTTCAATGGCAACTAAGTTTTTAAAAGCATTTAAGAATAAAATTTATCATGAAAGAGCTGAGATTATCGAAAAATTCAAATTTGGAGAGCTCGAAATCTTTTCAAAATTAAGTTTTGCATATGGATATTGAGTATGGCTCGTTGTTTCACTCAGGTTCCATTACCATTTCCTAACTTGAAATTGAACAAATATCCAATTGTGTATTTACTATATTTATTACTTAATTGTAAGTTAAGCAGCATTTATTAATTAACATATTTAACACTTGCATATATGCATTTAATATCGGAATCTGCACATATACAACTCTATTAAAGTATTTGGCGATGTCGTTCTTTGAAAAGTCATATGATACGTATGTATGTGGATACTCCATCATTTTACTCTCCGAAGAAGTGATCGCCACTTGCTTTTTGCGATATGCTAAGGTTGTTATCATCATCAATAAAACTTGTCTCCTTACGTAGTCGGGAAACAAGTTTGAAATATTTTTTGATTTTTTGGTGAACATGGGCACCCGACGTTTCTTCCAGTTCCCTTTCACAGCGCACATAAATGTTGAGCTTCGTCTCGCCTTTGGCAAATAAGAGCAATCGCTTTTCGCGCTGAAGCCACTTGCGGAGATCTTCGCGGTTGCATGGCTCGTAAATGTGAAAGATCTTGAAAAAACGCTCGACTTTCGGAGACATTTTATGCAGTTGTCTATCGTGAACGCTGGGTATGCGAAGGGTTGGCTGCCGTATTATGTGATAAGGATCGTTTTCAAGGGAGTAATGCTCAAAACGCAACGCCGATCTGTTAATGTTGAGGATGGTATTATAGATGCGTTTCGGATGCCCCAGAATGCCATGGGCAACGTCTATCATGCGCAGCTGTGTATCCGGAACGATGTATTCCAGCTCGATCGTGGCAATCCGAATGTTGTTCCCACGATACTTCCGCTTACCTATCCACAGTATGGGCAAATCCTCCTCGTCAACATTTTCCAGTTCCAGTATCAATGGCGACACTTGAGAGAGATAGTTAACATTTTTGTTTCTACGCCCATACAGAAAACTTCTTTCCGCGACTGTAAACTTCATATACTCGGGTCGATTTATAATAAAGTGCTCGGAACGAAACAGTCGATTCATCTCCTTCTCAATCACGTAGTAGGCACGTCGGTGCATTGTAATCCATACGATGTGTAAGGCGACGGCTAGAAACTGTTCATGGAAGGATCTGTCCTGGAGTGTGGTTGAAGTATAAATAACCGGATTCATGTGGTAAAATTTAGCCATATCCCCTTCGCTCTTCAGGATTACGCTGTAGTTTCTGGACACCAGCATGCGATACTTACTCAAGTAGATGGACCAAATGCGTTTCGTTTCATTGGTCTGCTCGCTCTGTATCTGGGTCATGTCACCTGCCAGCTCATCCCGTCGAATGAGCACAAACTCCACCAATTGGAGAAAGTACTCGAAGTAGATGATAAGGGCATGAAGCAATCTATGGACAGCTGGCTTGTGCATAAATTCCAGAAACCTCATGGTCAGAAACTCTTTTGGCATTAGAAATAAAACAAGATCTCGCACATCGTTAATTGACACGGTGTCTCTATCGAATGTGGATTCGGAGCGTACGTATTCCTGTCGAAAGACAGCTTCCTCCACTTGGTTGAGTGTTCGTAGAAATCTATAACCATTTGTCTCCATGTAATGCTCCCTGACGTCCTCCAAATCGTGGTGAGGCTCAAAGTGTAGACTATCCGTTTTGTTGTCCCACGACCACTTTCCACTGATGTATTTGTGGGAATGTGTACGATCGTGCACCCGCAGCATTATGGCCTAGAATCAAAGCTACAAGCTTAACTAATAACTGTTAATTTAGCTTAAGAACAATTACCGATAACGCAAAAACAAAAAAAACAAAAAAAAAAACAAAAACATAAACAAGAAACAAAATAAAAGTTATTGTTTTAACTCATTTAAAAAATATTTTAAGATAATAATAATGAAATATAATGCATAGATAAGTGTAAAAATTTCTAAATAACAGACATAATTACAGATAGCCTTTGATAAAGATAAAAGTTAATCATGTTCATATTTAGATAAATTGAATGCCTAATTAAAATAAAATGAATTCCTGTGTCTTTTATATATTACATGTCCCTCTCGTCCTAAGGTAATTGGAGCTGAAGAATTTACTCAAGTGCCAGGCATAATTAAGTTATATCTACATATTCCCACATTGCATACTGGAAGTTCTTCAACAATAAGTATCACTGCCAGTGCATCATGACTCCGAGGATTAATGCATAAGAGCAACAAAAACAGAAACCCAAGTATGAACCGCCCATTAAACTGGTAAATAAATTAAAATTCACAAGTGGTAAAAGTCTATGGCCAGGAGCGATTGCTCTGTTAATAACTTGCAGTTGAGTATATTTAAGATATACTTTTTTTCACATATTTTATTGTTGTTGTTGTTTTTGTTGTTGGTGGTGTGTGGCTCTCACATAAATTTGCCGCAAGGTGTTCATAAATTTTGCCCGTTTGTCGGCTGTTAACACGGCCGAGGCATAAATTCATAATGAGATAAGAAAGAAATTCAGTCAATGCGTGGTGCCAGGATAACGCCGACAGGATAATGTTGTTCCCTCTCTGTTAATATGCCTTTCAGCTGAAAAACCTACATAACTTTTTATTAAGTTACACTCGGTTTGTTGTCTAAAAGACGTAGGCGAAATTATGCTTTGCTTCCATTAATCAGTGAAGTTTGCATATTTTATTAAAAGGTTTTTTGTTTTAATTTGCATTTTGTATTTTTATATATCTCTTCGTGAAAACGAAAGTAAGTAATTATAAAATATTTAATTCAGTAATATAAAACCTTTTAAGTCTAAAGTCTGGACCAAAGCCGAATGCAGTTTGACTCATTTAAGGCTGGATTTAAATTATCTTGTATTATAGAAATGATTATAACATAAAAACAATTAAGATCATTTAAATGACATGTAATTAATTTTATAGGAAACTAAACACTTCTGATAATTTATTGATTAAATGACTTTTGATTGTTTAGTGAGTTTAAGTTGAGTGTCATTACGGTAATTGAATCACTCTTATCAATTTAATTCGTACACAAAGTGCAGTTGATGCACAGCCAAACAATTGCTCATATCAATAAAAAGTAATGTGATTTTTCAAGTAATCGTCTCAAGTTCAATGCAATTGGAAATTCCATCTCCCACAATACTCCTTCACAAGTCATAGATAGATAAATGTGTGGAACAATGAGAATATTTTTAAATTGTGGGTGGAATATAAATGTTGATACTCTTGCAAAGAGTGTCATAATTTTGTTAGTCAACTTTTGGAAAAAATTTTAAAGTGAACTGCAATATTTCATCAGAAAATGTTATTTTATCACTGATATAATTGTTTTTCATAAAAAATTTAAAACATTTAATAACATTGTTCTCTTTTAAATTACGGGATTATGGTTTAAATAATTATGAAAGGCTGAGATTGTTGTAGCAAAAAGTTAATAAAAAATTTAAAACACTTGATAACATTGTTTTCTTTTAAATGACGGGATTATGGTTTAAATAACTATGAAAGACTGCGAGCGAGTTCCATTTAATAAGTTATTCAGCAAATATATTAAAACTTTGTTGCCTTAAAGTTAACTGCATATTTTTTAATGGTTTTTGACTTAATTCGTTGCACTGGACAGGGAAACAACTGCCACCGAAGCAAGCGGAAGTAAGGTAGTGTAGTGCAAACAGAGAATAAAAGTGAAGAACGTTAGTGGAACTCTGGTTGTCTGTTTCATTGTTTTCTTTGACATGTTGTCAACAAAGACTAACAACTGTAGAATTTTTAAGCTTTGCCGAGCACATTATTCTTGGTAAAGTACAGAAATAATCTGAAGAAGAGCACGAGAATCAGAATCAGAATAAATTCTGTTGAGCCCTTTGTTGTTCTTCAGCTCTTTTTTTTATTGTATGCGACGGACTGCGGGTTCATTTTTTTATAATCAGTTTGCTGGATATTGTTTTTCGTTGACTGGCATAACCTGATATTTCTTGCGAAGGACCACGACGAGAGTCCTTCTTGAATTGCAAAAGACAAGTAGCGGTTGCTCCTTGGAAATGCAGTAAAGTGCAAAATTCCTGCATGCAACACAGAAGCTTAAGAAATAATTCCAACTTTGTGTAAAACCAACACGGATGATCTAAGTTTTAAGAACTTTCGCATTTATTACCAATGTTCCGTTTAAGAAGATTTTTTTCTATTTATTGTTATGTTTTGCTATACAGCTTGTGAGCTTTTTTTTCTAAACTTCTTGTATTAAGTATAAATATTTTTAATTTGTTCCTAGGCCTAGGACTTTGAAAATGATTTAAAACCATCGCATCGCGTTGGCAGCCCAATCTGTTAATCGAACAGAATGTTAAAGTTATCGATATGAAGTAAATCGATAGAAGAAGAAGAAGAAGAGGAAGAAGAGAACTGGCACTGGTGAAAGACAGAACAGCAAGAGACATTAATTTTATATTTTATTAATAAACATTCATTATTATTTTAAATCGGAGCATTTATTCACTTGGCTAGGATTCTCGCACGAATCGCCTGACAGGAGCACCAGTAGTGAAGCCAGTGTCTTTCAGTTCAGAAGTGAGATAAGTGATGCGTTCGCCTATCCGAAGAGCAGCATAAACGCAGTCAAAGAAAAAACGTCGGCGTACCAGGTTTGCAATGGAAAGAGTTTCCACGGTCTAGGTGACCAAAGAGATTGCAAATTGGGATTGGTTCCTTGGGCTACGTGGCAGACGGTTTTGGATTTGGATTATTAAGTGTCGGATGTGTTCTGGCAGCTTAAGAAGTTTTTGCGCAGCGTCGACATACACACACAGAAAGTGCTTGTATGTATATGTGAATTTCAAGGGAATTTCACAATTCGAAGAAATAACAACAACAATTGCGTGAGAGAACGCACGAGAAGCCATTGCAGATTTTTGATATATACAGGGTGTGTATTTCAAGAGAAGAAAGATGCAGAAAATAGCAGAATTGAAAGTGGATCAATTGAAAGTTCTTTTGAGACAAAGAGAATTAGCGACAGCAGGTTCGCGCAGTGATTTGATTCTACGATTGGTGGAATTTGAACAATCAGAGGAAATAGAGATGCCGCATGCATCAGAAGATCATGCAGATAAAGTAGTAATAACGCAGTTGCAAAGTGAAATGCAGCAGTTGAAGAAAATGATGACGCAGTTAATCAATCAGCAAGCAGCTAGTACAGGCACAGGAGCTAGTACAAGCGCAGCAGCAATCGAGCAGGCAGCAGCCATTGGAAACTCGTTGGATGCAGCTAATGAGAATATCCAAGTTAGCCCATTCAACGTGAACACGAGACAAGCATCGGTAAAGGAAATTGCCAGAACCTTACCAGAATTCGATCCGAGTGACAAAGACGCTATTTCAGTAGAGCAGTTTATCGATCGTGTCGATAATGTCATTAACGCATACAAGTGGGAGGATAAATTCTTATTACTCGCCATATATTCACAGCTGAAAGGTGCAGCTAAAATGTGGTTCGATTCGTCGCCAGTTGTGCATACCTCATGGAGAGCATTTGCAAACGCCCTGCGCGATGAGTTTGGAACAACACCAGATGAAGCCGAGATTCACTATGCGATGACCAATGCTATCAGACGGGCAAAAGAATCAGTTAAGGAATATTGTTTTCGTATGTCAGCCTTAGGTGTACGATACAATATAAGCGAAGCAGCAGTCATAAGATATACGCGTTCAGGATTACAACACCGTGAGCTTCAGCAGAGTATCGCAGCAATTAAGTTCACGACAATGAAGCAAATGAGGGATACCGCAGATGAGTATTTTGTAAATCGAGGAAGATTACCAAACGTAAGACATGATCCAGTTAGACGCAACAATACCGATCAGAAGCAAGAAACTGAAGCAAAGGAAACGAAGCCAAAAGAAAATCTGAAGTGCTTTAATTGTGGCGAGATGGGACATTTCGCAAATATGTGCCCGAGCCCACAGAAGAATCCTCGTTGCGGAAAATGCAAGAAGTTCCATGGAAGCAATGAGAGCTGCAAACCACCAGAAGCTAATGTTCGACGCATGGGTGCGGAGAATAGAGACAAGTGGTTCACCAAAGAAATAGTCGTGCAGTCGAAGCCGTATAACGCATTCATTGATACGGGTAGCCAAGCAAGCAT
Source organism: Drosophila recens (assembly GCA_037043495.1). Taxonomy (NCBI): domain Eukaryota; kingdom Metazoa; phylum Arthropoda; class Insecta; order Diptera; family Drosophilidae; genus Drosophila; species Drosophila recens. Next base: position 318,381 of record JBAMBJ010004558.1, read on the forward strand.
CGTTCGCAAATCAGTAGCTCAAGGAATCAGTGCTGATCGACGCAAGTGCCCTATCCAGATGAAAGGTATTTGTGGTGGCACACGAATACTAAATGAAGCTATTATTGTGGATATAGCCATTGATGACATGACAACAACAGCACAAGTATACATCGCAGAGGATGAACTACTTCAAGAAGATTTCTTACTCGGACAAGATGTCATGGTCAACACGCACTTCACGCTAAAGTTTGAGAATGGGCAAATTAATTTTGAAAACAAACGAGTATTGCAAAGTCCCATAACTAATAATAATGAATTTTCTAAACTTCTTCTCAACGTAGAGAACGATGACGACAAAGCCAAGTTAAGCAATTTACAGGAGTTTGACATCGAGATCAATCACAGATCTGGTACCAGGATGGAACATGTCGACGCCTTAAGCCGTGCACCACAGGAGGAAGCACATGAATTAGACACTGCCAGTTTGAAGATAGGAAAGCTAATCATTGACGAAGCAGATTGGTTGTTCGCTATACAGCTACAGGATAAAAAGATCCAGACGATAATCAACAACATGAAATGCCAACAGAAAACCGAAAATGACGAATACGTGATCGAGCAAGGACGCCTGTACCGCAAAAACGAGAGCAAACTACTATGGGTCGTGCCTAAGCAGCTACGCTATCACACTCTTTATGAATCACATGACAAAGCAGGTCACATGAGCGTGGACAAAACAGTAAGTCGGATTCGCAATTTGTTTTGGTTTCCCCGCATGAGAAACTACGTAAAGAGCTACATAAAATCCTGCGTGGGTTGTGCGCTAAATAAGCAACCAGGAGGACGCCAAGAGGGTCAATATCATTATGACGATATGAAGCCAATACCATTTTCCACGATACACATCGACCATTTGGGGCCCTTTCCAAGAAGTTCCAAACGCAACGAGCACATCTTTGCAATTGTCGACGCTTTCACAAAATTTACAATCATTCGCGCTGTAAAGAGCACAGCAACCAAACATGTCATAGAAGTCCTACGAGAAGTAACAAGCTACCTTGGAATGCCAGCACAGATCATCTCCGATCGTGGTACAGCCTTCACATCCAAGGAATATGAGAAATTCTGCCGAGAGAATAATGTCAAGCGTATCCTCAATGCCGTTCGCACGCCAAGAGCAAATGGGCACGTGGAGCGCACAAATCGTATTATCCTGTCTATGTTGTTGCCAATGACAGATAATGAGAAGCGATGGGACGAGAAGCTACGAGACATCCAATGGAGCATCAACACCATGATCAACAAAACAACTAAATGTTCTCCATTTCAGCTATTGTACGGGTATGAGCCGCGTGATGTACTGCAAAACACGTTGGTAAATGTTCTTCAAGACAAAGAAGCCGACATGATGACAGATGCTGAGCTACAAAAACTTAGAGAAGATGCCGCCGCTAAAGTCAATGATCAACGAGCAGAAGCTAAGAAGAGATATGATGCCAAGCACTCGAAGCCGACTATCTACGAAACAGGTGATCTCGTTTTGGTTGAGAACGAGCCCTATAGCACAGGAACATCCCGGAAATTGGAGCCTCACTATAAAGGTCCGTTTCTGGTCAGCAAAGTGTTGCCACACGACCGATATCTTATTGAAGATATCCCGCATGCACAGCGAACTCAGAGGCATTACAAATCAGTATACGCCTCCGACAAGATGAAGCCGTGGTGGAAGATACCGCCAGATGACCCCGATGAAGATGACGACCAAGACGATGACGAATACGACGAATCTCGCGAGGGCGCTTCGAATTGTCAGGAAGCCGAATTGTAAACATCGCATCGCGTTGGCAGCCCAATCTGTTAATCGAACAGAATGTTAAAGTTATCGATATGAAGTAAATCGATAGAAGAAGAAGAGGAAGAAGAGAACTGGCACTGGTGAAAGACAGAACAGCAAGAGACATTAATTTTATATTTTATTATTAAACATTCATTATTATTTTAAATCGGAGCATTTTTTCACTTGGCTAGGATTCTCGCACGAATCGCCTGACAGGAGCACCAGTAGTGAAGCCAGTGTCTTTCACAAGCCTCTTAAAATTTAATTGCATAATGTATTATAAGAAATTTACTGAAATTCTAGCTCAAAAGCTTTAGAAAGTCAACTAGTCAGACAGCTCAAAATAGTTTACAAATAAGATAACCCTTGACAAATGAGTTTCAATATGTCAATATTTGCATATTCTTTGTGAAATAGCCGAATAATCAAAAATAATTATTCTGCAACTGGCTGCAACAAAAATGGCTTCAAGTTAATTTACATAACAGATATTTGAACTTGTCAAGAAGAATCATACCATCTTACACACTCACATTATGGTTGTGTATTCATTAAAAATACAAGTGTGTGAATGTAAATTTAAAACTCATCGATGTATGCCAAAGGCTATTAGAAATACTCGAATATTAATTTATTACTTCACATGTACAAATCGTTGTCTTGTGTGTATCAGTTGATTCTGATAAAAGATTTTCAATTGTTGCAATTTGAAGCAGCTTTCATAACATTCAAATTGAGTTGCATATGCAGAGCTAATAATGAATGCATTATATATCCTGTATATTTAAATCCGTTATATATGAAAGCTCAAATATCACACAGTTATGCGTGGGAGATGAAAATTACAAATTATATTAATACATATACATATGTGATATATATATATGTAAGCAATTGATCACATACATTATTTATTATTTATTTTACATTAACTGATTTATTAATATGTAGCTCGGGGGTATACAAAATTAAAATAAAAACGAATTTGTCATATAAATGGCAAAATGTGAAGACTGGATAACTGTAAAGGCAGAACAGGAAAACAGGTGCTGAGAATGGCCTTTAATAATAAAATTCAATTTATTAAAACGAAGACGGCGATGCGCAATTTAAACAGTCCCAACTGAGAGGAGCGGGAAAATCACACATACACCCGGAAATAACACGTATACGCCGCATGGCACGACACGATTGAATTGGAAAAGACAGGAAGTGGCTGCTCGGTACATTCAAGTGTTAGGGCACCAGGGAGATACAAAACTCTCCCGATTACACTTCAGTTAAGATTTCACCTGACGGGCTGTTCACTTTCGGTTTCTTCATGGTTCGTCATGATTCAAGTACGGGTAGAAGTATGAGTATGAGCATGTGTACGAGTATAAAAGTACAATTATTGCTCGGATTTTACGCTGCTTCTTAAAAATTATTACCTCACTGATTTATTTGCTCAATTGAAAGTCGCGTAACTCGACTTTCGTGACGTGTAACATTAATGATTTTCCCTTCAATTTACAATGCTATATTTAATTCACCAAAAAGCACAGCTGGGGCTTTTCTTTTTATAACTTTCCCTAAATATAATATGACATATACACACACTTAACCTAAAGAGGCTAATTTAACATTCATATTTCTCATTTATCACTTAACTTGAGTGTCAATTAATCAAAATGCGTCAAGAGTCTCGACAAGTTAAATTTATACCGTGTCTTTAAATCACAAAATTATAAATGTGTTCAGTTTATTTTTATGTGGCTGTTTGCAAGTGGCTGTTACTTTCCTTAGAATTCGGTTTTAATATAATAAAGTTCAATATTTAAAAAGTGATGTTGTTATAGTATAGGAATTTATACATTACTTGTTAATATTTACTACTTATTTGAACTTAGGAATTGGAGTTCATAAGTACCATAGTGAGATATTGCTCCCCAAACTGAAACCGTGCCCACTCGGCTGTGCAAACGCTCCAACTGATAAGTCTCTTTCCTTAAATCATGTAAATAATAATTATAGTCGTCTGGTCCTTTTAAATTAAACTTTATTTCATCAGAAAAACCTACATGATACCGCTCCTTGGTCCATGACATATTACCGCGGCAAAAAGTCAATCGAGCTTCTTTACGTGTGGGGTTGAGTGGGGTTTTTTTTTCTAAATTTCCGCTGTTTTCCGCTAAATTTCCGCTGTTCCGGTGTTCCGCTTCGAAATAACCCTTATTACGGTAGTTTTCCCGCATTAACACCTGCTTTTGACTTGATCTTGTCCACCGAACCGTGAGAATTTAAAGCTTGCCGCAGGATCACCCGCATATCTTTATTGCTAAGAACACTTTTTGTGCGTCCCTTCATAATTTATCCATAGTTTCGATAATTTTTAGTAAAATCGTATATAACTTTTCTGCTTCTTCCTATTTTTTTTTTTGGTATTTTGGTCAAAGAAAGGTCACAATCAATATAGCTTTTTATTTGGACCTGTTCTTTGTTACTTAGCGCTGATCCACGGTCCATAACAACATAAAATTATCAAATTATACATAAAATGCACAAATCAATTTAAAAAAATTTATATCTTAATGATCTTGGCAGATCAAATGAAATTAAGTCTAAAATGTGCTATTCAAGTGAAACAAAAAATGCGCTATTTATTGAAGCAAACTCAGAAGAAATTATCGCAAAAATATAACGGTACATTTCCAGGTGTCTAATTTTTGTTGAAAGTGGATAAGTAAAGTGACAAACAAAATACAACAACAATCAATAAATAATATTAAGCGAATACTTAAAGATGAGCAAATAATAATGAAGAAATTTAGTGTGCTATTCAAGTGACGCAGTGTATGTATATTTTTGTGTATCCGAGAAACAAGTTGACATTTTCATTTAAATTTTTATAATAAATATTAATTTAATTTCTTTTTTTTATTGTATCTATAAGATAATAATGAAATAAAATTCAAATTTCAATTCTTATTTATAAATCATTATTCATCAAGTAAATTTTTCAGGGACCGTAACTTTTATAAGTTGTAAATTTAAAATTACAAATCAACAATTATTTTCCAATTTTTATTTTAAAGTTACGAAATAACAATTATTTTGAATTTTTATTTAAAAAGTCACATTGATTTTTTTAGTCGAAATTAACATTCATAACTCTTATTAACTTTAGAATTTTGATATAAAAATTTAAATTTGATTATATAAAATTTTTTTTTTATTCATATACATATGTATCTAAGAGTTGTTTTTGAGTGTTAGAATAAAAATTAAAATATAATAATTCTTATTTAATAATAATTTGAAAAACAAAATAGAAATGTTAGTGTATGTAAAAAATATGTTATTTGTTTTTTAAATAAATTTAAAAAGCTGCAGCTAATCGCGTAGATAGCAAAGGTCTAACAATAGAGCACAGATTAGTTGAATGAACTAAATAGTTGTGAGTTTAATTCGAATATGATTAAAAAGATTGTTTTAATTGGTAGTTGATACAAAAAGAGGCTATTGAATTTCAAATGTAACCATCAACGAATCAGCCGAGACAATTTGCGGTCACAGCTCCCAGTTGGAAAGGCAGAGATCGAGATCGGATCGTGTTGTTTTGTTTGTATACGGAGGAGCTGTGACCCTCGAGTAACCCGAAACGAGAAACCAGATAATCAGAAATCCGCTCGCTGCTGGGCAACTGATAAGACGGACAACGATCGACGGGGGAGAGGGGGGTATCGAGGGGTCTGTTGGTGAGATTAGCGAGGCGATAGACGAACCAACACCTATGTCCAATGGGTATAGATAGGGCCCGTTCGGCCGTCATGGCCTCAGTTGCATTGCGCGAGCGTTGGCTATCGTTGCTATCGAGAGGCGTCCATTCCGTAGTTATTCCATTTGCGATTCCGACCATTGCCCGGAGACTTAGATACTTTGTGCGTTTTTACAGTGGAGCTGCGATTCGACCAGGAAGATGACCGGAGAGGCTAAAATCATTTCCGGCACGTTGGTGGCCAAGTGAGTGACGCTACTATAAATATACACTGCTGGTCAATAGGTTAGACGCACCATTACTTGCATTACAAAATATTTAATAACTTTTATTTTAAATACAATTGAAAAAAAGTTGAAATGCAGAAACCTTGGTTATTCAATAATTCTTCAAGTATACTATTCGAAAGATTATACAAACTTAACATAATTCTGTTTTCAAACATTTTCTGAAAGCTTTTTAATTTAAGGCACTTTTTTCTTGGTCACTAGAATAGACGCACTTAAACTAATTTATTTTTTGGAAGAAAAGTAACTTATTTAAAAATTTAATTTTTAATTTATGTATTTACTTGACTTATTAGAAAAAAAGAAAAAATAATTTCAGTAATGAGTACTGCCTCCTTTGTTCGTAATAACTTCATATATTCGGTCCTTCATAGAATGATACAGGGAATCTATGTAGCTCAGCGAAATCTCGCTCCAGGCAAGTTTTATTGCTGCAGTTAATGTTTCTTTATCTTCGTATTGCTTTCCCCCTTCATATACTTTCCGTGTAAGCCAGCCCCAAACATCACTGGGGACGGCAGTCCGCGCTAGTGACGAAAGCAGCACGAAGGGTGCGAAGGCGACTAGCATATATACACAGGAAGAATGGAAGATTTGCTATGACTGTCCGATCAGGTCGAGTTATATACCGATCGAAAGGTATCAACCTAACTTACAAATGTGCATACTAAGACTTTTGAAAACTCACCTGGCTCGTGAGATAAACAGGTGTAAGTGGGAGGGAAAAAATTTAAATTATTGGAGCTAATGGGGCCGTTGGAGCCTTTTGAATTTTCGTTGAATTTTTTACAATTCTCATCAAAAATACGCGTCGAATGACACTTCGATCATAAAAATCGGACAACTGGTTCAAAAAATAATTAATTTTGAAATTTTTAGGGGCCTTCCGAAAATAAGATGAAAAGTCAGTATGTCTGTTTGTTTGTTTGGATCAAATCGTTGATTTAGCTTAAAAGTTTGAATGAGGACTTGTTCCCGATCGAAAATCTAGAAACGTTTGTTCTACGACTTTTTCGAAAAAAGCTAGTTTAGCGGGAAATCGCTAAAAACCGCTAAAATTGAAACCACCATAGCATCCAAACGATAGAAGCACTAAGCAAACAATACATAAAAGCTACAGATGCGATCTATTAATCGTTGAAAAGGTATTTTGAAGGGCTGTTATGCATACCTTTTAACTTTTTTTCTAAAGTACATAGGTAAATTGCTGCAGGTGACATAAGGTATTTTCCCCCACATTTTGGCGGTTTTTGAGAAAACGCCGCTAACGATTTTTTTTAAATTTCAATATGTTTTAGTTTGTAAAATTTCGCGTTTTTTGATATATGACACAAAAAATTTTACCGATAGGTTTGGAAGATATAACCTATTAACTGAATATATACGTTTTACTTTGATTTGGAACAGGGCAGCAGCAACAAAGTGTCATAGCAGCCAATTTGTTTGTTTGGATCAAATCGTTAATTAAGCTTAAATGTTTGTATGAGGACTTGTTCCTGTTCAAAAATCTAGAAACGTTTGCTCTACGACTTTTGCGAAAAATCGCTAGTTTAGCGGGAAATCGCTAAAAACCGCTAAAATTAAAACCCTTATAGCAGTCAAACGATAAAAGCTACAGATGCGATCTATTAATCGTTGAAAAGGTATTTTGAAGGGCTGTTATGCATACCTTTTAACTTTTTTTCTAAAGTACATAGGTAAATTGCTGCAGGTGACATAAGGTATTTTCCCCCACATTTTGGCGGTTTTTGAGAAAACGCCGCTAACGATTTTTTTTAAATTTCAATATGTTTTAGTTTGTAAAATTTCGCGTTTTTTGATATATGACACAAAAAATTTTACCGATAGGTTTGGAAGATATAACCTATTAACTGAATATATACGTTTTACTTTGATTTGGAACAGGGCAGCAGCAACAAAGTGTCATAGCAGCCAATTTGTTTGTTTGGATCAAATCGTTAATTAAGCTTAAATGTTTGTATGAGGACTTGTTCCTGTTCAAAAATCTAGAAACGTTTGCTCTACGACTTTTGCGAAAAATCGCTAGTTTAGCGGAAAATCGCTAAAAACCGCTAAAATTGAAACCACCATAGCATCCAAACGATAGAAGCACTAAGCAAACAATACATAGAGGCGTCAAACAAGCATTTTTGTGATATCATATTTTTTGTATAGCGTGGAACCCCAGAGCGTTCGGCAAAAGCCGAACGCTTTTTGCAGTGGGACCCCAGAGCGCAAGCACAGCTGAGAGAGAGCGCACACGAAAAATGTTCAGTCTCTCTCTCATTATCGTTTCTATGTGTATGTGTGTATGAACATGCGTACGCTTCTTAGTGTGCGTGAAATGTAAACATGCGGGCTCGATCACCCGCTGGAACATACCCTGTTACAAAAATACGCAAAAACAAACAATTTTTTTTCTTATTTTCTTTGCTATTTTCATTGTTTAATAATTGTATGCCACAGAAATATGATTTTTTATTAATAATACTGCAAATAATAATTAATAAACAATACAAAGCAAAGAGAATGAAAAAAAGTGTTTGTATCTAAAACAGGGTATGTTGCTACGGGTGATCGAGCATGCCGTCGCTTGTGTGCGCTCTCTCTCAGCTGCGCTTTGCGCTTTAGAGAAAAACGCGGTCGGATTTTGCCGAACGCTCTGGGGTTCCACGCTATACAAAAAATATGATATCACAAAAATGCTTGTTTGACGCCTCTATGTATTGTTTGCTTAGTGATAGAAGCTACAGATGCGATCTATATATCGTTGAAAAGGTATTTCGAAGGGCTTTTTGCACTGCTTGCAGCGTAATGCGGAAATTACCTGTTAGCTGAATACATACATTTTACTTAGAATGGGAATAGGATAGCAGCAGCAAAGTGTCATAGCACCCAGAATTTAAGAGTGCTGATAGCTTTTGCGCTGGGCATGTGTGTTTGTAAAGGGGACCAGTGTTGCCAGACAATTTGCTTTAGCTTGTACAAACAATAATCAAAGTTGACAAAGCTATACTGTCAAAAAATATTGCAATTTCAAAATTTCTGAGGTCTTATTCAAAAATTTTTGATATCCCACACAAAAAACCTCTTTACGAGGTAAAAGTCTAGTGACGAAAACATTTTCATGCCCCAAAATTTCTGATATCCAATTTTGTGACGAATAATACTAAGTTTTACACATAAATTATTTTAAGCAAAATTTTTGCATTCGGCACTGCGCAAAACAGTGAGTTTTATTTGGTAAGAAGAATTGATACATTTTAGCGCAATGTGCCGAGTGCCAAAATTTTGCTTAAAATAATTTATGTGTAAAACTTAGTATTATTCGTCACAAAATTGGATATCAGAAATTTTGGGGCATGAAAATGTTTTCGTCACTAGTTTTCAATTACGTTGAGGTTTGGAGAATATGGTGGCCAAGTCATGACATTAACGTTTTGTCTCGAAATAAATGACTTTACTACTCGAGCGTTGTGAATAGGAGCATTATCCTGTTGAAAAATCCATGGTATTGGTCCAAAAAGATCATTAAGTTTTGGAAAAACAGACTCCAACAATGTTTTGAAGCGCTCACCGTTCATCTTCTGATCAATAAAAATCAAATCAATTGTTCCATAAAACGTGATGGCACCCCACACCATGACTCCACCTTCTCGGCTGTGATGGCGGCTTAAGTACAGCTCGTCTTTTCGCAAATCATGAAAATAATATTGAAAGCCATCTGGGCCATCCAAATTGAAACGCTTTTCATCAGTAAAGACAACCGAACGCCAATCATTAAGTCGAGTGTCAGATTGAACAGTCCACGTCATGTATTCTTTCGCATATTGAAGCCGTTTTTCTTTGCGTTTAGCATCCAGAGGTGGTTTTTTCGTGATTTTAAGACGCTTAAGATGTGTTGAATTTCTGATAGTACGCTGACCAGTTGAAAGGCTTGCGTCTACTCCGGCTAATTCCTTAATTTTAGCTGCTAACTTAGTCGAATTGGAAGCAATTCGAACAATTTTAGGTTCGTCTCGGGAAGTTAGCGCTTTTTTTCGCCCTTTGAAGTCTTCTCCATATGCCTCCGGATCTGTCAAATATATGTCAACAGTTCTGGAGCTGCGCTTTATCTGTTTGGCAATATTTCTATTTGATGGTCCTTGGGAGTGAAAGAAGTCTATTTTCTGACGCTCTAACAAACTCAATATAGTAGCTTTTCCCATTTTTTTCTATTAATATTGGTCGAAAACAATTAATTTCTTAATTTTTACTTTTTATTTAATCAAAATAATTTCATTTGTTAGCACAAAACTTAGAAACGTGAAGTGCGTCTATTTCAATGACCAACCGAAAGACCACGTGATTGCATAGACATTTTCTAGAGTCTTCGAATGCACAGTTATGTTTTCGCAAATGAACCAACTATGAGCAGATGCTTTTCGAACAAGATTCGAACTTTGATATAAAAAATATTTGGGACAGCTAATACATACCAAATAGTCACAATAACAGTTTTTTTAAAAAAAAATTTGGTGCGTCTAACCTATGACCAGCAGTGTATATAAGTATATATAATAACTTATCTCTCGTCAGAAATATACGCGAGGAACTGTGTCGGGAGGTGAAAAATTTAAGGGCATCGGATGAACAGTTTGTGCCGGGACTACGCATTGTCCAGGTGGGCGGACGCGAGGACTCCAATGTCTACATTCGCATGAAGATCAAGGCAGCCACGGAGATCGGCATCAATGCCCGCCACGTGCAGCTGCCGCGCTCTATCACCGAACTGGAGCTGCTCGATAAGGTGAGTCGAAAGTCAACCTACAAATCGGATTAAATCGGATTATGCAACAGCCGCAGTGCGAAAATAGTCGCATTGCTGGCGGGGAATTGGACACCCAAACTCAAGTGTTGTGCCATTTGTTTTGTTAGGTGCGTGAGCTGAATGCGGATCCCCAGGTGCACGGCATCATTGTCCAGATGCCCCTCGACTGCGACACGAAGATCGATGCTCATCGGATTGCGGACGCCGTCTCGCCGGCCAAGGATGTGGATGGTCTGCATACGTTGAACGAGGGTCGTTTGGCCACCGGCGATCTGAGTGGATTCCTGCCCTGCACTCCCTGGGGTTGCATCGAGTTGATCCGTCGCACGGGCGTGGAAATTGCCGGTGCCCATGCCGTTGTCCTCGGACGCAGCAAGATTGTGGGCACTCCGGCGGCGGAGCTGCTCAAGTGGAACAATGCCACGGTGACTGTTTGCCACTCCAAGACTCGGAATCTGGAGGAGATCACACGCAGCGCCGACATCCTGCTCGTGGGCATCGGTGTCCCGGAGATGGTAAGGGGATCGTGGATCAAACCCGGCGCCGTTGTCATCGACTGCGGCATCAACTGCAAGCCAGGTGCGTGTCTTTTAAATTGTTTACGCCCTCTTATCGCTGGTCACTTGTTACTTGACCCCCAGCAGCGCTGCTGATAAGCGGGGAAACTAATTTGCTTGTTGTCCACTCTCGAATACTTGTTTCATTTCAAGATTAGTTCTAATTTGGCTTCGTCGATTAACAGTCGATAGATTCGTGGATCGCAACTGACTTCATTTCTCATACGAATTCCGAGTATCTTGTATGAACAATAGAAACAAAGAATACAGCTTTAAGAAACCAAAATATGGATGAAAAAAAAGGAATCATAAATTAGAAAATTCAATCAAAAACTAGGTAAAACAAATTTGAAAGACAAACATTAGAAAAATACAAAAATCAAAAATAATTTATTCAAAATCGCAATCATCCCAAACTATTTATATTTGTAAGCTATGTTTTGAAGGAGCAATATGATCAAGATCACAGATTAATTTAATTCGTCACATTTCCCAATTTGTGTTTCCAAATAATATTTCAAATTTTTATTACCATATTAAATTCTTCCAAGTTTTGCTTATCTAATTTTAAACTCAAAATTCTGATATTCTCAGGGATTAGAACCGTAACCGAAAACGTAAACCGGTATTGACCGATTGAAATTGGTAACCGTAACAGAAACCAAACTTTTTTATTATTCCCAAACAGAAAAAATCTTAATTTTTCAAACTGTAATAACCTTTAAGCTACCGATTCATGCATAACGGTTAGTTTCGGTATAATCAATCGTTAAATTAAATGTTCGTCGTTTTTAAAACTATTTTTGAACTTTTATTCTTAATTTGAATAAAAATCCCATTTCGTGTTTATTATTGAAATCAAAGAATTTTGGTTTATGTTCCATATTAACATTGTTGCTGACACACAAATTTTTTGAAAATATTAACTGCCTTTCCTACCGAACCATACCTAAGCCTATCGATGTTCATACAATGATATCGACAGCCACCACATATACCAATTATCGATGACAACAACGTTTCGATCGTGCGATAGTCACTTCAGTCTTCAAAGAAATAGCGCTTGTTATAGACGTCTCGCACGGCACTCAAAAACGTTAAATTAAATACTCCTTTACTTTATCTCCTTACTACTACATTGAACTTGTAATTCTATTTCGTACTGCATGAAGGAAGCATACGATTAATAAACAGTAAACTAAACGAGTGGAGTATTCTAATTTTGTTTTATAGTGTTTCTGGACTTGCCAGAACATTCTTTAATTTAACTTGTATGCGTGCGAGAATTGCTGCGTATTACACACACACATATACAGACGTGTGGTGAAATTCGCATTTTTTCCTTGGAACTGCGCAATATATACACACACATAAAGACGTGTGGTAAATTTGCATGGAATTGCGTAGTAAGAAGCGGCTTTTCGACGAAAAAATGGCGGACACATCGACGCCAACAAGAACTGACGATATGGAGTCAGAAGACGATTCACAGCATGATGACAAAACAGTCGTCGAGGAGGATGTGAACACCAAGATGTTGAGACTCATAATGGAGCAAATGGCTGTGCTGACAAATAAGACTGGCGACTTGGCGTCGCAGTCAGAAAGAGTGGCGAGCATTACACAGGATCTGGCGATTCGTGTTGGTAATCTGGAGCAACCAGCAATTATGGATGCGCACGGCGCATATAGCGGCGCTATTGGCCTGGCTACACATGGTGGTGCAGGTACCGTTCCGAAGGGCAGATTTGCACATGGAGATGCAACTACCCACATAGATGGAGGCGCAAATAGTTCAGCCACACAGGGTGGCAATGGTGGTGCTCTAGACAACTACGATGCACTAAGCAGTGTAGTCCCACATGGCGCACAGGGCGCATATGGCTTCGTCACACAGGATGGTTCAGGTGCTGTCACACAGGGCAGCAATATTGGATCTGCCACACAGGGTGGCACAAGCGCTGTCACAAACGACGGCAACACACATGGCACAGAGGGCGCAAAGCGCGGCATAACTTTGCATGGCGCACACGGCGCATTTGGATCTGCCACACAGGGTGGCACAAGCGCTCTTCGCCAAGATGGTCAACATGGTCTGGATAGCAGCGCATATACGTTGAATAGAGATGGACGCTTACCTGGTAGAGGCGTTTCTGGAGATCGTGGTGTTGGTATGTATGAGCATAACTTGGGTGTGGGTTTTGGTTCGGTAGGCTTTGGTTCAGGGCAAGATCATGTTCAAAGAAATTTATCAAATATAGAAGCAAATATCAATCCCCCACATATTGCGTATCAATCACCCTTTCATCCTCGCAAATTAATCGACTTGCCGGAATTTACTGGAAATCCAGAGGATTGGCCAGTTTTCTTCACGATGTTCTCGGAGTCATCTGCAGCTTACAGATATTCCGATTTAGAGAACATGTTGAGATTGCAAAAGAGTCTCAAGGGAGCTGCTAAAGATGAGGTCAAAGGTTTATTAATCCACCCAGTCAACGTGAGCCAAATAATGGATCGGCTCTCATTTCGCTTTGGACGACCGGAGCTCTTAATAAAGAGTCAGATGGAGATGGTTAACGAGCTTTCAAACGTTTACGAAAACAATTTGGAAAAGATAGTACCGTTTGCAACAAAGGTGGAGAATCTAGTGGTGTATCTTCGTTCAGCTGGAGCTACACCATATTTGCAGAACCCGTCTCTAATAGAGCAACTGATTGGTAAATTACCACTTACGAAACGCATGCAATGGAACGAGTATGCTAGCACAATTCTACCGTTTCCCGATCTTGCACACTTTAGTGGTTGGCTCAACGAAATAAGTAGAAGCGTGGCTAGAGCAACAATGGGCTCATCAAAGACACAAGGCAAGGCTGAGCAACGTTCGCATCAAAAAACGGTGATGCAAACTATGAAGGATTCTGGAACTAAAAATGACAATAAGATGGTCTGTTACAAATGTAAAGGAGATCACCAATTGGGCAAATGCGACGCATATGTCAAAGCAACAGTCGCAGAAAAATGGGCAATGGCTAAGGAGCTTGGCGTATGCTATGGTTGTTTGTATCGTGGACATAACTTATCTTCCTGCAAATTTACGCGAGCGTGCAATCTTAATGGATGTAAAAAGAATCATCACAGAACGCTGCACAGTGAGCAGAGAAAAGATGATGCAAAACTGGAAATAGAAGAAACGCAAGAAGTTGCTTTAAACACTGTAACTTCTTGTAAGCCACAGATCTTGTTTAAAGTGTTGCCTGTACAAGTAGTTGGTCCAAATAAAAAGGTTATTAATACGTTTGCATTTATAGATGAAGGATCGTCGGCATCATTGATTAATGAGAAGCTTGCAAACCAACTTGGTGTGGATGTCGACAAAACCAAGCTAACGTTGAACTGGATAGGAAAACATGCAACGGATGTGATGTCAATGGAGTGTCAATTTAAGATTCGAGCTCAGGACAACAAAAAATGGATGCGTATAAATGGCAATACGGTACCGGAACTGCAACTTCCTCTACAATCTGTCGATGTAAACGGCTTGAAGGAAAAATATGGAAAACTCAGGAATATTCCAATTAAGGGATACACAAATGCTGATCCAATGCTGCTGATTGGTATAAACAATATTTCTTTGGTGGCAACTATAAAAAGCGTTGCGTTGGGAAGTCACATGGTAGCGGCAAAATCAGCATTGGGATGGTACGTCTACGGATCGGTATCTGCCCAGCCGGAGATTTCATCAATTTTATCAGTGGTACTACATGCACATCCAAATGTGGCAGATTTGGAAAGGGATATGCACAAGTTGATGACGGACTATTTTACGACTGAAGGTTTCGGTGTAAAGGTGCCTGATAAACCTTTGGAGTCAGCTGACATAATCAGAGCAAGACAAATTTTACTGGATACGACAAAGAGATTGGATGGAGCATATGAGACAGGTCTCCTATGGACTGAGGACATGGTTCAATTTCCAGATAGTTACAACATGGCACTTAAAAGACTACATGGAGTCGAAAACTTGATTCGAAAAACTGGAAAGACTGAAGAATATCATCACGCTGTTATGGATTTTGTAAACAAGGGATATGCTGTTAAGTTGTCCAAGCAGGAGGCTTCCGTAGTTGATGCTTCAACTTGGTACTTGCCCCACTTCGGGGTGCACAACATTAACAAACCGAAGAAGATGCGTCTTGTATTTGACGCAGCAGCAGCAGTGAACGGGATTTCTTTGAATACAAAACTTTTGAAGGGACCAGACGAGAATCCGCCGTTGATTCATATACTGTTCCAATTTCGTCAAGGAAAAATAGCAGTTTGCGCTGACATCAAAGAAATGTTTCTGCAGGTACGTGTACGCGAAGCGGATCAACAAGCTCTCAGATTTTTATGGAGAAATGGTAACCAGGAAAATGATGTGTCAACGTACAAAATGAAGGTGATGATATTTGGAGCAGCTTGCTCTCCTTGCTGTGCGCAATACATCAAAAATATAAATGCGCAAAATGCTGTCAAATATTCAGAAGCCGTGATTGATGCTATAAGGAACAAACAATACGTGGATGATTTTGTTGCGAGCTTTGAATCGGAAAAGGAAGCCTATGAAATTAGTAATGAAGTGAAAGAAGTCCACAAGCTGGCAAATTTTGATTTGAGAGGCTTCGTGTCAAATTCCATGGACATTGAAGAAAGATTGAACAATGTAACGGGTCAGCTTCCAAAGGCAACAGTGAATATAGACCGTGAGAAAGTAGACAAGATCCTTGGAATGCACTGGGAAAGTCAAAGTGATGAGTTCGTATTCAAACTGCAACTAAATCGAGTGGACAAGGACATCATGAATGCGTCTAAATGCCCAACAAAACGTCAATTGCTCAGCTTGGTCATGTCGGTGTACGATCCTTTTGGAATGTTGGCAGATTTTATGGTACATGGAAAGGTCCTCATTCAAGACGTATGGAGAACGGGAATTGGCTGGAATGATTTGATTTCAGATGGACTGTACGAAAGATTTAGGCAATGGATTTCTCAATTGGACAACGTGAAGCATTTTAAATTGGAAAGATGCTATTCCCTGCATTTTCTTGACCCAGCTGTAAAGATAGATTTGCATGTTTTTGTCGATGCGAGTGAGATGGCTTTCGCATCCGTAGCTTATTGGCGAATTGAATATGATGGACAAATTGATATCAAATTTATTGCAGGCAAAACCAAATGTTCACCTTTAAAGATGTTGTCCGTGCCACGACTCGAGCTGCAAGCCGCAGTATTGGGAACACGATTGAAGGATTTGATTTTGGCAAGCCACAGCGTAAAAGTAGACAGCGTCACTTTATGGTCTGACTCAAGGACAGTCATTGCATGGATTCGCTCGGATCATAGGCAATACAAGCAGTTTGTTGCCCACCGTATCAGCGAAATATTGGAAACTACAGGAGAAAACCAATGGCGATGGGTACCATCGGATTTGAATGCTGCAGACAAAGCCACGAAGGCACCTCGCAACATGAAATACACACCAGGAAACATATGGACAAAGGGTCCAGAATTTCTACTCTCGGATGAGCGAAATTGGCCTTCAACTGCGTTGGGAGGCAATCTGGACGATTCATCAGAACGCAAGAAGCTTGTATTCACCGTTCAACAGGAACTTTTACTTGACACGAATCGATTCTCAAATTTCTTGCGCTTGAAGCGCACATTCGGCTGGACTTTGAGATTCATCAAAAGGCTACGTCACCAACATGATTCCGATACTTATGGAGAGCTAACTGCAAACGAATTGCGGCTAGCAGAAATTTTGTTGTGCAAAATGGCACAAAATCAGGCATACTCGCACGAGATAAGTAGCCTGAGGAACACAGAGACAATACCAAAAAGTAGTTCAATCTGCTCATTGTGCCCGAAACTGACCGATGAACGGATTTTAGTCGTATATGGAAGGTTTGATTATGCAACAGCGATACCTGAGAGAGCACGTCAGCCTATAATATTACCAACGGGACATACACTAACAAACTTGGTTGTTAAGTGGTATCACGAAGTTTTTCATCACCAAAACGATGAGCTGGTCATTAATGAGATTCGGCGGAAATTTTGGATAATCAACTTGCTGTACTGGACGTGTTTGGTAAAACTCCTGGGTAGTTTTACGGTGGGTGGGATGTTGCTGACACACAAATTTTTTGAAAATATTAACTGCCTTTCCTACCGAACCATACCTAAGCCTATCGATGTTCATACAATGATATCGACAGCCACCACATATACCAATTATCGATGACAACAACGTTTCGATCGTGCGATAGTCACTTCAGTCTTCAAAGAAATAGCGCTTGTTATAGACGTCTCGCACGGCACTCAAAAACGTTAAATTAAATACTCCTTTACTTTATCTCCTTACTACTACATTGAACTTGTAATTCTATTTCGTACTGCATGAAGGAAGCATACGATTAATAAACAGTAAACTAAACGAGTGGAGTATTCTAATTTTGTTTTATAGTGTTTCTGGACTTGCCAGAACAAACATATTCTTGTAATAATTACATAAATTTTGTTTTTTGGGAATTATTAGTATTAGTATATTATATTTTTTCAAACTGAATCAAAAAATAACCGGTAACCGTTATGAAACCGATATGCTTAGACTTTGCGTAGCCGATAACCGATAAATTCTTGCTTAACCGTTTCTTAATTCGAGCAAACCGTTTCAGATTCACTTGTATAGATTCATCTTCACCTCCATTTTCTCTGTTCCTTTGCAGACGCCAGCAAGGCAAGTGGCACTCGGCTGGTGGGAGACGTGTACTACGAGCAGGCCAAACTGGTGGCCGGATATCTGACACCTGTGCCCGGCGGCGTGGGCCCCATGACGGTGGCCATGCTGATGAAGAACACGGTGCAGTCGGCGGTCAAGGCGGCGGCACGCGCCAACAGCAAGAGCTGGTCGCTCCAACCGCTGCCCCTGCGCCCGGCACGGCCTGTGCCCAGCGACATTCTGATTGCCCGGGCCCAGAGGCCGAAGCATATTGGCAACTTGGCCGAGGAGATTGGACTGGAGCCCAACGAGGTGTCGCTGTATGGCAGCAACAAGGCGAAGATCTCGCTTAGCGTGCTGCAGCGACTCCGGACACGGCAGGCGGGCAACTATGTGGTTGTGGCCAGCATAACGCCCACTCCGCTGGGCGAGGGCAAGACGACGACGCTGATGGGTCTGGTCCAGGCGCTGGGCGCGCACAGGCAGCGCAATGTGGTGGCTGCACTGCGTCAGCCGTCGCAGGGAACCACGTTTAGCATCAAGGGCGGCGCCGCCGGCGGTGGCTATGCCCAGGTCATACCCATGGAGGAGTTCAACCTGCATCTGACCGGCGACATCCATGCCGTCTCCGCGGCCAACAATCTGCTGGCCGCCCAGCTGGACACCCGCATCTTCCACGAGGCGACGCAGACGGAAAAGGCTCTCTACCAACGCCTGGTGCCCAGTGTCAAAGGACAGCGCAAGTTCAGTCCCATCCAGCTGCGGCGTCTGCAGCGTCTGGGCATCGGGAAGACCAATCCCGACGAGCTCACAGAGGCGGAGTACGTCAAGTTCGCCAAACTCGACATTGATCCCGAGACGATCATGTGGGAGCGCGTGGTGGACATCAATGATAGGTATCTGCGGGACATAACCATTGGCCAATCCCCCACCGAGAAGGGACTGAGCCGCAAGACCCGCTTCTCCATCGCCGTGGCCAGCGAGATCATGGCCGTGCTGGCCCTATCCGGCTGCCTGGCGGACATGAAGAAGCGTCTGGGCGAGATGGTGGTGGCCTTTAACAAGTCCGGCCAGCCGGTGACCGCCGATGATCTGGGCGTCACCGGCGCCCTGGCTGTGCTGCTCAAGGATGCCCTGGAGCCGAACCTGATGCAGTCCTTGGAGGGCACGCCCGTCCTGGTGCATGCGGGTCCATTTGCCAACATTGCCCACGGTTGCAACTCGATCATCGCCGACGAGATCGGCCTGAAGCTGGTGGGCAGCGAGGGCTTCGTTTGCACCGAGGCGGGACTCGGCTCCGACATTGGCATGGAGAAGTTCTGCAACATCAAGTGCCGCAACTCTGGACGAAAGCCCGACGCCATGGTGCTGGTGACCACCGTGCGCGCCATCAAGATGCACGGCGGCGGGGCGCCAGTGACGCCGGGAGCACCGCTCAACAAACAGTATACGGAGGAGAACCTGGAGCTGCTGGAGCAGGGACTGCCCAATCTGCTGCAGCACATCTCGAATGGACAGGCCTTCGGCATGCCCGTCATCGTGTCCATCAACGCCCATGTGGCCGACACGCCGGCCGAGCACAAGCTGCTCCAGGATGCCGCCCTGAAGGCAGGCGCCTTCGCTGCCGTCGTGTCCACCCACTGGTCGGATGGTGGCGCGGGAGCTGTGCCACTGGCCGATGCCGTCATCGAAGCCTGCAAGCTGCCGAACAAGTTTAAGCTGCTCTACGACCTGGAACTGCCGCTCGTGGACAAGATGAACAGGATCGCACAGACCATGTACGGTGCCGCCAAGGTGGAGCTGTCCAAGGAGGCACTGGAGCAGGTGCAACGCTTGATCGACGCCGTAAGTGGACAAGGGACAATCACCATATTGGAAACTCCCATTAATCGTGTTTGCTTTTCTTTTTAGGGCTTCGGCAAGTTGCCCGTCTGCATGTCCAAGACCTATGGCTCGGTCACTGGCAATTTCAACATCAAGGGTGCCCCCAAGGGATTCACCTTGAAGGTGGAGAACGTCTATGTCTCCGCTGGCGCCGGCTTTGTGGTGGCCTTGTGTGGTGACATCCCCAAAATGCCCGGACTCTCCACTCGCCCGGCCATCTATGACATCGATCTGAATACCGAAACTGGACAGATTGAGCGACTCTTCTAAGGCGATTTCCAGCCCAAAACTAAATTTTATAAATCATCATTGTGTAATTTATAGCTGTAAATGTTTAAAAATTCGTTTGTATATTTCAGGTAATAAAATACTTATTTTTAATAGCCTAATTTTAACACGTTACTTCAATTTTTAATTTATCTATATTTTAAATAAAATATTTTATCTTTTTTAGTAATTAACAATTATAAAAATTGGGATTAAAGGGGGGTTTTTTTTATACTGAAAACGTTGAAACAGGTTAAACGTTAAAATATACATATATTCTATTATTTTAAAAATTAATCGTTATAAAAACAGATTGTTTAAATAAGTTACAGTCGAACTTCCCTAACTCGAATCACCATTATCCACGAAAAAAGTTCGAGTTAGGGAGACTTCGAGTTAGGGAATTTTTTTTTTTAGTTTTTTAAATGAAACTACAATTTCATTCATTCATAAATACATTTCAAATTGCAAACTTTTCTTGTTTTTTTCAACAAAAAAAATTTTAGTTTGTTTAAGACCTGTCGATATTCTCAAAAATAGGTTTTATCGTTCTTTTGCTGTATCCAGAAGACGTTCCCGATTCAAATGACAAAATTAATTTTCCATTTTTTAATATAATGGAAACTGGTCCACTTTTCAATTTCTTAACAAATAAGTTTAAAAATTTCTTAAAGAGATACAAATTTGAATACACGTGCTGGTGCCATGATAAATATTATTTAGCTGGTAGTACATTTCGAACATCTTTCCTATAGCAATTTCACAAGCCTAAAAAATTGTTGATGCAATATTTTGTCATATTACACTCCTCGTCACTTGAATAGGACACCCTTTACACTATTTTTTCAATTGCTTATAACTCAAAAGCAAAGTGATAAAATAACGAGATTTTTGCACGTTGGTCTTGTGTTACTATTTGTCTCTCTCAGTAACAAGCTGCAAGTTCTGGAAATGAGCCGTTACATTTTGTTTTTTGCTTTATGTTGGAGATCGTTGAAATTGCGTCAAAATTTTCGTGTCACTTGAATAGAACATGCGTTTTGTTTCATCGTCTACTTTGGCAGGAGCTAAAAAGATTTTCGTTGATCGAAGTTTTTAGCTATTTTCAACTATTGCCTTAAATAAAAAATTAAAATAAGTCGAGTAAAAGCTTTAGCTTATGAGAAAAATTACAATGAAAGGCATACAAGGACTCTGGCCTAACAACAACTTAATTTGTTAAAAAAAATCGAGAGAAGCCGCGTTGTCATATCAGAATTCTTAAGGTTCGAGTCTATATATGGAAAAAAAAATGAAAGGACACACGTACAGTGTGCTTACTGCACTGCTTACCAATGCGCAATGACGCCTCATATTAAGAAAAGCGTTCAATTCTTATGACCCTGTGGCGAACTTTCGTAAAAAATGTGATGTGAATGCCAGTCTATCCACTATAGATCGAGTTATTTTGAATGCTAAACATCTAAAGAGATTAAAATTAAAGAAGAAGCCTCCCTTAAGCCCCATAAGGAAAGCGCAACGCCTCAGCTTTCGTCGTAAGCATGTGGCCTAAACTTCGCAGTGGCATAGCTTGGTCTTCTCCGACAAAAAAAAGTTTAATTTAGAAGGCCCAGATGGTTTTAGTTACTATATTCATGATCTCCGCAAGGAACCCCATCATATGGACCGACTTCATAACAGAGTTGGAGGTGTGACGGTGTGGGGGGCCATTTCGTGCTATGAAACATATCAACTAAATTTTCTGTCATCAACGCCGAATGCATTGTGTTACAATGGCATATTGAAAGAGGCTTTTATATATTTTTATAACCTTTTTGGACCTCTACCAAGAACTTATCAACAAGAAAATTCGCCGATACACTCAGTTCGGGTTGTAAAATCCTTTAAATAGAGCCAATATATGGACCTACTAAGCGATCCGCCCTACTCACCGGACTTAAATATTATCGAAAATGTTTGGGGATGGCTAAAACTTGAGATTTATAGCTCAGGAAAACAATATTCGAGTGTACCCGAACTATTCAAAGCAATCAAATTAGTTTGGAAAACGATATATTTAATTTATCTGGCCAGTTTGTATCAATCCCTTCCTAGCCGGAGGAATGAAGATTTGGAACGACAATGTGGCTCGACACATTATTACAACATTTTTTTTTTGCCTTTAAACTTAAGCAATTACCCGGTATTAAAGAAAAGTTTTTGTTTAAAATTATTCTGAACTTTCTACATTGATTTTTTGTTTAGGTGCCCTATTCAAGTGACGCAATATTTAAGCCCCGGAATTTGACAGATTTTGGTTAAAAATTTTTTGTTATTAGTTAAAGCTGTACCATGAAGAATTCCAGCTGGTTAAAATAATGCAATCAAATGATCTTTAAATTAAAAAAAAAATTACGTTCCTATCATCATTGGTTTGGGAGCAGTGGGCGATCGAAATTACACTTAGGGGGTGTCCTATTCAAGTGACGAGGAGTGTACATCACCATATGTTAATGTACATCAATATTACATATCCAAACGATCCGTTAACAAAAGCATAAAGCAGAAAAGAAAAAAAAATTCAAACTTTATTGGAGATTTTCCCGAAAAATTCGACTTACAGAAGTACGGGCCAATATTTTTGTTCGAGTTAGGGAGAAATTCGAGTTAGGGAAGTTCGAGTTAGGGAAGTAAAGTTGTATGGAATTTGCCTAGTAAACGCTATTGCCACTCGATTTTGTTCGAGTTAGAGAAACTTCGAGTTAGGGAAGTTCGAGTTAGGGAAGTTCGACTGTACTTGAATATTTAAATATATGTATAAATTTACAAGATGTGAGTTTTTGGTCACGTCGAATCAGGGATTAAAACCGAACCGAATATCGGTTTCAGTTATGGTTTCGGTTATGTTCGCATTTATGTTTTCGGTTATCGGTTACGCAAAATCTTTGAATAAAGGTTTCGTAACGGTAAACCGGTTTTTGTAGGTTTTGGTTTTGAATTACCGGTATGGTAAAATATAATTGTATTAATAATATAATAATATAATAATAATACTTTCTTTGTGTTTCATTCTTTAGATTCTTCAGTTTGATGTTCTTTATTTACATTTTAACAATTTTAATATTTTATTTAACAAATTTTTTTTATTTGCGCTTATTCAGTACTATGAACATTCAATCATGAATATCACAAATAAAAATTCAAAATTAAACATAAGAAAATTAAAATAAAAAATCAAACGTGGAACAAACAAACTTCATATACGCGGCATCTCTCACAGTGGACAAACGCAAAAGTGACGGTGGAAACAATTTAAATAAAACCAAAATAAATCATACTAATTTAATGACGATGAACCTGAAAGGACAGTGCAATATTAGGATAGGAACTGACGACACCACACAACACAAATGCTAGCCGCTAAGTTTTTATGAAAATGTATGTATTTTAATTACTCATCAGTATTAGTGTTCGTACAATGTAAACAAATATATATGTATTTATGTAAACAGACTCCCTGAAGAAGGCGAAAAATGTCGCCGAAACGCGTAGGAGGAAAATTTTAACAATAAAAATGAATATTTATTCTTAAAATGAAAAACAACGGCCTTATCAACCTGATAAACAACTACAAACAAACTTAAAAATGAAAAAAAATACCTTTTTTTTGGATATATGATATTCCGAAATGAACCCTTATAAATAAAACGGTTACTAAACGGTTATTTCGATTTACAAAAAGGTCTAAAGGTTTCGATCAAATGATAATTTTTTTTCGGTTACGGTTTCAGTTACGGTTTTCAATTTCAATCGGTTTTCACCGGTTTAAGGTTACGGTTTCGGTTAGGGTTTAATCCCGGCGTTGAACCTTTCCGCGAAAATGCCCATAAACAGTTTTGATTTTCCCATTTGAATGAGTTTTCAAACAGTTTGTTATTGAAGCGATTGACACAGTATTCACAATATTCATTCATGTAAAGAGTTGAGCAGCTGTTTCAGCATGTTCCGAATGCGAGTGCGCGACATTGCGCATCCTGGGATCAGGCAGTTCATTCTGCGGACCGCGGTTCTCAACTATCTGGGCAAGTGCCTGCAATTGCAGTGGGACGATTGGCAGAATCAGCGGATGCATTTGCGGACGCTGCAGCACGAGGGCGCCAAAACACCGTCAGCCCAGACGGACGACACAGATGCCGGCCATGTGGATGCGGCGACAGAAGCGGCGCGATCAGCTCTCGTCCAGGCAATCGAGGAGCTGCGCGGGAAGGTGTCATCCACACACAAGCTGCTGCAGCGGGAGTACAATGAACTGTTCACATATATGATGGATAAGCGGGAGCTGTGGGACAGCCCCGAGTACTTCAAGGCCAAGACGGCGCTGGGGGCGGCCAATCACCATCTGAGAATGTACATGACCGCAGAGAAGTGTCAGTGGACGTAGAGCAGTTGTCAACAAATTAGCATCTTCATTCCACTCGTATTTACAAATTCTTCGGGATGCTTGTGCTTGATGTAATCCGTCACAGCCAGTTGTGGATTGATGAGCACCTGAAAAAGAATATATCACTGCGGACGGCAGTCCGCGCTAGTGACGAAAGCAGCACGAAGGGTGCGAAGGCGACTAGCATATATACACAGGAAGAATGGAAAATTTGCTATGACTGTCCGATCAGGTCGAGTTATATTCCGATCGAAAGGTATTAACTTAACTTACAAATGTGCACACTACGACTTTTGGAAACTCACCTGGTTCGTGAGATAAACAGGTGTAAGTGGGAGGAGAAAAATTTAAATTATTGGAGCTAATGGGGCCGTTGGTGCCTTTTTAAATTTTCTTTGATTTTTTAACGATTCCCATTAAAAATACGCGTCGAATGACACCTCGATCATCGAAATCGAACAACTGTTTCAGAAGATAATTAATTTTGAAATTTTTGGTGTCCTTCTCAAAACGAGATGAAAAGTCAGTCTGTTTGTTTGTTTGTTTGTTAGGATCAAATCGTTGATTTAGCTTAAAAGTTTGAATGAGGACTTGTTCCTGCTCAAAACCCTATAAACGTTTGTTCTACGACTTTTTCGAAAAATCGCTAGTTTAGCGGGAAATCGCTAAAAACCGCTAAAACCCTTATAGCAGTCAAACGATAAAAGCTACAGATGCGATATATATATCGTTTAAAAGGTATTTTGAAGGGCTCTTATGCATACCTTTTAACTTTTTTTCTAAAGTACATAGGTAAATTTCTACAGGTGACATAAGGTATTTTCCCCCACATTTTGGCGGTTTTTGAGAAAACGCGGCTAACGATTTTTTTTAAATTTCAATATGTTTTAGTTTGTAAAATTTCGCGTTTTTTGATATATGATACAAAAAATTTTACCGATAGGTTTTCAAGATATAACCTATTAACTGAATATATACGTTTTGCTTTGAATTGGAATGGGGCAGCAGCAACAAAGTGTCATAGCAGCCAGCTTGTTTGCTTGGATTAAATCGTTGATTTAGCTTAAATGTTTGAATGAGGACTTGTTCCTGTTCAAAAATCTAGAAACGTTTGCTCTACGACTTTTGCGAAAAATAGCTAGTTTGGCGGGAAATCGCTAGAACCCGCTAAAATTGAAACCCCTATAGCATCCAAACGATAGAAGCTACAGATGCGATCTATATATCGTTGAAAAGATATTTCGAAGGGCTCTTTGGCACTGCTTGCAGCGTAATGCGGAAATTACCTATTAGCTGAGTATATACATTTTACTTAGAATGGGAATAGGACAGCAGCAGCAAAGTGTCATAGCACCCAGAGTTTAAGAGTTCTGATAGCTTTTGCGCTGGGCATGTGTGTTTGTAACGGGAACCAGTGTTGCCAGAAAATTTGTTTTAGCTTGTACAAACAATAATCAAAGTTGACAAAGCTATACTGTCAAAAAATATTGCATTTTCAAAATTTCTGATGTCTTATTCAAAAATTTCTGATATCCCATAAAAAAAACCTCTTTACGAGGTAAAATTCTAGTGACGAAAACATTTTCATGCCCCAAAATTTCTGATATCCAATTTTGTGACGAATAATATTAAGTTTTACATATAAATTATTTTAAACAAAATTTTGCATTCGGCACTGCGCAAAACAGTGAATGAGTTTTATTTGGTATGAAGAATTGATACATTTTAGCGCAATGTGCCAAGTGCCAAAATTTTGTTTAAAATAATTTATATGTAAAACTTAATATTATTCGTCACAAAATTGGATATCAGAAATTTTGGGGCATTGTATATACATGCAGGGTATAATAATTATAGCTCACAGTCAGGGGCAGCTCGGACATTTGGCGCGCCTTGTACGTTGCCTCGGACAGTTCCTTGCTGATGCTCGGCTTGAATTCCATGGCAATAATGCGCAAGGAGACGCCAATTTGGGGCGCCGCAATTCCCACGCAGTCGTATTTGCGCAGCACATTGACCATTTGATCGACAATCGCATGGATCTCCTTGCTGTGCACATAATCAGCGGGAACCTCCGCCGCCTTGCCTCGCAGCACGGGATCCCCGATCTGTGTAAAGTGTTCGTAGGGCGGCAGATTCGTTCGCTTGGTTGTCCACAGCTGCTGGTACCATTTCCTGAACGACTGAGGCGTCGCGAGGCTGGTGCTCAGGTAACGATGGTGTCCGCGACACAATTTGTGCAGTGGCTGCAACATTATGCCTAAAATAATCCATAAGAAGTTAGCGGCCGGCTTAACCACAAAATACAAAGAATATCAATAAACAGTCTTACTTATACAATCGATAGTTTAACTTAATAGCTTCAAAATAGGTGATGTTTAAATAGACATAGTGGGTCAATAATAATTAGAAAGCGTTTATTATTTAATTTATTTCTTTAAATATGTTCCCTTTTTTATATATGTAAATATTCGTCTTTTACAGCACTGACATTCGATGATGAAGGCTCCCACACACGACAAGCATGTTCGCTGAGCATGCTCGGCTCTTTTAAAGTTTAACGTGTTGGCGAACGGCTCGATGATTTTAAAAATATTTAAAAAAAAAAGTAATGATGGGTACAAAAGCTTTGGAGAGAATGATAGAGGTGCATTTTAATAACGTCGTCTGTTTTTCTATCCCCCTTCTTACTAAAAAAAAGTTTTACAATGAGCCGTTCGCAACAATAAATTTAAACCAGCCGAGCATGTTCATCCTGTCGTATGTGTGGGCACCGTCAAATGAAAGTGAGCGTAGAAGTTTTAAATATAGCCACGGTTGCCACTATTGGCGTTTTTGCGCCAAAACTGGCGCTTTTTTTCCTGTTGGCGCAATGGCACTTTATTTTTCGATTTGGCTCTTTTTTTCATCAGTTCAGAATCAGTTATTTTGTATAGTTTTAGGTTGAAAAATAAATATGTATTTTTATTTAATAACATAATCTTTAAATTAAGTTGAAAATGTGAATATGTGTTATTGCTTTTAGTGTTTTTTGAACGAATTATATTTTATTTAACTAAATGCAAAAATCAAATGAACTGCAAAAAAAAAGTTTTGGCTCTTTTTTAGTCAATTTGGCTCATTTTTTGTCTGTTTTTGGCTAGATCTGATATTTTTAAGTGGCAACCGTGAATATAGCAGCTATTTTAGTCTTTTTTTGATTTGTTTCTTTTTTAAAAGCCAATTGTATTTATTTATCAAAGTGTATAGCTGCGCGTCCACCAGCGTCATTTATCTTCTGCCACGTAACACAGTTAAAGCTAGAAACATCCATGCGGTCAACGTAAACGACGCCGTTTAAGTGATCCATTTCGTGTTGTGCGATGCGCGCGTTCCAGCCCTCAAGTAACATTTCCGTCGGCGTTCCAAGCTTTCCAATGCCAGAGATGCGTACGCGATCGTAACGAGCTACTTGAGCGGAGAAACCGCGAACGCTCATGCAACCACGGATGCCACTTAAAAATATCTGATTGAGCCAAAAGCAAAGAAAAAATGAGCCAAATCGACTAAAAAAGAGCCAAAACTTTTTTTTGCATTTAATTAAATACAAAATATTTCGTTCACAAGCACTTAAAGCAATAACACATATTCAGGTATGCCACAGAAATCTCTTCCGCTTGAATTTCACGTCCAATCACCTGAACAATTTTGAGAGAAACGAAATCATCGCTTAATCCACTTGCGTCCGATGCCATGAGAATAATGTCACATTTTTTGTCCGAATTTTAAAATATAGAGCTGTCGAGTAACTTTTATTGTTTGTCGTGCCAATAACTTTTAAATTTTTTGTAGCTATACAAAATCAATGATTAAGTAAATAAATTAACTTTTATAGATTAAATAAAAAAACATTAATACCTATTGTTCTGCAATGATAAACTTAAAAAAGTTGCTAAGCAAACCTTTGGAAAATTTAATATGAGAAATTTTCGGAGTGAAATTGCTTTTCTCTGAATTCGCTTTCACTTGTGATTTTTGTAGCACACCTGATTCACATTTCCATCTTAATTTAGTGATTATGTTATTAAATAAAAGTAAATATGTGCTTCAACCTAAAACTATACAAAATAACTGATTCTGAACTTGTGAAAAAAAAGAGCCAAATCGAAAAATAAAGTGCCATTGCGCCAACAGGAAAAAAAAGAGCCAGTTTTGGCGCAAAAACGCCAATTGTGGCAACCGTGCATGCAACCCTCGGGATGTGTGTGTTTTATGTCACTAATTATCTCCATCTCAGGATTGATAAAAACCTGTGATTAAGTTGTTTTAACTAAAAATAAGATTGCAAATGCTAACGGGGAAATTTACAGTCAGTGGTAGAGTGGACATTTTTCGTTGCTCGTAAATCTCTGGTGAAAACCGCTCCCGCTTGTCCTCGCGGAACTCCATTACCAGCATGCGCAGTGGAACGCCCAATTGGGGCGCCGCCACGCCCACGCAATCGTAATGTCGCAGCACCTTCACCATTTGTTCCACAATATCGTTGATCTCCTGACTGTCTATACGATCAGCAGCCACTTCCTCGGCACGCTGTCGCAGCACCGGATCGCCAATTTGCGTAAAATGATTGTACGGCGGAGCCGAGCGGGCGACAAGTTCCACAGACATTGTCAACTCACTACTAAAGATAAAAAACGGTACAATTTTGTTCAGAACGCGATTTGTTGCTGCTTATCTATTCTGATTAGTGATGTAAGCCATGATGAAATTATAACAAGGTGATCTCTTCGTTTGACGTGCCCTCTTATTCGGGGCGACGATTGCTCAGTACAAAAGCAAACGTCGAAGTAAGCGGTTGTGTCAAACTCTGTGAAAAATGCCCCGTGTGTTTTTTTCAAATTTCCATTTTGATAACTTTGCCAAAACGCAATGTCATTTTGATCATGGTGAGGCCACTGAATTCATTCTGCATTTAAAAATTATTTTGTTCAACTAATTTTGGTTGCTCAACATCTTAAATCTCAAGTCTTTGCTTGCAATCAACTTAATAATTTATATGAGCACCGTTTTCGGTGGGAAGATAAAAGTTTTAATAATACCACAACTCTAGTCCTCGAAATAACGATCTTCGCCTATTACTGGAATCTTTTTGCGTTGTTGTTGCGCCAACAGCAGACTCTTAGCGGATATTGTATCTTCAGCAGTGTTACCAATGTTTGCCTTCTTACGCAGCCTGGTAACGAGCTTGAAGTATTTCTGAATAATCTGTGCAACAGTGGGACCATATTTGTGGCTGGCCAGATCCTTGTTGCACCGCACATAAATATCATCCAGAACGCCGCCGCTGCGATAGAAGTTGATGACTTTGTCGCGACGGCACCAGCGGCTAAGCATCTGTCGGGTAACCGGCTCATAGATGCGGAACACCTTGAAGAACTGATCGTAGTGCTTGGACATGCGACGCAACTTCATTTCGTCAATATTGGGTATCTTCAGGTGCGGCTGCCTCACAATATGGTAGGGATCGTGCTCAACTGAATAATTGGCGAAGCGCACCGCTGGCCAATCAAGATTCAGCATGGTGTCATACAACATCTTTGGATGTCCAAGCACGCCGTGGGCCACATCGATCATGAACAGCTGTGGACCCGGCACAATATACTCCAGCTCAATCTGGACAATTCGGGTGTCCGTTCCACGGTACTTTCGCTCGCCTATCCATAAGATGGGCAGATCCTCGTCGGCAATATGCTTCAGCTCGTGTATCAACGGCGATGCTTGGCTTCGGTAGTTGACAATCTTGTTATTCCGTCCATAAAGCAAACTCCGTTCCGAGGGGGTAAATTTCAGATACTCCGGCCGATTCATCACAAAATGCTCGGAGCGAAAGAGTCGATTCATTTCCATTTCGATCACGTTGTAGGCACGTCGATGCATTGTGATCCATACGATCTGTATGGCGACGGCTAGAAACTGTTCGTGAAAGTGTTTATCCTTGATCGTGGCGGAGATGTTGACAATCTCCTTCATGTGGTAAAACTGAGCCATGTCACCTTCGCCCTTGAGGATTACGCTGTAGTTTCTGGCCACCAGCATGCGATACTGACTCAAGTAGATGGACCAAATGCGCTTCATTTCATTGGTCTGCTCGCTCTGTATCTGGGCCATGTTGCCGGCCAGCTCATCCCGTCGCACGAGCACAAACTCCACCAAACGGAGAAAGTACTCGAAGTAGATGATAAGGGCATGAAGCAATCTATGGACAGCTGGCTTGTGCATAAATTCCAGAAACTTCATGGTCAGAAACTCCTTCGGCATTAGATATAAGACCAGATCCCGCACATCGTTAATCACCACCGTGTCCGTATCGAATGTGGCTTCGGAGCGCACAAACTGTTGGCGAAAGATCATCTCCTCCTCCTGATTGATAGACCGAAGAAACTTGTATCCATTTGTCGTAATGAAACGCTCTCTAGCGTCCTCTAGATCGTTATGTGGCTCAAAGTGCAAACTATCCGTTTTACCATCCCAGGACCATTTTCCACTATGGTATTTCGGTACGTAGGTATCGGCGTAAATGCGTATCATTGCGAAAGCTGATCGGGAAAGTGTGTTATAAGTGTACGTGTTGGGTGTGTGTAGTTAACTAAATTTTTTATTCATGGATAAGCATCTTTACAGTTTTAATGTCAAATTTTTCAATGGGAACTAAGTTTTTAAAAGCATTTAAGAATAGAATTTATCATGAAAGAGCTGAGATTAGCGAAAAATTCAAATTTAGAGAGCTCGAAATCTTTTCAAAATTAAGTTTTGCATATAGATATTGAGTATGGCTCGTTGTTTCACTCAGGTTCCATTACCATATCCTAACTTTAAATTGAACAAATATCCAAATTGTAAATTTATTATATTTATTATTTAATTGTAAGTTAAGCAGGATTTATTAATTAACATATTAATCACTTGCATATATACATTTAATATCGGAATCTGCACATATACAACTCTATTAAAGGATTTGGCGATGTCGTTCTGCGAAAAGTCATATGATACGTACGTATGTGTATGTATGTGGATACTCCATCATTTTACTCTCCGAAGAAGTGATCGCCACTTGCTTTTTGCGATATGCTAGGGTTGTTATCATCATCAATAAAACTTGTCTCCTTACGTAGTCGGGAAACAAGTTTGAAATATTTTTTGATTTTTTGGTGAACATGGGCACCCGACGTTTCTTCCAGTTCCCTTTCACAGCGCACATAAATGTTGAGCTTCGTCTCGCCTTTGGCAAATAAATGCAATCGCTTTTCGCGCTGAAGCCACTTGCGGAGATCTTCGCGGTTGCATGGCTCGTATATGTGAAAGATCTTGAAGAAACGCTCGACTCTCTGGGACATTTTATGCAGTTGTCTATCGTGAACGCTGGGTATGCGAAGGGTTGGCTGCCGTATTATGTGATAAGGATCGTTTTCAAGGGAGTAATGCTCGAAACGCAACGCCGACCTGTTAATGTTGAGGATGGTATTATAGATGCGCTTCGGATGCCCCAGAATGCCATGGGTTACGTCTATAAAGCGCAGCTGTGTGTCCGGAACAATGTATTCCAGTTCGATCGTGGCAATCCGAATGTTGTTCCCACGATACTTCCGCTTACCTATCCACAGTATGGGCAAATCCTCCTCGTCAACATTTTCCAGTTCCAGTATCAATGGCGACACTTGAGAGAGATAGTTAACATTTTTGTTCCTACGCCCATACAGAAAGCTTCTTTCCGCGGCTGTAAACTTCATATACTCGGGTCGGTTTATAATAAAGTGCTCGGAACGAAACAGTCGATTCATCTCCTTCTCAATCACGTAGTAGGCACGTCGGTGCATTGTGATCCATACGATGTGTATGGCGACGGCTAGAAACTGTTCATGGAAGGATCTGTCCTGGAGTGTAGTTGAAGTATAAATAACCGGCTTCATGTGGTAAAATTTAGCCAAATCCCCTTCGCTCTTCAGGATTACGCTGTAATTTCTGGCCACCAGCATGCGATACTGACTCAAATAGATGGACCAAATGCGCTTCGTTTCATTGGTCTGTTCGCTCTGTATCTGGGTCATGTCACCTGCCAGCTCATCCCGTCGAATGAGCACAAACTCCACCAACTGGAGAAAGTACTCGAAGTAGATGATAAGGGCATGAAGCAATCTATGGACAGCTGGCTTGTGCATAAATTCCAGAAACCTCATGGTCAGAAACTCTTTTGGCATTAGAAATAAAACAAGATCTCGCACATCGTTAATTGACACGGTGTCTCTATCGAATGTGGATTCGGAGCGTACGTATTCCTGTCGAAAGACAGCTTCCTCCACTTGGTTGAGTGTTCGTAGAAACCTATAACCATTTGTCTCCATGTAATGCTCCCTGACGTCCTCCAAATCGTGGTGAGGCTCAAAGTGTAGACTATCCGTTTTGTTGTCCCACGACCACTTTCCACTGATGTATTTGTGGGAATGTGTACGATCATGCACCCGCAGCATTATGACCTAGAATCAAAGCTACAAGCTTGACTAATAACTGTTAATTTAGCTTAAGAACAATTAACGATAACGCAAAAACAAAAACAGAAAAAAAAACAAAAACATAAACAAGAAACAAAATAAAAGTTATTGTTTTAACTCATTTAAAAAATATTTTTAGATAATAATAATGAAATATAATGCATAGATAAGTGTAAAAATTACTAAATAACAGACATGATAAAGATAAAAGTTAATCATGTTCATATTTAGATAAATTGAATGCCTAATTAAAATAAAATGAATTCCTGTGTCTTTTATATATTACATGTCCCTTTCGTCCTAAGGTCATTGGAGCTAAAGAATTTACTCAAGTGCCAGGCATAATTAAGTTATATCTACATATTCCCACTTTGCATACTGTAAGTTCTTCAACAATAAGTGTCACTGCCAATGCATCCTGACCGAGGATTAATGCATAAGAGCAACAAAAACAGAAACCCAAGTATGAACCGCCCATTAAACTGGTAAATAAATTAAAATTCACAAGTGGTAAAAGTCTATGGCCAGGAGCGATTGCTCTGTTAATAACTTGCAGTTGAGTATATTTAAGAGATATTTTTATTCACATATTTTATTGTTGTTGTTGTTTTTGTTGTTTGTGGTGTGTGGCTCTCACATAAATTTGCCGCAAGGTGTTCATAAATTTTGCCCGTTTGTCGGCTGTTAACGCGGCCAAGGCATAAATTCATAATGAGATAAGAAAGAAATTCAGTCAATGCGTGGTGCCAGGATAACGCCGACAGAATAATGTTGCTCCCTCTCTGCTAATATGCCTTTCAGCTGAAAAACCTACATAACTTTTTATTAAGTTACACTCGGTTTGTTGTCTAAAAGACGTAGGCGAAATTATGCTTTGCTTCCATTAATCAGTGAAGTTTACATATTTTATTAAAAGGTTTTTTGTTTTAATTTGCATTTTGTATTTTTATATACCTCTTCGGGAAAACGAAAGTAAGTAATTATAAAATATTTAATTTAGTAATATAAAACCTTTTAAAGTCTAGAGTCTGGACCAAAGCCGAATGCAGTTCGACTCATTTAAGGCTGGATTTAAATTATCTTGTATTATAGAAATGATTATAACATAAAAACAACTATAAATAAGCACTTGAAACCCGAGAACAATTAAGATCATTTAAATGACATGTAATTAATTTTATAGGAAACTAAACACTTCTGATAATTTATTGATTAAATGACTTTTGATTGTTCAGTGAGTTTAAGTTGAGTGTCATTACGGTAATTGAATCACTCTTATCAATTTAATTCGTACACAAAGTGCAGTTGATGCACAGCCAAACAATTGCTCATATCAATAAAAAGTAATGTGATTTTTCAAGTAATCATCTCAAGTTCAATGCAATCGGAAATTCCATCTCCCACAATACTCCTTCACAAGTCATAGATAGATAAATGTGTGGAACAATGAGAATATTTTTAAATTGTGGGTGGAATATAAATGTTGATACTCTTGCAAAGAGTGTCATAATTTTGTTAGTCAACTTTTGAAAAAAAGTGAATTGCAATATTTCATCAGAAAATGTTATTTTATCACTGATATAATTGTTTTTCATAAAAAATTTAAAACATTTGATAACATTGTTCTCTTTCAAATTACGGGATTATGGTTAAAATAATTATGAAAGGCTGAGATTGTTGTAGCAAATAGTTAATAAAAAATATAAAACACTTGATAACATTGTTCTCTTTTAAATGACGGGATTATGGTTTAAATAACTATGAAAGACTGCGAGCGAGTTCCATTTAATAAGTTATTCAGCAAATATATTAAAACTTTGTTGCCTTAAAGTTAACTGCATATTTTTTAATGGTTTTTGACTTAATTCGTTGCACTGGACAGGGAAACAACTGCCACCGAAGCAAGCGGAAGTAAAGTAGTGTAGTGCAAACAGAGAATAAAAGTGAAGAACGTTAGTGGAACTCTGGTTGTCTGTTTCATTGTTTTCTTTGACATGTTGTCAACAAAGACTAACAACTGTAGAATTTTTAAGCTCTGCCGAGCACATTATTCTTGGTAAAGTACAGAAATAAACTGAAGAAGAGCACGAGAATCAGAATCAGAATAAATTCTGTTGAGCCCTTTGTTGTTCTTCAGCTCTTTTTTTTATTGTCCACGACGGACTGCGGGTTCATTTTTTTATAATCAGTTTGCTGGATATTGTTTTTCGTTGACTGGCATAACCTGATATTTCTTGCGAAGGACTACGACGAGAGTCCTTCTTGAATTGCAGAAGACAAGTAGCGGTTGCTCCTTGGAAATGCAGTAAAGTGCAAAATTCGTGCATGCAACACAGAAGCTTAAGAAATAATTCCAACTTTGTGTAAAACCAACACGGATGATCAAGTTTTAAGAATTTTCGCATTTATTACCAATGTTCCGTTTAAGAAGATTTTTTTCTATTTATTGTTATGTTTTGCTATACAGCTTGTGAGCTTTTTTTTCTAAACTTCTTGTATTAACTATAAATATTTTTAATTTGTTCTAAGCCACTAGGAAGCTTACAAAGTCTATGAAAAACAAGTGTAAATTGACTTTGGCCTAGGACTTTGAAAATGATTTTAAACCCAAAATAACAAAAAAAAAAAAATGGCAAGCCTCTTAAAATTAAATTGCATAATGTATTTTAAGAAATTGACTGAAAGCTTTAGAAAGTCAACTAGTCAGACAGCTCAAAATAGTTTACAAATAAGATAACCCTTGACAAATGAGTTTCAATATGTCAATATTTGCATATTCTTTGTGAAATAGCCGAATAATCAAAAATAATTATTCTGTAACTGGCTGCAACAAAAATGGCTTCAAGTTAATTTGCATAACAGATATGTGAACTTGTCAAGAAGAATCATACCATTTTACACACTCACATTATGGTTGTGTATTCATTAAAAATACAAGTGTGTGAATGTAAATTTAAAACTCATCGATGTATGCCAAAGGCTATTAGAAATACTCGAATATTAATTTATTACTTCACATGTACAAATCGTTGTCTTGTGTGTATCAGTTGATTCTGATAAAAGATTTTCAATTGTTGCAATTTGAAGCAGCTTTCATAACATTCAAATTGAGTTGCATATGCAGAGCTAATAACTAATGAATGCATCATATATCCTGTATATTTAAGTCCGTTATATATGAAAGCTCAAATATCACACAGTTATGCGTGGGAGATGAAAATTACAAATTAAATTAATACATATACATATGTGATATATATATGTAAGCAATTGTTCACATACATTATTTATTATTTATTTTACATTAACTGATTTATTAATATGTAGCTCGGGGGTATTAAAAATTAAAATAAAAACGAATTTGTCATATAAATGGCAAAATGTGAAGACTGGAAAACTGTAAAGGCAGAACAGGAAAACAGGTGCTGAGAATGGCCTTTAATAATAAAATTCAATTTATTAAAACGAAGACGGCGATGCGCAATTTAAACAGTCCCAACTGAGAGGAGCGGGAAAATCACACATACACCCGGAAATAACACGTATACGCCGCATGGCACGACACGATTGAATTGGAAAAGACAGGAAGTGGCTGCTCGGTACATTCAAGTGTTAGGGCACCAGGGAGATACAAAACTCTCCCGATTACACTTCAGTTAAGATTTCACCTGACGGGCTGTTCACTTTCGGTTTCTTCATGGTTCGTTAGCATTCATGGTTCAAGTACGGGTAGAAGTATGAGTATGAGCATGTGTACGAGTATAAAAGTACAATTATTGCTCGGATTTTACGCTGCTTCTTAAAAATTATTACCTCTCTGATTTATTTGCTCAATTGAAAGTCGCGTAACTCGACTTTCGTGACGTGTAACATTAATGATTTTCCCTTCAATTTACAATGCTATATTTAATTCACCAAAAAGCACAGCTGTTAACTCACATGGGGCTTTTCTTTTTATAACTTTCCCTAAATATAATATGACATATACACGCACTTAGCCTAAAGAGGCTAATTTAACATTCATATTTGTTATTTGTCACTTAACTTGAGTGTCAATTAATCAAAATGCGTCAAGAGTCTCGACAAGTTAAATCATTTTTATACCGTGTCTTTAAATCACAAAATTATAAATGTGTTCAGTTTATTTTAATGTGGCTGTTTGCAAGTGGCTGTTACTTTCCTTAGAATTCGGTTTTAATTTAATTTAGTTCAATATTTAATATAGGAATTTATAAATTACTTTTTAATATTTAATTTGGTTAATATCGATTTATGTCTTTAATGTAAATAAATTACAACTTTGTAGGTCAAGTCTCAGCTTAGCTCTCAAGTACTTGCTTTGATTTATTTTAATAAAATAATCAAATTCTCAAATTTAATTTAGTAAAATTATTGAATCACAGTGTTGTTTTTAAATCATTAATGGTAGCTTAGGGATTTGCATTACAATTTATGTATTATCATCATTTCAACACTCTGTCCTGCAACAAATAAAGTTTCTGTACTCTAAGCCGGGGACTTAGCTTGTTAAAATTATCATGCTCTTGATGTTTTTGCATAAATCTCTAAGAGCCTTTTTACTGTCTTTGCGTTTTGTCGACTGCGCTATGATTGATGGGCATTTATTGATCTTTGAATAAAAAGTTGATTATGCTAATATTCTTGAGTAGACAGCAATAAATTGTACAGGCCAATACTTGTAATAGCTTGTAAGCAAAGCTCACAAATCTTTAATGATACCTGGCACACAACACATAACAGCCTTAACCTTTGTTTATATTTTTTGTTTAATAAACCGTGAATTAGATGAGACAAATATTCAAATTAAATATTTAAACTAAATAATTCTAAGTAAATTTATACTTCTTATCAATAGCACCTCAGATTAAGAAATTGTTAACAAGCTGTCAAGTCTGTTTTTAAGTTGAATGACTTCTTGTTTATGTTTTGTCTGACAGATTGATTGACTGCACTTATGTTTTATTCAATTTCGTTTTTCTCCGAATAATTTTCCTTTCTGATTTGATAGCCCTTATTTCAATTCAATGGAATATCCATTGATCTGGCTATCTTGTATCTGTAATTTTTGTCATTTTGCTATTTCTTTACTCATGTTTATTTAATTTCGGAGTACAGGTGTAAAATTCTTTTTTAGCTTTTTGACATTTTGTCGAGCTTGTTGATGTTTCAACATATGTTTGCTTAAACGCTAAAAGCCAATTAAAATGTGGGCTAAAATTCTATCCAAGGTCGTGTCGGGGCCGGAGGGCGTATGTAAAACCGAGAGAGGTGTGAGGTGTGAGGTGTGAGAGGGCTCTTTAACGTGACAATGATTAGCTGCCAATTAAGAGAATAAGTCCATTAGCTTACAGAAGGGAAGAGAAATTAAGAATCTGTACTTGTAGTTAAATAAATTGCTAGTTTAGAAAACAATGTCAAAAAAAATATATTTTTATAAACCCCTGTACCTGGAGGATGTCGACTACCGTGCAACAGTCAGTGGAGAATGTATTGGCAA
Organism: Drosophila recens; assembly: GCA_037043495.1. Taxonomy (NCBI): domain Eukaryota; kingdom Metazoa; phylum Arthropoda; class Insecta; order Diptera; family Drosophilidae; genus Drosophila; species Drosophila recens. The sequence goes on from JBAMBJ010004558.1 coordinate 356,988, forward strand.
GAGGTGTGACGAATATGGCTGTGGAAAAGGCGGCATCTAAATCGGTGCGCTCGTTTCGGTTGCATAAGATCTATCTGGTTGCAGCCTCGTTGATAATGTTTGGGCTAATACAACTGATGATTATTAAGGGCTTTCACATTCAGCTGGTCGATAACCTACCCGTTCCCAGTCTGATGTGGATAGTTATCGCGCTGGTGTGCCTATTGCTCATGGTGTTCACCGAGCTGTTCAACAAGTTTCCCGTCAACTGGACACTCGGTGTTGTGGCTGTGGAAAGTGTAACGCTGTGCACTGTCTGCTATAAGTGGAATCATTTGCCAGTAACTACTGCTGCAATTATTCTGATCAGTGTTATTTTTATTCATATAATACTGTATACTTTGGGTGCTTGTTTGCCTTTGGCATTATTACCCGGCTATTATGGAATTCTGTACATGACAATTGTCTTTATCGTTGTTTACATATTCCTCAGCATTATCGTATTCGCCGTGGGCAAACCCGATCTAAAGCTAATCATCGACATATGGAGTTTCCTGTATATGATACAATTAATTCTCTATACTGCCACATTGATCCACCATCGACGCTTACCCTATATGAAATCCGTGGAGTATATTCTGTCTGCAACAGTTATCGCAATATTCTTTTTGTTTATGGTCTATCTACTTACCACTGGTGCCACTTACTTCATGCGGATAGCAGGCTACAGAAATTTTCAATATCTTCCACATTAAAAATAATGTATGCATTATTATTATACGCTGCTTCTAAAAAATTATTACCTCTCTGATTTATTTGCTCAAATGAAAGTCGCGTAACTTGACTTTCGTAACGTGTAACATAAATGATTTCCCCTTCAATTTACAATGCTTTATTTAAATCACCAAAAAAAAAGCACAGCTGTTGACTCTCATGGTCTTTTCTTTTTATAACTTTCTCTAATTATAATATGACACATACACGCACTTAGCCTAAAGAGGCTACTTTGACATTCTTATTTCCTATTTGTTACCTAATTTAGGTGTCAATTAATCAAAATGCGTCAAGAGTCTCGACAAGCTCAATCATTTTTATACCATGTCAGAATTTGTCGTATACCACAAAATTATAAATGTGTTCAGTTTAATTTAATTTGGATTTTTCAAGTGGCTTGTAACTTTTCTTAGAATTCGGTTTCATTAAAATATTGTTCAACACTTACAAAGTGATGTTATAACATAAGAATTCATTAATTACTTGTAAATTTTAAATTTGGTCAATATGGATTTCTGTATATAATATAAATAAATAACAACATTTAATTTAATAAAGTATGTAATTAAATTACAATTTTGTTTTTAAATCATTTATGGTAGCTTAAGGATTTGCATTACAATTTATGTATTTTCATCATTTCAACACACCTGTCCTGCAACAAATTAAGTTTCTGTACTCTAAGCCGGGGACTTAGCTTGTGAAAATTATCATGCTCTTGATGCTTTTGCATAAATCTCTTAGAGCTTTTTTACTGTCTTTGTGTCTCGTCGACTGCTCTATGATTGATGGGCATTTATTGAGCTTTGAATGAAAAGCTGATTGTGTTAATATTTTTGAGAAGACAGCAATAAATTTTATAGGCTATTACTTGTAATAGCTTGTAAGCAGAACTCACAAATCTTCAATGGTATCTGACACACAAATCAAAACAGCCTTATCCTTTGTTTATATTATTTGTTTAAAAAACTGTGAATTAGATCAGGCAAATGTCAAAATTAAAGATTTAAATAAACTGAATAATTATAAGTAAATTCATACTTATCTTATCAATAGCACCTCAGATTAAGAAATTTTTAACAAGTTGTCAAGTCTATTTTTAAGTTGAATGACTTCTTGATTTATGTTTTGTCTGACAGATTGATTGATTTAAGCTGTACTTATGTTTTATTTAATTTTGAATTTCTCCGAAAGAATTTTCTTACTCATTTGAAAGCCCTTATTTCAATTCAATGGAATACCCATTGATCTGGCTATCCTGTCTCTGTCATTTGTGACATTTTGTCATATCTTTACTCACGTTTATTTAATTTTGGAGTTGTAAAGCAAGATGAACTTATAATGGTGTTGTATTCGTTTGACGTGCTCTCTTTTTCGGGGCGCAAACGTCATTACGAAAGCAAACGTCGTAGTAAGCGGTTGTATTAAATTATCTGAAAAATGCCCCGTGTGTGCAACCTCGAGCTCGAGTCGATTGGTTTGCGGTCCCAGACATATTAAGAGGAGACAAATGTGGATAAATGCAACAGGAACAACAAGACAAACATGCCATTGCTTTTTATTTTGTCTTTACATATTGCACAGCGCACAAATCGAAAATGAGTGAAGAGTATAGAAAACCAAACAAAACAATTTTTCTATATATCTATCTCTGTCGTCTCTCTCTCGTCTCCCTCTCTCTCGACAGCAAAAGCGTCGCCCCGAGAGAGAGCGAATACATCACCATTATAAATTCATCTTGGTGTAAAGGAGCCGAGAGAGAGAGAGAGAGAGAATCTGTAGCTGTAGTTGATTAAATTGCTAGTTTGGAAAACGATGTCAAAAAATAATATATTTTAAAGCACCTGTATGTACCAGAAGGAGTAGAAGGTAATGTCGACAGCCGTGCTACAGTCAGTGGAGAATGTATTGGCAAGAGGTGTGACGAATATGGCTGTGGAAAAGGCGGCATCTAAATCGGTGCGCTCGTTCCGGTTGCATAAGATCTATCTTGTTGCAGCCTCGTTGATAATGTTTGGGCTAATACAGCTGATGACTATTAAGGGTATTGACATTGAGCTGGTCGATAACCTACCCGTTCCGAGTCTCATGTGGATAGTTATCGCGCTGGTGTGCCTAATGCTCATGGTATTCACCGAGCTGTTCAACAAGTTTCCCGTAAACTGGACACTCGGTGTTGTGGCTGTGGAAAGTGTAACGCTATGCACCGTCTGCTACAAGTGGAAAAGTTTGCCATTAATAACGGCCACAATTATTCTGATCAGTGTTATTTTTATTCACATAATACTGTATACTTTGGGTGCTTGTCTGCCTCTGGTTTTACTACCCGGCTATCATGGAATTCTGTACATGACAATTGTGTTTATCGTTGTTTACATATTCCTCAGCATTATCGTATTTGCCGTGGAAAAACCCGATCTAAAGCTAATCATCGACGTATGGAGTTTCCTGTATATGATTCCCTTAATTCTCTATACGGCCACATTGATTCACAACCGACGCTCACCTCATATGAAATCCGTGGAGTATATTCTGTCTGCAACAGTTATCGCAATATTCTTTTTGTTTATGGTCTATCTACTTACCACTGTTGCCACTTACACCAGTAATATAGTAAGTCACACTAAACTACACTATATTCCACATAAATTATAATGTATTCAGTATCAATCATTTTGTGTTCATTTATTAATTCTATGTAACTAAAAATAGCACAAAAATTCAAAAATCTTTCAAAGTTGTGTATTTTTTTTAAACTTATTCTGACAGCACTTTAAGATTTCCACTTAAAGAGTAATCCCATGGAGCAGGATAGCAAGCAATTCACAAATGGAATTTATTAAATTAACATAACTTCAGGCATAAAAAAATGGTCTATTTGAAATTATGCTTCAAGTGGGCAGTGAAGTGAGCAAAAATATTCCTCTGAAAGGATACGAAAATGGACATTGCCAGAAAATGAACGGAACATTTGTATGTTTTAGCTGCAGGCTATATTTATATATTCTTTCTTTGTGTATTCAGCCAGAAATGCGTTGATAAAAAGCTTGAAACACAAAAAAAACGAGCAAACAAACTTGTCCCCATAAACTTGCTGCATAATCCAAGCAAAACGGAAACGGAAATGACAACGAAAGCAATCTTCACCCCGTCCGTGGGCTTAGCAATCGTCAGCATATACTTTGTTTTGGTCTGTCCATTGTCCTAAATTGGGTGTGAAATGGAGAAACTGACAAAACACAATTTGACAAGGCTAGAAAATATTTAAGCAAATCATTTAAATATTAGTAAGATTCATAGTCTTTATGGACGTACAATTGCAATATCTTTTACAAACTGAAATAATTAAAATTACTTTGTTAAAGAGTTTATTTGCTGCATATTACATAAATTATTACTCCTATAAGTGAAAAAAAAAATTCAACGTGTCGACCTGATCCTAAATACCCTGGTCGGCATATTTATTTGGACAACATTTAAAGTTAAATCTACTCATAATTTGAATCTTCTTCATGTACATTTTGGCATCAATGGAAAGGTCATTTAAATTCCGATTGAATGATATAAAACTTCTCTTAACCCATTAAGTACCCATTGAAAATTTTGAATAATATAATTGATTGAATATAATTGATTGAATGTATTGAATATAATTGATTATAAAATAAATTTATAAGACAAACAATAATAGGTACATTAGTATTGATAGTTTGTCTTGCATTCTGGCAAATCGTGATGCCATTCACCGTTCAGCTGGCAGACGTTCCATTCCTTTCCGACCAGTTGTTTCCAATGGGGGCAACTGAAGAGAGCTGGTTCATTGGGCAACATATATCTGACACCATCCGTCATATGGGGTATGGACTTATTGGCAATGGCAAATGTCAAATCTTTTCCTGGTTTGGTGCAATTACGATATGCGCTATTGATCTTATATCCATCGATACCTTCACAGACATTGGGTAACTCATCGGCACCATCCACACAATCGATGACATTATCACAGACCTTTGCACTATTTATCAACTTTCCATTGCCACATTGAAATTGTGATGTTGACGTCCACGCTTCAAAGCATTGCTCAAGGGACTCATCTTGGCCATTACTGCAATCGAATTGGCCATCGCACAGTTTATTTTTGGCAATGCATTCCTTATCTAAGCACTCCCATTCCGATTCCCTAAAATAGAGTAGTTAACTATACTTGTAGTAGTTAACTTGTATCAAAGTTTAAGTTACCTGCAATTTCCACGCTGAGGCTTGGGCTTATAATTACAATGAGCCGGCAACTCATCCGATTCATCCCAACAGTCCACATTATCATCACATACTTGGTTTTGTGAGATTACTCCGCCACTGGCGCAATAGAAATGCTCGGAAATCAGGCCAGGTGATTCGGGATGTAGTTTGCAAACTGTTAAGAACTCATCGCTGCCATCATCGGGACAGTCCCTGGCACCATTACACGCCTTGCTCATTTTTATCCAACCTTCATTCACATCTGCATCACAATTTAGGGGCTTCTTTTCGCCGTGACATTGAAACCATTTGTCTTCACAATTAGCTAAAATATGAAACACAAATGATTATATATGAACTTTCTAAAATCAGTTGAACTAACCCAATGCGTGGTGTGCTATCAGCAAACAGACCAATAAATAACGAAACATTTTCAAACAAACCGAATCGCAGCTCGACTCAAATTAAACTAATTTGAATAAAATCAATGCAGTTATGTTAAATTAAAAGGGGCGTAACGATCAAATAATGTATGTATCATTTCCCAAATGGCTTGAAAAAGTCAAATATATTAGTAAATTGTGATAAGAGAACTGCTTGATGCGAGTGTATTCACATTAAATTTAATCAGCTCTAACCACGACATCCCAACACTCAAATTGCCAAGCAAATATGTATATTAAATTTGTAAGGTGCTCAATTGTGGCAAGGAAATTATTTTATAGTATAGTTAGTCAAAGATCATATTAAAAGAATTCATCACAATTTATTTATGTATGGCAATGTCATTTTGTGAATTTCTAATTAATCTGCTGACTATCTTGTCTGACTTTGTTACCTGGCTATGTAATGTGATTTTTTTCGTTATAAATGCAGCTGATGCCGAGACGGACAGAGTTCAATGAAAGCAATTTATATATTAAATTAAGCGACACAATCGAGACATTAAATTAATTTCAACAGAATGTCTTGGATACTTGACTTGCTAAAACACAAGTCTACATCGATTTGTTGACTGATTGCAAAAAATCAGCAACCATTTGTACAACAAATGCATCAAATGAATCATTCACAGTTTGTTTGACCTGTCAACGCCTTAAATCCTAAGAGAAGCAACGACTTGCCACAAGTCTTTGGAGACAGTTGCCATAAATCGACCAGCAAAAAATAAAAGAGAAAAAGCACGAGTTTCTTCTTGTTGCTTTTACATTCAGTTGTCTGGCATTTTGTCCCAGGTCGCAAATGTTATAACTTGGCAACTCTTTGATAAATGTGGAACTCAATTGGTAATGACTTTAAGACAGACTGTTGGAAAAGTTTTACATTCTTTTTAAACGTTTTTTTTTTATGAATGAAGGCAAGTTATATAGTACAAGCAGTTTAGATAGTTGGTTAGGTTTCGAGCTAAGCGCTACTCAAGTGTCTTAAAAAAGATATTTATATTGCAATGTTCGTTAAAATAGTGGAAAATTGCATACACAAAATGTTGAATAAAGCTTTTTTATTTCTTATTTATGCTTCTCTGAGCTTATAATAGTTTATAGTTTAATTATGATCGATTATTTAGAAACTCATATCCAAAGTTGAACACAAATTGTTTTCCCACTTACCATAAAGTTTTCTTAGAATCAAACAATAAATAACTGTTTAAAGCAGAATTATAAAATTGGATTAATGATGAAGATGCCAGAAAAATAAATATAATTTAAATTATATATGTAAATATAATTTAAAGCCTAAAATGCAGTCATATTAAAAAGGGTGCCTTTGCCTTTCCCTTAAAATCTAAATTTAGAATCAAATTCTGTTATATCGTTAAGTGAAACAATTTCAATATTTGGGCAACGCAATTAAAACTTTAACGATTATATGTTTGCCTGTACAAATTGATTCGTGCCAACTTTTTGATTACGAAAAATTCTTGGTCGTGGTCTGGCTTGCGAAATCGTACTCAGCATGGTCTATCATATTAAGTGAATCGTTTGCTTCACAGTTCGGTTTGCAAACATCAATATAAATATTGACATGAAGTTTGGGGATTGCGAACCAATAAAATGGCAGATAGTCAGAGCACAGCTGTGGATTATTTGTTCGATTTTGTTGCTTGGTTGAGAACTGGAATGGAAACTGTTTAGACATTTCTTGGACGCTTTAAGTCGCAACTTTATACGACAGATGTGTAAGTCAGTTTTGATAAATGAGCTTAATCAGCTGTACACAAGGCCAAGAGATCCACCAAGCTTCAGGTGAGAGCTGTGTCGACTCTCTGACAAATGAAATTGTTGCCTGTCGTGCGGCTTAAAAGGACTTGCGTGTATTTGGTTTCCTGTCAGTCCGCTTATCCTCTTGTTATCTTGTAACTACAGTACATGAATGAAAAACACAGCTGCCGGCGAAATTTCTCATTTTCGCTATTGACGTGGTCCTAAGTGTCGTCACTGGGCTTCTGGCAACTAAGCAACTGAGTGGATTGGAAGTGTAGGTAAATTGAGTAAGCTTGTAGTACTGCTGACTTCTCAAGAACTTAAGTTTTTAACTTGAGTACTTCTTTTCACGTATATAGCAAATCTTTTTAGATAAGGAATGTCCATAGGTAGATAATAGGTAGATTAAGTAGTTGACAAAGGGGGTTATATTTAAAAGAAATATTTGTTTTTTAATCTAAAATTTACAAAAATGTCACGTGTCACATGCAAAAATATTGCTTAGTTCAATTTTAACTTGATTATGAAAAATCGAAACTTAGTTTAAAAATGTCTTCAGTAGTCAAAGTCATCAAATTTAGCTAAGATTATTCCATTCGACGTTTAAAATGCTTCCAGTTTCGAAATTAGTCAATAATAGCCAACACTTGTTATGCAGGAATGTTGTCACCTTGTCGTGTCAACTTGAACACTTGTCAACTCTTCTCAACAGTAGGCTTACTTTAGAAATTTAAAATTTATGCCAACTTTGACACAAAGTCACTTAAATAATTATTCAAAATTATTCAGGCTTAAACTTTTAACCATAACTTTTGACTCTTGCCAAGCAACAAGTTTGGCAACAAGTTCAGTAAGCTAAGCTGAACTCATATAATTTCCAGCAGTATAAGGAGAATTCCAGAGGATTCACTTCAAACTAGAGCTGGTAATGCCCTCAATAAAATTTACAAGAATATTAGTTTCCTTATGGTACGAAAACTTATTCAGCAGCAAGTGAAACATTAATTTGACAGGCATTTAGAGAGAAAGAGAGAGCGAAGTGAAAGTGAAATAAACTTGTTTGTGGGGAATTTAATTACGTATTGTTTGAGCTGAGATTGTGCTGAGCCGACATCCGACCCTTTTCATGTGTGTGGTCGATGCTTTTGGCTAATGACCTTGTTGACATTCATAGACACAATTGGGCAATATTTAGTTGTGTGCTTTTGGTTTGTCGTAGCTTAATGAATAGCCAGACAAGTGCCTAAAGCATATAAGAACATTGTAATGGTTTCCCATTTTCAAAGGGGTTGCTTAAAGTTCATTGCGTGGTTTTACTGTTTCCATAATATGTAGCTTTGATTTTCCTCATAAACATTCCCCACGGGGGGCCGAAATATATTGTGTTTATTTAGCTTCATTTTGTCTAAAAATATGTTGGTAATTGCCTCAATGTCAGGCTCATAATCGTCAGTGATATATGAGTTAATGTTTATGTTCAGTGTGCCGTTCCATTCCAGCAATCATTTTCAGTTGAATTTCGCATATTTATTTAATATAAAGCTCTTTTTAATGTAACTTAAAAGGTTATTTTGTATATGCGTACAGAATAAAGTAAGTCTTTCCCATTTTGTAGATTTAAAAAGGAAAATTGAATTATTGTAAACTCCATTTACATATCTTTGTGGTCGTCATGATATTCAAGAAAATTGAAATAAATTCCCTTGAAAGCATTCGTGCATATCAATTTGCCATTTGCCAGATGTATTTTGTTGGTTATTGACAAGTCCGAAGTGTAACTAATGCAACGTGGCCAAAGTGCCGTCCATGTCTTTGAATCATGCCCTTGAATCAGCTGAGCAGATTAGTTGAAAAGAAGATTATTTGAATTCGTATTGAGTGCAAGCAGCTATCAAATAGTCATAGCACTAGCATTAACCCGTATCAAAACGCGTTCTACTCGTATGCGTACCACAAGACGTATGCGCAATGCGTATTTGATCCTTGTGCATTGGCTCGTTTAATGGGCCAGCTTACTCGTAGACTGCGCCGTTGTTGACAGCTGTCAGGGCCATTTGAAAGTTATGCTTTTTTATGTTTCATCAAATCCCTGCCACATGTCGCATGCGGCTTTGGCTTCAGCCAAAAATATTATCAAGTTGTCAGTCTCAATCGCGCGCTTCCATTGTCTGAGTTAATCTTACGACGGTTGATATTAACATCAGCCCACAGCTGTTTTTAAATTTAATTAAATATTTTTATAATAAAAAGTCTAAAGTCTAGAGTTCGAGGCAAGACAACAAGAAAAAAGAAAGAAAAGAAAATAGGCCAAAGCAAACTTTTAAATTATTTGTTATCTCTTTTGTGAGCATTGTTTGTGAACATTTTGCGCTTGTTAAACATTTTACGCGCTTGGCTGCAACTGTCGCCCACTGCAATGTCCTTTGTGTTCCGATTTTCATCTAGATACTCGCAAGGGCGTCGCATAACTCATAAATTTTCTCTTTATCCTTCTGTCGTTTGGCTTAGCTTCAGTCTAGGACACTTTTCATGTCTCTCACTTCTCGCTCCTCGTTTCAGCAACAGCATTTTCATTAATTGGATTGAATTGCGAGCTTAGCTTCTGCACCTTAAAAAATCAATTTCCAGAAGTTAACTTTAAGTTCTATTCTCTTCGTCTGTCTAACATTAAAGACAAACAAAATGTGAAAAATGTTGTAATTTTTTTTTTAACTTTGAGCTGCACCTCTAACGAACAGGTATCAGTTGCATGTTCAACCGTTCAACGTGAGCATTTTACGTTGGATAAAAAAATGGTGAAAGGTATAGTTCAGTAATTGACTAGCAATTGCCCTGTAGGGACCTTTTCAGTAAACAGAAACTAATAGTCTCTGAATATGGCGAAATGAATTAATGTAGACTAACTTGACTTTTTATGACAAAGTCTTTTTTTTTATTTTTTTATAGAAATTCTCAACTTTGAATTGGAAGAACATTTATAAATTTTTAAAATACTGCTTTAAATGTAATAAAATTTATCACCTTAATTTTTTCGTTGTGTTACGTTTATGATCTGATCATTTTACCCTAATATACCCTATAAAGTCACACACGTAAAAATCTGTTGGATGCAGCTCATGTTAATTTTTTGTGAAGTGCATTGAAATATAAATGGAAATATTTTAGAAAAGCCATGAAGCGAGTGCTGTGCTAAAATTAAATTTTGTAATTTGAAAAGTACAGCGAAGTAATTGCTCAAATTTAAAAATGTAAAATTGAGTTTATTTTATTATAAAATATAGAAAAAATATTTGCTTATATTATATATGCACAATTATTACAACCATTAGCTTTCCACCTAAAGTTGGTTTACTAAATAAAGAAGACTATAACGTTACATTGTAAAGTGAGTACCTTAAATTATACAAGTAAAAAAGCACAACATGTAATTAATTATTTGGAGCATCCAACATGTTTTTTATCTTCACAGCTAAGTCAAGAACTAGCCCAAGAAGAAGTTCAACATTATCGCGATTTAAAAAAATATTTATAGTTTACCGACTTTAATTTTAGTGACCTATTTAATGTTCACTTCATAATTTAAAGATAATGCTGTCAGTTTATTTTTGAAGCTTAACTAACTTATAAATTTCAATGTCAAGTTTTTCACCATTCACAGAATAGTAGGCTTTAATTTCAATGAATATATTTTTTGTAATGCCCTCTTTAAATTAAAACACATGCATTTAACAGTTGAAGTCAAGCCATTTTGTCAGTTCTAATGTCAGCTCATTTACATATGTTAGAGGTTTGGAATGTTTATTTAATTTTATTACATATTTAAGACTACTTTAATGGAATATCCAATTCAAAATTCATATTTGATAGAAGTAATTGTTATGCCCAATTTGAATAAAACAAAGACAGCAATTCAACAATGCAATTACCATGACAAAATGAACTTGTTCGACTTTCTAGGCAATCTTGAAATAATGGACATGGCCAGGTGGGCAATACAAAATGACACGTGCCGGTGGTTACCTTAAGGACCAGACAGTGGAAGGGAAGGTTGTAGATGGGTGGCATAAAATATTACACAAATCAAGTAAATAAACAAGCCTGACCAATGTCCAAACATTTGCACAGCCACTTTGGTGCCTTCGTTCACCTTTTCCAGTCCATTTGATTTTAAGACTGGTCTCCGTGTACATTATTTATTTATGAGTAGTTGGTCATGCTTGTGCTGTATCGGAGTTGTTACACCTTAAACTCTGATTTTCTGTGTGACAAATATGAATCAAATAGGAATTTAAATTACTTCCGTTGAATAAAGATTTAAGTGACTTGAGCATTTTTGGACAGTTCAATTGTGGAAATAATTTAAATTTTTAGATTTTCCTTTCAATACATCATTTATCACATTTCACGAAAACCTCAATTACTTCATCTTTTCCTGTGTTATTTTGTTGACATCATTTGACGTTTAACTTTTTGAGTTTAAAGCCTTTTTCCATTCGTTGCCTTACTGAAGTCCCATTTCACACATGTGGGTCACCGAAGAAAGCATTGCAATTGGCAGAAAGACAATCAGAAGGAAAATCACTTTCAGAATTCTCCCGAGGATAATTTATCATGCCAGCGTATGATTTACTGTGCGTATGACGTATACGCGCTGATGTTCCTCAGCTGAATGAAAATGATATGAAAGCTGGGAAAAAAAGTTGATGTTCAATAATCTCATGCCCTAAATTACATATTAAGTTCATTAAAGTCTTTCCTTTGTTTATTAGGAACAACAACATGTACTCTAAATATTTACCGACTTATTTTAGTCTCGCTTTAAATTTGTTAATGTACAGAAATTAAAAATATTTTCGGACCTTTTTGTTTTGTGTGTGGGTAACATTTACTTTGCGAGTTGCTAGACTACATTTTCGGGCTTTGATTTAGGATGGAATGCTGGGATTGCTGCGCAATTGCAAATATGCGTCAGCGCTAAAAAGGAACAAATTGTAATGGGGGGAATGGTAAACGAAATGTGAAGAATTTTTCCATTCTATTTGCAATTGCGACGTGCAGGCCATAAAGGAACGGTGCGAAAGAAGGCGTGACTGGGTTCTGGTTAGCTGTTAAATCGACGTGGAGCGTTAAACAAATAGAAATTATATTGCCCCTCCTTTTAGCATATTCCCTCTCCTCAGAACCTCCTTGTCGTTCTTGTTTAACTAACTGTGCAATTGCTGGAAGCTCCTATGGAATCTCAATTAGGAGTTCTAGTTCAACACGTAGCCGCTGTCGTGTTGTTTCAGTAGCTGATTCACCTCCACCTTTCTTTCTAATTAAATCATACTTGGTAGCTCCTAAGGACCAAAAGCTCTGTTAAAAATGTATTCAGATTGCATAAATATTCGCAACGTTTTTCTTTAACTACTGCATAAACTTATGATAATTTTATTGTACTCCAGTTTCGTTCTATTTATGCAAATATATGCGATGGGAAGTGCAATGACACGAGATGGCATTTATTTATTGTTATACCGCCAATGTAAGGGGGGGACCTATAAGTGAATTCTCGTTTTCAATTCAAACACTCTTACATACAAAATTGAAGTAAATATGTGGTTTACTGAAAAAAAACCGAAATACCATGACACCCGTCACTGAAAGATTTGATCCCCAATTTAAACAAAAATACTACACAAAATGCAACCATATTTGCAATTTTTTTCTTAAGCTTCTGCATAAACTTATGATTTATCGGCTAAATTTTGATAGAGGTTGAATGTGGACCATCTCTTAAATACAAACACAGTGCTTAGTTACATAATTGAAACATTTCTCTGTGTCGTGTTTAATGTCTAATATCATGTCTAATACTTAATACTTTCCTTTAAATATTGCTAAGGATTATTTTTTGGAATCCCTTTGAAGGATTTTAATGTTAGAAACACTAGTTGATTTATCAAATTTAAATTGCCTTAGGCCTTTGGGAGAATATTCTTTGTGTGCGGCTTTGGATTAGATGATGGGACGATATGAAAGTTTTTTGAATGCCAGCTTAAATTTGTAATATACGTAGTGAGAGTAAATTATTGTATGTTATTTCTTTTTTGGATTACCTTAATTTTTAGTCAATTGAACATAATATATGCACTCAGTGTATGATTATGTATTAAATGTATGAGAGCTCACAATTTTCCGTTATTTACCTTTGGCATTTTTTTTGCGTTTTATATTTCGCTCAAAAATATTTTAAGCAGTGAATCGATATGTACTATCTTAAATAGACAAGTCTCCATTTCGCAAACAAAAATTTCAGTCAACGTTAATGGGATCTAAAAATACATCAAAGCGGGCTAAAGATGCTTATGATTTACATTTAAATGTTGCTCTTGACGTCAATGGCAGATTTGTATTCTACGCTTTTTAACTTCTTGCTGTTGTTTTGATATTGTTGCTATTCTTACTCAAATAAAAAGATAACGAAGCCGTACTGTTGTTTTTGTGTCATTTTTTGAGTGTCTAGAGAGCTAAATATAATTTAAATGTCAAGAAATTGAAACTTGAAACATTTCAGGAAATTTTTTTTTAAATACCCTTTAACCCTTTTAAATTGGGTTACATGATGTAATTGAAAGAGTTTTCTTTTACGCCCTTTCGGCTACAGAGTATCTTCTGTTCTTACATTATTATATTTTCTTAGGAGTTTATCTCGCGAAAATCATGTTTGTATTTTTTGTCCCTTGTAAGGCTTTCTGTTATTGTCAAATCAAATAATGGCTTAGTTCACTTGATGACAATTTAATGAACGTTAAATCTTTTGGCCTTCAAAGTACGAGTATTTTCCAAGGAAAATGTACATTTTTATTTTTCAAGAAGTTTCAAGCTGAAACTAACTGTAGCCTTAATTAACTGAGGATTCAGTTAAAACCGACCCTTGACGTGGTCGTGCGGTTTTTGGCCAACTTTTATAAACAGCACATACTTGAAACAAAACTTGACCAACTTGAGGATATCTCCCACAGTTGGAAAGTGAAGCTCCATGGTCATTTATCTGTCGTTTATGCTTTGCACAACATTACCCGCTGTGTCAATAAATGTCTAGCATTGATGTGAAGAAGTTAAAGAAGAGAATAACGAAAGAATACTCTTTTAACTAGCCCATTTGGTTGGCCATTTTGCCGTTTCATCAATTTATCTCAGTTTGTGTTATCGATCTGGTTTTGGGCTGCTAGTGTTTTTGTCCTTAGACACAGTAAAGGTTAATCTGTTAAGCGTACCAATGGATCGCCTTAGGCCGACACAAATGTGTTTGGAGTACGTCTTCTACGTTATTTGTCCCGAGTTACTAGCTAGATTTAAAAGGTAATACAATTACAGTGGTAAAAATCGGAATAAGTTTGTATTTTAAAAATTGTTTGAGCACTCTATTCATATAATTTCGATAGTATTAACGATAGTAAATTATTATGATTAAATATCGATAGGAAAAACTTAGCGATTAAATCAAATTATAGTTAATGTTAATTTAAATTTTAATCATTTAATAAGACTACAATTTTTTTTTAGAATCTATAGAAACTGTTCTAAGTAACCTACTTTGACCTCTAAACAAATTAGTTTCATTTGTTGTTATTTTACATTTTATTTAAGTGTTTTGCCCTCAGGTTGTGCTAAGAGCGTCCCTGTCATTCCTACTGTGGCATTTCCTTCAGTTGGTTAATTAAAATTAAAAGGCTTCCGTTTATTCAACAACAACATTCTTTTAGTTTTTAAGCCAGCAATATCCTTTGTTATTTTTAGCCTTTTGACTTTACTAATTAGACAACTGACAAATTTGCTTTGTATTTTCTGCTAAATTTGTTGCGTAGTGTTTGAAGAGTTTGTGTCTTACTCTTTAACATTCCAGTGAAGGGTGGTAAAGATTCCTTAATAAATCTGTAAAAAATAAATTGTTCCTACAGACATAATAAAGTTTATTTTATTAGGAATAGTTTGTGTTGTTAAAATGCATTGTTGCATTTCATGAACTCTTCACAATCAAATTTCATGAAAAATCCAGCTAAATAAATAATGACTTGTAATACTGGGAACTCGGAACTAATGAGTGTATTTAAAAGTCCATTGCCTGTCTTTCTTTTACTTCGTGTTGGCGTCTCTTCTAAGTGCAACTACTATAGTCTAGCATTTAACTCCTTTAATCAACTTGTGCACTAAATACGCGAAACCGAGTGACAAAATCAACAAAGCTCTAGGCAATTTAATATTATTATGCTCTTCTTCTTTGCACTTTGTTTGTCATTTCTTCATTTCCCTTGAGTGGCGAAATGTGGAAAAGAGTTTGCTGTGACAGCATGAATAAATAAAAGGCTTTGCACTTTGGGTTTCATTTCACCGTAATGAAATGTGTAACCCGAACCATTTCGCATAATTATGCCTGTAAAATTGACAATTGACATCGTGTATTGTATTTCAAACAAACAAAAGCCGAATGGATTGAGCAGCTGGGGTTAATCAACTCAAATAATTACAAAAGTATAAAGCCTGATTTAAAGAAGCAAATTATAATTAAATTAAAATAATTTGGGATAAGTTATTATTAAAATTTTGTGCACTTGATTTAAAGCACGATTGATTTAATTTTATGTACTATAAGCTACTTAAATTCCTTTTTACTTTGTATTCAATTTATGTGATAACGCCCAAGGGACGCATTCAAATTGCGTGACAAATTTTTATCACGCAGAAATCTGGGCACGTTCCAATTGCGGTTGTTAGGGTTTTGCTAGTGGTCTCTTTAAGTACCGTGTTCTCAAAAATAATTGGGTATAATAAATATATGTAAATGAAATGAAAATTTTTTTGAATTACTATTTTTTTTCTTGCATAGCAAAATTAAAATATTATTGATAAGTGCACAATTTTAATCTAAAGATTCTAAAAATTAAAAATGGAAAATTTTATAAGGGGTAAACTAAAAATATTCCTATATTGTGATCAGAATTTGTAGTCGTAGCATTTTATATAAAAAAGAGATATGCTCAGATTCTTTTCAGGGTATTTTAAAGTCACGCACTGTCATCTTAAAACATTTTTTGATGAGTTTTTCATTCCACTGCACGCCGCAATCAAGGGAATTGCTTGGCTTGCAATTCATCTTGCACCTTCATGGTAAACAAAACGCCCTTCAGTATTCAATTAATGTCAATTAGAAAACTTTGCAGAAATTCACTTGACAACGGCACATACCCGTTCCTCTTGTCCATCGGGAACAGAATATTTGCGGTAAGGAGTGCAGATATGTGAGACTTTCCTTTGCATGATATTCATTTGATGAACGACATGAGTCCGATTTAAATCGTTCCTTTTTACGAGTCAGCCATCAAAAGGCGTGCAATTAAGCCGCTTATTTGTATGTGGCAAAGGCATAAAAGCAGAGGCCCTCAGACATGCCAAAATGTGTCTGCCTACATTAATGTACGATTATACCCATACTTAAAGCACCCAAGGGGGTATATTACATTCGCACATAGGTAATTACAGTCGAACTTCCCTAACTCGAACTTCCCTAACTCGAAGTTTCTCTAACTCGAAGTTTCTCTAACTCGAACAAAATCGAGTGCCAATAGCGTTTACTAGGCAAATTCCATACAACTTTACTTCCCTAACTCGAACTTCCCTAACTCGAATTTCTCCCCAACTCGAACAAAAATATTGGCCCGTACTTCTGTAAGTCGAATTTTTCTGGAAAATCTCCAATAAAGTTTGAATTTGTTTTTCTTTTCTGCTTTATGTTTTTGTTAACGGATCGTTTGGATATGTAATATTGATGTATGTACATTAACATATGGTGATGTAATATGATAAAATATTGCATCAACAATTTCTTAGGCTTGTGAAATTGCTATAGGAAAGATGTTCGAAATGTACTTCTTTGTCAGCGCACCAGCTCAATAATATTTATCATGACACCAGCACGTGTATTAAAATTTTTATCTCTTTAAGAAATTTTTAAACTTATTTGTTAAGAAATTGAAAAGTGGACCAGTTTCCAATATATTAAAAAATGGAAAATTAATTATGTCATTTGAATCGGGAACGTCTTTTTTGAGAATATCAACAGGCCTTGAACAAACTAAAATTTTTCTTGTTGAAAATAACAAGAAAAGTTTGCAATTTGAAATGTATTTATGAATGAATGAAATTGTAGTTTCATTTAAAAAACTAAAAAAAAAAATTCCCTAACTCGAAGTCTCCCTAACTCGAACTTTTTTCGTGGATAATGGTGATTCGAGTTAGGGAAGTTCGACTGTAACTCCATAAAAGCATGCTCAACAATGGAATATCCTGCAGAAAGCTACTTCTTCTCTGATCTGCCTGAATTTCTGGAGAATCTCTAGAATTTTACACAAACCCTTTAATATAATATAATCATTAAAATAATATAAATTATGGTCGGGTGTTTTGAAGTCGATTCGAACGTGTTCCACTGTTTTTAATGGGTCTTATAGTCAGTGCCTGTTCTTGTTTGATTCCAGTGATTGTGACGGAACTCCAGCCTCCTGCTAAGCTCGCAATTTGTCAAATAAAGTTTACGACTGCACTGTGAGAAATGGGCGAAATATGGAAAGGGAATCACAAATTGCGTGTTAAATAAAACATTTCGTTTTTTTGCAGTTCAAAGTTATGTCAATGTGAGGTACACAAAATGGCCCGTTTTGAGTGTGAAGCATTTTAAATGCTTAATTTATGTTAAAGGGCGTAATAACTCGCATATGTCTGCAAGCACAAATTAAATTACGCCGACTTTACAAGCGATTTGATGGGCACTTTTCTGAGCATCCTGCCGGCATATTGAGTGCGGAAAATCTGTGGCTTCCGCTGCCACTTCTTCTATACATGTATACACGTATAATATTCAATTTCCATTCCCTTTATTTTTTTTTCAAATTTGTTCATGGCTGTACCTTTTATTAAAAGGGCAATTCTCTTTTGTGGCTGCTGGCACGGCAATTTGAGGTAAAGTTCTAAACTTTGTGCATTTAATAAAATTAATATTGAAGAAGAAATACGTCAGTTTTAATGACTAGCAAAAGCGCAATATGGAGGCAAACAAAAAGAAAAACATATGTAGAGCATTGGCAGCGAAATTTATGACAATTAAATAAATATAAGCAAATCAAAAAGATAGGGAAAGTGCTTATGTTTACATTCAGAAATAAATGTTTTTGTATTTTAGCCCATATACATACAGGCAAGTATCACACAAATCTAAGAATATATTCATAATGAACTTTTAATTTAATTAGACATAGGTGGAGAGAAATTTTACTCACCAAATAATCTAATTTATAATAGGTGCAAGAACATTTAGGTAATCTACAGAGAACGAAAGCATTGTTAACGATTAAATAACATTGTTAAATAACAAGTGAAGTTTAAAGGAATGAATCGCTATAAATATTATTATTAGCAGCCTGTTGAACTTGCGAGCTAGCCACACATAATTTCCAGAAACGTGACTCAATCAATTTGTTGAATAACCAACTAACCAACTGAGTTCACACAGCCAACAGAGTTGCTGTCACGTTTGCAACATAAATTTGCATTGAACTTAGCGTATATACATATGTATATTAAACTTACGTATGTATATGTATTTATAATTCCTTATTATTTTCGTTCTCAGCTGAGACTGGTTAAAAAGTACTACGACTTTCACTTGTCTGCACTTGAATACTGTTTAAATGGCGTCTAGGCCGCTTCATCTGGACTTAATTGCCAAGTAGCCCTGGAAAAGTTTTCGCCACGCAGATGAGGTCTGTCGCAAAAAGGGCATTGGTAATGACAGAACGTGCATTGACAGCGTTTACACGGGGTAAACATTTAAATTATCTTCTCTGTCGTCCAGGTACTTTACGGTTGGCATTAACAAACTTTGGTAAAACCCGAAGTTGTGTTCCCCAAGCGCCACATTCGGACCTTAGTACCCAGCAGTAAATTCAAACAACTTTTGAGATAAAAAGAACCCACAGTGAAAATTTTGTTGGCCAACACAGTTTTGACTAGTTGTGGCCTGTTTTGTTAGCTTCAGTTAAATAAATTTTGCCCCAAAAACGACCTTAAATAACGAGCAGATTTAAGTGCGCCGCGAGAGTCGTTTTAAAATAGTTAGATTCTATCACTCATGTGGCACAATTGGCACGCAAATATGCGAATAGAATTTCTGACTAGCAAAGCACTTGAAAGTGTTCAATGGAATGTGCTATATTGCATTTCGACTTCAATTTCGATTTTGTGCAAATGATTTCCAATGCTAATACACGAGTCTAAGGCTAAACTCGAGCGCAAGCAATAAATTTTTGGTACAAATATTTCTCAAGACTCAGTAATTCGAATGATTCTTATACCAATGCTGTTTGTTCTTCAAGTCGACTGACAGTCGCAGGATATTGTCCCCAGCGTACACTTTAAAAATTATTGTCTTTTTAATAATATATATATATATATATATATATAATATATATATATATAATATATATAATATTTTATAATATACAAATAAAAATAATAAAGAAAATTTTAGTTTAATATGCTCTTTTTACGAGTGTATAGATTGTGATCAAAATTCTTAGCTGAATTTATTTAGTCATGAAAATAAATTCAGAAGAAATTGGATTTAAGGTTCAGTTTAATTTTTTGTTAATTTTCGTCTTATTTAATGCAATAGCTTGCCGGAATAGATTTTTCATTATCCCCTTCAAAGTGACTATTTCGGAGGAAATTTCGAAAAAAAATAAGAAATACGATGCGAAAATTTATTTTTTGCATAAAAATCTTGTGGGAGATATCCTCTATTGTCAATTTGTTCTTTATGGTTCCAAACAGACCGCCTGAATTAATTTGAACAGTAAAAAAGTGAGGTCAGAAAACTGAAGCAAGCATTACTATTGACAAGTATTCTTAGAAATACATTTTAGTCAGCAGCTACGATTCTTAAAATTTTTTTTTTTTATATTTCATTTCCTTTAGTTGCTATGCATTTCATAGAAAGACTTTTAAACTGGAAAGTGTATTTTCTGAATAGTTAGCACATAACAAAAGTTAAACCCACAATTCAGTCCATGCTCTTTCCATTAATGTGCGATCAAGCATATGACAATATTCCTAGCAATAAAAGCAATAACAACAACAACTGATGAAAATAAGCCATAAAAGCATGTAAGCTTGAAAAAAATAATTCAGTTTTGCTGTCAAATCCCAGCTAAGATATAAAAAGCAAAATAAAAAAACAAAAAAGTTAACGAAATAAGTTAGCTTAATTTCACAGTTATATACAATTTTGGACATTAAAAAAGTTGGCATTTCATTGTGGCAATTGATGTTATAAATATTAAATCAGCATTATGTGCGGTCCATAAATTTCTTTGGCAAACAGCGAGCATAAAACAAAACCAAAAAATGTGTCACAGAATTTATTCTTGCTGGCATTTGCGGCAATAATACGTATGCGCAATGTGTGGTTCTTTCAATTAAGTGTGTCTCTGTTTTAATATCCTTTTCTTAAACATTTATTTAGTCGCCTACCTTGACAGACCCGCGGCATGTAGTATGTAGTATATAATAATATTCTCAGCTGTCTACTTGACATTGAATGGGCACTCATTCTGCATGGCAGCCACGAATGATATATAAATAATAAATGTGACTGTGAAATGTGCTGCAGTTCTGCTACTGCATGGCCTTAATTAAAACTGTTTAAGCTTTCCACAAATGAAAACCGTACAAAGGAAAGAATAACAAAATATAGAAAAAAAAAGATGACTCTTTGTTTGCTTTTGCTTCAATTAATCCTCGATGTTTTCTAATTTACTTTGCATATGGCCCGCGGGGATTGCTTTGTTATGCCCTCTAATCAGCTATACTATTGCGTTCTGGTCTGTTAAATATCAAATAAAATTTGCATTACATTGTGCAATTCAAATACCAATGTGTTGAATTTAATGCATCATTACATTAAATTTTATCAAATTTCGAACATTTTGTGAATTTAAAAATTTTTAAGCAAGGGTAATTTTCATTTAGAAAATTTAAGAATTTGTGAAATGCTCCGTTTAAAAGTAGTAAAAATTTTGTTCGTCCAATTTAAACGTCAGCTATTGAAGATTATCTTGGAAATAGATGCGAGCGAAAAAAGCTGCCACAGTTTATCTCTGCTGTTAGCTTGTCAAACTCATGCAGCCATCAACATTGATTTAATTATCAAGTCATCTATAATTGAATTCTGAGCTCTATAAAATACTGTCAGCGTTCGATAAATTATCTTGAAACCTCATATTCTATGGAATTTTTTATCCATAGATTGACAACAAATCTGAAGTGTTTGCTTAAAAACTTTAAATGTATACATGAAGCATGCTAGAATTTTAAATTGAATTTAATTTAACCAACTCTTGCTCTGTGCTGTTTGTCATTCAATTGAATCGTAAAAATTTAAATGAACTGTTACAACTAACTAATAAAATTTAATAACTAAAAGACTGGCGGGCGCCTGTGGAAATTTCCCAGAAAGGAAATGTTTCAAATTGTTTTGTCGAAGACGCTGAAAGTTCATAAATATTTATGACTGATTTTAGATGTGCCTATCATATTACATTATTGTTTGTTATCTTGTTTATTAAGATATTTAGAATTTGTTTTCAGTTCCATATTTATTTACATTTTAAATTTATGCATGGCAACTGCCAGAACTCTCTCCATATTTCTATGCCAAGTTGTTGTTTGAAAGATGAAATCGAATATTTGTACTGTACACTTCCATCACTTCCATTTGTTGTTTATATTCAATGAACTGTAAGCGAAGGGCGGCATCCATATGTAAGGACTTAAATGTGGGCATGGAACAGGCGTACATAATAGACTTAGAAAAATAATACCAGTGTTGTCCTTGAAACTTTTTTGTATAATGCAAAATAGAAAACAAACACTTTTGTTGTTATTTTGTTAAACTTTTCAGACACAAAAATTATTGTGCTTTTGCATAACTGAACAGTTTAATTTTAATTCTTGAGTGACTATAAATATTTTGAACAATAATAGAACTTATGGACTTTCTCGGAGATTATCTAAGGAATCATGAAATATTTTTACTTAATTTATTTTATAGTTCATAGGATATATTGGGAGAGGAACAACAATCGTATATGATATGTGCACATAGTAATATTTTAGTCTGTAAGCTGTCTAAATACGTGTGCGAAAGCTTTAAATACTTCTTTGAAATTGATTCTGAAGTGGAATTTAAATCAGATTTGATTTCTAAGTATACAATTTATGGATATTTTTTTTCTTTTTCATCATTGGATCAGCGTCTAGTTTGAAATAAAAATAAATGCATTTTTCTTACAGATTCATATCGATTTCCGCATGTTTGGATTATTTTTGCTCTTGTTATTTCCTTGCTCATGGCCAAGTGCAGATACTCAATTGAATGGCGAAGCTCTGTTGCTGCCATCTTAAACCCATTCCGTGCCTTTGACCGTAGGAAGTTAACAGCCAGTTCTGCTCGACTTCGACTCACGGCAAACAACTTGTCTGAAACAGACGCAGACAAATAGAAATAAAACCTCAGGAACGTACTAGGAGATAGCTCACATGCCATTAATCTTAAGCGCCCCTCTAGCATTCCTCGTTATCCTTCTGCTTCCGGTGGAGGCAGCTGCCACTTCCGTACGTTGCCTTCAAAGGCGAATCAAAAACAAATTGCGATTCTCTGTTTGTTTGCCTCGTCAGTTTGCAGTCAAATATCTATTGTGGCGTCCGATGTAAATTCACATTGCATACTTTTTAGCGCTGCATATAATGCGCTTAATATTTAAAAATCTTCTTTTTTACTAAAGAAAACTCTCGAGTTAGCTCGCAATTGATATGCCTGTCACAGACTCGAAAATTAACTACAAAACGCTTGGCTGCAGCTGTCGTCAAACCTATGGCGCAATATGAAATTGCTGGGTGGGCTCTATGACCCAAATCCTTGAGGAGATTTTCAGAATGCAAGCAATTTGTGAACCTACTCTAGACTCACTTCGTCTACTTCCAAAGTCCGCAAACAGCAAAAGAGGCAACGCAAAATGCGGACCGTAGAATGCAAAGGAAAAGACACAGAGGAATAAGAGGGAGACATAAGGGAATGAAGAAAATTTACAAACACACATATACAGACACGTACACAGGCAAACAAGTTGAAGAAAATAAGTGGACAAGCGTATTTCCTTTTCAAAAGTCTGCAGAATGGCACAGAATGCAACTGTTGTGTTGCCTTTTTTCTTTGTTGGATACTAAAGATATGTACTTACTTTCAGCTTGGCTCAGTTAAATTTAAAGTCATAAAACTTGGTTTAAGGTAAGCTGTGTTTTATTAAGAGCAAGTGACAATGCGAGACTTTGGATTAGGGGAGAAAGCTGAGTTGGTTATTTGATGCTGGTAATATTCATACAGCATGAAACCATTTAGAATAAATATGCTTTACTCGTGCATGCAATTTCCTGCTTTATTTAAATCAGGCGCGGGCAGTATAGGCTCTGGGAGCTATACGGCAGCTCCTAACTTTTTTCGGCGCCGTGAAGTCGCACACAGGCAGCCCGTCATAAAAGCAATTAGACACGCTCAACTCGCGAGCAAGCTAGCAACAACAATGCACACAGGCAGCTCGAGTCGAGGCATTAGCAACAACAACGCACACAGGCAGCTCGAGTCGAGGCATTCGACGCTTCTTTTTGTACACTGAATGAAAAAATATATTAGGTATTGAGAAAGTGTAATTTTTACTAGTTGGTTTTTTTCTTATAATTGTATTTTGTATTATTGCCTACTCAATAATTTTGTTTAGTGTATTTTTTGCTCACACATTTGGGTAGGTCGTGAAAGTAGGTAGAAACGAAAAGGGTTGTTGTTGTAGTTTTTGTTGTAGTTGTTGTTGTGGTTGTTGTTGTAGAGCTCCCGAGGTCAAATTTTGCGCCCACCGCTGATTTAAATAAAAGCTATTCATTATTACGCTCAAAGCCTTTTAAAGTTACTGCTCTTAAATTGTCTTAAGCTTAAGGAACTAATACTTATTATTTTGTTTTAGGATTTTTTAATTATTTGTAAATTTATTTAGTTTGGTTTTTATGTTAAAAATTAATTAAATATCTGAATATAATATAGTTTTCGAGCCATAGTAACTCTGACAGTTTTATGACACATCTTTTTTTTTTAAGATTATTACACTTCATTTACATGTTATGTCCATGGGGTCACACAAAAAGTAGAGGAGCAAATGAAAAAATACGTGTTTTCAGTAAGGTTTCACTGACTTTTCACTTCAGAATGAACAAACATAAAAATGTAATTCAAAACAGCTGAGGAAACAAATTGTGGCGCGTGCGAAAAACTGCAAAAAAGATTAAATAAAACTTGGCACACACACGAGACGACAGAAAAAGAGATACACTAACACATTCGCAATGTGGAAAATAAATGTCTGTGTATGTGGTAAAATGTGGCCAGAGTGTTGTTACAACCTTCTCGTCGCAGGCCCAACAACAAGAACAACAGCATCCTGTCCGGGTAAATACCAAAAGAGCAACTCATTTTTTTTTATTACTTTTTCAGTTTTGTTGTGCTTTTTGTGTTGTGACCATTGTAATTGTTTATTGCTTTTTGTTTTGTTTATTCAACTAGACATGCGCTTCGGCTTGAGCCTATAAAAACTTACAAATACATATACCCAGAGTTTTCTGTCCCCTTTTTGAGGTTTTTATCGTAAGAGTTTTAAATTAATATACTGTGAATGCAACAAATATGTTTACATAGCTTTTACTCTTGACAAATATTTGCATTTTTAACAAAATACTGGAATTTTCAGATATAAAGAAGTTGTAATACTCTTGCAATTGATTTTTATTGGATCAACTTTAAGATTAATTTCACAGTTATGTATATAAAAAAAGTCGAATATAATAATAGGCTGATTGGTCTATTAAACAGCATATATCACTGTTTTTTTAGTGATCCAATTATTTCTGAAATTCTCTGATTTATCATTTAATCATTGTTAAGTTAGTTGTTGTTATGCTCCTTGAAAAAGACGTAATTTCATCCACAGTCACATTGTGAAAGGACATTTGCTTCCTATGACCTTATTGTGTCTGACAAAGTTAGATTGCCTGACCAAAGGAAATACTTAGAATGTCAGATGTCTAATTAATATATATATTTAATATGAATGAGACCAACCAGCAGCTGCCTTGTTATGGCAAACTTACGGCTGTCAGGACAACAAGGATATCAAGTAATTTTTCATTAAATTAGATTTTTCTTCTGCACTTTGTAGATTACGAGCATTGTAATGGAACTCTGTTTTTCGGTTGTTTGCCAGTTGCCTGTAGTTCAATTTGGAAATTAGTCTGACAAGAAGGCGGCAAGAAGACTGACGCCTCCCTGAATGCAACCTCTTGATGCCTCCGACTTCCCAACCACCCGACAACCCCTCGATTGCGTTTACTGTCTGGTAATTGCAGGACAATGGAAGCCGACAAAGGACGCATTATATAATTACATTCACTGGTATTTTACTTCGTAAAAATTACAGAAAATGAAACTCTAGACAAGACTGTGATATAAAATGTAATCCATTGATAGTCTTTCCGAGAACTCTTGTTGAAGAACGTGCAAATTCTAAGAAAACAGAGCATTGTTTGCCAAGTAACTGACGGCAGAACTTGAATTTGTGCAATTGAAAAAAAAAAAACCAAACAGAGGTCAATGAAATATGCATTAAAATCTGTGTGAATGGCTTGACAAATTCTTAACTCCCAACTTTAAACAGATTAACGACCTTTTTATTGCATTCCCAGTCAAGTAGCATCCAGTTAAAAGTCCGTAAAATGTGCCTGTTTAGAAATTGGCCAACATGACAGCTGCAAAACGAAAGCCAAATGGTCAATGGCCAAGACAGACGAAAACTTTGCACAAAAACAGTTTAAACTGAGGTTGAGGTTTTGGGTCGTGCTAAAGGTCATTTCCACAGACAATTCCAATGACAAATGTCCTGTGCGGGTCCCAATTTATGCACACAAACAATGCCAAGAAACCAGCCCGATATGGCCGAACACCCGCTCCCCAAAGACCAGTTTATTTGCCTGCCAACCGGAATTGGCAGGCCGACCTATTTGTGCATGTACAATGAGCAGTCAACCCGACCAAATCGAAAACAAGGCCCAGATAGACCTGCTGCAGACAATGCTAATGTCTAATGTCTGTTTAACCCGAGCACTTGGAATTTGTGCAAAATCACCAAACAATTGTAGTCGAAACTGCAAACTAAGCTCTACTAATATTAGTATTCCAATAAATATCTGCAAGAAATTCAAAAAAGATAGACTAAAGTGACTAGACTAGACACTGAGAGTGCTAAGAATCTACTTGGCTCTTTAGAATCAACACCTAAGATGCGAAAGTAAATAGAAACTTGCAATAGCCTGCAGACTTTGGGAATGCAAGAAAAGCGACTGAAATGTCCGACATTATAATTAAAGTCGTTAATTTCAAACTTTTCGGATACTTTGCAAAGAAATGTAAAAGTTGTGACGTGGCAAGTTGAAGTACAGCAAGTACATTGATACGAAATTTTTTGCTTGCTTGGCAACAACACCAAGTCGAACAACATTAATTTTCGCGGAAAGTTTGCACATTTTCCATTCTTTTTCCCCACAGCTTTTCCGTCAGACTAGCACGGACATTAAGTCAAGTCTCATTTTGTAAGGAAAAAATGCTCGTTAAGGGGAATCCCTTGTGCAATTTGACGACGGCCAGACAGACAGCAGATCTAATTGACAATAATGAATTTTTGTGCATAAGTTTAAATAATTTACATTTATATTCGTAATCTGTTTAACTTGAATCTGGAAACAACAAATACAAATTTGACTAAAATTGAATTGTTTGTGTGTGTGTATGTATGTAGGTATGTGTATATGAATCTGTTGTTGAGCTGGACTTTACTGTTGCTCATTCAACACTGCCGTCATCGATAACCAGTCCAGACGAGAAGCCATCTGACATACATGGAGCTCTCTGAGCATTCATATTGTAATTGTTTAATTTGTAGACCAGCAAAGAAAACACCTCCACTGGCAACGTGTTTTGCAGAACACTGAGCAATTTGCCCGGCTTGTTACATACAACAATTGCATTCATCAAATGTTCCGCGCCGCGTTCAAAGCTACCCTCGGATATAAGTAGTTCGCCCTTTTGAATTTCTTGCATAAAATATTGCTCTATCGATTTCTGATCTGTTAAATTTGGTATGCCTTCGGATCCGCCTGATTTTCGATTGCGGCGACGTCGCTCAAAGAGATTCTTCTTGAAATCCGGATGACTCCGACGCTTGTTATCAAAATAGACACAATAACCAACGAACGCGGCACTGGCTAATCCCGCCAGAATGCCAAAGGATGTTTTGTTTACAAGTACTCCAATCATTTTTAAATTAAATTTATTTATTTTTACGAAATATGGTGTGGTAAGGAAAAATCCTATACTGAGTTATATGTAAATATTTGTAATTTAAATAACTTACGATAATGATCAGTTTCACCCTGACTACTATGATTTGATTAAAAGCAACATAATTTGCATAACAAGCATGATTTGAATCCTTCCCGATTTAATAAAAACAAATTTATTTAATTTATTTTAAAACTACCTGTGTTACGGAAAAATCAATCTTTTATATCATTTTAAAAATAAAGCGAAGCACATTAGCATATAAAATAAGTTATCAACTGCAATCAAATAATTCTGTTAATAATTATGACTTTCTATAAAACTTATCACCGTAAAAATACAGCTGCGAGATTTATGTATTTAAAGATATTTAAATAAAGCTGCAAAATTTATTCGTATCATTGTTCATTTAGTCAATGAATGAATTTGTATCTCATATGCGTATTTTAATTGGAATCTATGGTCACCCAAATTACTGCCTCCCCTCCTCCAAATGACTAATCTGTGTATTTGTGATCCTGCTCTCGCTCTATCTCTGACGATGTTTATTTTTATTTCCTATGCAACTGCGAAATCCAAATTTCGAAGTATTTGCTAAAATATAAGCAATGAAATTTCATACAGCAATTTTATACGTATTTTGGTATAACTTTTGCATCTGACAGTGACTGACATGACATTTGTAGCCGCATAGCAAAAGAGAAAATAATTTCAGTTGAATATTTATGGAATTTCATTTGTATACATTATTAGATTTTGGACCCTTATCAAACTGTTGCTGCTGATGTCAAATTGGCGTCAACTATTTTAGGTAACAGCTACACATTAGAAAAAAAATATAAATTCAAGTTCACCTCTGTAAAACAGATATTAATCAAATATCATACTTTAAACATTATAAAAAGGTCTCACCATAGAAATATTTTAAAGGTAGTTTAATCTTATCTCACGCCCCATAATAATCAGAATGTATATTTACTATAATGCTGGTAAAAGTTAAAAAAAAAACAAAAAAAATGTTTCCTTGTGTTATAGAGATAGAAAGAAGATTTATTAACCTGCAAACATTTCTAAAAATGTGGTTAGTTATTCCAAAGTTATCCTTAAAGCTCTATGTTTTCTCTTTATCAGCTGAGAGCTTGCTACACTAATAAGTCTAAGTGCATATTGTTGAGAACTCCTTGGCGTGCAGACGCCTACCTCATCAGCTAAGACAGGACACTCTGTTGCATAGCATAATCCCAATTTAAATATAGCTGTTAGCTGTGGGTGTAGCAACCCTTCAACTACTTCAGCTATTTATAATACAGAAACAACTACTTAAATTTATCTTTAAATAATTTAACAAGCTCTTAGATTTCTGTAAGTTGCATGTTGTAGTAGTTCATACTCCTAATTAGGAGTTCGTGGCTTTCTGAAATGTTTGTCATGGATTGGTGGAAATGCGACTTAATTGTTGCATGCCAATTAGCAAGTTACTGTAGCGTGTTAACTGATTTGGAGCCTCTTTGTATGCACCATACGCACAGAGGCATAAATACATACAAACATATGTTGTGCATATGCAAATTAGGGAATTGATTGCCATTAAGTGTGGTTCGCACTAGGGTAGTGACAGGCATAAGCACTTGCCCAAAATTCAAAGTTATGCCATTCAACACCGAACGTCTGTTGCTTGTGACAACAAGACAAGTTGTATGCATGATATCATAAGATGATAGCAAATACATAAGGGATTCTTTTGAACAGTGTTTTGAAGGCTTTTACTGTCATGGCAATGACCTAAAGTTAAAGAACTCGACACGATACGTTAACATCGCAATAGAAACCTCCAACGGAATATCATCTTATTATGCAAATTGTTATTTTATGCTTTCATTCTATTCCACAAAATGCCAATTCAATGGGGGACCAACCTTCTCGATTTGCCCAAGCTTTTCTCGCCCTCATTGCCCTCATTGCGTTCTGTGTGAAAACCCATAAAATCCTATTACGCTAAATGTGTTGTAGGCAACACAAAATAAGAAAAATTAATACAACAACTGCAAAGGCAGAGAGCAAACAGTAAACAGTAAATAGGGTTTATCGCCAAGTTAACACAACAAGCAATTTGTGCGCATTAATATTGTTGAGACTGGAAAAGTACTGAAAACTCTGTGGAAATGTTATCCAAAGTTTACAACTTTAACGACCATTCAAATTGTTTTGGTCTTCAAATTTTGCAATGATTAAATTTGATTCAAGTGTGAATTGCTTGTTGTAAGTACATACATAATTATAATAGCAGTTAGGCAAAACCACAACTTGTTGCCCATTCAATTAATTACAATTTACAACGAAATTTAATGGGCGACTGTTAAACCTACTCGTGTTTCAAAACATTATCGCATTATCATTCGATAAGCTACTCTATTTCAATCACATCTTTAGCAACTAAAGGAAACTTCTTTGAGCTTTGAATCTGAAACCATTTATTGAACTTGCTTTGACCTTTTTCATTGGACCTTAAATATGCAAATTTTCTACTTCTTTTGAGTGTATTGTAAATCTTTTAATGCTGCTTTCGTGTCAGCTTGCAATGCACTCAAAAGGGCAAAGTATTCACTTTGGCTCTTTGGCTATAAACTTATTGGTATTCTTTGTATCCTGATCGACCTTTTGGTCTCAACGCATTTTTATTCATTGCTTGCAAACTGAATTCAGTCCAGTTCAATAAACCTCAGGCTGCTTTTGTGTATTTTAAATTAAAGCCTGTGGAAAAATTTTAATTATAATTATTACAATTAGTACTTTTAATATTATGTAAACGACTGCAAGCTATTTAGTTGCTTAATCGACTATTATATTTTGGCAACTAATTAATGCTCTCAAAATTATCGAAGCGAATTAAAGTGATGTAAGGTGATTAATATAATTCGTATTATAAATTCAATTTTAGCTCTTCAGGGGAATATATCAAAAAATAACATTTAATACTATTTGATGTTGTTCGATTTTCACAATAACATATTATACTCACCCAGTGAACCTTGAATTCCAAACAAATTTGTTATTCATACTTTATTTTCTGTGTTCTTCATTTTTGTCAAACCAACCAAACAGAAAAATTAAACATCTGGTTAAAAGTTTTTACAGTTTATTTACAACATACACAAACGCTTATTCACATTAAATGCGTGTGTAATTTTAAATATGTCATTTTCATTTAACAGAACAATAAAATGCACACATGCCATATTTATCCTCCAAATTGTTGCATTTATGCATTTCATTGCACAATTTGTGCCCTTTGCCTGTCAACAATGATAATAATAAAATACAAAATTGCATATAACGATTTTCACTTTTAATTCTTGTCTGTTTATACAATTATTAAATTATTATCATTAATGAAATCATTTTGATAATAAGTCGACATTTCGGAATGCATAGACATACATATATTAAAGTTTTTACAATAAATATAAATACTTGAATGTACAATTGGACTACTCGTATTTTTACAACAGTTAAAACTTACAGCTCTTCGATGATATTATTACATTTTGTACATAAGTACAATAGAAACGTATAGATGAGAAAAGGGACGAGTTCACATGTTAATTATCTGATTAACCGTTAAGAACATCAAGGATTGATTTAAATAAAAATACCAAAAGTCGGTATTTTATTAAGTCTACTTAATTATTCATATATTATTTCACTTTCTCATTTTATAAATATTTTTCACTTTTTAACTAACCCATACTAAGCAAATCCCATGAATACCTTAATTACGTTTTAAAACTTATATAATTTCGAATATCGTATTGTTTTTTTTTGCTCCTGACAACCACAAATTCGTTAAATCGTATGTACAATGAAATTCCTTCTGTTTCCTTGATTGGCATGAATCGAAACCGCTCAGCACTTTAAGAGTCATCCCATCAAAGTTTTTGAATTGCCGTCACACTTTCACTGATAGCGTAACCAAGACCGCGACCGTGACTGTGACCGCGATTGTGATGGTGATGGTGATTGTGATTGTGATTGAAAGCGTGATTATGGTCATGCTCGATGGGATTATTGTCCTCATCGCAGGAGATGTATTTAATTTTAACACGCTGCCGCTCCCCCACACTATTCTGGAAGGACAGGCAGATGGGCGAGCTATTGTCGTCCGTGGGTCGCTCCACGATGCACTCGATGGCTGTGTGGCTCAGTCCCTGCACCGCCGGCTGCCTTTCCCGCAGCGATGAAGTGGGTGCCTGTTGGATTTGTGTCTCCATTGTGCTGCGCTTCCACTGACTCTTGGTCTCCACTACACAATCCAATGAACAGAGTCACACAATGTGGAACATTTATAGAGTTAGCTTAACATGATACCAACCTCTTGTGTTTCGATTTGAGCTATTCTTGTTAGCCATCCTGCTCTTGGGCGAATCGAATCGATAGCGTGTAAAGCCCAGGCAACCGCAGCAAATGATGCGTTGAAAGTACATGCGAAATCTGTTGAATACAATGATTCACCGGTTGGATTATGCATAATTTTTATGATTTTAAACTCTAAATTAATACTATGGTTCAACTAAACTTTTTTTTTTACATTCTGAATTTTTCTCTTAGTTTCACCTTTATTATACCCGTTACTTAAAAAATAATACTTCTATAAACACCACGCAGATCAGCTCTGTTTTAAATTTTTGCTATGCCTCTTTCCGCTTCCGAAATTAGCGAAAAGTTATATACTTTTAGGTAATTAACGTTGTCTATAATTATTAGCTATCATCCTACAAGATCATCCTAACAAGATCGGTCAAATAGAACGGTAGTAATGGCTGATTTAAATTCAACCAATGTAAGTGCCTTAAAGTATGCAATGCAATATATAAGTATGCAAAATATTTTATATTTATTTAAATAAGTAACGGGTATCCTATAGTCGAGAGCTCGACTAAAGCCTTTTTCGCTTGTTTTTCTATTCTTGCCTTAACTTTTTCCTAACTTTTGTACATATTGTTTGCTTTCTTGCCTTACCTTTTGTTCATCCAGTAATAGATAATCGGATTGACCATTGCATTGGACATGGCCAGCCAGTAGAAGCCAAGATACATGTGTTGCACGTACTTTGTGGATGCCACCTGGTTGTTGTGATAGGCATAGATGAAGAATAGATGATAGGGCAGCCAGCAAATGGCGAAAATTGAGACAATCGCTATAAACATCCGGACGACTTTGCGCTTCGATTTCATCGATTCCATCTGACGATCCGTATTCTCACCAATCGAACGGCTGCCCCAAAGAACTCGACCCATTAACGTGTAGCAAATGAGCATTATAATCATTGGTATACCGTAGGTTAGTACCAATATGGTCAGATTGTAGCTGGTAAGCAACTTTTAAAGTTAGCCAAATTCAATCGGGGAAATCAATTTGAGTACTCACACATAATCTGTCATTGAAGTGGGATAACGACCATCGGGCCACATCATAAAGCAAACTGTGCGAGATTTCCCATTGTAATAGCTGTAATAAAAATAATCATCATTATCATCGTCTGTTATCTCAGCTGTCGTTAATTGCGTTGAATTTATTGGTAAACAAAACTTTGTTGAAAAGGTGCGAACCTTTAACACTTTCATCATCATTTAATTACCGAAAGCAAATTCAGCCCAAAAGTGCTGTTAAATAATTTCTCACTCAAAATGTTAAAAAGTTAAACACGAAAGTTGTCCAGGCCAGTATTTTCACCTTTTCAATGCGCAATTTCTGTATGAGTGCTTGTTGGCAAATTGAAAATCTAATATGGAAAATTATGGAAAATTTTATGCTTCAAGACTCGACTCCGCCCACGATTGCTAAATTTTCGATAAATTGTTGGACCCGTTAACAATGCCAACTGCAGACAGGTAATACTTGGCCCAACTCATTGAAATTACTGCGGTTGACTGTTACCGTGGGCGTTAGCTCTGACAGCTTCATTGATTTGAATCGGTTTCCAGCTAAACGTGTTGACTTCAGATTCGATGTGGTTTGAATGACATGAATTGGTCAAATTAATGGTCAAACGAACTACATTCAACGTCGTATACAAAGCCCTTCAACTATAAATCAAATTCAAATTATTGAAAACACTTTTCAAGCTCAACACACACAAGTTCAAGTAATTCAATAAGTACGATGCAAATTTACTTGAAGAATGTCCAACTCATAAAAGTACATAATTCTTTTGTCTTTATATATACGAGTATGTGTATTGTTATGTACAAATATATACCACAGATATTTGCAAAGAGGGGTATAAAGAACATATATGTATATATTTTATCATATCCGAATTTCTGTATATAAGCGTGGATCTAAAAAATGGAGACTGCAAATTTGCCATCAGGTTTCTTCTAAATACGCACATCAAGTTTATTCCCTATTGAGTACAATTTTGGTATACTCTGTTGGTACTTTTACCCTAAAATTACTGAGCTTTTGAAATCGGATTGCTTATATTATGGGAATTTAAAAAAACAAAATTTTCATTGGGTCAAACGTCATCCAGTTTTCTATACGTATACTTGATATTGAATGTGCTGTCATTAAATATGTAAATACCATGGTAAAATAAACTTGAACAAATTGAAACAAAACTTATAACCGCGAATTTCGTCATACAAAACGTTCAAAAAGGCGAACAGAGTATCTTATAACAGGGCATAGGGCATCTTCTAGTCTAACACTCTGGACCACAGCCTATTCACTTAGGTTGCGTATCTGTGCTTATGTATCTACCTCTGTGCAGACACAATTGGCTGGAATCTATTGCCCGTGGCAACGTTTCATGTCGAGGGCCTTTTGTGCCTCTTAGAGAGTCGAAATAAAAAATGCTTCAATTCTATTAAGTAACTGCGCCGTTTGGTTCATTTGCGTAAATTTCAAATGAAAGTGAAGCAACTCTCAGCTTGTTTAGATTCAGGTGCTCAAATTGACGCCTTGAAAAACAAAGAGTGGCCACATTTACGAAGAGACTAGTGTGTATGTGTGTGTGTTTAAGGATACTAGCACAACATGTTGGGACAACATCGATTCTACTCGTATATATGTAAATACAGATAGACAGCAAGGCAACTGCACAGCAGGTGTAGTAGAATCTTGTGAAAGGGCTTACAAAGTTCTTTATGTTTATTACTGGGTTGGCAGCGTGAACACGTTGAAAATAAACAAAATATGCGGCTGATGACTTGGCAAAGTCCGCAGCCAGGAGCCAGGAGATGCGATATAGAAGCACATGCTTCTACATATATTATTCAGGCACTTTACTTACTGCTTTGTCATGATGCTGGAGAAGAGCAAACAGGGCGCAGAGAGAACACAGCTCAGGGCCCAGATCAACACCAGTATGAATCGCACCTTGCGGCGTGACGTGCGACGCTTGAGCGGATGTACGATAGCTATATATCTGCAAGCATAAAGATAAGCATTAAGGTAAGCATATAGATAAAGCTGAGTTTAAGCTAATGGTCTTGGACTTGGACTTGGTCAGAGTACTCGCCTGTCAAAAGATATGGCAACCAGTGTAAAGACCGATGTTGAAACCGTTACGTTCGCAACGAAATTATTGATGGTGCAATAAATCGAGCCAAATGGCCAATCCGAATTCACCATGAATATAAAGTTGAAGACACAGTTCAAAGAGGACATCAGCAGGTCGGCGATGCTTAGGTTGAGCAGAAAATAATTTGTGACCGTGCGCATGCTGCGATGTCCTGCAGGCAGACGAGAAAGGAGAAAGAGAAAGGAGAAAAGAGCAAATGGTTAGAACTTGAAACGTGACAGCAAAGACAAAAGCTACGGTTATTAGTTCCCTTCTGCGTCAACTCGTCCTTGACACTCTCACTCCAATAAAGCGATCGATGTGACGTACGATTCAAAAATTTAAAACTGCTCTACTTTAAGTTAATGCTTACCTGTAACAATCCAGAGCACAATCCCATTGCCCGCAATCGCCACGAACATCATCAGACCAAATACAATGGCCCAAATCGTTTTTTGTTCCCACGGCAATTCATATGGACGCGTTGGCGATGGAAACAAGCATTCAGTGAGAAAATCCCTAAACATTGAAAAAAGTGAGATAGAAATGCATATAGTAAGAGTATAGGTAAACAGGGAGAGAGGAAAACAACTACAAATACAAATAGTTCAATATGTGCAGTAAAAAACAAATATGCACAAATCCCTTGAATACGTTCACAAATGCACATTCATGTGAGTTACTCCATATATGTATATTTGATTTCAAAACACAAATCAATTTACGCTTCACTGCGTTCAATATCAGACACATACTCGTACTATACATACAATATACAAATTCCTTTTTCAATGCATATCAATAGTTTAGTTTAGCTTTCTGACTAACTACAAAATGTGCAACACACGATTGTTTATTTATAGGCTTTTGTATAGATACCACAGCTTAGATATTTATCGAGCTGATAACAAGGTAAAATGTATAAACCAGTGTTTCTTTGTCTTCTCTACATGTGTAAAACATAAAACAATTCAGATAAATATTCTGAGATCTTTTCGACTGTTAATGGTGGTTAACATAATATAATATTTGCCAGGAAAACAACAAACTGCTCACTTTATTTTACATTTACTTAAAGAACTGAAATTTTAAGTCCAAAATTTAATGCAGCAGCCACATTTTTATATGTACACCGAAATGTGGTCTGTGTTTCGCCAGACTCCTTAAGCTTTGACCTTTTTTTAAGCCGAAATTTATACGAATGGATACTAAGCAAAATTGCTGTCTGCCAACTAACAATAGAAAATCAATGAAGCTCGACCTAAGAGCAAATTGAAAGCGGAAACTTCTTATAAAGGAAACTCACAATAATGCAGCAAATCGAATCTGAAAATTTAAGTGATTTCATTTAAGATGCTTTCACCTCTGGCAAACGGAAATAAGCAACAAAGCAAGTCCTTATGATATACTTATATAGTACCAAGCTTGTTGTATCTTCTCAAGCTGTATCTGTTGAGCTCTGATAAGCGCAGAAGAGGCGTAGTTTGTTCATTTGCTAATTAATGTGCAGGTTAAGTGAATTCCAGCTGACAGATTCCATGGCATGCTAATAAGAGCAAAGCTTAGCATACGGCTTATTAATTAAACCATTGACACATTGTTATTGCGATTCATCTCTCAGAAAGTCAGTGTCTGCCTTGACTGTGTGCAACGTTACGTATACGCAAGCTATTGAGCATGTTATGTACACAGCACAGTTGCCAAGGTATGTGATCTGATTAAGCTACGGAATACAGACTTACTTAAGAGAATTTCCAAGAAACAACAGAAATAACTCATTATAAGCTCTACAAAATATTCATTCCATTAAGTATTTAGATTAAATGTCAATTGACATTTAAATATAATCAAAATTCTATCGATTGTGAAGTATACCACTCCCCCTCACAGTTATTAATTCATAGACTTTCTGCATGCTATTTTAAGTTTTAATTTGTTTTGTCTGTGCCTGACGCATCGTAATTCATTTAAAATTAATTACTTCATTCATTACATTTATTAAATGAGATGCATGTTATTCAAATGAAATTTGTAAATTTATTTTCAACATTTCATGCCTGACTTTGAGTTCAGTTTAACTACACCTAGTCACTGTATTAACTTTAGTACTTTTTGTTTAAAATTCATAATAAATCAATTCGTTTCTGATTTAGAAATTTTAAACTGGACATCTTTGTTAGCCTTTTTAAGTAAATCCTTGAATAGGCTTTAGAGTCTGTATCACTGAACAACCATTGAAATACAATTTGATCTTTTACAAAGCCTGTGCTTAATGCAAGAAAATGGAAATAATATACTGTGTTCATTTGTATATATAAATTTCTAAGATACAATTCAGAGAATTTTCAACATCATGCTCTCACTCAAAGTTGAAGAACCTTCGTTGTTATCCTTAGACTTAAAGCTTACGCAATGTGGTCGACTTAAATACAAATATTTCCACAAGTTGAAGCCACAATCTTCGTGTATTTTCTATCTGGTATTTAATGACTTTACGTTCGAACTATTTATTTCTCATTTAATTAGATGCTTAGCTATCCGCACATACTCGTATTTAACTCAATTAGTTTATGGCCAAAACAACAATATCGATTTGATTATCTCACAGCCCTCGTGATCAACTTCCGTTCACGTAGTCATTATTTTTGTTGCTTTTTCCAACAATGGGGGACAATTAACGC
Source organism: Drosophila recens (assembly GCA_037043495.1). Classification (NCBI taxonomy): domain Eukaryota; kingdom Metazoa; phylum Arthropoda; class Insecta; order Diptera; family Drosophilidae; genus Drosophila; species Drosophila recens. Next base: position 394,956 of record JBAMBJ010004558.1, read on the forward strand.
AACGCAGATACGTTTACGATTTTGGCAAAGATAACTGTGCACGGATAGTAAATATTTTCGCACAAAACACCATGTGTTTTTGTTAGTGCCGAGTGCTGTGCTCTTGGCCAAACTCTCTAGTACAAACAAAAGCCCGCAAAATTGGCAATTACGTTGTACTTGAACCAACATTTAAAATTCTCTACATACTAAATTCACATTTTTGTGGTAAATATGAAAAGTGGTATTTGCCATTTGACTGCAACCAACATCCTGATTATTGTATTGTTTTAATATCCGTGAATATGTTATATGTTTCTGTGAATATCTGAGTGCTTCACCAATTGGAAATTAAAAAAAATAGTTGTTATTCATTTGGCATAATTGCATTCTGTGGCGGCTGCCAAGCAACAAATTCCACGTAATTTCTGCACCCTGCAGTTGAAATGATACTAAAGGGAGTAGTTTAATTTGGGTCTATACAGAATTACCCATTTTAGTTGTATGTGAGGGCAATAATATTGACAGAGTATGTGGGGTATTTCCTAGTCGATCACACTCGCGTTCTGCTATTGTTAGTTGTCAGCGGATAACTCTTGTGCGGATAAGGAAACGGAAGCTCTTTGTTATTGTCTGCACATAAGAGAGACTGCAATTAGTGTTGCCTACTTTTTGAAGCGAGCAGCACACACAAACATACACTCACCCACACACACACACTATGTAAGTGGCTGCTTTCAATTATGATAATTGCTGTTTTCTTTAGAAAAGTGTAAAATACAACTTTTTGGCAATAAATAACATGCAACATTTTTGTGTGCAGAAGAATAAGTCACAACTTGGCTATTTTCTTGCAGAGAGTGCAAATTAATAAACGTCTAATTAAAGTTAATTTTAGGTTCGCCGTTTTGTAATAGTCTAATTAACTTTGCAGTTATTACGAATTCGTGCCAGAAACAAAAGGAAAATAAAGAAAAAATTACTATAATAACAATAATAATCTTGTTTAAGTGAATGGCAGGACATTTTAGTCCGGCCAAAATGTCGACTAATTATTTCCGTTTGCCCAACACGTTTTGTTTTTCTTTGCGCCTGTCCTTGGCCTAGCCAGAAATCCTAATAACAGCGCTGTTTTTGTTTTTATGATTATTATTTTAATTTTGTTTTGCTGGCAACTTATACACAACAATTTGGCAAAGCAAAAACTGAGAAAGTAATGAAGGAAGAAGCGTAGTAAAGTTAAGTTGTCAATGCCAGGCATTTACTTGTCATGCCATCAACACGGCTCTTTAGAGATAAAAATCAAATTTGAACAATAGAAAAACTAAAAGCAACTATTATAAACTTTAAATTAAAATTAAATTTAAATTACAAACTTTACTTGAGACAATTCAAATTACAAAACAAAAGTTTGGTTTGACTTTGATTTGACACAATAAAGAGTCGTGGAAGCTGAAGCGAACTAGGAGATACCCTAACTTAATCGTAAGAAGTTATCTTATATCTTTACATAAACGCAAACAAACCGTGAGTATCTCAAGCTTAAAATCAATACTTTTAGGATGAATCCGTCTGAAAGTTATTAAACCCGTTACAAAGTTATTAAACCCTCTCTTAAATTTTTATAAATAATTGTAGTAATAGTCATATAAATAGTAATTGGCATTGCACACACACAAATGAACCTTGAAAACGCAATTAGTGCACACTTAAAATAATGTTGCCTACTTCTCAGCGTTCAAAGCAAATTACAAACAATAAAGAAATTAACGTCAATCATAATTCACTCGTTGGAAAATTGCCCCACACCTTTGCCAGTTAAAGGTGCACATAGGTGAGTGCGTTTACAACCTGCAACCAATTGCCGTTATTTACCGCCACAAATTATCCAATTAAAACTGTTTCTCAATGGCGACAGTAAACGTTATTATTACTTGTAGTACGTACGTATGTAACCCATAAATGTCGCTGTCAAAGCGCCTGATTTCGGATTCGGATGTGAGTTTGAGTTCGGTTTTCAGTTAAAATTAAAGACTGTTCATTTTTTGCCAAGTCAGCGCAAAATTGTTGGTAATTTTCTGTTGCATTTAAAATCAACTTCAATTGCAGTGCGTGACTGTTCGCTTGGTTTCACTTATTTTTCGAATCGGAATATTTCATATTTCATGAGAGTTGAACAATTGCACGTTGCAGGCCAAAATTGAGTGGTTTGTATTTCTGTTGCCTTTGACACAGTTTTTTTTTTTTTATTAGTTTCAAGTGAACTGAGGTAAACAAATTCTTCACAAGTTTGTGGGCACATGCAACCGGCACTGAAATGTTGCGGCTGTTGCTAAGAAAAGTCGCAAACTTATGATGATTTTAAAAGTTACCCCAAGTTCTTCTTACCTGAAACAAGTTATGAAAGTTGAGAGTCACGTTATGAAGAAGTTCATTAGTTAGTCTGAAGATCAGGGAAAAGCTAAGGTGAACGGCTAAGAGACAACAATCGAATTTCACATCAATATGTGATTGGAATTTTAATAAATATGAAATCAAACTTCCAATTTCTGTCAGGAAAACAACTTTTATTACAGACGGTAAAGTTTGTAATCAATACTTAAAAAAGTCTCAATGAAATGTATGTTGTTTGGGCTTAACAGCTGAAGAAGAAATCGGCTTCGACAGGAGCAGTCGCCACTGTAATCCATTTAGCTGAAATCCATTTTGCCTTTTGAATACTTTTCCCTGAAATCCCCTAATGCCCGTCGATGCTTGACTAATGGCAATGGCCATCCGATGCTGGAACATGGCCACTCAGTCGCATCATCAGGCTCATTATCATCGACAGGCTGATACCAAAACAATGACCTTTTGTTCAGATGGTATCCTGGTTCATACATACTAAAGGCACGTTTGCGCCATGCAACGCAAATGGGACCCATTTCAATTTAGAATTATGGGCGGAGATTGTCAGAACTCATTGTTTATCGCTTCCTCCTATCTATTTGCCTTTAACTCTCTCTCATTTTCTCTCATTGTCATTCAAAGCCACACCGGAAATGTCGCCATGGCAATCTGAACAATGCAGCAGAAAATAACAACACTTTATTTCACAGCAAGAGGACTTCAGTGTATTTATATCCGGAAAATCGCATGGATGCCATTTAAATGCAAATGCTATTCTTGGATTATAGTTCGATTAAAGTTCAAGAATTCCTGGCTCAATTTAATATAGATGTTGAAATTAATTTGATAAACAAAATTTTTAGTTTTTATAAAAATCTAAAAAAAAATATTCGTATTTTCTTTTTTATGATTTCTTTAATTAAAGTCTATCGTAATGTCGTAATTTACTTTCGAAACAAACAATTTTGTCAATACAAACGATTCCAATTTCTATTGGCACTTCAATTTGAAGTTGAAATTGTGTTCTACATAGTATATCGCACAGCAGCATATTGAATGTATCATGTTGCAGGCCACAACTGTATCCATTGTCCGTCCATCTGACGGCTTTCAGTTTACTGCATTGTCCTTGAAACAATAATTGACACAACCCACTCAACAAGGGATTTGTTTTATGGTCACTTAACAAGGGTTTTGTTTAATGGTCACTTTCTGACCAATATATAGGACACTAAAAAGTTAATTAAAAAATTTGTCATATGCAAATTTAGTATTGCTCCAAAGAGCCTTCAAGTTTGCACCATAATTACAGAATTAGTTCTCTTCTAGTTCAACGTTTACTTTGAGGTCAAAAAACAAACTAACTAACGCATAAAATAAACATATTGCAAAAAAGATTAATCCTTTCTTTGTACTTATTTGGTTCAAGGCATTGTTATGGTCTAAGACAAGGCTGAGCCAAAACAATTTCGTTTAGCTTCTACTTTCAGCTCGTTCTGCTTGAAGTACTTTAAATTATTTTTATGTGCACATAGAAATTGAGATTGGATTTGAGACCGTGCTATAAAAATACCAAACGACCCCTCCGTAATGGGCCAATGAACAAGGAATCCTCTATTTTGGCCCTTGTCATTCGATGCGCATCAGAATCAATAAGCGTATGAAATGCCATAAACATAAAAATGCCAAAGACGAATTTTCATTCTTTAAGCACAAAACGTTGTCCCTTTTCGCAAGTAGCACTAAGCTTTAAAATAATATTTTTTAACACAATGAAATATATATATATAATTTTAGCAGTATTCTGATCGATTGGGTTTAGTAAAATGGTGTAAAAATAAATAAATAAATATGTATATCAAAAATATATAAATACAGTCGAACTTCCCTAACTCGAACTTCCCTAACTCGAAGTTTCTCTAACTCGAACAAAATCGAGTGGTAATACTAGTCAAATTTCATACAATAAATATATATTTGATAAACAGTATACATATTATATTTGTAAGTTAATAAAATACTTCAATTAAGTGATGTTTTAATATACGTAAGTACATTTTTTTATTTGTTTCCTAGTGTAATGTGCGTTGCCTTAAATATTGTTTCGTTGAAAGTACGCATACGCACTGTGGCAACCACATGTCACTTAAGCAAGGCGCCTCTCATAAAGTAACTCCGTACACATAAAAACGCAGTCAACGAGCGCTACAGATGTCGATAGGGGTCCTGTCGGATGTTGACTGCCCTGCAGATGGCTCTCAGCGATTCAAAGCCCAAGGTATTCGCGCTGATTGCGTCTAAGCCGCAAGCCGCAGGTCCCATAATGAGCTTAGCTGGCACATGGTCATGTTTTGCGCAGAAACCGCACGCACATGCATATATGTAGTATGCCTGAAGTCAGCATTCACCTGAACTCTAAGCTGACCAGAGCCAGCGTTAAGAGTGCCAATTTATGTCGCACCCACACACAGCTAAATAAAACCTAAATACTTATATGTTGTCAAAAAAGTTTTCCCCTTGGTAGTATTTGTTACAGTTATAGTTGTAGTTGCTGTTGTTGCCGTTGCTGTAAACTGGAATGTTTGTCAAAGTTCTGTTCGGGATTTGTCGCATAGAATTTTGCTCTGAATTTCATTATTTGTCAACGTACTGCTGTTGTGTGACAACTAAAAAAGCAATTTGTAAATTTCCGTATTCCGTATACCATTAAGCTGCGGCTTATATGTATGTATCTACTTTCAATTGCATGCCTTTGTTGGCTTAATACGGTTTAATCATCCACAGAGGCTTTACAAAAGGGATATCAATCAGCCTTGGTTGTCATAAAACAAAATAAAACGCAAATGCTTAAAATTATTATTACTCATGCAATTATAAACACATTTTAAGGATAAAGCTTGAGGACGTTTGGCAATAATTTACTGCACTATAAATAATTTAATGAATTCGGCTAATATTTTGAAAACTTGAGTATCAATATCATGGAATATTTTACAGTATAGCATATAAATGTAAAGAGCAGTTGCTTATAACGTATCTGCTAGTCGACTCTTCATATCTTGAATTTTGCCACTTGTTAATTTAAATGTTTTTCCCGTGATACAAAGAGCATAATCGAAAAAGTTTTATGGCACGAGCTCGAGTTCTTTATTGATGCATTGAAAACTGTTTCAACTTCAGTTGACTGAATCTAAATAGTAAAAGTAAATAAGATTTTTAGCAGCACTTTGAAAGATTTGTGTGGAAATTGCTATTAGTTACAAATTGTATTTAGATTTGATGTCCATCAAGTTAGTTGACAATTTAGTTGAGTCAATTAAAGAATTTATTCCAATGAAAATTATACGTGAATATTTTGTCTGTGTTAAAAATATTATTGATATGATAAAAAAAAAGAAAAAAAAACCAATGCACAATTATTTTATTTTCGTTAAACTTAATAAATGAAAAAAATCTTCAAAATTTCTTAGCAAATATAATCTATTTGCTTGCAATCTATTTATTTTCAGTTACTTCAATAGTGGTTTGTTTTCCCATTACTTACACTGTAACATAAGTAATAGCTCATGATTGTTCACTTAAGTGATGACCAAATCAGTTGTCCAGCCCACAAGCCTGCACTTTACTCACAGTTCTTCGAATCAAAAATACTTTGGCTTGGTCCTTACATTTTCAAATATTTACAATATATTCTTGGCAAAAGATTAAATTCCCAGAAATTGTGTAATGAACAGCTCTAGGAATACAACTGTTTATATCGTTATGTAAGTATCAGAAATGAAAGACTCTGTCATTAATCCGAACCATTTTCAATAGCTACGTTTCTGCAATTTTAATGGCACATTGGAATTTTCCGTTTAATATGCTTTCATACGTTTTAAGACCACACATTAATATGTCCGCAGTACTTATTTTAAATGTCAGTTGACCACAAATTAATTACCAAAGATAACGGGAATTAAGTAACGGTTAATCACACAATCGAAATATGCCACAAAGTGCACTTGAACTTCTTATCCATTTGTATGGCATTGCGGCCATTATTAATGAGCGTGAAAATTTATTAAATGAGATTTTCATTTGATACCAGTATTCAAAACTATAAATTAACTAATTAAAATGAAGAGCAAGTAAAAAAACTTTAGTCAAGAGAGCTCGACAACGAGATACCCTGGAAATATACCAATTTGGGTTTTAGGAACATCCAGAATTTCGTATTGCTTTAAAAAGAAAATTCACTTACTCTTACATTATTACATTAAAATATTAAAAATTAAAATAAAATTTAAAAAAATTTATATAACAGAATTTAAGAAAAATTATTTAAATAATTTCAGTTTCCAAGTTCTAGAATTTTCTAAAATTAATAAAAACTATATAATGGCTAATTTCGGTATAAAATTGCTAAATATTTAATTAATGCATTTGCAATCCTCCCAATTTGTTTGTCTTCTCAACTGTAACTAATTATCCCTTTTTGCTTTCACCAAAACTTTGATACTTTAAACCAATTTTCGACTCAATTATCTGCGTTTGTCATCGAAACCCTCCCCCCCTTTCACATTCCATTCGGTTGAGCGGCATTTAGCGGAAATTAAGCTTCGTTCTAACTTATAATTTGCATAAGTTTGTTATACTTTTGGCTTCTTATTCCCCTTCTTATCGACTGCATTAAAAATGCGTAGTTTCTGGAAAATTTACGCAAATTAAAGATGCGAAATAAACTCTGGAAAATTGCAAGGAAGTAAACTTAATAAAATGAGTGAATAAAGACGGTGGTAGCTTTAAGTTCTCGTGCTTCGACTTACTTTGCCTCATTGACGCTCTCGAGATTATCTCGATTGTCGATAATGCCAGATAGAAGGCTGACCACCTCGGTGCGGTTGAGGCTATTCAATAGACTCGTGTTCACAATGCTGTTCAGCTCAAAGCGCAGCACGGCGAGTATTGTGCAGTTCACCAGCAAGTCCGTATCCACAATTTCCGACATATTCTGTTCACTTTTTTTGGCTCGTATTTTGGGTGCTCCTGTCGGACGCGCAATGTGTAATTTGGGAGGTGAAAATGTGCATTAAATGCTGTTCGCTCGCTCGCTTGTGTAATGAACACGTGCGGTTGGCATCAACTTATTTCACGGCGATTCCATAGAATTCTTTGTGGCTGACCACGCAGCCAGCGGTGCTCATGATGCCCGTGGAGGTGCAACAACACCAACGTCCGTAGATGCACATCACAAATTGCGGACTTTAATTACGCGCCACGGTCTTAACCGTTACGCTCGCAGGTTAAGGATTTAATGAGCATGTTGCGGAAGTAGAGGGAGATTGGGCCTTCTTTTATGAATATTTAAACGGAAACTTCTTCACAAGTTGCATGGACTACACCGAAACAAATTAATACGGTCTAACTGCACATATATTAAATCCATACGGAATATTAAGTATACGCATGTATATTATTTGTATTAAGCAATATAATGCTTTAATTATTTACTGAGCCCATATACATATATTTTTATGATTTGTTTTAAAATGGTATCACATCAAGTAAACACTTAGTTAATTTATTAATAAAATTTATATATATTTTTTATTTTAATTTTTCAAAATTTTTTTTCAAAAGTTACACATACATTATTAAACACACAACACAGTTTCGCTTTCAACACAGACTTGAATATAGCATTTACTAATTTAGTTTAATTTAATTTAATTGAATGGCATTTTTTTGTTATTTGCTTGCTCAAATCTTAAGTTTGGATTTGCTTTGTTTGGCTTTGATTTGACTTTTGCTTGAAATTTCTGCCTTTGCGGCTTAGGAACATCAGCACAAACACATTGAGATGCAACAACAATTGCCGCTGCTTTTACACATAACTCAAATTTTTTAACCGCTACGCGTGAACTTTGCAACTGCGAGTGCTGCCGACGACTGCGAGCTTTACATTGTGACTACAAATTGTCCTGCAAATGGCAAGGCGGCAACATCAACACGCAGACATCTACACATCAACACACGCACATTGACTCGCTTAGCAACATCTACACAACCTGTTGAGAGAAGTCGGCCATAAATTGCTGGCAGCATGTTGCTAAGCTGCGACGCGCAACATTTATAGCAACAATAGACACACCAAAAATGAGAGAGAATGCGCCCTCAAATTTGCTGCGAGCATTGTTATTGCTGTTTTGTAGTTATTGCCTTCGGCTTTTGTTTAGGCTGCGGTTGCGGCTGAAGCAAATAAATTTCTGCGCGGCGTGTTGATATGATGAATGACCTGTAAATCATTATAGAGGACACGGGCAAGGCCATTGGGCAGTACAACTGTGAATGCGTGGGACGTGCATAAATGTCGTTCATACATATGTATTGTATATTTGTGTGACGTGTGTGTGCGTGTGTTAGAGTCTAGAGTCTACGATTGTGTATTTCTGCGTATGCCTATCTGTCTGTCGGTGTGTGACTGTGTGTGTTAGAGTGCACATTTCAGATTATGACTGCCCATTTACTACTCTACTTAAACACGCCCCTACACAAAACTAGCCACCCACAACAACACACACACCCCCAAACAAACACACTCCAACCTCCCATTGATCACCCCCCTAACAAGTCAGGGATACGCACGCATATGCATCCTTGTTTTGTTGGATTTTTATGTGGCTGCTGCGCTTAGTTTATGGCATACATTACATTTCTGGCCACACCTCCACACACACAGTCACCCACAACATATTTCTGAATTTTTGGACGGGGGCTCTTTTGATTATATTCAACGCGATTTTCACACTTTTATTATGTTAATTTTATGCGAGTTTGTTGTTTTCGAATTTTATGAAACGCAGCCTGGAGATGGAGCTTTTGATGCACTGTTGTCGTCCCGCCCTCCCCCTCATTTTATGCTTATCATTTAGTCCCATTATATTCTTTCTGACAGCCGCCAGAAAAAGTATGATGTGAGAATTTTGCCAAACATTAATTAAAGCTATTTTATTTAAATTAAAACGAAAGCGACAGACATGTCCACTTTTGATTTAGATACATACTTATTATTCCTTATGATAAATGCTTTATAATGCATCATAACTGATATTTTTTTTTTAAGCTGTTGATTAATATTAAATTTGATTCTTAGACAATCCATTTTCATAAAATTATCAACAATTATTTTATAAATAGCCTACATGTCTTAATCAGTTCACATCATAAGTTTTAGTTCGATTAGTTAATTAATAAAAAACTTCTTGTTAAACTTTGTGATTGAAAAAACTCTGCACTTGTTTCCCTTACAATGTAGAGAGCTTTTATTGAATTGGATGTGATTCTTTAATTAAGTGGCTCCCAGTTGCTTTCGCACATACATACATACATATATGGCAAACAGCAAACTATTAATTTTGATTTCGTATCACGCCAAACAAGAGGAAGCACACATAACACTTGAGAGCTCCCACAAGTCAACATGTGTCAATTACTGCTTGACTTTGTTTTGACAGCATGAGAAATGGGTTACAAGTGACGAGGCGAAGGAGACAGCACTTCCTGTTGCGATGACAGTATAGAGGACAGGGCGTGTCTATTTCCCATGCAGGATACACACATTTAGATGGATACTCTTATTGACTTGTTCCATGCATAGAACTAGTCAGACACTTTGGGAAGGGGCGACATCCGTCCAAACTTCTTAGCCACTTTGTTTGATTTATGTGACAAACTGTTCTCCCCACACAAAAAAGTTTTCTTTGTCCTTACAAAAGCGCACATACATATGTTTCCTGATTTTTGATGTGAAAAATTACTTTGGAAGCTATTGAAGCGCATTCATTGAAATCATTTTTGCAACACTAATTAATTGATGACCACAAAAAATAATTAACATGCCAACAGCTGCATCGGGCACACAATGGACCGAATAGTGGACACTGGGTTGGGATTGGAGATGGTGGGTGGTGTCTATTGCGGACTTTGGTCTGGTCTTAGTCGCTTGGTCAGACAGCAGCGCAAGTTAAGAATGAAATTAATCAACATTTGCTTTGGCATGATTAAAATCCAATTAGTTGGAACTAACCGCAGTGCGGACAAATCTCTTTTGATTAATGTAACCATTGTATGACTTGAGCATTAAGGCTTTCACTAATAAATTATTAATATTACTTACAACTTTTTCTATTCCTTAAGTTGGCGCTGATGCAGAATATTTAAAAAATACTTTGAATGATTTCGACAAATAATAAAAAAAAAATGATAATAATAATGAAAATTAAAACTCAATTTGCGAACAAAAATTAGAAATAACGTGATTAGAAAATAAAAATTGAAAAGTCAAAAATTACAAAAAGCAGAAATTTAAAAACTTTTATCTAAAATCAAACATTCAAAAACTACATTCTTTGTTTTGCAATTCTAACAAAAATATTCGGAGCTCGTATTAGCAACCCATAGCTTCTCATGAGATATTATTCCAAAGTCTGTATATTACTTGCAAAGTTTCCCAAAATTGTGTTCATTATTATTTCGTTGAGGCGTTGATTTGCCTTGATGCGAGTGCAGATTAATCAAACTACAAATTAAAGCTGAATAGAAACACAATGAGACGAGGAATCTTTGCCTAACTATGCCCCAATTACGCTGGCTGTCGAATTGGGAACTTTTATTTGGATTTATGTTGCTATACAAGTATTTGCACATAAGAGTCCCCATGGTCACTTTATTTATTAAATATTTCACGCGACATTAGTTAATTTAGCGGCTGCTGGAAATCCACTTTTAAGAACAATGAAATTACAAACGCAACTGTAAATGATTATAGAGTATATCTAAAGTTTATATATATGGATATATTTTGCACATACGGCTACTTACTGGTCATTAGTGAAGTAAGCCAAAGGAAAGGCGCCCAGCAACTCATCTGTATGAAGAAGGGCAGCAAAAGGTTTCCAGTAACCGAACCCAATCGGCCGAATGTCATGATCAGCAACAAAACCATTGTTCTATAAAGATAAACGATATATAAATGGAAACAGTTTTGACTTTGTCAAGATCATAAATCGCATAAAAAATCAAACTTAAAGAAAATATCGCATAAATGAAAATATGTATTTAAAAAAAATACTTTTTTTGGACAAAAATTTAAATAATAAATCAACTTCAATCTATATTTAAGAATCATAGTCATTAAAGCCCCATTCAGACGAGCACTTTTTCACCGACACTTTTTATCAAAAAACCGTCCGTGTCGCTAACCATCGCTCACCGATGGAATAGAACGTGTTCTATTTCCATCGGTAAGCGTTAGTTTTTTACCGACGCTTTGAAATTTTGTATGGTTACGCCACACGGACAGCTTTTAAAAAAAATATGACAAAAAGTGTAGGTGAAAAAGTGCTCGTCTGAATGGGGCTTAAATATTTATTTTTGTCATAAAAAGCAAAAAAGTATAAAAAGCATTTAAACAACTGATACTAGACATTAAATTTAATTCATATTGAGCAAAAAGTGAGGTTTTAGTATTTTGTTTCTAATTTGATTAATATAAGTAAAAATAATAGTGAACCTAATTTTTAAAATAAAAATTAAAATAATAATGCTTTTCTTTTACCTCATTAGAGTGGGAAATACGACAACACTCATGCCGATTATTGTTGATGCACACACTCCCATGATTGTCAAATAGATGGAAGATATTATGAGAGTCGCTGCCATGGTGTCGGCGAAATAAAGGCCACCCACAAGAAAGGTGCATATAAAAAGACAGATCTCTGAGTGAATAAATGAAGGAATGGAATATGGAACACCTCAGATATTTGATGACTTAACTCACTCAGTATGTGATTGACAACTCCTCGAATGCGCAAGATTGGAAAGAAGAGGAGAAAACCAATGAGACCAACGACTGCCACAATAATGTTATTCGTATAGGTCTCCGGTTGCTGATGCTATACGTTTTAGATGCATTACTTTAAAGCTTGAAATACTGTCCAAATGATCTCATACCTACTATGTCGCATTCCTCCTTTAGCACTGCGGCATTGCTGCGTCGATTCGAATTATGATCCAAGACGGCACACATGCTCTTATCCCGAATCCCGTTTACCTGAAGTGTCTGCATTGTGGCAAAGATTTGTGGCAGCCACAGACGCACCGAGTTTACACTGTGAAGACATAGGATAATTTAGGATCTTTGATGACCAATGCATGAGTATATTTACCACATAATCTGACAGAAATGCAGACAGTATACCCTTGCCGATAGTCCCAGATATGGGCTGGAAAACATGGGCCTCAGCTGCATCAGTCCATCGGAAAACTTTCGCTTGGTTCGTCCAAAACGCTCCCGCAACGAATTATTTACTATTGGTTCTTGCAAATCGGATCGCTCTGGAGTGGCATCCGTCAGCACTGTGATCTGTTGTTGCTCTAATAAATAGATCGAGTCCAGATAAATAAAAAGCTGTTTATTTACCGGATAAGAGTCGCGACTCTTGCGTTTGTTTATCGCATAGATGCGCTGCAAGGAACTTAGCGCCTTGCTGTAGTTGCCCTGGGACATCAGAAACTTGGGACTCTCGGGTAAAAAGATGTGCAGAAAGCCGCTTGCCAAACTGGGCAATGCGGTCAACGCCAGAAAGATCTGCCAGGTGTGAACTGCAATAAGAATCAGATTAGACAGTCAAATAGTCAATAAGATTCAAGGTTTCACCGACAGTGCAATTCGCCAACATCAAAGTAAATGTGAACGGGCAGCAGCAAATAGGCCAACACTGTTATCGTGAGTGCGCCAATAGTTACGCTGAGTCCAATGAACAGCATGATAAAGTGCCTGTGCTTTTTGCCATGGAATTCGGCCAGATTGCTGACGACCACGGCAAAGGGACCGCAGATGCTACAAAAACGAAAAGCAGGCAAAAGGCATTTGGATAAGGTCAGTATGTAGTAGATGGCCTCATACCCACATAAATCCATCAAAGAACTTAAAGGCCATCAGCTGGGATGAGTTTTGACTCATGGCCGCACACAAAACACAGATGCCATCGATCCAACCGCCACTAATCAATACCAAGCGACGACCCATCGTATCCGCCAAAAAGCCCCACGGAATGGCCGAAATTATCATACCTAAACACTGAGCTCGATTAGATGATCGAAAGACAGTTGCATCCTTACCAGCATACGTGACAGCATGCATCATGCCCTTGTCCAGCAACGACAGCTTCAGCTCACACTCTGCCGTGGGCATGACGTAGGACATGGCCGTGGCTGAGAAGACCATGGCCGACAGACATGGCATCGAACAGACCATAATGAAAACATTGAAGAGTCCGAAACCACATTCAGCAATCGCCGTTTCAAAGTCAGCGGCTTGACCCGCCGTCCTGGCTGCATCGGCCATCTCAACATAAATCTTATTAATAAGACACAATTTGTTAAACTCTATCGATAGTAACAAATTGAATTTTGAAAATATTTTTAGCCTTCTGGGTTTCAGATTTTATATTCTCAATTTATTGATCTGCTTTAATTATTGCAGAATTTGTTCGGCTAGATGGCGCCAACAACCTATCACCTATCACAACCTATTGAGTGGCAACCCTGGTTAGGACGTTTCTCAACGGCAGCCAACTTCACTTTATTCAAAGAAACGCACTCAGTGGAATTGTAACCACGGCTGCCTCTTAAAAATATCTGATTGAGCCAAAGCAAACAAAAAATTAGCCAAATTGATTAAAAAAGAGCCAAATCTTTTTTTTTTCAGTGCATGTTATTTTTGCATTTAATTAAATCAAAAGAATTTCGTTTACAAACACTTAAAGCAATAACACATATTTCCAAAGTATTTCACATTTTCATCTAGTGATTATGTTTTAAATAAAAAATAAATAGTGGGATTCCGGTAAAAGTTTTTGATTTGCTTTTGATTATTTTTAACCAAATCTAAATCAGTTGACGGAACGACCCTTTTTGCACACTGATTATTTTTTGATTTCGTGAACAGCTGACAGCCTGGGCGAACAGCTAATTGACAACTAAAAAGTATACAAAAATGGGCATAATTGCGCAAAATGCCGAAAGAAAGTCATCGAATATGTTTTTATTGAATATTCCTAGATTTACAATGTAAACAAACACCAACTGTCACACAGCTGTTCGAACCAAATCAAAATGAAAACGAAATCAGTCTTAGAGCTGATTTCACGAAATCAATTAGTAAGACCACATTTCCCTGATTTGCTCTGGGCACACTGAAAATTTTGTATGGAGCAGCTGAGAACAGCTGACTGCGAAATCAAAATCAAATCAAAAGCAAATCAAAAACGTTTACCGGAATCCCACTAATATGTACTTCAACTTAAAAATTTACAAAATAACTGATTCTGAACTGATGAAAAAAAGAGCCAATTGGAAAAAGAAGTGCCTTTGCGCCAACAGGAAAAAAAATTTATTGATCTGCTTTTATTATTGCACAAATTTGTTATTGCAGAATTTGTTCGGCTAGATGGCGCCAACAACCTATTGTTGAGTGGCAACCCTGATCGATGGATTTTAGGACGTTTCTTAACGGCAGCCAACTTCACTTTATTCAAAGAAACGCACTCAGTCAAATTGTAACCACGGCTGCCACTTAAAAATATCTGATTGAGCCAAAAAACAAACAAAAATGAGCCAAATTGACTAAGAAAGAGCCAAATCTTTTTTTTCAGTGCATGTTATTTTTGCATTTAATTAAATCAAAAGTATTTCGTTCACAAACACTTAAAGCAATAACACATATTTCCAAAGTATTTCACATTTTCATCTTAATTTAGTGATTATGTTAATAAATAAAAAATAATATGGACTTCAACTTAAAAATATACAAAATAACTGATTCTGAACTAATGAAAAAAAGAGCCAATTGGAAAAAGAAGTGCCTTAGCGCCAACAGGGAAAAAAAGTGTCAGTTTTGGCGCAAAGACGCCAATTGTGGCAGCCTTGATTTTAACCAAAAAAGCACACAGACATTGAAACTTAATTAACAATTTTATTTTGACTAGAAAAATATATATTTTATGTATTTATTTATTTACGAGCGAAAATATAATACAATAAACTTAGCTAAATGACTACAACTAAAAGCTTGCCAGCAATTACTTTTCCCACTTAACAAAAAGTAATATAAAACATATAATACAGTGGACCACAGCTTATTTCAACCAGCACCTTCAAAGAAAGTTTAGGCGTCTGTAAAATCTAAACTAAGCGAGGTATCAAAAAAATTTAAATGCAGGTTGTTAGTCTGATGTTTCAACTTATTTAATATGAAATCATTTATTTTTTAAATATTTTTTTAATATTTTATAACTATTAAAAACTAAAAAATGAACCAAAAAAAAGGCCACAGCTTATAACTTTAATGCCATAACTTTAATGCCAGAGCACCCCACAAGATGACTTTATAAGCGACCAAAATACGAAGTATCGCCTAAAGTTTGTCCAGGAGCACTTTTACAAGGACATTAGTTTCTGGAATACAATGTTATTCTGTGATAAGTCCAAATTTACTAATTTTGTGTAAGATGGAGCCTCTTATGTGTGGCGTAAGCCAAAAACAGAACTAAAAACAAAAAAATTATGGGCCACAGGTAAGCACGGCGGTGGGAGCGTTATGTCATGGGCATTAAAGTTATGCTCCCGAAGCACACTGCGAATATTTTCAGGGTAGCATGACTAGTCCAAGTCTTTCTGAACTACACTGGCCACTTTTGGAGCCGATATCCTTCGATCCTTCCGAATTTTCTGAACATAATAGCGCTCAACCTTTGAATTGAAAATTTTGCTCGGAGCATTTCTGGCCTTATCACGGGTTCCATTCTCGCGGAAAAAATTTGTAAATGATGCTCTGGACTATAGAATCACTAAGTCCAAACATCTCACCAATTTTCCTGAGCGAGTGCCTCCTTTTAAAGTGGCTGGGAACAGTTTCTCGCTCAAAACTGCACTGCTTGAAGAATGGGCCACAAGTGGCCCAAAAGTTGTTCGAATCCATGCCAAAAAGGATAGAAATAGTGGTTGACCAAAGGGATAGTCATACCTATTACTTATTTTTATGGTTTTATTAAAATCTATGTTTTAAAATTTTTTTTTCTTAAGTGGTTGAAATAAGCTGTGGCCTTTTTTTTGGTTCATTTTTTAGTTTTTAATAGTTATAAAATATTAAAAAATATTTAAAAAAAAAATGATTTCATATTAAATAAGACTAACAACCTGCATTTAAATTTTTTTGATACCTCTCTTAGTTTAGATTTTACAGACGCCTAAACTTTTTTAAAGGTGCTGGTTGAAATAAGCTGTGATCCACTGTAGTTTAAACAGTCATTACAAAATGAATAATATGGAATAATTAGTTAAAATCTATTATGTAAAAGCAGCCTTTTTGGGATTCGGAACGAAAAGTGAGAGAACGGCAGCAACTGAAAAATTAAAAATTTAAACAATATTACAACAAATTAATTATTTAATGTGGTCAAGAGAAAACCTACGTAACATCACCGAAGCGACCATCACAAAAGGCGGCACACAACCGATCTGTATGAATACCGGAAAGAGTAGATTACCAGAGAGTGCCCCCAAGCGAGCGAACATCATTGCAATGGCCACGACAAGAGACCTGAAAAGCGTATCACATGTATCACTAAACTAAGGAACGTATTATCTATTCAGTCCTACCGCAATTGTGTGGGAAAGAGTGCAATAACGGCGCTCATGCATGAGGCAATAGCGACACCCGACACAGTAACAAAGGCCGAGGAGATGACAATATTGGTAATACTGTTTACAGACCAATAGAGTGCGATACCAAAGACTCCAGAAACCAGCAGACCATAAGCTGTGAGACAAAAGATACATGTTTATAAAATTAAATAAGATGCTCGAAGGTCAGTGGTTGATTCACTTACTTATCAGATGTTTGGCACCAATTAATTTGATTATTTTTCCGGCAAAGAAGAAGGCCACTAGTCCACAGATCGAGACGATAATGTTGTTAATATACATATCCATTGAGACTGTTTTGGGCTGTAAGAGAAAAATACATGTCAGTCTATTTATTATTTATCTAAATATTATTATTATTTATTTATTTATTGTCAATCGGAAAACCATTGAGCATCGGACAGATCAAAATCAGCTAAGACCAAAAACAAGTCAGTATCGGAGACTAAGGATGGTACAAATTTAATAGAAGTGATGGAAGCTGTTTTATCGCAATTATATTAATCTTATCTCTTACCACAGCGCAAACATTTTCATGATTTGCTACAGTCTCAGCTGTTTTGTTCACACTGTATTCGAGAATCGTGCACATGGTTGCAGAGCCACCTTCATCAGCGTACTGCGACTCATACTCCGCCATGGAGGCGAACAACTGAGGCAGCCAGAGGCGTATCGTATTCACGCCCAGATACATACAGAACTGCATCGTGTAACAGTTTAAGGCCAGGCCCAGAAGGGGCTTATGGAACATGGGCCTCATCTGGAGCATTCCAGCTTGCAGCCTCTCCAGCAAAGTGCGAGATTCTCGCTTGACAGGCTCCGTTCTATCCCCTGTCTTCCCCTCGATGGTGTAGATAACTTCATCCCCATGGGCATCACGACTGGGCACCTCCAGTACAAGGGATTTAATCTGTGCGAACAATTGAATTAGTATTGCAATGTTTTAGGACACAAATTTACCCACTGGATAAGTGTCTTTAGGCTTTCCCGTGTTAATGTTATAAATCCTTTGCAACATCGCCAAGGCTTCCTTATTTCGGCCCTGCCCCATAAGGAATTTGGGACTCTCAGGCATTGCATACAGCACAAGTCCACTTAATAAACCGGGCAGTGCACACACAAGCAAAAAGATCTGCCAGCTGTGAACTAAACGCATAAGAAAAAATATATTTTACGTTGATCAAGTGCAAGCTGAAATGTTTCACTTACTGTCGAGACCTCCAAAGAGCACATAGTCCCAGGGCCTAGGAAGGATTCCCCATGCCAGCATGGGCAGCAACAATAAAGAGACGGATGTTATCATTCCAATTACCATCTGTACTTGGGGTCGATATTTGGGACCATGCATCTCGGTCAAATACGTATAGAGCGCGGCAGCGGGGCCATTAACCCTGGAAGTCCACAAGAAGAGTTTTATTTTACTTGAGAAATACTACAAATTGATAAGTACTTACATGAGACCACCAAGAAACTTGAATGTCACCAGCATTATAAAGTTCTGGCTGAGCGCACTGCCAAGGACACAAATGAAGGTCAGTAAGTAGCCACAGACAAGGACCTTGCGACGACCCTTTGTGTCGGACAAGTATCCCCATGGAATGGCCGAAATAATCATGCCGGCATACACGGAGGCATTCAGGACTCCCTTGTCCGTTAGTGTTAGATGAAGATCGCACTCTGCTATGGGCAAAATGAATGACATTGAGCTCGACTCGAACATAGAGACACAAGTCGCTGGAACTGCGACAATCCACAGGATGAGATGGAATCGTCCGAAACCAGAGGCCACAATAGCCTTGTCAAAGTCCGCTGGTGCATCTTCTGAAGATCCATTGGTTTCGACGGCTGTGCTACCAGAATTTCCATCTGTGTCTGTTTTAATATCTACAAATTTTAAAAATTGATTTGATCTGGAAGCTGTAGTAAATACATGAAATACCTGACGCATCTTTTGGATATCATTTTTAATGATCGACTACAAAAACTAAATAAAATTGTGGATTTTGCAATACAAAGCGCACCAACATTTGGCAATAACATTGTGGGAATTGCTGAGGATTCCGAATAATCTAAAAAAAAGTACAATACATATACGAGTCTACTTTAAAAAAAAAAAAAAAAACAAGATGGCCCAGCCCCCTGCTTATTAATTGCTGGAGGGGAGGTGTGGCTACAGTCGAGTGTGATCGATAGTTAGGGTACCCTGTGCCCAGGCACTCTGATAGCTGAATTAATTTTTTTGACCTATTGTTCGTATTACATCTATATATATGATATAACGGACCACTTTGAACCAAATTTGATCATAATGTATAAGACAATAGAAAATTTTCAATCTGTGAGTTTAGTTGAGATATCAGATGAGTATTCTAAAAGATTGGGAGACATCCCAAAAAGCTAAAATGTTTTCTGTACTAAATCTTGATTTCCGACTGAACCTATGGCAGATTTATGATATATCTGACCGATTTGAAGTATATTTGGTCAGGATGTATAGGACTATCCCAGATACATATTCTGTGAGATTGGTTGAGATATCTCACACAACAAAAAAGCTCTTCATGCTAAAACTTGATTTTCGTCTGATCGTTCCTATAACAGCTAGATGATATAGTAGTCAGATCCAAATTTTAAAACAATCTTGATCTGCGCCCGGTATCCACGAATCTACATACCAAGTCACAAAACCATTATACTCTTTTTTGCCTATTGTCAATGGGCACAGGGTATAAAAACCAGAAAATTATTGAAAATATCTAGCTCATTAGCATTAGAAAAAAAGTAGCGTTGATTCCAGTTTCAATTCTTATTTCACCTAAGTATACATTTAGTTATATTATATGTCTGTATACATACATATATTCATTTTTATTTCACAGTTAATTTTATGGAAAACAATAATATTATTACTCCTCATTTTTGTCTGTTAAATTTGTTATCATTATTTTTATTACATTATTACAAAATTTGTACAAGTTTCCCTTTTTTTGCAGCAATGTAAAAATAGTAACACGCTGAACAGTAAACGAAGATTGGAATCAGAAGAAATAAGCTGATGTATTTTTGTTGATGGAGTATCAAGAGTTGGTAGCCAAATCAATGGGCATAACAGAAAATCCGTTAGATAAATTGGTACAACGTGGCCAGTTGAATAGTGATGATCACCCTCTATGCTTTTCTTTTTTATTTAATAACTTTTATCTACTTTTTTAAATCCACAATACCTTTCGCTTTTTCGCGATTAGCACTTTCATTACTTTTCTCGGTCATATTCTGTATTACGAATATGTATACCAATTAATTTCAACTAAAATATTTATTGGTCGCTCAAATACAATTGGCACTTTTTTAAACGCATCACAATTTATAATTAAGGTTTTAATAAAGTATATCAATTTATTTTAGTTAGTTCACATTTTCCGAATTCGGTTCGGAGTTGATCTAATACTTTTCTTGAAAAGGAAGCTATCACTTTGCGTTTCGAACTGCGAATGATGCATTTTTGAGAATGGGACAGGGTTATATTATTGTGTAGACTGAAAAGTTGAGATTCACTGAGACACAATACTTATCATAGAAATGAAGCTATAAATATAATGAATTCGATATAAGGTGTTTAACCAGTTTCCAAATTTTAACAATCAACGTTGAAAGCACTCATAATCTTTCGGCGTTCCTCATCAGCATAGTCGGCGATATCTCACTTGATAAAGGTGGCAACCAAAGTTATCTTCGAAACGTAAACACGTGTCGAACACGGCTTCCTTACATTTATAAATGTTAAGTCTAATTTTAAATAACAAATAGAATTTACAATTTTTTTTTCAACAAGGAGAGGGGGAAATCCTTTTGCATTCATTCGAGTGCAACGAAATTGACACTTAAACTCTGTTACCGTTCATGAATAATTTCCATTCATTTTCCAGTGGGCTTTTCTGTGGCTTTATCAGATAACCACAACCACAACCTGTCCAAGTTAATTGGTGTTAATGGGATTTGCAGGTCGACATTTTGCGTTGGCTTCCCCTTATATTCATTTTAAAATATAAACAAACAGCATTCATGTATATGTTAAATGAATTGATAAATTAATTTGCTAAAGATTTCGTGATACTTAAAGCTAATGAAATATAAAATGCATTAATAAAGCAAGAATTTATGCATTTACATTGACAAAAAGAAAATATATTTAGAATTATTCATGTCTGAATGAACATAATCAGAATAATACGTTAACTGAATTGATAAATTAATCAATTAACTACTTTAATAAAATGTAAAATATATTAATAAAACAACAATTTACAATTTAATATTGACTACAAATATAAGAATACATATATGTATTTTAAAGATTTAATTGAATCTGAATACACTTATTTTATCTTAAGTACTCGCTTATAATAATATAGCACAATAAACTAAACTAAATGACTACAACTAAATTACTTTTTACAACTTAAGTAAGAGTAATATAACACATATAATAGTTTAAACAGACATTACAAAATGATTTATATAGAACAATTAGATAAGATCTGTTATGTAAATGCCGCCTTTTTGGGATTCGGAACGAAAAGTGAGAGAACGGCAGCAACTGAAAAATCAATTGTTAAATTATAATTGTTACAAAAAAATTAATTATTTAATGTGGTCAAGAGAAAACCTACGTAACATAACCGAAGCGACCATCACAAAAGGCGGCACACAACCGATCTGTATGAATACTGGAAAGAGTAGATTACCAGAGAGTGCACCCAATCGACCGAACATCATAGCAATGGCCACGACAAGAGACCTGAAAAGAGTACGAAATGTATCAATAAACTTAAAAATGAGTTATCAATTTAATTTTACCGCAGTTGTGTGGGAAAAAGGGCAACAACGGCGCCCAGGAGGGAGGAAACAGCGACGCCCGACACAGTTACAAAGGCCGAGGAGATGACAATAGTGGTAAGACTGTTAATAGACCAATATAGTGCGATACCAAGGACTCCAGACACTAGCAGACCATAAGCTGTGAGACAAAAGATACAGTGTTTAAAGTAAAATAAGCTTAGACAGTTGATGATTCACATACTCAACAAACGTTTGGCGCCAATTAATTTGATAATCGCTCCGGCAAAGAAGTAGCCCACAAGTCCACAGAAAGCGACGATAATATTGTTGATATACATATCCATTGAGACTGTTTTGGGCTACAAGAAGAGAGTAAGAGATGCATGTCAGTCTGTGAGTTTGTCCAACGTCACGATGATGGAAGCTGTTTTATCGCAATTAAATTAATCTAATCTCTTACCACAGCGCAAACATTTTCATGATTTGCTAGAGTCTCAGCTGTTTTGTTCACACTGTATTCGAGAATCGTGCACATGGTTGCAGAACCACCTTCATCCGCGTACTGCGTCTCATACTCCGCCATGGAAGCGAACAACTGAGGCAGCCAGAGGCGTATCGTGTTCATGCCCAGAAATATACAGAATTGCATCGTGTAGCAGTGTAAGGCCAGGCCCAGAAGGGGCTTATGGAACATGGGCCTCATCTGGAGCATTCCAGCTCGCAGACTCTCCAGCAGAGTGCGAGATTCTCGCTTGACAGGCTCCGTTTTATCCCCCGTCTTCTCCTCGATGGTGTAGATAGCTTCATCCACATGGGCATCACGACTGGGCACCTCCAGTACAAGGGACTTAATCTGTATAAGCAATTGAATTAGAATTGAAATACATTTTTAAAGCAAATGTACGCACCGGATAGGTGTCTTTGGGCTTTCCCGTGTTAATGTGATAGATCCTTTGCAACATCTCCAGAGCCTCCTTATTTCGGCCTTGGCCCATAAGGAATCTGGGACTCTCCGGCATTGCATACAGCACAAGTCCACTTATTAAACTGGGCACTGCACACACAAGCAAAAAGATCTGCCAGCTGTGAACTGTAATCATAATAAAGAATATTTGTTACATTGATCAAATATAAATATTAAAATATTTCACTTACTGTCGAGGCCGCCAAAGAGCACATAGTCCCAGGGTCTGGGAAAGATACCCCATGCCAGCATGGGCAGCAACAATGTAGAGGCGGATGTTATCATTCCAACTACCATCAGTACATGGGATCTGTATTTGGGACCATGCATCTCGGTCAGATAAGTAAAGAGCACAGCTGCGGGGCCATTCACCCTGGAAGACCACAAGTTGAGAGTTTAATTTAACTTTACACATACTACAGATTGATAAGTACTTACATGAGACCACCAAGAAACTTGAATGTCACCAGCATTATAAAGTTCTGGCTAAGCGCACTGCCAAGGACACAAATGCAGGTCAGGAAGTAGCCACAGACGAGGACCTTGCGACGACCCTTCGTGTCGGACAAGTATCCCCATGGAATGGCCGAAATAATCATGCCAGCGTATGCACAGGCATTCAGGACTCCCTTGTCCGTTAGTGTTAGATGAAGATCGCATTCTGCTATTGGCAAAATGTACGACATTGTGGTCGACTCGAACATATTGGCACAAGTCGCTGGAACTGCGACAATCAACAGGATGAGATTGAAGCGTCCGAACCCAGAGGCCACAATAGCCTTGTCAAAGTCCGCTGGTGCATCTTCTGGAGATCCAATGGTTGCGACGGCTGTGCTACCAGAATTTCCATCTGTGTCAGTTTCAGTATCTACAAATTTTATAAATTAAAAGCTGACTTTGGTCATCGAGTTTTAATCCTTAATTAATTTTAATTAATATTAAAAAAAAACAGAAAAAAATGGAAAAATCTAGCTCATAAGCATTATTAGCATTGATTCCGGCTTCAGTTTTTTATTCACATAAGCAGACATTTATTTATATGTACATTTTTATCTCACAGTGCAAAGATTATAGTTGAAAGGAACGTAAAAATTAGCATTGATACCCATACGTTTGTGTGCTCAATTTTTTCCTAATTTTAATTTTTTTCTTAAATAATTTCTATTTCTTCATTGCAGTTTAGACTGAGGAGAAATGTGTTTTTGTTGATGGAGTCTTAAGATGTGGTATTCAAATCAATGAGCAAAATAGAATATCCGTTCGAGAAATTGCTACAATGTGCCAGTTGAATAGTTTTTTTCGCTTCCCCAATAGTGCAGCGTGTTTTATTTTTAAATTTTTGTTCACATTTTTTGAAGTTCACAATACCTTTCGCTTTTTCACGATTAGCACTTTCATTATTTTTCTCGGCCATATTCTGCGTTCCAATTTACTTCAATTGAAATATTTATTGATCGTTCAATTAAAATGTGCACTTTTCTTAATTAAAAGCACAGCGAATCACAATTTATAAATAGTATATCAATTTATCATAGTTGGATCACAGCTTCCGAGCTCGGTTCGGAATTTATTTAATAGTTTTCTTGCCGAGGAAGCTATCACTTTGCGTTTCAAACTGCGAATGATGCATTTTTGAGATTGTCACAGGGTTTTATTATTGTGTGGACTGAAAAAGTTGAGATTCCCTGAGATACAATACTTACTTATCAGAGAAATGAAGCTATAAAGATAATGAATGCACTATAAGATGATTAACCAGTTTCCTAAATCAAACATATCACTTTTAAAAACACTCATAATCTTTAGGCGTTCCTCATCAGCATGGCAGCAGCCACAAGTTGTTGATATCTCACCTGATAAAGGTGGCAACCAAAATTATCTTTGATAGCTCAAGTAGTAGAAACGGTAACACGTGTCGAGCACGATGTGCGATGACTTGGTAAGTAGCTATGGTTATTTACTAGACTATCTTATATGATTTATTTACACTTTTACTCAAACAATTTATCATAGTTTTGGGAACATTTAATTACCCTAAAACCAGTTCATATCAGTATTCTGAATAGTTTCCTACGTCATCTTCATGGTGAAATCCAGTTGAGGAGATAATCTTCTGGAGCCTTATCATAGTTCACACGGCATGACAAATCGCTTTAGTCTGCTTCATCTTATTCAAAAAGAAGCACAAAGCTTAATGCTTCTTTTTGAATCTTCATAAATCTTCCCCCTTCGAAATCCTAGCAACGAATGTTGGGACCGGGACCCATAACCCAAAACGTCTGCTAAGAAATAAACATAAACTAACAAATAACTATAAACTTAAATGCATATTAAGTACGGAGTCTAAAAATACA
This sequence comes from Drosophila recens, assembly GCA_037043495.1. Taxonomy (NCBI): domain Eukaryota; kingdom Metazoa; phylum Arthropoda; class Insecta; order Diptera; family Drosophilidae; genus Drosophila; species Drosophila recens. Next base: position 420,228 of record JBAMBJ010004558.1, read on the forward strand.
ATCGAGTTTTTTATTTTGAGTAAATAATTTATTATTTATATGTATTAAGTTTCAAGTTTGAGTATATTAACATATGTATTATAAAATCATTACGTTTTTGTTTTTCTTCATACTTTTGAAATGCACAACGTATTTTCTTACCCTTTACAGTGAACTTTAAACAATTATAAACGAATGACGGGCAATTAAGTACAACATGTAAACAACTGTTTTTACAACTTAAATACGAGTTACATTCAAACAAACAATGATTACAACGCCAATTGTAATCCTAAAAGTCCTACAATAAATTCATAGTATACGATTTACGTAAACGTTGCTTTTTTGGGATTGGGAAGGAAAATTGAAAGTACAGCAGCAACTGAAATGTTACAAATTAGACATAATTAAAAAATTACACTAATTATTAAATAAGTTAAGGAGAAAACTTACTCAGCATGACTAAGGCGACCATCACAAAGGGCGGAAGACAACCGATCTGTATGAATACTGGAAAGAGTAGATTACCAGACAGTGCACCCAAACGACCGAACATCATGGCTATAGCCACCACAAGAGATCTGAAAAAGAATCTAAAATGTATCACAAAATTTAAGCAAGTATTATTTGTTAAGTCCTACCGCAATTGTGTGGGAAAGAGAGCCACAACGGCGCCCAGAAGAGAGGAGATTGAAATGCACGCCACGGTAATAAAGGCCGAGGAGACAATAATTGTCATCAGGCTGTTGACGGACCAATAGAGTGTCAAGCCAAGAATACCAGATATAAACAGGCCATAAGCTGAAAGGAACGAGATTGATTAAGATTCTTATAAATCCAAAGAATCCACTTACTCAGTAGACTCTTGGTGCCAATGAGTCGTATAATTGATCCGGCGAGAAGGTAGCCAACTACACCGCAGGCCGAGACGATAATGTTGTTCAGGTACATATCTATTGAGATCGTTTTGGGCTAAGGGAAAGAAACAATCGTGGGTGAGCATATGGACTTGTCTGTTCAACGTCAGAATGATGCAGCAGATTTAACAGATCTAATCTCTTCGAGCTTATCACTTTACGTACCACAGAGCAAGCGTCCTCATGATTCGTCAAAGTCTCGGCGGTTTTATTGACACTATACTCGAGAATCGTACACATGCTGGCTGAGACATCTTCCCCAGCGAATTGTGTCTCGTAGTCCGCCATGGAGGAGAACAGCTGTGGAAGCCACAGGCGGATGGTGTTCAATCCCATGAATATGGTGAATTGCATTGTAAAACATTGCAGGGCCAGGCCCAGAAGTGGCCTATGGAACATGGGCCTCATCTGGAGCATTCCAGCTCGCAGACTCTCCAGCAGAGTGCGAGATTCTCGCTTGACAGGCTCCGTTTTATCCCCCGTCTTCTCCTCGATGGTGCAGACAACTTCATCCTCATGGGCATCACGACTGGGCACCTCCAGTACAAGGGATTTGATCTGTGTGAATAATTAAATTAATTTTGCAACGCATATAAATGCAAATGTACCCACTGGATAGGTGTCCATGGGCATGCCAGTGTTAATGCGATAGATCCTCTGTAACATCCGCAAAGCTTCAACATTCCGACCTTGGGACATCAGATATTTCGGGCTTTCTGGCAGTGCACTCATCAAAAGTCCACTAATCAAAGTGGGCATCGCGCAGACAAACAAAAAGATCTGCCAACTGTGTACTGTAAAATCACAGAGGATTATAGAAATATACGTAGGTATTATTGATTCCACTAGACAATAGGAAGATTTCTGATTCGTATGTATGAAGATTAAGTCTAATAAGTCCAAAGTTTTAAAGACAAAATGTGCGATATTGTTTGTGGCTTATGTTTATGGACAAATTTTAAACTCTTTTTTCCCTTTATTTATATTTTCTTGGATTTAATTTAATTTAATTTAATTATTTAATTAAAAGCTAAGCAGGAATAAACGACTTTTAATAATGAAAGGGCCTGTTTTCCTATTTTATAGGATATAGGATTAAAATTGCTGAACTTACTCGCAAGACTGTCAAACAGCACAAAGTCCCAGTCTCTGGGAAAGATGCCCCATGCCATAATTGGCAAAAGCATCAGGGATAGAGAAGTTATCAGTCCAATAACCATCAGTACATGGGATCTGTATTTGGGACCATGCAGCTCGGTCAGGTACGTAAAGAGCACGGCTGCAGGGCCGTTTATCCTGGAAGCCCACAAGACGCACACTTTAATCTGGCCTGGCACACACTAAAGATTGACAAATACTTACATGAGACCACCAAGAAACTTGAATGTCACCAGCATTATAAAGTTCTGGCTGAGCGCACTGCCAAGGACACAAATGCAGGTCAGGAAGTAGCCACAGACAAGGACCTTGCGACGACCCTTTGTGTCGGACAAGTATCCCCAGGGAATGGCCGAAATAATCATGCCAGCGTATGCACAGGCATTCAGGACTCCCTTGTCCGTTAGTGTTAGATGAAGATCGCATTCTGCTATGGGCAGAATGTACGACATTGTGGTCGACTCGAACATATTGGCACAAGTCGCCGTTATTGCCAAGACGAACAGGATTAGGTTGAAGCGTCCAAAGCCAGCGGCCTCAATGGCCTTGTCGAAATCTGCGGCTGCATCCTCTGTCGAGCCAATGCTGGCCACGGCCGTGCTATTCGAATTTCCATCTGTGTCTGTTTCAGTGTCTGTAAATTCTTAAAAAATAAATTGAACTAATCTTCAAGCTCTAATTAATTAATAAGTTACCTTTAGTTTTATCACGAGTGAAAATCGCATCATTGTTTAGTGTCATATTTAGTAAGGACTTGTTAATATTAAGAAATTTATAGCTTATTCAATTAACACTTGCGAACACTTTAAGCATCAACTCTCAAATGAGCTTTTCTTCAGATTAAACAGGCTTTTTATCATAGTTAGAACACTTCCTTATCAAAGAGACAAGTGATTATAAAGATTAGGAACACTCAAGTTCTTTGCCATAAAAAGGGAAACAATTCTCTCTTCTAATCTCACGGAGTGTCAAAGCTATGAAGCTTATCTTAAGTTGTTAGCGTTGATTATGCTAATTAGTAAATGCATTTTAACCGTTGTGTGCTATTTTTGGATCAATGTACAGTTTGTTTGCAACGAGAGAGAGAGAGAGAGAGAGAGAGAGAAAAAACAGATAATCAGAGAGACAACGTTTTAAAGACAACCGCACATGACGAGTGTTGGTCTGAGACTGTTTATGTATGTGTGTATTGCCTATATATAATTAGAAGAATAGTTTTTACAGGTAGACTTATTCACATGCTGCACTTCATATTATGTATGTAAATGAATAGACTAATTCATAGGCTGCACTTAATACTAAGTGTCGCGTGTCGTTTCTTTAATCAATGGCATCCACAAGTTTGCACATCATGCGATCATGTTGATAGCTGGGATCGTTTTTAGCTGCCGCATTCGATTCCAAAGGATCCACTTCCATTTTCACCTTGGTCGTGCCATCGTCATCATCAAAGAGTGTGGGCAGCGCCGCAAATGCAGTATTGACCACATCACGCACACGCTCCAAGTGCTTCTGAAAACGGGTCGCCGTCTCGACGCGTTGTCTCTTTTGCATTTCCATCATCACGCGCAGAGTTTCCCGCGCCTGATGTGGCCTGAACTCATTGAGTAAGTGATGCATGTTCACAAAGAGCAAACTCAGATCATCAATCTGTCAGAGAGGAAAACAACAACAACCTTTTAAATAATGCTTAGAGCTTAGAGCATTGGAGTACACACCTTCTCCGTTCGCCTGGGACTGTCGGGATTCAGTATCAGAAAATCAATGAGATCTAAAAAGTTGACGAGCAGCGAGTGATTCAGTTTTTTGAGCTCCTTGCGACGGTCAAAGTGTATGGGTATCAGGCGCTTGATGTTCTGCGACTCCAGTGAGCGTATCATCTCGTCGTTGTTGTACTGTATCCCAAACATACTGTAGACTTCATGTTGCGAAGGCGGCGGCGGCGGACGCGGCGCTCGATTTCTTCGAATATTTTCCTCCGTGTAGTTGCTGATGTAACGCTCTGGCGGCATCGGCAAACTGGATACCTGCGTCTCTGCATTTGACATATTTTGTTGGTTTTCCTCGTTAATTATTTGCAATTTGTGCGATTTTTGTTTATTTTGCAATCAACAAATGAAAATATTTGTATGCCAGTGTGACCGTCGGTAAAAAACAATCAAAATACTAAACAGTTCAAATGAACCGATCACAAGGAACGACTGAACTAAAAAATACCAAACGTAACAGATACTTATTAAAATACTATCAAATTGATTTAATATGATAAAATATAATTTAAATTTATTTAATTTGCACCTTCCAGAAATACAATTTTCTATCAGATGCCGCGCTTATGTACGGCAGTCGATGGTGCCAAGCTAAGCCGCCATATGTTTTGAGAGGCGACTCAATTAGCGGCACCGTCGACTTGGCCACAAAAACTTTGAGCGTTAGATCCGGACGCCCAATGCTGGCCATGGCAATCTCAGAGCTGCCTGGTGAGAATCGCACAGTGCGTCCGCCATCTTCGTGCACCTGCTTAACATCAACGGGCGTCAGCGGTCGGCTCAGATCCCACGTGACAATGTCTCCGCCGGCTAAGGCTGTTACAAACAATCTGTTGCTGTGGGCCCAATCGGCGGACATGAGCGGAAACTTGGGCGATTCCACGGAGACAACTGTTTGCTTGCTCCGCACATTATACAGATGAACAATACCTGACGACAACAAAGTAAATAATATTTAAGCCCAATTTACACGATCGGTTTCCGACCGACACTTTTTGACCGATGGAAAATGTTGCCAAAAAATGCACCAAAAAATTCAATTTTTACGTATTATGTTCGCTTCGATGACAAACCGACGCTCTAAAATTTTGCGTGTTCACACGAGACCGTAAAGTGTCGGTCGGAAACCGATCGTGTAAATTGGGCTTTAGGCAATTTAAATCCAGTTGTCAATCATACCACGCTTTTCAGCTACGAGCACTTTATTGGTATCCTCCGGATGACACTTGACCGACATGCCCGCCGACGACAGACAGAAGGTGATGACGTTCTGCAGATCGGTCGAGATGTTCCAGAACTTGCAGGTGAAGTCATCGCTGACCGAGGCAAGCAGCTCGCCCTCGCACACCCAGGCAATGTCGTTGACGTAGTCGCTGTGTCCCTGCAAGGACTGCACCCCACTGTACTGATTGAGGTCCGTGTGAAACAATTTGATGTCGCGCAGTCCAATGGCAGCGCAAATCGTGACCTTGTTCGGCGTGCAGTTCAGCGAAGTGTCCGGCGAAAAGGCGATCGCATGGCAACGGGCGTCCTTTTCAGCAATCTCCAGGTCTTGCACATGATTCCACATGAACTCGCCACTTTCCTCCTACCATAGAAAGTGATTACAATTTGAATATAATATCAATATTACTGTATTCTTACCGGCAGACTAATTAATATCAGCGAGAGATGCTTTTTCTGGGCCACGCAGACCAGATTGTAGGCAAAGTCATTTGAGCATATTTCATAGGAACTGATGGACTCATCTAGCAAAATGGTATGATCAGGATCTGTGGTTGTGCGCATTTTTATACACTTTTTATAATAAATAGAAGAGAATGCAACAAATTGCCGGCGCCAATAAAATGTCCGGCGATAGTACAGTGTTGGGTAATGTCCAATAATAATATAACAAGTTGGCAGCCCTCTGTATTTTGCCAGTACTGCCAACCGTAATCGCAGCCAACTTAACGCGCCTTTTATTAAGTTGGCAGCTCTGTGCACTGCAAACGGAGCCAACTTCATGCGTTGAGCATTCACTTCCTTTCTTTTTGTTTCAACGTCTGAAGTGAACAGACGCCATGGTAAGTTTAGCTCCGCGAGATTTGTGATAATATCTGAAGATTTTTATTTATGCATTTGCATCAATGTTTAAAATATCAAAAATGAATAAAAGTAATGCAATACAAAAGTGAATTCAAGTCATTTGGCTCTAATGCTAAAGTTCTTTAGCTATTTGATTTTCATTGCGAACACGTGTAAATGAAAAGTGCATACATAACCTTTAGAAAAAAAAAAAATGTCCAGAGGAATAATGAAAACTGAGATTAAATTGTTTTCGTTTGCAATACTTTCAGTCTCATCGTAAATTCTCAGCGCCTCGTCATGGCTCCATGGCCTTCTACCCCAAGAAGCGCTCCTGTCGCCACCGCGGCAAGGTCAAGGCCTTCCCCAAGGACGACGCCAGCAAGCCCGTCCATATGACTTGCTTCATCGGCTACAAGGCCGGCATGACGCACATTGTGCGCGAGGCTGACCGTCCAGGCTCAAGTAAGTAACGATTTTGAACCTTAATTTCCAATATGTTGAAGCCCAATTCACACGATCGCAACATAAAAGAAATTTAAAAAATCCTAACATGGTTAATTGACACTAAAAAAGGCCAGATTTTCGGATAGAAGCTGTTTGAGATTTTTCTCGGCTGAAGCAGTTAAAAATCAGACAAATCTATCCGAAAAAAAGCCAATTTGGCATCACTGGTGTGAACACTCAAAATTTTAGAGCGTTTTTGGTATTTTTTGGTGCTTGTTGAATGGCAACATTTTCCATGGGTCGAAAACCGACCGTGTAAATTGGGCTTAAATGCAATTTCCATGATGAGAAAAAGTTAAAAATTTATGGTTAGAAACATATGATTAACCGTGATTAAAACCTAACTAGGGCGGTCTGATTTGCATAATACATAACATACACATTTGTTTTATATGAAAAACACGTGCTTAACCTCAATTTGTATTGCTTTTTTCCACAGAGATCAACAAGAAGGAGGTCGTCGAGGCTGTGACCGTGTTGGAGACGCCACCAATGATTGTTGTTGGCGCCGTCGGTTACATCGAGACTCCGTTCGGTCTGCGTGCTCTGGTCAATGTTTGGGCCCAGCACTTGTCCGAGGAGTGCCGTCGTCGCTTCTATAAGAACTGGTATGTATACCTAAACACGAGCCGCCATTTTGTTGTTGGTTGTCTCGCGCGCACACACGTGGTTAAAAGCAGTGGTGTCAGAAGTAGTCCGTTAGAAAAAAGCCAGATTTGAATAGTCAAATTTTAAAGAAATAATAAATATGGTACTGTTTTTTAGCATTCTGCTATTTTATTTCTACCTTTCCATTTTAATTCAGAAATAAAATAAAAGTGCTAAAAAGCAGTACCATATTTTATATTATTTCTTTAAAATTTTACTGTTCAAATCTAGCTTTTTTTTAACGGACTACTTCTGACACCACTGGTTACAAGTCGGCAAACTGCATACTGTTGAATGATGATAAGATGGTATCTGAATGAGCAATAAAACCCTGTTGAAAAGCCTTTTTACCATCTCTGCTGCCTTCCTTCTGATCACAGTTGTTGCAACATTTGTATCATTTTAACCACGTGTGTTTGTGTCGTTAAACTATTTAAACATTTACTAAATTCCACCATGGAAAACTATAAAGTTCTTGGATCAGTTCGCTGAGAGAGCTTTTAAAATCAATGCAAGTCGTGTGAGCTGCTTTGGCAATTTGGCCAATTGTTGAGTGATCACGTCATGGAAGACGCCATCTCCGCTCGCTGCAAATTGCGATGAGGTGCGCTTCCCGTTTCAAATCTCGCCCGCACAGACTTGAGAAATCGCGAGGAATCGTCGCAAATCGATTGATCCGACTGATTATTTGCAAATCCTCACAAAAAAAAACAAACTCCTTCAATCAATCAGGTGCAAGAGCAAGAAGAAGGCATTCACCAAGGCCAGCAAGAAGTGGACCGATGATCTCGGCAAGAAGAGCATCGAGAACGATTTCCGCAAGATGCTGCGTTACTGCAAGGTCATCCGTGTGATTGCCCACTCGCAGGTAATTATAGTCTCTCCAATTCAATTCCCTTCCCTTCCCCAACGCGACGTCCTTGGTCTTGTTGCGCCGACTGTGCCTCGGCCGGTCGGTGCGCCTGGCCTAAAAAGCATTCGCGCTGTGCCCCTCAATGCACAGTCCATGGATGCAACGTCGCAGATTAAATTGCCCTTCGGGTGGCGATGCTTGATATATTCCAGTAACGGTGCGCAGCCGCTCAGGCAATGATCGCTCGGTTAAACCATATCACGCACAGTCCCATTTCAATCAAGATTCCATGATGATTTTACTAACAACAACTTGTATTTGTGTATTCCTGTATAGATCCGTTTGATCAAGCAACGCCAAAAGAAGGCGCACATCATGGAGATCCAGCTGAACGGTGGCTCCATTGAGGACAAGGTCAAGTGGGCCCGTGAGCATCTCGAGAAGCCCATCCAGGTCAGCAATGTGTTTGGCCAGGATGAGATGATCGATTGCGTTGGCGTGACCAAGGGCAAGGGATTCAAGGGCGTCACCTCGCGTTGGCACACCAAGAAGCTGCCCCGCAAGACGCACAAGGGTCTGCGCAAGGTTGCCTGTATTGGTGCCTGGCATCCGTCCCGTGTGTCCACCACCGTGGCACGTGCCGGTCAGAAGGGTTACCATCACCGTACCGAGATCAACAAGAAGATCTACCGCATCGGTGCTGGCATCCACACCAAGGATGGCAAGGTAAGCAAACTCCACTCAATTCCCATTCAAAAAGAGAATCTATTTAACTCCAACTGCTCGATGATGATAAAAACCTATAATCAACGACATCGAAAAAATAAAACATTGAAATACCATGATATTTTAATGATAGGACTGAATGCAGTTTTTTAACCACACAACTCTGCACATGTTTTATGGTTTCCATGTCTAATCTCTGCAAATGCTTTCTTTCCTTCCAGGTCATCAAGAACAACGCCTCCACGGAGTATGATCTGACCGACAAGAGCATCACCCCCATGGGTGGCTTCCCCCATTATGGTGAGGTCAACAATGACTTCGTCATGATCAAGGGCTGCTGCATTGGCTCCAAGAAGCGCATCATCACCCTGCGCAAGTCGCTCCTGCGTCACACCAAGCGCTCGGCACTGGAACAGATCAAGCTCAAGTTCATCGACACCTCGTCCAAGATGGGCCATGGTCGCTTCCAGACCCCAGCCGACAAGCTGGCCTTCATGGGTCCCCTCAAGAAGGATCGCCTCAGGGAGGAAGCTGCCGCCACAGCCAGCGCTGCTGCTGCCGCTGCATCCACCGCCTAAACACTGGCGACATGTTTATAAAATTAACAAAAACACTCTTGTTTGGTTTTTCGTTGGCTTCTACCGTCTACGTTGCGGTAGCGCCGCGTAATGAATAAATGTGGTTTTGAATAAGCTAATAACAACTTAACAAGTATGGTTTTTATTGGACAATTGTCTTCATTTGGAGTAGTCAGATCTCAGTAGGGAAGCTATCCAAGATGAATTCAAATTTGATGGGAATTTCTTTAGAGGATTAGCACGATGCCAGCATGTGTAGTGAGCACAAGTGTCGAAGCAAATCTAAAGCAACTAAATATATGTAACTGAATCATTGATATCAATTTAATATATTGATTATTTGGGTGATCAATCCTCTTAAGGAAATAAATACAGTCGAACTTCCCTAACTCGAACTTCCCTAACTCGAACAAAATCGAGTGGCAATAGCGTTTACTAGGCAAATTTCATACAATTCTGTCTCCCTAACTCAAACTTCCCTAACTCGAAGTTCTCCTTAACTCGAACAAAAACATTGGCCCGTACTTCTGTAAGTCGAATTTTTCGGGAAAATTCCCAATAAAGTTAGAAATTTTTTTTCGTTTCTATTTTATGCTTTCGTTACCGGATCGTTTTGATACGTAATATTTATGTACATTAACATATGGTGATGGTATATGATAGAATATTGCATCAAAAATTACTTAAGCTTGTGAAATTGCTTTAGGAAAGATGTCAGCGCATCAGCTCAAAAATATTTACCATGGCACCAGCGCGGTGTACTAAAATGTTTATCTCTTTAAGAAATCTTTAAAATTATTAGTTAACGAATTCGAAAGTGGACCAAAAAAATTAAAGTGGCTGAAAAATATGGTATCTCATCGATAACAGTTTCCATTATATTAAAAAATGGAAAATTAATTATGTCATTTGAATCGGGAACTTCTTCTGGATACAGCAAAAGAACGATAAAAACATTTTTTGAGATTATTAATAGGTCTTGAAAAAACTGGAATCCTGTTTTGTTGAAAATAACAAGAAAAATTTGCATTTTGAAATGTATTTATGATTGAATGAGATTGTAGTTTCATTTAAAAAACTAAAAAAAAAAAATTCTCTAACTCGAAGTCTCCCTAACTCGAACTTTTTTCTGGGATAATGGTGATTCGAGTTAGGGAAGTTCGACTGTATGTGTGTATTTAAAATCATTTGTTGCATTTTATTAAAGTCCCAGTCGTGGTATCACATTCCGAAGGTGTCAGCATCATTGAATCCTTGTCCATTTATCTATATAGTATCTGCCATGAGTGTCGCCCTAGAACACCCTGATGTCGGCCACGATCTTGTCGTTGTCGTAGATCTCCTTGGCGTAGCACCAGATTGGGGAAGTCGAAGGCGGCGCCATAGCGATTCCTGCACCCGGAGGTGGCCTTCTCGCCCGGAGTGTACACGGGCTGGCCAATCACATTGCTGGTGGCGAAGTTGCAGGTCAGCACAAAGTGGTTGTAGTAGTCCCGGGAGAAGCGCACGGCGGCACAGCCCAGATGCGTGTTCTTCTCGGACACGGCGATGGTGAACTTGGCCACGTTCCGGTTGGGCAACTCCTCCGGGAAGCTGGCCAGTATCTCGGGCGAGGCATTGGCCCGCTCGCCAAACCACTTCTCGACCTGCTCCTTGATGATCTCCGCATCCGTGTACTCCGACTCGGCGCCACTGTAGCTGAAGATCGCGTTGTTCTGGCCGGCGTAGGCGAAGCGCTCCGTGCTGCGGCACTTGTCGGGCAGCGACTGGCAGGTCATCACATTCAGCAGGGCCAGGTGGGTCAGCTCCTCGCACCAGGTCATCTTGGCCATGCGGGCTGCCTTGGGCAGTCCCTCGATGTTGCCGCCAGCCACGTTGTTGCGCAGTTCGTTGAACAGTGTGAGGATCAGCTTCTCATGGGGCTGAATGTTGACTGCTCGGACATCCTGGGGACAATCCTCGCTGAAGTTCTGAGAGGGGATTGAATGTGAAGGGATTGAATGGGAATGGAATATTAATTCACTTACTCCCTTGTTGTTGCACGCTATGTGCTTGTCCAGACAGGTGGGCAGGGCACAGTAGTCAACGGCGACGGCGATTCCTGCCAAGGCAGCCAACAGGAGGAAGACTTTCATTTTGAGGAATGTTGCTGTTGTTGTTCTCACTGCAGTTCAAACTAGACTGATGATCTGGTCGCTGGAGGAGTCGCTATTTATGGGCCTGGGACTGGGATTGGCAGTGCCTGACACCTAATGGTTTACTGAGAACTCCACCTGAAAGCGTCCACAACTGTATTCTGATTCTGCAGAATGTCTGTTTTCCTATCGCTCCAAACACATGTGTATTGTTCTCGACACTTGATCCCGTGTCCCACTGGGGTATAAATGGAGCCACTTGTGTGGTTGTCAGCCAGTGACAAGTCAACAATCCGAGTTACAACATGTTCTCCAAGGCAACATTCGTCTTCCTGCTGGCCACAGCTCTGGTTGGCCTCGCCCTCGCCGTTGACTACTGTGCCCTGCCCACCTGTCTGGACAAGCACATTGCCTGCAACAACAAGGGAGTGAGTTGGACATTTCTATTACATCTGTTCCCATTCCCATTCAATCCCCTTTCAGAACTTCAGCGAGGATTGCCCGCAGGATGTCCGAGCTGTGAACATTCAGCCGCACGAGAAGCTGATCCTCACGCTGTTCAACGAACTGCGCAACAACGTGGCTGGCGGCAACATCGAGGGACTGCCCAAGGCAGCCCGCATGGCCAAGATGACCTGGTGCGAGGAGCTGACCCACCTGGCCCTGCTGAACGTGATGACCTGCCAGTCGCTGCCCGACAAGTGCCGCAGCACGGAGCGCTTCGCCTACGCCGGCCAGAACAACGCGATCTTCAGCTACAGTGGCGCCGAGTCGGAGTACACGGATGCGGAGATCATCAAGGAGCAGGTCGAGAAGTGGTTTGGCGAGCGGGCCAATGCCTCGCCCGAGATACTGGCCAGCTTCCCGGAGGAGTTGCCCAACCGGAACGTGGCCAAGTTCACCATCGCCGTGTCCGAGAAGAACACGCATCTGGGCTGTGCCGCCGTGCGCTTCTCCCGGGACTACTACAACCACTTTGTGCTGACCTGCAACTTCGCCACCAGCAATGTGATTGGCCAGCCCGTGTACACTCCGGGCGAGAAGGCCACCTCCGGGTGCAGGAATCGCTATGGCGCCGCCTTCGACTTCCCCAATCTGTGCTACGCCAAGGAGATCTACGACAACGACAAGATCGTGGCCGACATCAGGGTGTTCTAGATACTACATAACTTATTGGACAAGGACTCAATGATGCTGACACCTTCGGAATGTGATACAACGACTGGGACTATAATAAAATGCAACAAATGATTTAAATACACACATATTTATTTTCTTAAGAGGATTGATTACCCAAATAATCAATATATTAAATTGATATCAATGATTCAGTTACTTTAGATTTACTTCGCCACTTGTGCTCACTGCACATGCTGGCATCGTGCTAATCCTCTAAAGAAATTCCCATTAAATCAGAACTTATCTCGCACTGCTGTCCTTCGTGAAGTTGGCTTCATTTGCTGCGTAAAAACCGCTGCATAAAGAGGCAAAAGTGACGGGAAAAAGCTAAGCTGGCAGCACAGTTTGTCACAATTTGTCATCCGCAGATCCTTTTTGAACAGTTGGCAGCACCGTTTAACGTTTATAGTAGGGCTGCATAAGCATCGACAGTGGCTGAATCGGTTATTTTACAAAAATAAAGGTTTAAACTTTAAACTATACACAAAAACGTCAAATAAATTAAGATTTCAAGCACAAATATTGTCAAATGTAATTTAAGTGTTCTAAGAGAAGAACAAAAACCATCGAATCTGTTAATTGTGCCATCGGTGTTTTTGCAGCCCTAGTCCAATGAAAATGTTACGCGAAGTGCTGCGAATTGGAAACCGGCGCAGTTACAGTTACAAATCTGTGCGTCGTCCAAATGTGAGCGCAGTGTCAGGAGTGAGAAGTCAGGAGCTGGAGCCAAAACAAAAGCCGGCAAGTGAGTCACAACAGGACAAGGGCAATGACAGGACAAGTCTAAGCAAACAGCTGAGAGCCAGAATTCTGGCCACAGGTCCCATAACAGTGGCGGAATACATGCGCGAGGTGCTCACGAATCCGCAGGGAGGCTACTACATGAATCGCGATGTGTTTGGCCGGGAGGGTGACTTCGTTACCTCGCCAGAGATATCCCAGATATTTGGAGAGGTGAGCAAATCCAAGGTGGATTTATACATGGTGAATAGCGGTTTGACGTGCTCAGGGATAACAGCGTCGATGCTGTCGGCTAACAGAAGCTTAACAGATCTCCATAATCAGATTCGCCCCGAGAGAGAGCGAATACATCACCATGCATAAATTCACCTTGAGCAAATCGTTCTCGTTACTGAATTGATGACTTAAAACCCCAATCTCTGGCAGCTTGTGGGCGTCTGGTTGCTCAACGAATGGCGCAAAATGGGAAGTCCGACGCCGTTTCAGTTGGTCGAATTGGGTCCTGGACGTGGCACACTGGCACGCGACGTGCTCAAGGTGCTGACCAAGTTCAAACTGGGCGCCGAGTTCACCATGCACATGGTCGAGATCAGTCCGTATCTGAGTCTGGCACAGGCGGAACGTTTCTGCTTCAAGCACGAGAAGCTGCCGGAGGAGTCGCAGCTGCCGCACTATCAGTTCGGCACCACAGCGACCGGCGTCAAGGCCTTTTGGCATCGCCAGCTGGAGGATGTGCCGCCGGGCTTCTCGCTCGTGCTGGCCCACGAGTTCTTTGATGCGCTGCCCGTGCACAAGCTGCAGCTGGTCAACGGTCTGTGGCAGGAGGTGCTGATCGATGTGGCCGACGTTCAGGGATCGCAGTCACAGTCTCCCGAATTCCGCTACGTCATGTCCAAATCCCAGACGCCCGTATCCCGTTTGTTTAAGCCAGTGCCGCAGGACACGCGTGCCTGCTTGGAGTACTCGCTGGAGGCGGAACGCCATGTGGATATGCTGGCCAAACGCTTGGAGCAACACGGCGGCCTTGCACTTGTCATGGACTATGGCCACCTTGGGGACAAAACGGACACGTTCCGTGGCTTCAAACAGCACAAACTCCACGAGCCGCTGCTGAAACCGGGCACTGCCGACCTGACGGCGGACGTGGACTTCCGGCACATCAAGCATGTGGCGGAGACACGCGGTCACGTGCACTGCTACGGTCCGGTGCAGCAGGGCGACTTCCTGGAGCGGATGCAGGGCTCGGTGCGTCTGGAGCAGCTGTTGGCCCATGCGCTGCCCGAGAATCAGGACACTATACGCTCCGGCTATGAGATGCTAACGGATGCCAAACAAATGGGCGCCCGCTTCAAGTTCCTGGCCATGTTTCCAGCCGTGCTGGCCGCCCATCTGGAGAAGTATCCAGTGGCGGGATTCGCTTAAGATTCTATTTCTATTGTATATATTATATAATATTTCTGTTGTTACACATAGCTCTATAAATATTGATGGAAAACTACTTCTTAAGGAATGCGGCGTTAATGGTCGTCATCTCGGAGCTGGTGAACTGCAGCACGGCGCTGATGGCGTTCAGCATGTGACGCTTGCCCTCCGCATCCCGGGTCACAATAAAGCTGATGATGACGTTCTTCAGGTACTCCAGATTGGCGCCTTCTCGCGTCTTGCAGCGCTCCAATCTGACCATGGATAAGAAGTGATATAATTGCTGTCGAACCAAAACGGATAACATAACTCACCTGTCCACCTGCTCCTCCAGGCACTCGATCCGCTCGTGCATCTCCTGCTGTGCCGTCACCTTGTCCTGGATCGCCTTGCGCAGCGTGGACTCGGCGGCGTATTTGGACTTGCGCAGAGCTGTGATCTCAATGTCCTTGCGCGCCAGTTCGTTGGCGTAGTGGAGCATGTGGCAGTTGTCACCCAGCGATAGCTTCTTGGGCTTAACCCTGAGCTTGGCCACCACCTCGCGCTCCCCTTCCACCTCAACGCTGTCGGCGTCCGAGGAGTAGGTGAACTGTTCACTGGCCTCCAGTGGAGATGGATTCGGCTTGTGGAATACCTCGAACGAGGTTTGCAGCGTCTTGATCTCCTGCTCCTTCTCGTCGAGCAGCTGCAGCGAGCGCTGTCGCTGCTTCTGCAGCAGCTGCTCCAGCTCGTTCAGCTTGCAGCGCGTCTCGTTCTCCAGCTCCGCCTTGGCCTCCTGCCACTTGGCGCGCTCCGTCTTGAGGGCCAGACGCATCTTGTCGCCCTGCTGCTTCAGCTCCAGCTCTGCCTCGTCTATATTGCGATTGAGCACCTGCACCTTGTCCTGCAGCGTCTGTATGTGTGTCTGCTGCAACTGAATCTTCTGCTCCAGCTGTGCCCGCTGCTGCTTGCCCGCGTCCAGCGTTTGCTGCAAGCTCTGCAGCTGCTGCTCACACTGAACGTGGCTGTCGGCGGAGTGGTTGTTGCCCAGCACATGGCTCAGATCCAAGGGATTGGAGGAGCGTGCATTTACATTGACCAGCAGCTTCTTTAGGCGCACTATTTCATCCACCAGGACAGCCATGTCGGGATCGGGATCGTTATCGTTGAGCAGCCGTGGAGCCGAAGTCTTGCGGGTATGCGCCTGCTCCAGCTCCTGCAGCTGTTGCTTGAGCACGTGTATGCTGTCCTGGTCCTGCTGACGCAGTCGATCATAGTTGCCCACCGAGCTGCTGAGCTCGGCGAGCCGCGCCTCCAAATTGGCCACGCGATCCTCGTGCAGTGCCGCCTGTCGTCGGCTCTGATCCTCGGCACGCAGCACACGTCGCTGCTCCTGCCTGATGGCCACCGCGTGCTGCTCCTTCAGCTGCTGCATCTCCTGGCGCACCTGCTGCAGCAACGCGCTGCTGTCCGTGGCCGCGGCAGCCGCCATCGATTGCTCCGTCCTCAACTGGAATTGCTTCAGCTGCGCACGCGCCTCCTTCAGCTGGAGCTGCAGCTCCCGCAGGCGACTATTCTCAGCCTCGTTGCTGGCGAACTGAGTCTTGAAGTTGTTCAGCTGCATCTCGATGTTCTCCTTGAGATGACGCTCGTCCGCGTAGAGTTTTTGCAGTTCGCGCAGCATTATCATTTGATTGTTCGTCTCCTTCTCCCGCTCCTGGCGTTCGATTATCCACTTGGCCTTCACCTCGTCCACATCGCTCTTGGCTCGCGCAGCCTGCTCCTTGGCCTTGGCATGCAGCTCCTGTATGCTCTGCTCCTTCTGTGCGATCTGCGCACGCAGCTGCTTCTTGTCCGCCTGGAAGGATGCCTCCATGCGTGACTTTTCCGCTGAGAGCGTGGCCAGCGAGTTCATCAGCGTAATGATTTGCGTCTGCAGCTGACCCTTGTCGTCATCATCCGCTCTGCCACTGGCCGTAGCTGCGGCTCCGTCAGCAGCGTCTGCACTGACCTGGCCGTCGGTTGTGGATGCGCTTGTGTCGCTGGCATCCTTTGCATCTTTGGCTCCAGTGGCTTCGGCATGCGCCGCCAAGCTAGTCTCCAGCGCCTCCTTCTCCTTCAGCAGTCCCTTATACGCAGTAACCACGTCTGCAAGTGCAATTTATTAGTTATTTATCAGTTATATATACAAAATAAAAATATCACCTTTGAGTCGCTTCTCATAGCGCGACAATTGTTCCTTCTGCGTGCTTACCAGCGCCTCCAGCTCGCGCTGTCGTTTTTCCATGTCGCATCAATTCTAAATTGGCTTAATTTAACAGCTTTCAATAATTTCTGATTGTTTTTATTTCTTTTCTCGTGGCATTTTCGCACACATTCAATCAACAAATTGAAAAAAAGCTGTTGCAATGGTGACAATTAAATACCCTGCACTCAAACAATTTGTGGCATATACCAAAGCTGAATGCTTGTAGTTTATAATTTTTATACTATATTCCAACTAACGATGATCAAAATATATACAAAATTCTTTATATTTAAATAGTCAGTTACATTCTGAGTTACTAAACTAAAGTACCGTGCATTAGAGGTGGAGAACTATCGATAGTCGGCACCATCGATAGTCAGCGATATTATTTTGCAAACCATCGATAACTATCGATAGTTTTCGATAGTGTGTTAAATTGAGTATTAATGTATTTTAAATTCCAAAAATTATAAATTTTTATACAAAATTCCAATAAAAATTTGAAACTGGCATTAAGTTAGGTATTATAAATATAAAAATAAATAAAATTCGCTAACAATAATAATGTTTCGCTATTAGCTATTGTAAAATCCAAAGCTCGACGATCTAAATCTTTTTGTTCAGCCTACTGAACATGCGCTCGGACTCGGTTCAGTTCCGTTCTGTTCTTTTCTAACTTTTTCGACTGTAGTAAGGAACTTGTCCGTGTAAAACAAATATATAATTATTTAAAACAAAACTTAAATGTTTCGGTAGCCCTGCAGATGCCAAATGCGAGCCTTTCTGTGACGCGTTGAGCGTCATAAAAAACTATCGCCCACTATCGATAGTGCAGGTCTGCCATCGATGGCGGCTCGATAGTGCTCGACCATCGATAGTGTCGATAGTGCCATCGATAGTTCTCCACCTCTACCGTGCATATACTAACAGTAGTATTTTTGCAGTCAGCTGTCAGTGGTGCTGCCAACTTGTTTAAGTTATTATTGCTAAATTTAAATTTACATCAACGGTTAATGGTAAGTTATCGCCTTCCTCTTTCGTTTGCTTAATTTGCGCAGCTATAATAAACTCTAGAATTTTCCTATATACAACATTATTTTTATTTAAATAGTCAGTTACATTCTGAGTTACTAAACTAAAGTACCCTGCAATATACTAACACTAGTATTTTTACAGCTAGCTGCCAGTGGTGCTGCCAACTTGTTTAAGTTATTATTGCTAAATTTAAATGTACATCAACGGTTGATGGTTAATCATCGCCTTCCTCCTTCATCATTTGCTCAATTAAACGTTTGCGCTCCTCTGCCTGGCGCAGCTTACGCATGACCAAATCCTCGTAGTCGCGGGCTGTTGAGTTGCCTGCTGTGGAAGTTGGCGTTGCGGATTTTTCGTTCGCCGGTGGCGTGACCCATTGAAAGTGCAGAGGATTCGAGGGATTGCCTTTCTCATAGGCTAGCACCATATCGCAGGCCTCGCGTGTCTTTAGCTCAACCATGGCACGCCCACGTATTTTGCTGTTCATGACAAGCGCCACCACCTCGCCATATTTCTTGAGGTACTGCATCAGCTGGTCCTGAGTGTAGCCGCCGTTACCGGCATCGCTTTTGTCCGCCTTCCACTTAATCTTAATGCGATGCTGCGTGGAATCGAATGTCGGCGTTTGTTGCTGTTGGTGCTGCTCATTGTAGTTGCGTTTGAGCTGCTCCCGCATGGCGAGCTGCTCCTCTTCCAGCAGCTTGGAGCCCTCACGTCTGAGGCGTTCGATTTGTTCCTGCAGCACCTCCTCATCACTTTTTCGCACTGTACTATAAGGTTGACCCGCCTGCAATTTATGTAACGCTGCACGCTCCCGCTGCTCCAGTTCCTCCTTCAGTTTTTGTCTCTTGCTGTCCAGTTGTTTTGTGCGCAGTTCCGCTGCCTTCTTTGCTTTGAGCACCTTGTCGTAGGCCGCGCGTGCTGTGGCATCGGTGAGAATTTCGAGAGCCTTGGAGAGTTCATGGAAACGTTCAGCGGCTTTTGGATTGTCGGGATTTTTATCCGGATGGCAGTCAAGGGCACGCTTTCGGTAAGCTTTTCGTATTTCTGTCTGCTCGGCTTCGATCGATATTCCGAGCAGATCGTAGAGATTCACATCGCTAAACTTCTTGTTGGCCATATTTTAAATACCAAAATAAGCCTTTGTAAACGTTTTGCGGTTTGTTTGTTTATAACGCGTCGTTGGTGAGGGAGGGAAAACTGCTTGTGGAACAGCTGCTTTTTGCGACAAGCTGGCAGCTCTGTAACTACATCCATGCTTGCCATATTTGGTCCATTTGTACCAAAATCGGTACATGTTTGATTCTTGGTACACATTCTTTTCTACACATGGTACATTTTCTCAAATATATAATATGACTGTTTTGTCTGTATTAAATTTTTGATTTTCGTAAATTTAATAACATTTAATTATGTTTATAGTGAAACGAAACAGAAAAATTACTCATTGTATAATGGTACAATTTATTCCAAAATGGTACATTTTTCTCTAAAATCTGGTACGAAAATATTTGCAAAAGGTGGCAGCCACGGGAACAACGTGTGCCTCATTGGCGTGAATTTCAGTTTGATTACATAGTACACGAGTAAATAGCGCATAATGCACAGCAATCGACAAGTAAACAGTACAGGGACACAATGAGTATATACCACGATGAAGTCGAGATTGAGGATTTCGAGTACGACGAGGAGGAAGAAATGTATTACTACCCCTGTCCTTGCGGCGATCGATTTCAAATATCAAAGGTAAACGCCAACCAAACGAGACGCTAAGCAACTGTTAACTTTTGCCTCTTGACAGGAGGAGCTCATCGAGGGCGAGGAGGTGGCCACTTGTCCCAGCTGTTCTTTGATCATTAAAATCATCTATGATCCGGTAAGTGATGATGATCTTGCATCCAAAAGCTGCAGCATCTAACGAATTCTGATCCCCGTCTGTGCAGGATATGTTTAAGGCGGAAGAGGATGAGTCAGCGGCTCTAAATGAAAAGCTAAGCGATTTAAAGCTGGAGAAGAACTAGGCACTGGTTGGTGTTGATATTGTTTAATTTTGTGTAATTAAATAGGTTTTTATTTTTATAATTCGCTTTAATGTAAATAATACGTTGACTAGTAAACAATTAATTTAAATTATACATTGTTTCGCGTTCTTCGATTTCTATTGATTATCGTGTGGATGACATTTTAAAATATACAAGAGAAATATAAAGAAAACTAGAGGCTCTGATATTTCTTATCTATTCGCATGGATTAGCTTAAAATATAAAATATATATTGCACTCGGCGTATTTTAACTAAGATTTCTTTAAGCATTGTCCATTACAATTAATTTAGATGTTGATTTGGAAACACAAGGAACTATTGTAAATACGAGTAGAGAGGAAACGTAAGTACATACATATTCATATATAAATCATACAATATTAACTGTGCTCATCGCCACTTTCTGCTTATAAATTAGGAATTCGACTTAAATATAAGCTTTAGATATTGTTACGAGTTATGCATTCGTTTAGAGAGCGTGCTCCTTCAGCTTTTCTGGAATATATGCATAAATGCCGGCAAGTAGGTGAAAAATTGGTTTACGTGCTACAGGGGATAATACTTTTCCATGCATGTGATGTGATCTACTACTGTTCCAGCCAGGATCCACTTCCATTATTCGGTGATTTAAGCTAAAATTAAACCAGATATGTAGATTAAAAACATTTAAACAGTCTGCTGTTGATTGTTGATAAACTTACCTTGATGTTGAACTGTTTCAAAGTACTCTCCAGTGCCATGGCATTGCCCGAGAAGTAAGCAGCAATTGCATTATGCAGTAAAATGAGCTGCTTGTGCATCACTTTGATCTGTAGTTTAAAGTTAATTCATAAGAAAATAATCAAAATATGTATACAAGAAAATCTTACGCGATTCTCGTCAAGAAATTGCATTTTGACGGCCACATCACCACGCAACTTCTCGTACAGATCCTTGTGGTGTGCATAACTGCGCTGCGTTTCTTCTAGCGCAGACGCTGCTTGTGTCATCTCCGGCTTTGTGTTCTCCAAGTCCATTCGATAGGCATCGAATTCGATTCTGTAAACAGTCAGCAAGTTAATAAGTAAACATATTTGGCTATATTAATGTTACAGCTCACCTGGCCGTCTCGTATTGTCGTATCGTTAGCAGCGTATCATCGATGGTCTTGTTGCACAGCGTATTCACCGACGAGATGAAAAAGTTGAGTGCATTCAAGAGCAATTCACCGTTTTTGGTCAAGTTTCGTTGCGTCTCCGAGTTGCAGATGAACTCCTTTTGCAATTCGGGATTCTTTTGCGCCAGATCGGCAAAGGCATCCGCCAGTGATTGCTGCGAAACGACAACATGCTGAAAATGTGAGCTAAACGCGCGTGTCAAACGCAATATGGACAAATATTTTCGTTGAGTCTCGCGCAATTGTTCGATCTGCGCCTCCAGCTCCGAATCGACTGTTCGCTGTGATTTGCCCAGCTTCTCGAGCATTATTTGACGCGTGCACTTGTACGTTGATATGCTCCAGTTCCTGATGCTATCAATCTTGGAAGCACTTGTCCGAATCAGGCTGCTACTGCCGTCCGCTGATGTTAGAAAGCCATTGCCTGTTTGTGAGGTGGTCGGTGACATGGGAGTGGTGGGCGCTGTAGACAAGATAAACAGTTCTTATATCGATCATAGGTCAATTGATGTCAAGTCCTCACCTGAATGATTTCGCATTGGCAAATTGCTGGACGTATTCAATGGGTTGACAGTGCCAATGCTATGGCTGCTGCTGCTGCCGCTAAGTCCCATGCCCCCCATTCCCAAGCTAGCGCCCTCTGTGCCGGTGTGCACGGCACCGCAACTGTCGTTCATCGATGGCGTATCTTTGAGCATTTCATGTATGCTGCGCTCACGTTCCGCCATATTCGCGTTGCACGGTCTTATCAGTGAGTAATTTACTTTAATTACACCAGAAAATTTGTCGAGACTTGGTCCGAGGGGTAGCAACGACGACGGCGACGGCTTGACGCTCAGTTTGCTCCCTTTACTACACTGTAATCAATATCACACGGTCGAAGAAGCGTTCCAAATTCTTGCTCCTTTTTTATTCACACTTATAATACCTATTAGCGATTGCAGCACAGCTGCAATTATAAATTAAAGTTATTTTGAGCAGGAAAAAAAAGCATTGAATTAAAACGTTCAGGTGTGACCGTATTGCTGGCTGTGTAAAATACCATTTTTTGATGCATTAAATACTAGACGCATACAAAAAAGAAAATATGAAAATTAAATCGAAATTCGAATTAAACTC
This sequence comes from Drosophila recens, assembly GCA_037043495.1. Taxonomy (NCBI): domain Eukaryota; kingdom Metazoa; phylum Arthropoda; class Insecta; order Diptera; family Drosophilidae; genus Drosophila; species Drosophila recens. Next base: position 442,487 of record JBAMBJ010004558.1, read on the forward strand.
GAATTTAAGCAGGGTATACACAGTAGAATTTTTGTTGTAGAACACACGAACACACGCAAGATAGAAACAGTTCTATTCTTCACAAACAAGACCGACGAACACAAATTTGGTTTCGAACACAGATATCCACATGTGAACTTTTGTCGAACACAACACGTTCGACAAACAATATTCTACTGTGGATACCCTTCTTAACTCAAAACAAAGTAGCTTTCTCACTCATTCAGTTCGTGTCACTCCGACTTCGCATTCGACTTCGTTCAATTCCTTTCGAACATGAATGCTTCGAACTTCGTTTTAGCTCATTCATGCAGACCTCTATTAAATACCAAATCAAAAATTAAAATATGTTTATCTTTGTCAATGCAAGCATATTGCATAAGCTCTTGCAGGACATAGCTGGCTGCTCACAAATAAATTTATTATTTTTAAGCAAATAAAAATAATTATAGTTAAAAATACTGCAACTGGTCACACTGCATTGAGATAAAGGACAACGGAAGCAACACTGTTTATTTTTAAGCAGTATGGCAACACTTATTGTGAATGGCAAACTAAAACTCGGAATTCATTTTTCGGGGCTTTCAACAAAGATCTGCGAAGTAAAAACACACATATCCTGCTTTGATTTGCCAAAAAGTGATTGCACAATATATTATATTTGATAAGAAGCGTGTGCGAAGACTGTCAGAATGGTTTACCTCCAACTTGTCATGGGAATTGGCTGCGTAGTTATTGCTGCAGCTGCAGCGGTTTATTTTTCCATGTCCTCCCCGCTGCCCCCGCACCAGAATCAAACGCGTAGACGGCCAGATAACGACGATGATGACGGAACTGACAATGATTTTTATGGATTTAAAGGAGACAAACAAAATAAAAATCGTCTTCGTGAAAGGTGAGAAATTATTGTTATTATAAATAATGTATACCCATTTTATATGTATTTAAGTCGACCCGGCGACAAGTGCATCCTTTGCCTGGAAAAGATGACCAAGGAGACGATGCGAACTATGCACTGTGGTCATGCACTCCACGAATTGCCGTGCTACGGCGAATATCGTTTGTGGCGGCGTCAGTGTCCGTACTGCAATCAGCTTGTGATACGCATCGATCTGCCGGGCGAAGACTGTGCCATCTGCTGCCATCCCATGGAGGAGCACAACATGGAATATCTCAAGTGTGAGCATGCTCTGCACACAGCCTGTATGGCTGAATATAGGAGAAATCGGTTCAGGACATGTCCCGTTTGCACCCGGGCACTGTAAACTACGAGTGAGATTTCAAGCAACTGGACAAGCAATATCCAAAACGATATATCAACGCAACTGAATACTATAAAACAAACATTTATTATGAAACTATTAAGCGGCACAAATCTGGATAAGCAAATGTAAACGGCATAGTTTTTAAGTGCCTTCTTGTGGTCGTGTTCACCTATTCTATGCAGCAATAAAGTGCAGCCTACAATTTTCGATAAATGCTGCCTAGAGAAATGCTTCCAGGACGGGAGCGGCACATTGTTTCCAGTTTTCACGCCAACGCAGCTCTTGAAATTCTTGCAGACTGCGACCGAAGCGTGCGCGTGCTTCAATGATGCTTGGATTATTGGGGAAGTTCTCGAACCAGATGCGCAGCTGCTCGGCCAGCTCCTTATGATCGCTGAAGACAAAGCCATTCTCTCCATGTTTCACCAACTCGTCCAGGCTGTCAACAGAGAGAGAGAGAGCGAAAGATATTAAATCCTAATCTAGCTAGATCAAATCAATCGCTTGCTTACCATTTAAAGTTGTATGCACAGACGGGCAGACCGCTGCCAAACATATCCACTACCTTCATGGGCAGATCCAAGCCACTGGTGCTCCAGTGCAGGCAAACGCCGAGATCGGCGCTAGCCAAAACGCTGGGATAATCCTCCGGCTCCAGCCAAGGCGTCACAATTGACACCTTTTGCCACTGGCATTTCGATATTTGCGCCTCATAGTGCGCCTTTTGTGGCCCCTTGCCCGTGATGATGCACAGCAACGTGGGATACACCTGCGGCTGCTCCACGGCAACACTTTCGTAGGACTCCAGCGCCTGCAACAGTATGCCAAAATCCTCATCGGGGGTCCAGCTCGTACTTGAAACAAGTACAGCTTGTCGCTGTGGCTTGTAGAATACGGTTCCATTGGACAACTTTTGTGTAAGTGCAGTTGACTCGAGTACGCCGGATTGCTTAAGATCAGCATAGCATTGCGGCATGAATTGCGCATAATCCTTGGAGAGCTTCATAAAGAGTTCATGCTTCTGTGCCAGCTCAATGGGATGGAATTGCGCTGGGGCGCGATCGTAGAGCACAGTAACTGGACTGTAAGGGAAACCAGGAATTACAAAAAGATAGAAATTATCCAAATGATAATGCTGATTTTTAGACCCCGTACTTTAAAAAAGTAAAGGGGTCTATTAACTTTGTTACAAAAAAAAATGTGCGTAACAGGAAGAAGGAGGCGTGGCAGACCCCATATAGTATATACAGTCGAACTTCCCTAACTCGAATTACCATTATCCACGAAAAAAGTTCGAGTTAGGGAGACTTCGAGTTAGAGAAGTAGAATTGTGTGAGATGTGCCTAGTATTGCCACTCGATTTTGTTCGAGTTAGAGTAACTTCGAGTTAGGGAAGTTCGAGTTAGGGAAGTTCGACTGTATATTCTTAATCAGCATCAACAGCCGAGTCGATATAGCCATGTCCGTCTGTCCGTCTGTAAGAGCGCCTAGATCTCAGAGACTATAAGAGCTAGAGACTCCAAACTTGGTATGTAGGTTCGTCTATATTGGGAGCAGATCGAGTTTGTTTTAGATTTTGGATCAGACCACTATATCATATAGCTCCCATAGGAACAATCAGTTGAAAATCAAGTCTTAGTATGGAAAACTTTTTTGCTGTTTGAGATATTTCAACTAAACTAACAGAATATGTATAAAATATGGTCCCATACTGACCAAATTTGATTGAAATCTGATTACTATATCATATAGCTGCCATAGGAACGATCAGTCCAAATTAAGTCTTAGTATGAAAATCTTTTTGTTGTTTGAGATATCTTTATAATAAGTACGGGGTCTCCGACAGTCGAGTACCGCTCGACTGTAGCACCGCCGACTAGGTTTAAATGATAATTTCTGATTATTTTCCCGCAACTCACCCAATGTTCCAATTGCTGTGCAAGTCCTCTTTCATGGCCTTTGTCACACAGAAGTGAGTGTGCGCCTTGGCGCCAAAGTAGCGCTCCAGGCGTTTGGTCAGGCGACTGAGGCGGCTCTGCTCGCCGCCGGCCATGCCCAGGGCCAGGACCGTGTACGTGTAGTTGTGCCAGTCGATGGCCAGTTTGGTGCGCGTCAGGGCGCAGTACAAATAGCAGACGACTAGAGTCGGTATGCCGGGTGGATTCTGAACGAGCAGAAAGTTGGGACGACGTATGGAGATGAGCGCAATTAGCAGACTTAATGTTTGCCAAATCGCCTTGAAGAGCAGTCTCAGCTTGGGCGTCAGATTTGTGACAGGCACTGCGGGCAGCTCGTGTATTTTGCACTTGGGTTGCATCAGGGCATCCAGGGGGCGTGTCTCCATGTAACCAATGATGTCCACATTGTAGTTGTCCTCCAGCAGACTCTGGGCATGGTATTGCATACGTGGACTGCGTCCGATGTCGCCCAGCACAATGACGCAAGCGTTGCGTTTCCGCACTTGCACCATCTCCACCATTACGGCAAATAGAGTAATTCAAATTTCAGCCGGATCTTGCACACTTCTTTTGCCAAACATTGGATTCAATGGGAAATTAGAATTGTTTATCTGAAAAACAAGCGATAACGTCAGCAAAAAGTAATGATTTTAGATGCATACATATGTGTGGACAATTCCTACATTTGTTTACCAGTAATTGCACGTGAAAGTGTTCTGCCGAATTCAAGATTGTTAATATTGAATAAATGAATTTAATTTCGGATAAATAAATACTCCGCTCGATTTGCTTTTGCCTAAGAAAGTTGCCTGACGGTAATAAAATCATGTGGCATCGCTAAGAATGTCAAAATTAGGTGGCAGCCTTCAGTAAACTCAAATCCTAGTAAACTCATTGAAAAAACCGTGAGTTAAAAATGGAACTTGCTTAATTTGGAAATTAGATTTTCCAAAACTTCAGTCGAATTTTTGTTGAACTTTTCTCGAATTTTTAAGATTTTTTTATTAGAGTTTCTTACTAAGTTTCACGACGCGAAGAGTCTCATGCACGAAACCAATTTTAAAATGAACTTCATTATTTTAGAAAATTTTAAATTTTGTTGGTTTTTTGAACTTGTAAGTCAATTTAATTTTTTGATTTAGTTTAATTTAATTTTTTTGACATGGGACCAATTTTCTATCGATATATTTTTTTTGTTGTTGTTGTATCGAACGATTAACGATATATGCAACAGCTGTTTCTCTATGAACATGAAGTTAACAGCTAAGCTGAGCATAACAGCAAGTGAGCAGCACATTTGAGCACTTCGTAGCTGTTAACCGTTAGCAGACACGTACCGTTTCAAAAACTTCAAATGTTGGTTCAATGTTGACACGTTCGGACGTTTCGCGGCAAGTCGTATATTGTTTCTGTGTATTGTGCGTGTGTGTTTGAGGTGTTTTAACTGTGTATTTGTGTGTGTATGTGTATTACTTACTGAATTTCTTCAAATGAAACACAGCAAAACAAATGCTTCAAAATGCATAAAAGTGCCAAGTGCTGGGCTAGATTAACAAAATAGACAACTGCTTAGGCGGCAGGTGGATCGGGAGTGTAACGCGTCGGATAACGGTCACCGTCTGGCTAAACAAACTCACACACACACATATTTCTTGCTGTGTTTGTTGTATGCGGCAAATTTGCCGGTAAGTGAATGTACCATAAATACGCAATTTGTTTTTGGTATTCTGTCATTTCTGCATTTTCGCCGGCAAAACAAAGCAGTCGTCTGGAACAACAACAATCTCACCACTTACCCCCTTTACCCCAACCCACACACACAGCACAGGTTGGCGCCGTCGCTTTGCTGTTTCGAAATTCTGTTAGACTGACTATAAAAAAGACAATTTAAAGTGTGTGTGTGTGTGTGTAGGTTTACATTTTGCGATATTTGCTCCTAAAATAAGCAATATTGTTTTTTATTTTATTTTCAATAATTTTGGCACAAGGTAAATTTTGTCATCCTTTGCTGTTTGTGTGTGTATCGTGTAACGGGATATACGCGCCATGTTTCGAGTGAGTACACACACACACACACAAAATGTGTGTGTATGTATGTACATAGTTTATCCCATTAGAAAACTGTCTGCAACGTCTGCGTCGCCAGACGAGACACAAACCCGTAGACGCGCCCTCCACGTACCACCTCCTTCCCACCTCCCCCAATTCCCATTTGCCGCTTGCCGCTTGCTCAGGCGCAGCGAAGGCAAATAGCCCAAATGCTATTCAGAGACTCAGAGCCACCCCAAATGCCTGTGACTCGGACTGACTGGGCGGTTGGGTGGTTGGGTGGTGGGGTGATTGCTTCGTGTCCTTGTGGGGTTGGCGTGCAACTTTACGCCGTTGATTTTTGATTTCTGTGCGGCTTTTTATTGCGTGGGTAAAGTTCTGTGCTGTGGCATCGTTTTGTTTTCACATTCCACATGCGGCATAGAAAAGTTACCTCGACCGTCGCCGGTCTAGACACGACAAAGGACTCCTCCAATTGTAATTGTATGCGTTGTGTGTTTTATGGCCAAATTGAATGTCAACCGAAATAAACACGCAGTGAATTTAAATGCACTATCAAATACTCTATAAATTATAATTATTAATAATACAAATCATAAAACTTCTAAGTATCTTATGATTTTAATTTTATAATTATTCTAAATATGAGAAAGTGAACTAAAACAATAGGAAGACAATCGAAAAAAAAATGTTTAAAGCATTAAAAGTTTTGTTAATGTAAGAAAGACAATAAAACAAAACTTCTTTATTTTATTTTGAAGATAAAAATGAAAATTAATAATTATTGATTTCTGAAACTAAAGTATAATAAATACGATAGATTCTTTCCATATTTTGTGTGAAGAGTAAAATTCAGGGACTGCAAATAATGATTATTTATCTTTTTTTGTAATCAAAAAATCATTCACTTATAATAACTTTGAGACACCGAGAAAAGTACCAATATTCATATCTATGGCTCATTTATGCATTTTCGCCATTATTAAAAATTTTTTAAGTTTAATAGATTTGCTCACAAAATAATATGGGGTGCCACAGAAATCGCTTTCGCTTGAATTTCACTTAAATTTGCTCTCCACAAACATTTTTTTAAATGGATTATTATTATAGATTATCTTTGTTTATTGACTAGGAAAATGTATCAGTCTTGCCTTTAGTCACTATCCTAATCACAACACTATCTCAGTCCTTAATCAATCTCGATAATCAATCCCTTGTTTCTTTTACAGCCTAGGTATCATATCATCCTTGACTGAAACTGAGCAAAATCAGCTCAAAAAGTGTTGATAGGACTGCAAGCGAAAAATCGCAAAAATTGTCTGGAAAATTTAATTGGACTATATGAGTTGCACATAACGACAACGGGTAAGTTCAGAGTCTATTAATGCAGCATCAATTGCAACTTGTGCGCTGCATGCCACACAGCCGAGATTCATTTGAATATTTCGCCGAGTGAAGAATAATGTGCAGAATTGGGCGGGCTCGTGTCTAGACGCGACAACAAACGATGCGGCGAGTGGCAAGTGAGGAGGAATGAGGTCGGAGAGAGTCGGGAGTCGGGAGGCGACACTGATGTGATGTGTGCAGCTGCCTTTGTGTGCAACATCCAAATATGCAGCACGCAATGGCAAATACTCGTGTATCCTAAACAAACTTCCGCCTCAGAGGCGCAGATACCAAATAGCGTTGTCTATAATTAGAGATTAGCGAGAGAGCGAAAGAGGGACGAAGAGAGAGAGAGAGATGAAGATTGGAAACGACAAGTGCAGTGCCCAGTTCTTTGCGGTTATTTCTGTTGTTTGTGCAGGGAGTAGGAGACGCTGAGCCAACGATCGGCGCCAAGGGCCTTTGACATTTGCCCAAAAACAGACAAACGACACATGTGCGCTTAGATCTATCTATAGACAGAGATCTATCGACTCTACTGTGGAATCTACGCTCTTCCCTCTTCTTATTCCAATTCAAGTGAGTTCAAATTTAGCAGCGGATGTTGTCGGTCAGTGCCTTAAAGTGTTTTTTTTTTGTGTGTGTGGCACACACGTGACAAACATTTGATTTCATATCCAAAGACAATTGACACTACCATTTAATTCAGCTGACCTCAAAACTTCTTCAAGGATAGTTGAGGTCAAAGTTACACGGAAAAGAACAAGGTATTTAGTTAAATATAAAAGTTATGCCTCTGAAGATAAGGAAATTGATAAAAACTAGCTCAGTATTTTTTCTGTTACTTTCAAATGTTCAGTATCTTTTTAGATTCCCCAGATTTTTTAATTGTAATTGTTTTTGTAATTAATTTATTTTAAATTATTTGTTGTGCCGGCTGCTTCAAGCCTGACAATAAATAAACAATTTACAACAACACTAAGAAAAGAAATCATTAGTGAATAAAAGCCCATTTTGATTATTTCTTATATGTACCTTATTATCATAACTTAAAATTATAATATTATAAATTATTAATTTATTTCCTTGAATAAATTTTATATTTATTTTATTTGCAAAGAAGTTTCATTCATAATTTATTTAAGGAGTTCCTTTTTGTGTATTTTAAACCTGACTTTTTTGAAAAATCAGTTGGTTATACATATTTTTGTTCAGTGTTTATTTTGCAGTTCATCCAAAGTGGCTTTCTCTATAATTAGCTAAAAACGAAGAGAAACAAATAAAATCATTACAAGTAAATTTGGCTTCTTGGGAGCAATTGAAAGGAGGTCCCGAACAGGCTTCAGGTGGGCGTGGCACACCAACCAAGAAATGTTGAGCACTGAAATAACAACAACAATAACGGCGAACAGAAACGACAACAAAATTGAAGGCGCCTCGCAACGATGCGAGTTGTGTCCAAGTTGCCAACGGGCATTGACGTTGTTCTTCCTGGCACGTGGACAGCAGAGATGTTTGGGGAGAAAAGGGAGGGGAAATGGGATGGTACTGTCAACTGCATGCGACAAAATTTATGCAGAGGCAAACAGAAAGAGAGAGGGCGAGAGAGGCGTTGGGAGAGAAAGGGACGAAGGAAGTGTTGGGTGACTGCCTCGAGTGGCGTCAACTGCAAGAGTGTTATTAAGTTGACTTGTTGTTGCTGTTGTTTTGATAGTTGTTGTCATTGTTGCAGTTGTTGCAACCGCCTTTGGGCAACATTTTGCACCTTTCACGTTTATTGTGACATTATGCTTTAAATAATGGATAACAACAACAGCAACAACAACAGCAGAAACAAAGCAAACACATTTTAGAGCAACAAGCACTAAGGGAATGAGAATGCTAGGGAATAATGTGGACAAGGGGACCTGAAAGAAGAATGAGCTAGAGGCTGTTGTGCCGTTAGTGGCTGCCACTTTTTCTGTGTGCTTTGGTTTTGGTTTTTCATTTGTTTTTCTGCTCCCTTTTTTTCCTTACTGTTTTTCTATTTTTCTTTTTTGGGCATCCTTTGCATTTTGTTTTGATTAAAAGCAAGCCGCAGTCCCACAAAGAAAAAAAGACCCGGAAGAGAGTGAATGAAAATAGGAAGAGAGTAAGGGGTAAAAAGACTGGTAGGATTGTTGCGAGTCTAGTGGAAAATTTGCCTGATTAAAATGTTCAGCAAATGGAAATTAACAGATGTGGCGACTGCGCCAAAGAAGATGATTTGTGAAATGATTAATTATGAATGCAAAAGAAAGAAAAGTATGAAGGGAGAGTAAGAGATAGAGCAGTTAATATAATACAGTCGAACTTCCCTAACTCGAATCACCATTATCCACGAAAAAAGTTCGAGTTAGGGAGACTTCGAGTTAGAGAAGTAGAATTGTATGAAATTTGCCTAGTATTGCCACTCGATTTTGTTCGAGTTAGAGAGACTTCGAGTTAGGGAAGTTCGAGTTAGGGAAGTTCGACTGTATATAGTTTTATATTTGTACGCTAAGAAATTAAAAAATTTTGAGCAGCTCCCAATCCTCCGATTTGAAACCATAGTTTGTTACTTCGTGAAAACTACACTGATAAAAAAAAAACGTTTCTAAATTCAAAATTCAATTTATTTTAACTTAAATTTATTTTAAACTTTAAAATAATTTTTCTTTTACAATTTTAAGAAGAATTTTTGTGTAAAACAAATTTGTTTTAACAGTTTTTAAAGCTTAAACTTATTTTCATTATATATTAATGTCATTAAAAAGGCCATTTAATTCTCATTCTCTTGTTTTTTATGGTAAAATGTAAGATGCCAATTAAAAATATGCATAATTATGTGAAGAGGAAGCAAAACGACAGCAAGAACCGATATCAAATGAGTAAAAAACATGTTCATATTAAAGTTTATGAGAAACACGAGAAATAACATTAATGAGAAGGAGAGAGCGGAAAAGAGAAAGAGTATGAAAAGGAAGTGTGCCTAAAGTGAAGCTCACGTGCACCTTGACGGCTTGTCACTTTGTCTGTCGGGCGCCGGAAGAAGGGAGGGGTAAGGTGAGAGGAAGAAGAAGAGGGAGCTACCCGAGAGCACCTACGACAGCAACACGAGTTGGCAGCATCGTGCCGCAAAGTGAGACATTTAAAATGTCGAGTTTTTGGTTAGTCGGCATCGACTTTGTGTTGTGGGTTGTGGCAAGCCAACATTTTGTGTGTGTGTGTGGGTGAGTGTGTGGGGGAGTGTGTGGGTGTGTGTAAGTATCTTTGTCAGACCATTAAGACATGCGTTTTTCGCTGAACCTTTCGATATTTTGTCGACATTATTAAATCAACTCGCGTTTATATTTCTCTTTTTTTTTCCTTTACAAAATTTATCGCAAATATTTTGTCTCTCATTTACGGTTCGCCTCAAGAAATTGAGCATCCTCCCGATGCTCCATTGTTGTTTGTTTGTTTGTGTGGGTGATTCCATTGGTTCCATTGTCGCGTTCTTTTGGCTTGTAATCAAATAAATGACTGCACCTGGTTGCTCCCTTGTTGCGACTTCTCTTGTCAATTGGCGCTTTGCCTTGTCTTCATTATTGGCTTTGGTCTTTTCTCTCTACAATCTCGTTCTTTTTGCGCCTCTTCTCAATTTCTTGTACTCCCCCGTCCGTATTTCGTTTTTAATGATGCGCAATTTGTCGTTAATTTTCGGCATTTTATTTTATGTTTTATTTTGTTTCTTAGAATTTCTCAACAATTCACTCTGTGTTGATGCCCCCAGCGCCAGCTGAGCTCCTTGGAGTCCTCTTCCCCTGCTCCCCTTTGATTGGCAGCCCTCTTTTCGGTGTTTCGCCATTATATTGTGCAACTTTTGGGGGCAACTTCTTGTGTTTTATGTCTTTGGGCCGTGCGACGTTGCGGAAAAAGTTTCTTGAGGCAAGCGGCATCCATCCATTAATGTGGGTATTTAGTTGTTGGTGTCATTTGATCTACGGCCTATTGTCCTTTTGTAGGACTATTAAAATGTGATTAGACGTCACACACAAAAAAGACACTTTTGTTCTCCACTTTTGGTTTCAATTTAAGACCAGCATTCGTTGTTGATTAAGTTAAAACTAAATGGCGCCTAAGGGGCACAGTTTTCTCAGTGTATGTGCAGTAAATTACTTTATTTAATATACCGTAAAGGAAGGGGTAGCTTACGTTTGTATAACGCTTTAATTTATAGGTCTTTTACAGTAAATCCTCTGCCAATAATGCCCAATTTACGGCTTAACATAATTTAAATTGCTTTCGAATTGTATTATCAGATTGGGTTGCCAAATGAAAAGGGTTTCATTTATACTTTAGAAATGTAAGAGGTTTATTTTTAGTTTTGCTGAACTACTTGATTTCATTGATCTCAAGATCTTTATGAGATAGGGCTATGAAATTTGATACATAGCTTCCCTTATACCAAAATAATCTTTACATAATTTAATGTAACTAGGTTTTTTGATCTTTATATTAAAAATATATCTGAATCTGGTGATAAGATTTGATTATTTATTTTTATTAATTTTATAATTTTTTTAAATTTCTATTCTCTTTTATTCATTATCTTTCTCATACCATATTTAGAAACTTAAACTTGCACTGTTGCTTTAGAGTTTTTCCTGTGTTATTCACGTTTACTTTAAGCTAATCCATGCATATGCTTATCCATAAGCTCTCTATACTTTTAGACTACATTTATCTTTTTGTTACCTTTTGGTAAACTAACGTATTTACCACAATAATAGTTTCCTTTTTCTATCTGTCTTTCCATATCACTCTGTTCCTCCCTTGATATTTCTATCTATTTTCACCTGCAGAGAAAGCTTTTCCTTTTCTCATTGTTTCCGTTGTGAAACGCATTATTGTTACTTATTATTATTGCCTGAATGGCAGGACTGACTGGCTGACTGACTAACTGAATGGTTGGGCTCCTTTCTCCAATTCCCGCTCCACTTTTAGCCACATTCAACAACGGGCATTGGCCCACAGATTTTTAGAGTCTGAGCGCCAGGGAAATGTGCAACAATTGACAACAGAAACAGTCGCCAGACGATCCCATAGATAACAACAACTATGCAGAGAGACAGATAGATAGATAGACAAAGAGTGAGAGATGGAGAGAGAGAGAGACAATTAAGTGTCAAGTTTTTCACGAACAACAACTCATGTTGTGCACCCCAAAGGGGATCGTCAATGGGTGAGGATGCTCTTCTGCGATGGAGCGACGAGTGTTTTATGCTGTTTTACATTTGTTGCCCGCTAACAGGCGGAAGGCAAGAGAAACTGAATGTGTGTAAGGGGGGAGTGTGTGTGGGAGGGGGAGGTGGGCATAGTTGGACGTTGACGCTGTGACATTTGTCAACCAAATCGTCGCGCAAAAACCAAAAGAGGAAGTTTAAATAAGCCATAAATGACAATTCTGGACTAAAGAGATACCCCGTAAGAAAGAGGACCTTGTATTTGTAAAAAATGTTAAGATACCTTTAAATATTGGAATGTTTGAAAGGAGCATACGATGGCAAATTATAAGATGATTTTGATAATATGTGTTTCTTTTCCAAAGTACAAAATTAAGTTTCTTTTTTTGGAATAGTTAGTAGTTAAGTAATTCTCATAGAGTAATTTAAAGTAGAATCTTAGGGAATTTTGGATTTAATAGTTGTATTATTTTGTATTATTTTTTGCTGATTTAATTTACATTTTCATTTATTCATTCCATTTCTGTTCTTTTATTTGGAATAACTATTTATTATTTTCGAGTTTTTTTTATTATAGTCTCTTAAATTTGATGTTCAATCAATAACATAGCTCGGTTACCCTTAAATATGTATAAGTACTTTAATTATTTTTAAAATTGTCTTTTCACTGAAAATACATTCCGTAAATAAACAAATAGATTCTATTTATAATCATTGCATATTTATATGCAAACAGGTCCACTAGGTGCCTATGAACTTTATTTGCAGGGTATACAGAGATAGAGACAGAGATAGAGAGAGAGAGAGAGGCAAACACAATGCGGCGCCACAACGGGGCGTATGTGTAACTTCCGATTTTGATGCAGCTTCTGTGTCTGTTGCTTCGCGCAAAGTGGATTATGCATGAGTGTGTGTGTGTGTGTGTGTAGAGTGTATGTGTGTGCACTGTACATTTCATTTGCCTACCAATTTTGTTGCCCCCCCCAGCACTTTTCCCTCGCTTTACTACGGTCTTGTGCATTTGCCAAACAATTGGCAACAAAAGCCGCTTACAACACTTGAGGCGCGCACATTTTGTTGTGGCACTTATTGTTGTAGTTGCTGTTGCAGTTGTCGTTTTTCTACTTGTTGTTGTTGTGACACACTATGTTCTTGGTTTTGTTGTTGTTGTTGTTGTTGTTACCAACTAGACTCTGACTGCAGTTAAATTACAATTGTGCGCTTTGTTGCACACTTGTTTGCAGATTTTTGCCGCCTAACGTTCTATATTTTTTTTTATGTACCCCTTCTATAACTGTTGTTGCCCCACCCGGAGTGTGTGGTGGGGCAGGGAAGTGGTAGGGGCAAGGGGGGAGGGGATGCGGGCTTAGGCCTTGCTCATGTTGCTGGCATTGTGTCCCATTGTTTGTGTTGCTTTTATGTCTGAGGCTTAAATGGTATAAAATGCTAATCGCATTTGCTTGATTCCATTATCTGTGCATGTGCATGTCTATGTGCGAATGTATGAAAGCGAGCAATTTTAAGGCTTAAAGTCGGCACACACGAAAAATTGGCATGTTAATTGTTGGGAAATTAAAATTTTATTTATTAGCCATAAATCAGGTGTCAGCGAAAACAGAGAAAAGCGGAAAATTTTCTGTATACGCAGCTGCATACAGTTGGTAAAGTTTAAACATTTACATGGCCCAACACACACATACATACATATATGCATACAAAAATACATACATATATGTACGTAACCAGGCTCATTTGCATATGTACTTATACACACACGCATACACAAAGTCGCACAACAAGTTAACTTCATTTGCATGAAATGCGATGTTGGCCAAAAAAACAAAAATAAAAACAATTCCAAAAAATGAAAATAACAAAGAATGTGCTAGGCGAGCATGATATGCTAAGCAATACCCTGCAGCTGGTATTGCCCCGAATTTCTTATTTTTCTCGAGATTTTTCTGAATTTTCCTTTAAATATGCGATAATTTTCCGACAAATTTACAGAATTTAAAATAAATTAAGCTATAATGGATTCGGTTTGCTTGAATGAACTTTCAACGGTGTCAACATTAATTGGACTCACACAACCTTACCATATTTGCACTCTTTACAGGGTATGTCAAGTAAAAAGAGTAGTAAAATAATTTCAACTGCACTTGGAAAAGCAACAGCCACAGACTTTTAAACATCCGCACTCGAGTGCTGAGTAGCTTTTCTCTGGAATAAGCAAAAGAGAGAGAGAGAGAGAGAGACAGAGAAAGAGAAAGAGTTGTATCCCTATACACACACATATAATCACAACTACATAGCCAAAGATACAGATACATATGCAATGAGTCTGCGGATACTAAATGCAGCAGCAGTTTCATAATGAACCAACGCCAACTTTTCTATTAAAACTTATTAAATTTCTGCGGCTTCTGCTAAAAGTTGCGACTTCAGCTCTAATTGTTGTTGTTGGCCTCGTTCTGCTTCTTGTTGTTGAAGTAGTCGTTTTTGTTGTTATTATTGTTGTTGTTTTGATATATTAGTACATACACTTGCAGTGGAAAGTATATCATGTTAGCAATTGCAACTGACTGACATTCCAGTAAATAGAACTAATGTATTATTATAAATTTATAGCATACTTTTTAGATAATTTATAGAGAGAACATGTTGCAATGTTCATTGTGGGCTATTCATGATGTCCGACTGCTATTTATGATGTTTAGAACAGCCACGGGAGATGAGAGCAGCAAAGGAAAAGTTATGGATATATAGTAAGCATTTTTCTGCTTGTGGCTCAAAATATAATTATAGTACATGTGTATAACTATAACCAAGATAACAGCTTTTAACTTTAAGTTAATATGTATTTCTTAAGCTCTAATGCGTTTTCATGCTATATGCTCTCCATATAGTATATATTGAACAGAAAATATTAACAATTAAATGTTAATAAATATATGTATATGTAGATAATATTGGCATTTCCACAGAAATGTCAACCTAGGCCAAAAACGTAAAATTGATCAAAAACTCACATCTTGTGAAACTTTCTTCCAAAAATATATTCAAGTTATTTATTTAAGCAATATAGGCTAGAAGAATTGGAATAAATTCACTTTTTCTATATTTTTAAATCAAGCATTACATTTTAAAATTAATTGCCTCAAAATACTCGTTAACATTTCACTGCACGCCGAAAAAACAACTTCTGTTTGAGTCGCGTGCGAATGGCTTGGTTCTTTTTAAAAGATCTTGAAAACGAACAATTGCCCAAAATCAACATTTGCACCAATAATAGTGCTAAGTAAGACGTAGGTATTTTCCCCTTTTTTCACAACACAATAATATTTTGGAATATGCTTTATTTCACTTTGAATGCGTACGAATGTCGCATTCGACATGGGGGAATTGCCCATATTAAAAATCATGTATCTTTTATAAAAAATAAAAATTAATTAAAGTACTTCTTTTCTAACTGCCAGCAATGTGTGCTATACGTGCTCGATTCCCTACTTCCGCACTGAAAAAAGAATTCCATCTTCCACTGTCAACTTGGACTATGTTGCGACTGTTACTGACTGCACTTTGACTTTAACACATTTATTTTTCATTTATGTGCACATTTCATTTGCCACATGGTGGCAGCGTTGCCAGGCGTCTTTGCCGTTCGTTAATCTCTGTTAGCTTTGAGCACGTGAAGCATTTGCCAAATGGTTAACCGCTCGCTTTCCTCCCTCTTTACCCATTGTCATTTGCCATTTCAGCTTTTATTTTTTGACGCATTTTTCGCGCGCTTTTTATGTAAATTGCTGGTACATATATTTCATTTCATTTGGCGCTTACAGCTTAAGGGGGCGTGACCGAGAAACAGAGAGAGAGAGAGAGAACGAGAGAGTGAGAGAGAGAGAGAGAAAGAGAGCTACCTAGAGCATTAAGCCATTAAAGAAGGCAGCGCGCCAAGTCGATGACAAGTAACCGCACTTGCCGCTTGCCACATGCCACATTCCACATGCATCACATGCAAAAGAAGCTCAGCTCGTTGTTCTCAGCTGCTTTCAGTTAAGCCTGACTGCTGGCTTATTGGTCGCCCTTTGTGCCCATACCCCCCAAGGATTCTCCTCCTGCTCTTTTGGAGATCTCCCATTCCCACTCCCTAATTTGCAGTCGTCTTTAAATGTGTGTTGCGTGACTTTTGTGAGACTTTTATTTCGCATTTTCGCATCGTGTTGTTGGGGACGCTCATCAACGATGCCACTTGCGACATGTCAGGCAATGGCATCCGCATCCGCATCCTCAGCCTCATCCGCATCATATCCAGCCTATCGAGTTGTTTCTTCTGCTTATTTTGATGAGCATAATTTGCGTAAAAGTTGGGCGGATGTTGTTTTCTGTGGACACAGAACGATGGTCGTTGCGGAAGCTTTATTAAATGGCGCATAATTTTTCTGAGGGATTTCATTTGATTGCCTTGCAAACGTGAGAGAAAGTGGAAAGTTTTCATTATGCTGTCTCTTGTTTTTCCTGTAATATTCATATACGTATGTAAGTCGCAGGAGCCCACTCTTATCCTATACAAGGATGTGGAATGTGTTTGCCGTTGCCTACTTGAGGAGGCCTAAACATTCAAGAGGCGCCAAAACGAGCTCAAGTCGTGCAAATTGAAACTTAATTACTGTGCCTACATTTGCCATAAGCTCAAGAGACAGTTGAAGCGATAAAAAGCGAGAGAGATGGAGGGAGTTTGAGAGAAAAAGAGGGAAGATAAAGTTGAATGAGGTGCAGCTACTTCTTTAGTTCATTATGTAGAGGCTATGAGTACAGTGTAACAAACTTTTTATTAAAAATATAATTTTTTAATATATTTTAATAAATTTCAAAATCTTTTTTTTTTATTATTAGCTGCAATTTTTAGTTTAATTTAAATTATGACAGCTGTCCCATAATAGCTTATTTTGTCTCTTATCTGCAGGCTAAAAATGTTTCTCAAACTGATTTTCCAAAATCAATATTTATGTAAGGTTTATGTTTTCCACTCGCTAATTAGGTGCTGTCAATTGGTTAGCATGACGTTGCCACAATATTTAGATATTTTTACAATGCCAAATTATCTTCTATATAAGTTATGACATGGAAATGTGAAAATTTAGATAATACAAATTATGAGCAAAATTTTAAAATATAGGGCATTTGAAATGCCATAGAATCCAGTGGAGAACTTTCAGTCATATGCTGGATTTCTCAGAGTCGACAGGAGAAACCTGCTTACTTGATAATTTAACAAGCTGTGTGTGCATGTGTGTGTGTGGTTGTGTCGCTTTCTTCGTTTTTCGCTCATTTTAAGCGGCTTTAGCTTGATGTACGCACAGGATGGGCTCTTGATACTCCTGCATAATCCTTACAGTGACTTACTTACATGTGATTGTGAATTTAGGTCGCTGGGTTAAGTCGACGGCAACGTTGCAACGCTGCTCATTATCGATGTTAGCCCAAGTAATGAAGCCTCAATTAACTGGGCCAACTCGGGGCTATTCAATGCGCACAACCCTCAAATGGTCAAAACAAATGCCAACCCTGTGCAAACATCAAGTTCAAGGCGTTTCGACACGCGAACCGATTACAAGCGACCCACAAAATAAGTTAACAATTCAAGATGGCTGCCAGCTAACGGTATTGACGTTGCAACGAAATGTCGTACATACATTTACCGTTTGACTTATTGATTTAATAATTTGGCCACTTTGTGACGCATGACACGGACAGAACTGGAGCTGTGGGAAAACTTGGACACCGCTGTGCTCATAATTAACATAGTCATATTATAATGTTATCCTGTCAGTTGAAATGCTGTTACGGCATTTTCCGGTTCGCGTTTCCACCGTATGCCATCAATAAGAAATCAAAAATCGATTAAGCTTCCCCTTCACGCGCTCCATCCTTTCTGCCCCGTTCCTAACATTCAACTTTGGACCGTTTATCATTTTGTGTGCTCTGCGGTTATAAAAACTTTTAATTGGCAAACATGTTGCGTTAATATCAAATATTTTGGGTATTTCACTGGAATTGCGGTTTTAAGTGAAACATTTATTAATTAATTAATCAGGGGCAATTGAAATACTTAGAACATTAATTGCATTCCATTAATTGTTTGACGACAACATGCCTTCCCTTTTTTATGACACTATACAACGCAATGTTTGTATAACGTTGTGTACATTAATGTTGTTGATGATTAATGATATCCTGTTCATAAATTTTGTTTAGGGAAATATCATGGTGATTGTGGTCGTTACGATTTTTTTTATAAATATTTGTAGATACGCCCACAATTTAAATTAGCTAAAATAACTGTAATAATAAAAAAGTTAACTTTATTTGAGAGACAGCGGAAAGAAACTGTGCAGCCCCAGAAACATTTTTAATTTTACTTTAACCAAACTAAATCGCAAATGTATGGATATATCTTTATTAGGGTTCCTGCCTATTTTATAAAATTTTATGACTCTGATAAATAAATTTATACGTTAATTTTAAACTATTTACGGAAATATCTTAGCTAAGTTTTTGTTGAAATATTGATAAATATTTACATGTGCTGTAAATTATATAAAAATTCTAAAACTTCCGTTAAAATTAATTTTTTGAAACTACTTGATTTTTTACAATTATAAAGTATAATTATAATTACAGGTTATGTGGTATATAAAACTATTCACATTAATTTGTGAAATTATCACCAATATTATTGCATAATATAAAACTAGATTTTTTAAAATTTACCCAAAATTTATGTCAATTGTGTGTGAATATGCAATTAGAATTGATCTCATAAATCGATTTATAATGTTTGCATAAAGATTTACTAAAATGACAACTATAAAATGTTGTATGCATTAAAGTGTAATTGCTGTCAATGAAAACCATGTAGTGCAGTGTTGCTGTTGCCAGAACAGAAAACCAGTTTAACTGCAGCGAAAATACAAATCTAACAGCTGCCGTTGCGAACGCTGCGGGCTCCACAACTGCCCATTAATTTGAGCAAAGCTAATGCCGAAAATTATATGGCAACGGTATATGCAATACATACATAAATGGATGAATGGCAATGCCAAAATTTGGGTTACCCTTGTCACAATGAAACCGGCTACAAAACGGGGCAAGCTGTGCTTCCCTCGGTCCGTCCGTCCTTCTCCATTCCCCCTCCGGCTGAGTTGGCTGAACAGCGCGAACAGATGTCGCGGTGGGGATCGTGTTACCTCTGCAGATACCTTACCTTAAGTTACCTGCTCGATCAGCTTTACTCTCGCTTCCCTATCTCTCGCACTCCCTCTCTCTTTTTTTTTGCGTCTTCTTTGATTTGCGGCAGGTGCAAAATTTGGACAGTCGTGATACGAGCTGGGGTCTGTCGTCAGTCGTCAGTTGTCCGTCGACTCGTTTTTATTTTGTCTTGTTACTTCTTATTATTTTCGGTCAGTCGTGTGTGTGCATTGGCTTTAACTGATTTGTTGTGCACACCTGCTGTTCTCACTGCTTCCCTCTCAGCTTCAGGTAGTCGCCGGCTTGATCCTTTTTGCAATAATAGCCTTTTGTAATTTGTTGGTCTGTTAATCTAAAATGCTTCAATGCTTTATATCCTGTTTTATGGCTGTTCTGTGCAGGCTCTTAAGATTCCTATCTGTTGTGTGCAGTCTACAGAGCGAGAGATGGAGAGCGAACTTTTCCTTGTCATCGTCAACAGCATCTTTAATGACATGTCAAAATAATTATCATAAATTATTTCTCTACCTGCTACTGTTCGAAACTGAACAGTTGAAATAGAAACTGTAAATTTGTGACTCTCCTCTTGCTCAATTCCTAGATTCCGTGACTCTTATTTTGTCGTCTCATGTGTTAATTGCATTGTGCACCTTTTGTCTACCTGACCCTGACTTGAACACAATAATTTCAAGGTGTAAATGCAATTATTTTTCTTGCTTTTGTTTTATATTTTATGACAGGAGGCGTTGCCTTAACATTTAGGGCTGAGTTTGCTCAATACTTATTACTTCTCAATTAAGGATGTTCCGAGTTTCAATTACAATTATTAATATGTTAATAAATACTTAATAAAAATGTATTTTTTTTTTTATATTTCTTTATAATTTTGAAATAAATTTCTTTTTAATAACGGACATTTGCACGCAGAACTTGAAGAATTAAGAAGCGAGTAAATTGTGAAGCTACTCTAAATAGAAATTATTTATTTTGATCCTCTTCTCCAGTTTCTCTTTCTTTCTCTGCCTCATGTTGTCTCGCTCTGCTCTCGACTGATGAAGTTTGCCGGAACACTTTGGCAAACAGAATTTCCTTCATTAAAATGAATAAACTCCAAAAACTAAACTTTACAACAGAGCCGCCTCGAGGGCCATCAGCCCGTATTGTGGGCGTGGTTGCATCCTCTCATCTCGTGCAGATTTGCGAAAAATTACAACTGTGTACTTGGCCACTTCAGCTTGAACTGCCATCCAAGTCGCTGTCAATGCTGCCAACGTTCTGCATTTTCCCGAAACCAGCCCCCACTGTCACTTCCCCGACTTCCCCTCCTCTGTGTATTTCCCCAAGCTTCTCTTCTCGTGCTTCCCTGCACTTGGCAATGTTATTCCAACGCCGTCGCATTGTTTGACAGACTCGTACTACTAACAGAGCCAGATAAAAACTTTTTGTTAGTGCGCACACACACACACACCCACACAGAAACAGGCAGCGAAAGAGACGCAGAGTGAGAAGGAGAGAGAGAGTGGGAAAAATCGAAGCGAACCAAATGAAACGAAACGATACGAAAACCGAATTCAAACCAAAAATCGATAAGAATAACAGACATGAATTCAAGCTAACGTTCAGCTAAGTTCATATCTAAATACTCTGACATAGTTTGATTAGAAAATCAACAGACAACAATTGGGGCAATCGAGGTAAATACTTATTAAATTGTTCTAGTTTTTCTTTAAATAGCTTACAAGCAGAATGAATGAAAATTACATTTTAATAGTTAAATTTGAATTGAAAATATTTCATAAAATAAAAAAAAAGTTTTACTCAAATAAACAGAAATACGAAATAGATTTCTAAAATGAGTCGGTGACACTTAAAAAGTTAGCTCGACTTTTTTTTTTCGTATTCGCATACATACAGTTGCGGTCAAAAAAATAGTAGTGCGTGCAATGAATTTACAAAAACTCAAAATTTAATGACTTTTCATTTATCCAAATTTTTTATATAATTTTTTTAAGATACGTTAATATATTGTTAATCTATCTGAGAAATCAAAGATAGTGAACAGTTATTATTTTTCGACTTAGGAATTTTTTCTTGCAATAGCCTGAAAAATGGGCGGTCAAAATAATAGTAGTGATGTACTTATTCAAATATTTTAAGGATGAAAACGATCCAAAACCCCTTTTTTTTATTTAAAAGGTTAGATATGTGAAATGCACTTAATAATAAACAAATTTAATAATTTGTTGTGAAGCCTTTATCTTGAATTACCGCCTTACAACGACGGATCATGGCTTTTACATCGTTCTGTTTGTATTGAGCTCCAGGCGCTCCTAGCGATCTTCCAAAGATGAATATTATTTGTTGGTTGATGCTTGGCAATATCCTTCTTCATATCGGACCACAAATTTTCAATGGGAATCAGAGGGGGACCGTGGTGACCACTCCACTACATTAACTTTTTTCTATGCGAACCATTCTTTCGAAGATTTGCTGATATGCTTTGGGTCTATGTCCTGTTGGAACCTCGAAATTATCGGCATATCATTTGAAAAATACGGTAGTATAGTGTCCTGCAGAATTTTCACTTGTTCGTGCCTTTCCATTATGGTTATGATCCATTATATGGGTTGGACCCAGTAATGTGAAAATGCGCCCAGGTTATTATTCTCATACCACAATGTTTGATGGTCCTGCAGGTGAATCTGGGCTGATATTCGGACTTTAACGGATACCTTACATGTTGTCGAGATCCTCGACCAGCAAAAAAAATATTTTTGGACACATCCGACCACTACCGGTTTCTTTATTTCTCTAGGGTCAGTTCAGATGATCCTTAGCAAATCGAAATCGCTTTTGGGCAGGTGTTTTTTAATAACGGAATTTTTCACGGGCTTCTTTCTGCCAGATTATTATTTCGCAAACATCTAAGAATGTTTCACCCTTTGGTCCATACCAAGTTTCTATTTTATAAGTGCTGCAGGAGCAAAAGGGTCGCGTTTCAAAAACCTCACTACTTTTGTCACTAGTCTTTTGGACATGGATCGAGGTCTTCCCATTTATCCCATTTTGGCGACTACTTAATGGCGTTTCTGATTATGGTTGGCAATTATCTAATCAAATTTTTCGACTTCCTTAAACGTTATCCTTTTTGAAATAAATTTTTTATAGGAGCACGCTTTTCTGGAGTGCAATGCTTGCCAAGCCCCATTGTAACAACTCAACAAAATATTTTTTATACAATTTATAGAAAATTATCAAATTACAATTATAAATATCAACTCAGTGGCTTTCCTGCTTAATATCCTTTTTTTCCACTTTTTATGCATTCACTACTATTATTTTGACCGCCCATTTTTCAGACTATTACAAGAAAAAAATTGCTAAGTCGAAAAATAATAACTGTTCACTATCTTTGATTTCTCAGATGGATTTACAATATAATAACGTATCTTAAAAAAATTAAATAAAAAATTTGGATAAATTAAAAGTCTTTAAATTTTGAGCTTTTGTAAATTCATTGCAGGCACTACTATTTTTTTGACCGCAGCTGTACATTATAAAGCAAGTTGGCATGTCTGTCAAGGCTGAAATGCGAACAATCTGAATGGAATTGAAATACCTTCGGTAAATTGCAAAACTGATGACAATTTCATAACGCTTTTTGCAGTGGGAAAATTGCCAGCACTTTACAGAGGCTCAGACAGTTGTCAAAAGTGTCCTGGGGAAAAACGGAGAAAGGGCGAAAGAGACGCGGGGATAAAATGGTATGCCATTTTGCCAATAAATGGAATGCCAGTGACTTTGCAGCTGAACATTTTCTTCCTGAACTTCGTTTCACTTCCATTACATTTGACAGACGCTGAGAGGTACGTGTTTAGTTATAGACTACAGACTACAGATGGAAGCGACTTACAAAGGAAACAGGGACAGGGAAAGCGATAGAGATTCAGACTCGGATTGATAAGGAAAAAGAACAAGAGATACAGAAAGGTAGGCCACTTTAAATGGATGCAATAAACGCACAGTTGTCTTGTGTGCCATGGCTGCCCATCAATAGAGGAAATATCACATCAAGTGTCCTGGCCATAAAACACAACAACGAGAGGAACAAGGAACAAGGATGTAAAGGACTGACTTGCCAGCCACTCGAATCCAGTTCAGTTGAGTTCAGACTTCGATTTTCGCCTCGAGTGCAAATGAGAAAAGATAGCAGACATCGTATGCTGGTTTTGCGGTTTGGTTTCATCAAGCGGCTTCGGGAGCTGGGATATTTATCATTTTGCACTTGGCTCAAGTGACAAACGGACCAAAAATTGAAAAATGACTCAAATGGTCAAAAGTTCGATGTCTCTTGGACTAGCCACAACCCAATTACAAATTGTAATGGGGCTCGAAGCCCAATGAACTTGTCAAGACGTCACCTTTTTGGGGCCACATATCGGACCATGCATTGCTCATCATTAACAACCATTTGGCCACATTGTAGCTCGGTCCATTTGTGTAGTTCCAACTGTAAACGTAACAGTGTAACTGTGTGTCTGTATCTGTGTCTTTATCTGTATCTTTATCTGTATCTGTAGCGGCTGCCTATGCTCGTATCTATGTGTGTCACTTAGTCTCAACTAAATAGCTCTCATATCATGACAGTTGTGTGGTTGATGACGTCGACAAGCTGCCAAGCTACCTAGAGAAGTTAGCTCCCCATCTCCATAACGACTCGACCTCCTCCTGAGTGGCCGTTGGAAGTTGCCTAAAACATTTTTCAGTTCTTTGTTTGCTCTCCGACTCTCCGTTTTTCTTTCCCTGTTCCCACTGCATATGAAAGTTTTTTAGAATATTTTTCATGTTTGCCTTAGATTTCAGCGTAATTTATGTTTCTATGTCGGGGCCTGTTGGTCTGTTTATCTTTCTGTCTCTCTCTCTCTCTCTTTCTGTCTCTGCCCCTCTTATACTCTCCCCGAGGGCATTTCACTTTGTCATAGAGCCTGCCATACATCCGCAGTAAGGTTTGCTTAAACTCATAAATCATATGCACTTATCGCGTCAAGCATGAGGAATAAAGTTTTGCTTATATTTTGGAGCATTTATTTGAATGAGAATTGGGTACTAACGTAGATTTGGAAAAATTGGTTGATACCTTATAGAACTTAGAATTTATAATGAAAGAAATAAATCACTGCGGACGGCAGTCCGCGCTAGTGACGAAAGCAGCACGAAGGGTGCGAAGGCGACTAGCATATATACACAGGAAGAATGGAAAATTTGCTATGACTGTCCGATCAGGTCGAGTTATATACCGATTTAAAGGTATCAACTCAACTTACAAATGTGCATACTAAGAGTTTTGAAAACTCACCTGGTTCGTGAGATAAACAGGTGTAAGTGGGAGGGGAAAAATTTTAATTATTGGAGCTAATGGGGCCGTTGGATCCTTTTTGAACTTGTGTTTAATTTTTTACTATTCTAATCAAAAATACGCGTCAAATGACACCTCGATCATCGAAATCCGACTACTGGTTCAAAAGATAAATTATTTTGAAATTTTTAGTCGTCTTCCAAAAATGAGATGAAAAGTCAGTCTGTTTGTTTGTTTGTTTGTTTGTTTGTTTGTTTGTTTGTTTGTAAGGATCAAATCGTTGATTTAGCTTAAAAGTTTGAATGAGGACTTGTTCCCGATCAAAAATCTAGAAACGTTTGTTCTACGACTTTTTCGAAAAAAAGCTAGTTTAGCGGGAAATCGCTAAAAACCGCTAAAATTAAAACCCTTATAGCAGTCAAACGATAAAAGCTACAGATGCGATCTATATATCGTTGAAAAGGTATTTTGAAGGGCTGTTATGCATACCTTTTAACTTTTTTTCTAAAGTACATAGGTAAATTGCTACAGGTGACATAAGGTATTTTCCCCCACGTTTTGGCGGTTTTTGAGAAAACGCCGCTAACGATTTTTTTTAAATTTCAATATGTTTTAGTTTGTAAAATTTCGCGTTTTTTGATATATGACACAAAAAATTTTATTGATAGGTTTGGAAGATATAACCTATTAACTGAATATATACGTTTTACTTTGAATTGGAATAGGGCAGCAGCAACAAAGTGTCATAGCAGCCAGTTTGATTGTTTGGATAGCTTAAAAGTTTGAATGAGGACTTGTTCCCGCTCAAAAATCTAGAAACGTTTGTTCTACGACTTTTTCGAAAAATCGCTAGTTTAGCGGGAAATCGCTAAAAAACGCTAAAATTGAAACCCCCATAGCATCCAAACGATAGAAGCTACAGATGCGATCTATATATCGTTGAAAAGGTATTTCGAAGGGCTCTTATGAATACCTTCAAAATTTTTTCTTTAAGTGAAAAGGTAAACAGCTACAGGTGAAATAAGGTATTTTTTTCCACATTTTGGCGATTTAAGAAAAATCTACACATGAAATCACTTTAAAATATGTTATATGTTATGGGCAATTTGATTCCGCGTTTTTTGACATATAACACATATCTGTCAAAATTCGTTTGGACAAGATATTACCTATTAACTGAATATACCTTTTACCTTCACACTACTGCATGTACATATGCAGTATGTACACTGCTTGCAGCGTAATGCGGAAATAAACTGCTTGCAAGTGGTGAATTCTTTTTGCGGCAGATAAATCATTTTATAATCAAAAATATAGAATCGTTTGTCCTACAACTTTTTCGAAAAATCGCTAGTTTAGCTGGAAATCGCTAAAAACCGCTAAAATTTAAATACTCATAGCATCCAAACGATAGAAGCTACAGATATGATCTATATTTCGTTGAAAAGGTATTTCGAAGGGCTCTTAGGAATACCTTCAACGTTTATTTTTAATTTAAAAAGGTAGAATGGGTATAGGACAGCAGGTGCAAAGTGTCATAGCAGCCAGAGTTGAAAAGTGCTGATAGCTTTTGCGCTGGGCATGTGTGTTTTTGTACAAACAATAAACAAAATTGACAAAGCTATACTGTCAAAAAATATTGCAATTTCAAAATTTCTGATGACTTATTCAAAAATTTCTGATATCCCATAAAAAAACCTCTTTACGAGGTAAAAGTCTAGTGACGAAAACATTTTCATGCCTCAAAATTTCTGATATCCAATTTTGTGACGAATAATATTAAGTTTTACACATAAATTATTTTAAACAAAATTTTTGCATTCGGCACTGCGCAAAACAGTGAGTTTTATTTGGTATTAGAATTGAGGCATTTTAGTGCAATGTGCCGAGTGCCAAAATTTTGTTTAAAATAATTTATGTGTAAAACTTAATATTATTCGTCACAAAATTGGATATCAGAAATTTTGAGGCATGAAAATGTTTTCGTCACTAGACTTTTACCTCGTAAAGAGGTTTTTTTATGGGATTTATATATTAAGTAGATTTTGTAAATCCTTTTAAACAAATTTCCATCAGTAACTTATGCTAACATTCGTATATAGTTTTCTATATTATCGATTTTTTATCGATAACGATTGCAAGCTGCTCAAGAAATTTCAAACCTGAAAGTTTCTTTTGCAGTGCATTTATCTTTCGGCTTGACATATTTACTGTACATTTCTCTTGGTCGTTTCGTGTTTTGACTTTAGATTAAAGTCTCATTTAGCAGGTGTTTATAAGTCGCCGCTTTTCGTGCTCGGATTTCTCTCTCTGTCTCACTTTTCTCCCCTTTTTAGTGGCTTTTGTGCCCTGTGAATGCAGCTTGCTCGTTTCCATTTCCCTTTCTCTGCTCTTCTTTCCTCTTCTCTACCGTTTATCATCATTTCCATTCGTTGACGCGCTCTCATTTAGGTTTAGCTCTCTACACGGCTCATTTGCTTAGTCTTTAAGTTTGCTGATTAAATGGCCCAGATTGCTTTTGGTTGAATATCTTGGCTTGCCTGTTCCAGATCTTAATGAGCAGCTGGACAGGCACAGGACATGGCTGGACTTCCGCCCAGGGCCAGACCAAGCCAATTCAGGCGACACTTTTTATGCGACCATGATTAATCTCAACACTTTCCGACCCATTAATTTCAGTGTGCCAGCAAGTGCTTTAATCCCAATACTACCCCCTGGCTGAGTATCCATATAAGGAGCTTTAGCCTGCGATAAAACAAAATGACAACCCTACTACGCACTCAGCGTTAAGTCGAGTACTTCAGCTCGGGGACTTGGGGGCTTACTTCTCATCTGACATTGTGCAGATGCGAGTTTGCCAGTTTTGTCGGACTCGTGGATCAGTTCATCAATGACTGCCTCTTGTTGGGCTGTTGCCTTTTTCCTTCACCTGTCGACGGCTTTCACTCTGTAGCTCTTCTCTTAATGTGTGCTTTGTGCAATGTGACAACACTGGAGTTGAGCAACTGAGTGGATTTGTAGAAACCCCTTCCCGTTCCCCATGGTGACTATGAGGTGTTGGAGTAACAAACAACAGATGTACCTAAGGTTTCCATTGCTCATTGCACTGTTTTTATGACTCATAGGTTGAGGTATTTACAAGGGTACATGCAATATGCTGAAACTTTTGTAACTCTAGAAAACTCCAAAAAAATATAAAGAAAAAAATATGGATTAAATTGGAGTATAGAGGGTAAATAAAGATTTAAGAATAGAAGTGAAATTAGAGTATGGAGGGTATAGATATGGGAGAATAGAAGAGAATACATATTGGAGAGAATTGACGAAGTGTGGAGAGTGTGTGAATGGACTTAATGTTTGTAATAAAGTGTGGATTAGAAAGAAATATAATCAGAAATCATGCATTGAAGGAGTAAAAGTTAATATCAAATTGATTTGTAAGAGAAATAATTATTTGAGTGACAGTAGAACGAGTAGCAAGTGGAGAGAATAACAAGAATAATTCAGAGTGTGTGCATAAGAGACCAAAGAATGGAGAGTAGAAAGAGTCGGTGTAATTGGAGAATGGAGAATAAACACAGTAGAGTAGTTGAGTATAGCTTAGATCGGAAGGTAGAGACAAACACACACGTGTAAGAGAGACTTTTCTTCTGTCAAATATATATATAAAGTTATAGAGTATATAATAATTCGTAGTATCAGAGCTTCTGCTGCTGCATTAGGACTGCCTTTGACGGTTCATTGAGGCATGTGGCCAATGCGTGTCATAAAATGGCTAAAATATGGCTAGTAACTGGAAGTGGCAAATCAGTATAGGAATGAAGGGTCAGGCGGTGAAAAAGCAGGGTAGGGGTTAGAGAAAAGGAGCTGGCAAAGGGCAGTGGGCCGACGCAGAGTTGCCAGAGTTAACATTTGGGGAGCGGGGCGTCGGCATGGCAACACCCTAATCTATTTACAAGCAGTCGTTAAAGGGAGTCCGGGAATTGAAGTTGAAACGAAGGAACGCATTTATTTTCCTATTGCCGTTTTCCTTTACTTATTTTATTTTTTTTCCGTCAGGATACGAAATTACATTTGTACCTTTAATTTATTGATGTTTGAGTGCGTTTTTGGGGTGTGGCAGGCAGTGTGCCACATGTGTTTCAGCGAGGGTTGCAAGAGGTTGGCTGAAAGGTGCAAAAGGTGTGTGTGTGTGTGTGTTTGTCTGGGTCACCTTGATACAGGGATATAGGAAACAGAACACAGGTCACAAGACCCTTCCACCGGGGTCAGTTGAAAGGTTCCTTTCGTACGCCACGAATGAGGCGTGAAAATTGCCAACTAATAGAATAGGCCAAGAACGGGTTGCACCTCATATGGGATCCTTTGTCGGCACGTGACGGCATGAAGCAGATTTTGGCACCTCAGCCAAGCTAAGAATGAGAGAGCGAAGGAATCATTTGTTTCAGCTGGCAAAGCTTAGCACGTCCATTAATTTACGCAGACTAAGGTACGTCCGGGGCAGAGCCTTGGGCAACATTGAAATCCCTGCAACATTTTTGGACAAATTTCCTGATGCTTCTTTGTCTCCACGTTGCGATCCTTAAGCCCAAGTTTAAGTGGCCATAAATTATAAACTGACTGCAAAATTCGCCTTTGGCCCCGCCGTTGGCTCGTTAACTTTGAAAACAAAATCCTCGCTTCAACTTGGCATTCGCCTTGGTACGCCTTTTTGCATATGCCATGCCCCGGGCTAACTGCACACTGACGAGACCTGCACAGCTCGAGGAACAGTCAATCCCGTGCAACGGTAACAGCAGCGGCGTCAAGTGAACTTAATGTCAGGCGCCAGACAACAAAGAAGACTGCAAATTTATCATTTGCCTGCAACGAGCCCAAAATGCATAGAGAAAAGAATGAAAATCAGTTTGAAATTATCTAGTCGCCTAGGTTGTACCCTGTACACAGCTCTATCTCTCTAAGTCTATCTTCCAAAATGAATTTACAAATACAGGGTATAGAAATGCAAGTAAAAAGCGAGAATTGAATGGGTCTCTTGTGGCAGCTATGAAGGACAAACTGACTTTTTCCAACAAAGAAAACGTATGTGACAGAAAAATTTGCGTGCTAAACTAATGAAAAGTCAGACAAAAGTTACGTTTATGCGTCGACAATTCGTGATAAATTGTATTGTTTCTTTTGTGTTATTAAAGATAAAGAAATATTTTACTTTTAGATGATTATTTGATTACCAAAAATTATTCTAAAAATTAAATAGAAAAAAAATTGCATTCTCAAACCTTAGCTTTCGAAACTTCTTTGGCAATCAAATTCAAGACCGCTTTTTCATAGCCCAGATATTCAGATTAACTAAGATATTTTTAATTTTGGCCCTTAACGTAATATCATATTTTTTTAGTTAACTGAGGCATTTACTACACATGGAAAAAACGCTTCTTAATATTCTTGCAATTCCTTTGAAGTTCTTGTAATATGCTTACGCATAAACATTCTGTGAGCTGGAGACAAACAATTTTAAATTTAAAACTGCACTCACGGCATTATTCACCAACCACTCGCCACTCACACGAACACAGACAAACACACACAGTCAGAGCAAAAAGTCTTTGCATGGCGTGGCAAATGTCTGTGCACATTTTATGCTAATGTTTTTGCAACAATTCTGTTATGGTTGCAGGACGAGGTGAGTTCCGACCACAACGTTTGCCCCTTGACTGCTTGTGTCCTTTCTTTTTTGGTTGTTGTTATTATTGTTTGTGAGTTTTGCTTTTGCTTTTTTTTTGTATTTGGGCACTGATAATATATTTTCATGAAATCGCAAGCAAAAACAAAGGAACGCGCTAACTTTGTGGATGATTTTTACCATCACATTCATACCTGTCTCCACTGTAACTTTCTGAGCAATTTAAAGCACTCAGTGGTTGCTGAGGCAATCATAAGGGGATCAGCATGGATAAAATTGGTGCGAATCTCATATATTCTGATTTTGATATATGAATTGCTTTGAATTGGAAGTCCTTTTTCTGCAACTCTTTGAATAACTTGTACAATTTTATTGTCTTGCTTGGCAAAGTTAAACATGATTTCCTTATTTATTTCCATTTCCCTGCAAACTTTTCTCAAACCCTTTTTGCGACTGCTGCGTTTTTCATTTTTCCGTTTTTCCTTTTGTTGGTTTAAAACATAAATTTCGTTTGTCGCTGCTTCCGTCCTTTTCCTCATTCTTTCTTGTTTTGTATTTCTTTGTTTGTTGCTGCGTTGCCTGCGGGTGCTGAACAGTTTGACAATCACTGTGAGGCCCCTCCTCTTTCCTCCTACCATGGAAGTTCTCAAAACTTTTTCTCTTTTGCAAATGAGATTTCGTTCAGTTGCCGTGATAAATTGTTGATAGCTTTGAATGTGTTTACATTGATGCTTGCCAGGAATGTGATGCGGAAATGAAGGAACCCAAAGCAACTGCTTGGGTCGACGATAACCCCCGACTTCTGTGGGTGTTTCTTGTGGTGTCTGGAATTTGCTTGTAAAGAAATTGTTGAGTATCCCTGCTATGGAATTTATTTTGAAGTCGGAGTTAACGATTCAGCACAAACCGTTTTCAGCTTTTAATCGTCGAATGCAATGACCCTAATTCTAAATTTATGCATCGGAATGCGTAAGGCGTTGAGCACCCTAACTCTTGTAAATTTGATAATCGCATGGATTTGGTTAAGCAAATGGATAAGGTAAATATTTTAATGCGAATCGGGTAAAAGAGCAAAAAAAAATATAATATCATATTTAAAGACATAATTGATCTATTATCGGCTTTCACGACGATAGAGAATTTCTATCAAATACTGTAATAACACTTGAACCAGTTGAAACTCAAATCATTTAGATGAAAACTAAAAATAAGGACTGAGTCAAGAAATTAATAATTTATGAAAAAAATGCACAGTAAAAAGTAATCAATATTCAAGAAGCAAGAATACATTATTAAATTCAATTAAAATCAAATACTTTTTATGAAAATAATAAAATAAAATATAATATTACGCTCTAACAATCAACGATAAAACAATAAACTTTTATTCACAATTATAAAATAAAGTTGTGCTAGTAAATTTTAATTTACTTTCTCTATACATCACCTTCATGTTTTACTAGTGTGCAGATTATTGAATATTGTTTATTTTCGTTTACAATTATGAAATTTTTGGAAAGTATGAATATCAAATTTAAATTAAAAGCTTGTGCACGCTAATTAAGCAAGCAAAAAGTGTTGTCAAAATCAAAATTTAGAGTGGAAGTTAAAAGTAGTTATAATGATGATAATTATGACAGCAACACTTAAATGCTAATATGTAATGCGAAAAATGTAAATGAATGATGGTCAGTCGGTGGAAATAATTTGTTAAAATTATGCGCATGGCCAGAAAACCAACAACAACTACAACATGAGGAACACGAACAATGCAGCGTTAAAACAAAATCAACTAAAATCCAATTAAAAGTTAAACACCGCAGCGAGCCAAAAAGTCGAGAGATGCAAGAATTTCGAAATGTTAAATTTTTTACAACCTGTAAGCCTTGCCTGGCCGTCTTTGGTCAAGTTGAGGGCTTGCTTGAGAGGTCTAAGGGCAAGAACATATAATAAATAACAGCCAAACACGCAAGCAGTTTGAGCAAGTTTATTTGCCAGGTAAAATCTTGGCCACAACAACAACAACAACGACAACAACCGCGGCAGCAGCAGCTCCTTTGGCACATCCTGAACGAGTTAACAACGCGCTGTTGGCCCAATTGCTTGCGTGCCTAGCCTCAGACCAGAACAACGTACTGAACTTTGCGCCAAACAGAACAACAACAAGAAAAACAACAGCAATAACTTTGATTAAGTTTCTATGCCTTTGGCTTTGCTTAAAGTTGCAATGAGCGTTAGAAGACGGAGAATTAACTAACCAAACTTTCTGCTGGCTGCCAAAAGGACTCCAGGTCGCGTACAACGTGCTTGGGTTTACTGAAATAAAGACGCTGCAAAGTATGCTACACAAAACTCAACGCCAGGCACGTGCGGCCTTTTTGAATACGATGGCAGGCAATGTCTGCCACAGGCGGAGGCGCAACAAATTTGTGGTCAGGTGGGCAACACGCCTTTATGATTATTGTCTTAAAATTAATCAATGTGTGCGTGTCCGCAGCGGATGAAGTTTACAACCTAATAGATTCTCCCGTCTCACTCACCACCAGAACATCCCTCCCGAAATTAATAGACTTTGAAGATTAGTTGTGAAAGTTTATGCATTCATGCTTCAAATTAATTAGATTACTGGCAATATTTGTGGCCGACGCCCAACTAGTAGAACAAATTGCGCCCAAGTCTTTATTCTCCTTCACAACAACATCTTAAAGTTGTTTATTTTGCATTGCTAATTTTCTTTCTTTAGTATTTGCGCTGGTCGTCCTCATGATTTGTTAACTCTGCAATCTTCAAAGATGTTTTCAAAGTCTGTTGACCTGTCATCTATCCTAAACTTTTTTCTTTTCCTTCTTTTCTATTTCGCATAATAATGTTTCTGCCATCTGGCAATTGTTGTTGTTGCTGTTGTTACTGAGATTGTTATGGCAATTTTTCTCGCAAGTCTGTTGCCAAGTCATCGACTTTTTCTTGTCGTTGTGTAATCATTGGGCTCAACCTAAGAGAATACTATAAAGTACATGCTTTAAGTTCATTTAAGCGGGATATTGCCGAGACTTAACCAAGCGATAATCCAAAACAGAAAGCTAAAATTATAAGAAATATAATCGTTTTGTTATAGAATATTATTAATGGCCAATCATAACTCTTACCCAAAGAACTCAAATTTACAAAGGGATTAAGATAGTAAAATAAACGTAGTCTTTTCCCAACAAATGTATTTTCAACGAATTCTTTCATAATGACAGTTTTCAACTGGTTTACAAAATGAATCCTGTCACATTCTCCTTATTTCTAATGCCTGTATTCCTTAAGGTCTTTTATCAAAAGTGAACTTTATTTTAATTTGATTGAGGGGCAGTACAGGAAGGAAAAGTAGGTTCAATAAGTGCCATTTGACTCACTTGCTTTCACTTTTTTGGGGCTGTAAAAAATGCTCAACTTCAGTTTCCCGGCACGTCAAATGTCAACCGCCATTTTATAAAATTTTAAATAGGAAAAAAAGAGGCAAACAGAAATAGAAATGGGGAAAACAAATTGAAAAGCATTTTTCAGCTGTCAGCAGTTTAAGCTGATGGCAACAACGACCCAAGTAGCAAAATGAACCCAGCCCCCCAACAGTGGCTGCTACGAGGCAACGCCTTTTTTGTGGCGGTTCATTTGGCAGCATCGTCAATAATATGGACATAAGTATACAATGTTCTATTAGGGGAAAGCATGTACTATAGATGTAGGGAGAGAAGTGTGGTAACTGCTTTTTATGTCGATTTCATAAAGTTTTTGATTTAACGCTCTGTAGCGGCTGGGGTCATAAATTCTAACCATTGGCTTCCTAATGGCAGTCGGAAGTGTCCTTTGGGTTCAGCATTTTGCCAGACATTAGTCTGGTCATTATTATAATACCCTGTGCTCTTAAAGTAGGGAATAATTTACCACAACTAATATATGTATGCAGCTAATTGGGGTATCATATGAAACAATGATAAATAAGAATGGTCACAGGGTATATTATTGTCGAGCAAACTCCAATAAGACACGACTGCTTTGATTTCCCTGCAGGTTACCTTAAAGTCGAGCACACTCCTTGTTAATGATTACCCGTTCGTCTTTTGTATTTTGAACACATAACAATCTAAAGTTACCAAAGATTAATTACAGAGTATCCTCTAGTCGAACAAACACACACACACACATACATTGAAACTATGTCCTTGTATTTACTGCTCTTATTATGATGCCATTTTTGACACTCGATAAAGTCAATAAACAAAATGGACAAAGCATTATGTATGAGTTGCTCTCTTTCTTTTTGGTGGGCGGTGATTGTGTGTGGGCGTGGCAGATTGCGTTGCTGTTCATCGTTTTAATTGGGACCAACGTTTGGGTCTTTAAGCTTGTAGTTGTTTGATTGTGCATTCGATTCGATGTTTTATTATAAATCAATTCAATATTTAATATTTTCTCGTCTGGTTCTTTTATTTTCAGCGGTCTGGTCAACATATCTGAATGGTAAGCTTTGACTTTTATGATTTTATAATAACTTTTTAAATGGAAACATTGCCAATTGTTAATTGCCTCTGTAATTCAATTAGCCGACAAATTGGAAGATATTAATTGAGTATGAAAGAAATTGTTTTTATTAAAGAAATATGTGTATTGCAGTGTCAGATACTTTAATTTTTATTATATTCGATTTATGTAATTTGTAATTTGATTTAAGACCAACATCCTTTCAGTGACTGATGAGCTACATTAAAAGCCGAGTTTATATTATATTAGAAATTTGTATGCATTTTTAAAAACCTTTTAATTTTTTGCTGCAAGAGTATTTAGAAACAAATACAACTAAGGAAGCTTTTAAAATGAATCACAGCCACAGAAGTGACAATAAAAAGAGCATAAAATGCGCAAAGACTGAAAAGGCAACAAAATGGCTGCCAGTGCCATTTTAAAATCCGAATCTGTTAGTGACTCGCATTCTATGTTTGTCTGTGTGCGTTTGTTTAAGTTGGTGTGGCCCATTTTAAATGCAGTTTGTTGAACTTTAGCTATGCAATTTGTATTACTAATGCTAAAAGCAAACAAAAGCCAGAGCTGTAAGGATGGGTGGGCGGAAGACTGTGAGTAAGGATCGGGGCGGGCAGTGGATGTAGAAGTGAAGGTACTGGAGCTTGCAGAGAGCCAATGAGTCGAATGATTTGGCCAATTGAAATGCTGCAGCAGCAGTAGCAGCAGTTGCCTCCAGATGCTAGCAATAATTCACTTTTGGATAGCTAAGCTGCGGGAACTAGTGGCAATGCTGAAGATGGGGCAAAAAAACAACATGGAAAAGTAAGTGAGGAGTTTATGTTAAAGGACCTGCAGCTAAGGATTAAATATGCAGTGCAAGTCCGAGTTCCGGAAGCGGCTGAGTCATAGCGGCAGCAGCTGTAGAGAAGCTTAAACTTCAAGTTGAATACATGATGTCAGCAACAAGAACAACAACCATGACAACAACAAATGTATGGATGAAAAAAACATGCCTGAAAATGCGTTCATGTGTAAAAATGTGCCATTGTTTTTGTATTTTAGCCGTAAACAAAGCGACGAACCAAACGCAACACAAGAGAAACTTCTTCTTCCACTTCTTCTTCAGCTGGTTTCTGTTGTTAAAAACTAGGCGAAAAGGTAAAAATGTTCTATAAAGTGAAAAGAAACAAGTGAAACGCCTCAACACTTTGCGAACACTCTCTTTTTTTTTCTCTTTCTCTTTCTAATAGCAACAAGAGACTTCAATGGACCGGTAGATCCTTTCCTTTTTTCCTAAAGTGCTATTGGTTTTTTTTTATCTCTATGTATGTGTGTGTGTGTATATGCATCTGGGTGGCTGTGAACATAAAGCCCGACACAATAAGTTTAAGAAAAAGCTAGGCCAGAATGTAGCACAACTAAGTGTAAATACTGCAACTTAATTTGATAAATGCACAATATCAAATTTAGGCTATATTGTACTTCTAAGACTGCAAAACAGGTAAAAACCCATAGTATTTTTTTAATTTTTGTCAGTGCAGCTTCAGTCTAATTTGAAATGATTTTTAGTTACGTATATTTTTAAAAAAAATTTAAAGAAAGTATTTATTTCAGGAAATATAGGAAAGGATAATATAATTGTCAACATAATTATATTAATTAAGAAATCTGAATTAAAGTAAACTATGTATTGTCTTGATATTTAAAAATTAAATTTAATCTCGGGATTTTTAATCAAATGTATTTAAATAAAATTGTATAAACTAATAGAAATTTTTTAGATTTTTGGCCAACATTTCTTTAGTCTTTTGGTTAAAGTTGGTTTTCTCAATTTCAATTTACATCCAAAGCTTTGTAATGTTCGGCAAGGCGTTGCATAGAAGCCGTTGAAGGGGCAGGGAGGGAAATTTACAATGTTGAGGCAAGAAGCGACGACAACAAGTCATAAAATACGCAACACAACAAGGCAAACAGTGGGACGCCAGGGACAACTGAGGAGCTCGGACGGAACAGACAGAAAAGTGGTACAGTTGAGTGCACAAAATGCCCACAAAATGGTTGACGTCTTTCTATGCAGTGAATGTTGTTGTTTTTGTTCTTGCTGTTGCTGTTGCTCTTGTTGTTGTGGTTTTTGTTGTTGCTCGTTTCCGGTTTCATGTGGCATGTGTCACCGCACTAAAAGGCAGCCAAAATCTTCGCACTGCAATTCTATGAGTAGAAAGGAAAATGCTTTCGTTCACAATGGAAATGCATTTACACAAATTCCATTTATTTGTGCTGAATGAAAATTCTTTTAAAGCCAAACCAGCTGCCATATACCAGTTACCAGTTACAACAATACTAACCATTAATAATACAAAACGTTTGCACAAATTGAGCATTGCAAAGTTTTTCCTCTTGTGCAGCGAACACAAAAAGTGGCCTATAAATTTTTAGCCCCAAAAATGTTTGTACACTTTTGCAGCGCAGTTTATAAATTGGCCATAAAAATGGGACAAAATAAAGACACAAGGCATGCAAGAGAAACAATATTCAACTGCACAATAAAGTGTACGAAATACAATATAAAACAATATTAAACTTTGCAATAAATTCAGCTTAAAACCGTATAAGGAAGCAATACTCAAGGGAAGGGTGCCGAACTAAGAAATACTCTGTGTTTTGTCGATAGTTTGAATCAGTTACGTGTTATGGATATCAATATTAATAATTGCCATTTAAATATTTGTTTGTTTGTTTTTGGGTAACACAAAAGTAACAATATTTTTGACTCAAAAAAATGAAGAAGTTAAATACAGAAATTGAGTTATAAGAAACAGTTTATGATATGTAAGTTAATCATAGGAAAATAGCAAAAACATATGCTCGTAAGAAAATAGAGACAATAGGTTGAGACTACGTTTACAGTGGTCTCTGCGGCAATATGGTCTTTACATAGTCTAAATAAATGAACTGTATGAGGTTATTTTTCTCTCATTCGGAAGCCTAAATAAATACGTAGTAATAATAAATAAGCGTTGGGTCGCGTGTTTATGTTTGACCCATTTTATTATACCCTATACTATATGAAGTTAAAATGTATTCTACACTCTTCACCTAACAGTTTTCAACAGTGCTTCTGCTAAAACTGTGCACAGGGTATCTTTGAGTCAGAACACTATTCATTCAACTTCTTCTAGTTGTGAAGAATGTTTCAATTATGTATATGCAAACATACATTTAAAAGTACTTGTTAAACAAACAACTTATTCACTTATTTTTCAATTGCATATACGAGTACGTATACATATATTTTGAGGCTTTTTGTCTCTTCATTTGCCATGTCCAACTAAAAACAATGCGTGTGAGTAAAAGTAAACAGATAATTGAAGTCTGCCCTTACTTGCCTCGCAAAAGATACACTAATTTTTTGAAAACAGCTAAAAAATACTATTTTAACCCCTTTTTCTCCTTTTCATACAAAAAGTGCCTTTTTTGCATTTTTCAAAAATTTATAAAAAATAATAGCTAAGACATTTTTAAAAAATTTTGTTGCATCAAAAAATTTGTTTGAAAAAATTCGAGGAAAAAAGTTTTAAAATTTACTTTTTTTAAAATTCAAAATTTTCAATGGGTACCTAATAGGTTAAGGAAAGTTTTGTATCATTCAAACGGAATTGAAATGACCTTCCCATTGATTCCAAAATGAAAATGAAGTAGGTTCAAATTACGAGTAAATTTAACTTTAAATGTTGTCAAAATAAATATGCCGTCTAGTGTATATTAAAAGCATTTGCTGTTGTCGTTGATTGTTTGACTTTCATTTGCCTAAACTGTTTGCATGGCATTTCCATTTTCTATTTTCCATTTGTCTGATTAATTGGCAATCATAAATCACTACAATGATTCTTACCCCTTTTTTTTTTACGAATATTTCCACCTGCTGCTGACAGTTGAGATTTGTTTTATACTCTTATAGAGAGTATCTTAGTTTTATTATGAACTATGTAACCTATTAAGTAAGATGCTTGCACTAGATCTGTGTAAGTTTGTACTTGATTTGGGTCTGTATTTTAAATTGGTCAATTGGTCAATAAATTAGTTTTCTTAACAAATTCCAGCTGCAATTGTTGTTGCAAACAATCTATAAGAGTATTTACGCTTCGACTAAACATTTATTTTCGTTTTTGTTTATTTTTTGTGGATTTGTGAGATCGATATGAACGAATTTGTAGATTAACTTTTAGATTTAACCTTTTCCCTCTTTCTCTTTTTTTTTTTTTGTTGTTTTCCTATTTTGTCTTGTGATTTGCTTTATGCTGCTCGGTTGCTTTGCTGCTCTGTTGCTCTGTTGCCATTCCATATGGAAGCGAATAAATATTTTATATGTTCAGCTCAATATGGCGAATGTCGTGCCGCCATTTTGCCATTCGCCATTCGCCATATTTCATTTCCGCTTGTCGTTGCCTTTGTTTGTTTGCCGTTGCTGCTGCAAAACTCAATTATTTATGCATGTCACGTCATTTTCGGCTAACCATCAGCAGCAACAACAACATCAACAACAACTTGACAAACAACAACAATTGAGTTGGGTAAAAAGAAAATTTGCGCAGAAATTCAAATGTCACTGGCAAAGCTCCAGCAATTTTACTTATATTTGACTAACATTTTTGCAGCTGCTCTAATGTACAGTAGGCGTGGCAGGTATGAAGGCGGTGCTTATTAGATTGCCTTTATGCCAGAAAGCCTGTGTGAATGTGTGTGTTATGTGATGTATGAGTAATATCTTTGGTTAGATTTATGGCATGAGTCGCAGAATTTGTTAGAGAATTCGGTAGAGTGTCCAGAGTAGTCGTTGTAGGTGGTCGGTCTGGTCACACGTGCCACACGTTGTTGAAGGCAATTGAATTCCAATTTTCGCATATGACATTTTCATGTTTGTTTCAAAAGCCATTTTTCATTTCTTTAAGGATTTTCATGTCGCACATATCATAAAGTTATTACTTAATTAAAAGCGCAAGTTGTTGCAGCTGTCGGTCAGTCTGTCAGTCAGTTCGTCAGTCAGTTAGTCAGTCACTCTGTTTGTCAGCCATCAATCAAATAATTTGTTGGCTGCTTTTTATTTAAGCCTCTGTTAAAGCTGGCTTATATTAAGTATACGCCGCATGGGCTGCTTTGACTACGCTTATATGTATACATATATTTAATTTTATTAAATTGGCAATAAAAATAAATGTTTATCAAATTAAATCCAACAACGGCACAACAACAACGACAATAACAACAACAATCACAACAACAATCACAACAACAACACAATTTAATATTAAATAAAAAAGAAGCGAAAAATATATGAAATCCAAGCGGCGTTCACTTCAATGAAGCGTTAAATTGAATTGTTGTCGCTGTTGTAGTCACATTTATTGCTCTTGTTTTTTGTTTTTTGTTTTTGTTTTTGCCCCGCGGCTTCCTCACCCAATTACCCTAGAGTCTAGAGTCGTATCTAGTGAACGTTATTGCATTATTTGCAATTTGCCAAACAGTTGAAGATGCCAGCGAGAGCGGTTCGTTTTATGGCCATGTAAATGGAACGAGCACATCCCAAGCCCCTCGGGGAATTTGGAGAGGGGTATATACATTGTAATCAAGTCATAAATTGCTCAATGCGCCGGACCGGAACTTAAACAGCGTTCAACCCGTTGCCTAACAACAAAATGGAGCTACTTTTAGTCAGCACGTGCCTTACTTACACACAAACTCACTCACACACACACACACACACAAAAGCAGCCTATAGATTTATCACATAACAGTATCCTTCGTTTTGCCTTTCAATAAGAAGGGATTAAGTTTTAAAGTAAACTACAAACGACAGGGTTTCTCTTCACTGTGTGTCCCAAAAGCCAATAAAAACCATAGATCGCATATCTACGTTGCCAAGGCTCTTAACCTTACCAGTTTCCCAACCCCGCTACCCGCTGTCCCCCATTTTATCCACTGTTGGTCCGTGCGTTCTGGCGATAAGTGTTATATTCAACTGCCAGCTGTGATTCTCTCTAGAAAAAGTTTCATGTTACCAAAAAAAAAGTGTTCCCCTCACTCCCATGTCCCATTCAGTCGCTTCCTCCATAAACTGCGTCTTTTGCAGTTGCCTTTTTTCTTATTACTTGTGTGTGTATATGTCTGTGTAAATGGATGTGTGTGTGTGAATTTCAGTTATAAATTTACTTATCACAATGGGCCACCGATAAGAAGGTAAAATTTGTCTGCTTTAAACTGCTGCAGTTGAAGGACTTTCCGTTTAAGCACGGCCTTATACCCTGCAAATATGGAAAGGCTAATCTATGATTGCTAATGCCATTAAAATCAGATTTGTTTTTGATTAGCCAAAGTGTCTGCTTGTTTGTATAAACGTGTTTATTTCAACTCCAATCGACTTTGTTACAGAGTATTACTGTACAGGGTATTTAAGTCACACTGACTTGCTTCTTTTCTATAAACTTTTGACTTCAAACAAAAACTTGCCGTAGCATTCAATGAATAACATTTTTGGTATGCCTTTCTTTATGTTTTTTGTTTCTTGTTTTTTTTTGTGTAAGGTTAAGGGAGAAATATGTGCAACATGCGGGGCATGGCATATGCCGCATGGTTCATGACTCATTCACTTCATACCAACGTTAACGGCACTTAACTTTCGCACTTTGAAAGATGTTTGTTGAGTTTAAGCTTTAGCTTCATATAATTTTCATAAGGCCAAGTGGAATTTTGTATCCACGAAATTTCCACAAACGTCGCCTCAAGTGGCGGAACCCAACGAAGCGGTAATTCAGTCGGACGGGAAAAGGGGAGGAGGTACTTTCAAAATGCCACAACCAGCCTCAAGTGAATCAAGTGAATTTGGTTTTGCCATTTTGGATTTCTTCATTTGGAGTGTATCATAAGCGGCATAATTTGATTGGGAAATTTAAAGACGAAGTGGCGGGCGTTATACACTTATGATCGGATATTTGTCTCTTAACGTGTGTATTTTTATCTACAGCAGCTGTAAAGTCAAATAGCTACTAATTCTATAATCATTCAGTTTCTTGAATCTCTACACTCTGATGTCGAGTAACTGGTAAACTAAACTCCTTTGCTTGAATTGTAATGTAATCTCTTTCGATATCACTCTCTTCCTTGTCTCTTTACTCTTTCCTTTCCTTTACTCTCCCTCTCTGTTTTGAATTCAATATGAAAAAGTTTGTAACCTAATGAGAAGTAATTATGCGCACAATATTTTTGTGGCAATGAATGGAACAAACTTTTTTATTTTTGCTTTGCTAAGAAAATTTATGTAAAACTAATTTAAAGAATATAGTATGCAGCATATTTTTTCCTTTTTCTCTGTCTTTTGTAAGAGTATTTTTTTATTGATGTCGTTGTTGTTTTTGTTCAAGTTCTGGTTTGGTGCTGCTTCTAGAATTTCAATTAAAGTTTGCGTCACTTTGTCGTTTCGCGCATCTCCGGCTGCGCCAGCTGTCAACTCGGGGCAGTCCAGAGGCGTCTAATGGAGCTGCCTGGTGGTGCGGATTGGTGTGGTTGTGGCAAAGCTTGGGTGCGTCACTGTCAACATTTGTTGAACACAAAATTTCAGTTTAGCATTTTACGCTTGACGCGCTGCCTAATGGCTGAATTGGCAGAATGAGAAGAGTAGAGAAGAGACGGTAAAGGTGATGAAAGCAGAGTTGCGGACGGACGGACAGGCAACAGCTACCAAATGAATAATGCATTTTTATCCACAATTTAGCCAAGCTAAAGTTTTACCTGGCGACGGTGACTCCTTTTGAATGCAGCACGGCATCCTTCTTCTTTATCCTCCATCGTCCATTCGAAATGCTGTCGTAAACTTAATTACGAGCCATGCTCGGGAAATGGGGCAAAGGCGGGAAATGGCTCTCGGTTTGTGCCAGTTTTTAATGCAAATTGTCAATACTTTTCTTTACTTTGTCTTGTTGGATTTTTTCCCTGTGTCAGCTCTTGTTCTTTTGCTTGTTGGCCAAGTTAAAAGCCAAACAACTTCATTCATATGCATAAACTGCAATCAAAAACTTTATCCTGCCTTTGGCTGGGCTTGGCTTGGATGTGCTGCGACTTTTCTGTACGCAAAAGTATTTTCAATTTTTAATAATCGTGGCTTATATGAGCGTCTTGTTCAACCAACCAACCAACCAGGCAGCCAAACAGCCAACGAACCAAACCGTCAACCATCAGCCCAGGCATTGCCAATAAAATGCGCTTGGGGAAGGCAGAAAGGGGATTCTAAAGTACTCGTAGATAAACGATGGAGATGCCTCTGATGGAGCTGCTGCATGCTAGTGTATAAAGATTGAGTATGATAAAGATAAGGAGAAGCAAAGAAAAAGAGCGAGAGAGAGAAATGCAGATGAAATATGTATGTTATGCATTTATGAGATTTTTTATATACATGCATTTTATCTATCGTTAGGGAAGATTTATGTGGATTTTAAATGCTCTTCTTCTCTTAAATATTTTACCGTAGTATACGTAGAACTATTCATAACATTATCGATTATATTAACTGTTTTTTATATTAGATTTTGTGCAGCATTACTTATGCCTATTATTTTATTTTCTATTTCAAATTAGTCTCTACAGGTCTTCTAAAAATAAATTTGTTCTGGAAAACAATCGATTGCTTTATCGACAGTTTGTATAAAAAAATTTGCTCCAGTTTTCACCTCGACATCTGTATAAATTCTGTCAATTTCTATTAATTTCTGTCAATTGTCAGTAGCCTGATTTTCCACTAGCAGTGCACTAATGCTTCGGCTTGGGGTTATTTTCGTTAGGTTGTATCTGTGCTGAAGTTTCTCTGCCATTTGGCCTGGTTTCAACCGTTCAACCATTGAGTTTTATGCAAATATGCGCAAATGTGTTCATTTCTCGAAAGTTTATGACACTGCCAAGTCCTTCAGCCTCTTTTCTCTCCACATCGCAAGTCCTTTTAGTTACTTGGAATGCTCGTGTCATAATCTTTGACAACTATCGGCATTCATGTGGCAAGGCATGTAACCCGAGTTTCCTCTGGCATTTGATTTGCTAACTGGACGACTGCAACAGCTGCGCTCTCTCTCTCTCAGTGTGCTCTCACTCGCACCTCCGCTATCCTTTCTCTATTTGCCCAGCATCAGCTGCAAGTTGTTCAATTTTCTCTGACCGAACCGACAACAATAACAACAACAACAGCAGTAG
Source organism: Drosophila recens (assembly GCA_037043495.1). Lineage (NCBI taxonomy): Eukaryota > Metazoa > Arthropoda > Insecta > Diptera > Drosophilidae > Drosophila > Drosophila recens. The sequence goes on from JBAMBJ010004558.1 coordinate 486,391, forward strand.
CAGCATCATCATGTTTGTTCTTTGCTCACGTTAAATGTGTCCAGAAGCAGCTTGAACTTTGCGAGGACACTGAGAGAAATAATCCAGGATATTTATTAATAAATAAACAACTTTGTCTCTGCTTTTAACAAGAAATTTTTATTAGCTCTGTTAGTAATGCAATATTCTCAATGCATTCTAAAAATATTTATCTTGTAATAGCTAACAATTTTCCGTCAGTTTTTAGAATTTCAACAGCTTAACTTAAGACTAAAAAAATTTGATTACAAAATTAATGTTTTTTTAATATCTAAGAGTAAGCATTGAATTGAGTATTTTAATTAAAAAAAAAAGTAAAATATTACTTGGCATAAATAATAAAAATTATTTTCAGTGTATAGTTGAGGCAATAAGGATTTATGCTTCTATTGCAGTTGTTGTTTCTGCTGTCATTGCTACTGTGTTGCTTTATTTGTTTGCTGGTTTCCGCTCGCATTTCATTTTATGATTTTTGCCTCGTTTCCTTTTTGTTTTTTTTTTTGCGGTGCGCACAAAGTTTTCCGACATTAAGTGAAATTGAAAACTGCTGTCGACTTGTGTCTTATCTCAATTTCTGGCATGTGCAATTTTTAATAGCTCGTATTGCTACAATTTTCTTGCCTCTTGCTTTTTGTGGTCTAACTGTCTGCCAGCCATTTGACTTATCTTTATAGTCTTGTGGTTTTAACTTAGCTTTTACCGCATTTGTCATTGAATATTTTAGTTGAATATAGTGCTACTCGCATTTTGACTGATGTCCATGATACAGGATACAGGATACTTTGCCCCCATCACTTCTTTGCTACCTTTACAGTCACATAGTGCTGCATAATTGACAATGTCGTATAAATTACAACATTTTGTATCAATAGTTTTGCTTTCTCTTGATCATTTTGAAACTTGCTTTGCATATGTGAATTTATTTAAATTTTCATTCATGTCCTGCATACCAAATTTGAATTTAAAGTTGTCGTAATTCGAAATTCATGTTTTTGTTTTTGTTGCCGAGTAAAATGTGCAGACATGTTTTAAATAATTTACAGCTCAATGACAGCTTTTGTGGCAAGTACATGTTGTAGAATTAAACATCTGGTTGCAACTTCAATGAAAACCGCAAGCTGTTGAAAATCTCCCGTTGACTCTCATCGTAGCACCATAGAAAATCAATCAAGCTTTTGACAGGCCCAAAGCACTTGTGCTTAATGGACTAACGTTTATGAGTCAACTATTGTCGATTGAATTCCCTCATATTGCACATACGCCCTGTTGGTCCGCGCTTGACCCACAATTTCTTCTTGGATGTATGACGGCGTTGTGTAAACAAGATGGGGTTGATTTCCATTTCAATTGCAATTCGATCTGAAATCATATAAACAATTAAGCCGGAAATGTTGTAAAAGTATTCGATTTTTGCTTTGAAATGTACTTGAAGTGCTGTTACATCTGCATATTCCCTCCATTCGTACTAGCAACAGGAGGTTAGCTTGATGAAGATTTAATAAAGGCAGACTAGCTGGAGCTATGCTTAACAACTGGTCATTGCAGTATTTTGACATAAATAAATAAATCTCTAGTTTTATTTGGTTTTATTAAGTGTAAAAACAATTTTTTAAAGCTGTGGAGAAAGTAAAAATTTCAGCATTTGATTGAATTTTGCTCAAGAATAGCATTAATAATAGTTATAAATACTTAATAATTTATTTTGGGTTTTAATTAAAAATGTTGTTATGTAATTAAAAATATTGAACACTTTTCTTATAGAATTTAGCGAGCTCGAGTTGAGGAAGTGATAGATGTCGCGTTATGCTGTCGCTTTTGAAATCTCAATCTATGACAGAAGTCATGCTGATTGCTTTCTTTGAGTGCTCTTTCACTTGCCATTTCTACTTTTTTTTTGTAAAAGTATGTCCTTTGCGAGTGTCCTGCTGCCTAGTTGATTGCCAGTGGAGTGCTGAGATTCTGATGAGATTGCAGACAGATTCAACAACAGCCTGGCTGTATATAAATATATATTCACTGACTTGCCATCAAAGCTGTTTGAATATAGATCAGAGATTATACAATAATATACTTCGTAGTACATATTCAATTAACTCTGTTGATTTTCTTTTGTATTTAATTGAAATACTTTTACTCTTATTTATATATACATATTTGATTTGCCTTGCTTTTCATTATTATTTTTACTGCTTCTCATGCAATTTTTCACAACATGCTGACTTGTTGTTGTCTATGTGGTTTGGCTGAAAACATTGCTGCTGGCATATAAATGAACAGGAAAGAAAATTCTGCGCATTGCCGCTCATCCACAAGTCATTTTCAATGCAATTTTCAACGTTCAGCTGCAGAACACAAAAAAAAAGAGACAGAGAGAGAGAGGAAGCGAAAGAGAAAGGGATTGGACTGTAGGTTCAAGTGGGACATAGGGACTCGAGTTCGTTTCGTTTAATTAAAAAACCAATTCGAGCTGTGACTGCTGAAACTGATGGCAGCGGACGAGCACCAAATGATTCACAATAATCAAACAGAAAACGAAACAAAAAAAGTGTAAATAAAGAACTTTCAAGCAACACAAAAATATATAAAAGTAAAAGAATAAAAACAAAATGCATGATAGGATGCAAAGGAACAGGACCTCTACTGGTCAACTGATCGAATACTCGTATGTCAGCTGCAGCTGAAAGCATTTTGTCAAGTGCGCAGTTTCGTCTTTGAATAGAAAACAGAAAGGAAAACCTTTTTCTCAGGAACAATAAGCAGACCCGCCCCCTGGGAAAGTGGGCAGCACAATTTGCTCTTGACAAAATGCTGCTTAATGTGGCATGTCCTCTGTTGTAGAAACGAAAGCTCACACGTATACACACATTTATATATATATTTTTGTAGGTGTATGAGTGCTTGGGCCACCTGTGCGTGTGCATGCCAAGGGGTGGCTGGGTCAAAGGGCAGGCAACGTGGCATTCTCATCGATTTTCTTGAGCGGCAAAAAGTTTTGTGCTCGCTAGCTTCAAAACTCATTCATGCAACAACTACACGACGCAGCAACAACAACAAAAACAACTGACGACAATTGCACAACAACAAACAACAAACAACCATAACAATAACAACCCCCAATTCTTTGGGTGGCTCGGTGGTTGCCTCTCCAAAATCTACTTAAAAGCGATAAATTCCCGGCGTTTTTACGAGCTTAGCTCGGAATGCAGGCGTATAGAAAAACAACATCAGCACTGCCAGAATCCCTATGTGTGGGGCAAATTTCCATACACTGCAAATAGAAAAATAATAAGGGGAAATTTCTAAAAAAATAAAATAATAAAATAATACAAATAATGAAAAGATATTCGTTTAAACTTGTTAGGAATAGGTGTAAAACAAATGTAAAACTTGTACTACAATTTTTAATATTTTGAAAAGAACTGCACATTTTCTGTCAGTGCATTTTGCACAACCCCAAAAAGGTCAATGTTAGGGGTGGTTTCTCTCTCTGGCTTTGGCTCTAACGCAATTTAAGCGCGGTAGAATTGCCGGCATTTCAACGCATTGCGCTCTGCGGGCCACCAAATGTTTTTATTTATTTTTGGTGGCGGCATGTGGCAGGCGGCTGATGGCGTTATCAGTGTTGGTAAATAGATGCAACGGTTTTGATTTGCACCCTCTGAATATTTATATACTCGCTGTTTATAAGCTTTATATTTTGCGTAAATTTTTTAACTTGAATTTAATTGCGTTAATAAATTTCGACATTCATGCATATGAATTTCGTTTGTATTTTATTGGCGTTATTTAGTTGGCCTCAATGTAAATCATTGAAGTGACCCACTTAAAGCATGTCCCCAAAAAGTAGGCAATGATTTTTTTCACTTCGTTTTGTCGCTGTTGTGTTTGTTAGTTTTGGCTGTCGTGGCACGTCTGCGGCTGCTGGGGCCAAGATGAAATTGAAAAACGTCGTCGTTGTCGTCGTACGAGACACGTATTAGCTCGGCACATGTGTAAATCCAATTCAAAACATGCCACGTGCCACACACAGAGCCAATTTTTATGCAACTGCAGCAATGCAGAAAAATTTCGTATGCTTTTCTTTCTGCTCTGTTGAAAAATACGTTTAACATCTAAGAGACTTTTTCGCCCGACTTTGCCAGTGGTGCAGTGGTTGCTTCGGTGGGTGGCTGCCCCAACAAAACAAACTTTGCCATTAGAGGGTTCTGTTTTTTGTTTGATTTCGTGCCCAGGGAGTAAGAGAATCAGCTGCAGCTGCATTCCACAGAAATATTTGCAACAAAAAGCGGAATGTCGAGTTATGCAAATGAGGAAACGAGAGAAATGAAAATGTGCAAGGAGGTGCACGGAGTCTTTTTGTGAAATAGCCTCAACGAATGTCAATAAATAAATATATACATATATATAAATATGAATTTATAAAATGAAAATTGACAGCTGTTGGTGGTTGGTTGGTTGGTTGTGGCATGCAACACGCTGTGACCAAAAATGGAGGCCATCGCAGCAGGAGCCAACAATATTTTCTGTGCATTTGTCTGTTTGCTTTGTTCTTTGCCTGCTTCATTTAACTTCAACATAAAAAAAGGGGCAGAAGGCCAATGGGGTCGTGCAATTGAAGTGATGGAGCATAAAGGCTGGCTGCCCATATAAATTAGCATGAGTGGACTTTCAGACACTTGAGCCTGAGGCAAAGTGCCAAAGGTAAAGGGGAAATAGGCAGCAGAGAGAGGTGAATCGTTAGGGGTGTGCGGTGTAGAATGCTAGGCAGGTACTGAGGTGTGGTGTATGGAGTATGGAGCATAGAGGTCTGGGTATGCCCTCAAAAACAGCTCAAGTGCCATTTAGCATATTTTGGTGGCTGGTGGCATGTGAAGTGGCAGCGGGGCATGAGTGTAGTGCAGTTGAGTGCTGGGTGGGGAAAGGCGGTTGTGGTTAGTGCTGTTGCCACGGGGGAGTTGTTGCATTTAAAGTCAAAGTCGAGAACTGCTGTTAGCCAGATAATGAAAATGACGCCAAACCAAAGACACAGGCACGACTGGGAAATGCTCTCTAAATAAAAACTAACTACAAAAAATTGTGACTATCGTATATCGTTAAAAAAGGAGAGAAAAATTAAGAATTAAACTAATAGATAAAGACACACAAGTGAGAATAAAGAATACAAAAAAATAAAATAAAACAAGAAAAAAGAACTAACAAAATTTGAATAAAAATATTTTATTTTGCAAAATGATACCTTTTCTACACTTTTTTTTATAATACTTTCATCTTGTATCATAGTTTTTATTGTTCTTAGAACAATAGAGAGACAGAGTGAACAGAACAGGGATACAAAACGGAGTATGAAAGCCGGAGAGCGCAATGAGGCAATGAAGAAAGACTTTAACTGACCAATAATAAAGAAAGATAAAGGGATAAAAAAAATTGTTAAGCAAAAGAGACATGGCCACTTATTTAGAGAAATAAGGAGATCAAGAATAAGGAACAGCTACTAATAGAGAGAAAAGATAAATAGAGAGAAAATTATACGAAAAGTGAGATCGTTTTGAAAACTTGCAACTTAGCTAACACCTTAAAAGTAAAATGCAAATATAATGACATAAACACGCATTTAGTGATTCTCTTCCCTTACAAGTTCTCTTATCTTTTTTCTTATCTGTGTGCTCCGTCATTTACTTTAGTTGTGTTGCTGAGAGTGCATATACCTTCTAGCAACTACATAATATCAAGGTATGAAAAGCGCATTTTAATTTCACGCCTTGAGTCGCAAAGGATACGCAGGAGACGCATGCCAATGGCACAAACACACACGTACGCACACACACAGACACACACAGACACGCACTCACTCATACAGGAGCAGTCATAAAGTGGCTGTTTCATTTGCGTGAAAGTCGTGCGAACGCGACAAATTGCCCCAAAGGTGGGGCACAGCGAGGAGAATGGAGAGATCTGGAAACTGTCTCTGACTTAAAAACAAAGCAAATGCCCCAAGGGGGAATTTGCAGGCAGGGAATGAGGAGAAAAATGAGCCAAAGGAGGGGAGCAAAAGAAATGTAAGCATCTGCATTTATGACTTTTGCGGCAGGCTAATCTGATGCTGAGCATGTCAAGAAAGGCAGTAAGCAAGCAAGTTGCCACCCTCAGGACGAAGACCCATGGAAGGACTAAGAATGAATGCCACATGGCCACATGGCCAAACGGCATGTTCGGGCTTTAACGGAGGCACAAAGCGGGAGGCAAACAAACATGTTAAGATTGTAATTAACATAAAATTAATATCAACATGTAAGAGGAAGTCCTTGGAATATCAGAGCAGGGAATAGGATACCAGACACCAGAAGGAATACGGCAAATGCTGCTGTGTCTTCGCCTTTCGGACTGTCGACTTTTGAGAGAGAACCAACTAAGGACTACGAGTACCAGTAAATGTGAGGCTTATACGAGTGTATGCATATAACAATGTTTGCTTCATTTTCACTTTTGTGGATCTTGGCTTAACTTGGCTTAATGCAAGGCAACTGATTCTAGTTCTTATGTGTTGTTCTACTAATAACAAATAAGCTGTTGCATTTGCCTGTCTTGAAATTGATATTTACAGTCAGGTAGACTATATTAAATAATTGCTTTCTTGTATACACTTACTTTTGTATACATAAAAGAAGGGTGTGTTGATTTCGTGTAAAATTATGGAAAAAGCTACATGTAACAAGAGATTAAAATATCAACTGAAAGAAGAAAAAGTTATATATACATAGGTATAACATAGGTATACATAGGTATACATATATACATAGGTAAAACAGTACAATAAAAAATTTTAAAATTCAGATTTGTTTAATTACTTTTTTTTTTTTGGAATTGTAGAACAAAATAATATATTTTTTTTTTTTGAACAGAATGAAGTCGATAGAAAATTATCCAAAATTTAAATTAATATTGGAAGGTAAAATTTGCAAATATATATATTAACTTTAAAACTGAAAGAAAATAAACAAAAATTTATAAAGCTGTTATTTCAAAAGAAAATATGTTTCACAAAGCATTCTTATTTGTGATGTTGAAAATTTAGTAAGCTTCTGTCAAATCGTTTTAGTAGCCAAATTAACATGTTCTCAGCTATATGAATTTATGTAAATTTTGTCAAAAACTGCCACAAGTTTCCACCTTGGTCGATGAATGGCCATCATTTGCCAGATCCAATTCCCCAAATCCCGCAATTTAAATGGGCCAACGAGTAATTACCAATTAAATTTACTTAACGGATTACAACACATTTCAAATTGGTTGTAACAGTTTCGCCTTTTTTTTGTAATTACACGTGTAATAACAAATTGTTATTTTTCTGTACCCCTCTCTCGGGAGGATTGAGGCTGATGTTTGTTGAACAAAACGCAACATTTTGTTAAAAAAAAATTCAGCAACAGACTCATAAATGTTAACGGGTTTTTGCGGTTGCCGTTCGCGTTGCCTTGCAGCAAATCGTGGCCAGAACACGCATGCCATGTTGCATATAGTCGTATATGTACCTGGTTGCCATTAGCGTTAGCTGTCTGCGGCCTATAATTATGCATGTTGCATGTGGCTCAAAGGCGCGACGCATAAAACACAGTAGCGAACAGACAAAGACGACAACTGGGACATGGACGGCAGTCAGGCCAGGGAAAATGCCAATGTTGCATATGTACATATACGTATGTGTTTGTTTATATCCTTGCGGGCCGGCATTTTCTTTGTTGGCGGCTTAATTATGCAACTGCAACAAATTGGTTGCTGCTACATGTGAGATGGTGTCAGTCTGGCAACGCCTGCTGCCAATTGATTTATAGCCATAGTCTTGCATATTTCAATTTTAAATTGAGGTTTTTTATTTAACTTAAAGTCGAATATACATTCAAGACGATATAGGCACAAAAATAATTATTAAATTCCATAACTTTTAAAATTAAATAAATAAGTGAAAAATGTCAATAATAGACTTTTTATTTTTATTTACATGATAATTATTTGTAATTAAAAAAAATGTATTTTCTCCCTAATTTGCAGTATTTTATATTTATTTTTTCATTGCAGCATTGTTAAAACGTATCAAATCACAGGATATCTACACACACTCATCAAGAAAAACATTTTAGCGAGATATTTTGCTAAACATGCGACAGCAATCAACGAACGTTGAACGCTATAATGAGGCATATCAGCGAGCAAATAATATTGGCAATAACAATAACAAAACAAACTACAATTTCAACAAAAGCGACTGGAATGAGCATCACTTAAGTAAATAGAAAATCAACGCGCAAAATCAATACAAAATCAATAGAAATAGCTGTGAAATTTACTGTCAACATTTGTTGCCATCACAGCGGAGAGAGGAGACATTCAACAAAAGCGTGATAAACGACAAACAGAGGCAACAAGATAAAAAAAATCCATTTCAAATGGGTGGCAAAAACATTGCTGGCAGCTCTGGTGCTGGCGGAGGAGGAGGAGGAGGAGGCGGTGGCGGCAGTCTTAACTCTTCAATGTGCAACTCGGTGCTAACAAATGCAACCACAGCCAGCAACAGTCTCAGCCAACAGCAGCAGCAGCTCCAAGCCAAGTATATCAAGTCGAAACGACATCAGAGTCGCTATAGCAATCTGCAGCATCCTGGTCACGATTCCAGCAGCTATCTGCATCTCAATTCGCTTTGGTCCATCTGGTATGGAGTATTGCTAACACTATTCCAGGGCTACTTGGCTATGCATGGCGCCTATAGGTTCCTCGGTAAGTTTCAATAACGATTTATGAACTTTGAGTTTTACTATTAATCTACGTATATTCCTGAGCAATTTGCTACTTGTACGTTAATGAGTAAGTAAGTAAGTTAGAATTAAGAGGAACAAGGTTATCCAAAATACAAATTTGAAAATAATTATTTTGATTACTGTTTTTTTCTGAATAATACTGAATAACATTCACTGCAAAGATGCTCAATGACATAATAGAGATCTTAGAGTCTTATCTTTAATTAAAATGCATTTCTAAACTTTTTATTATTTTATCAGATTATTTATTATTTTAGTCAGATTTTTATAAATTTGCTCAAAATTAATCTCTATCAGTGATGAGTATCAATAAAAATAAGTATTTTTATTAAATCATGTCGAATATTCAAAGATTTCTTTGAAAGGATAATTATGGTGTTATTATTTTTCTTGTATTTGTATTTCTTGTAATTGACATTTTGATTAAAAAAATAAAAATATGCATTATTTGCTTAACATTAGTTAACGTTTAACACTTACTAATCTGACAGGTATATTAAGTATACGTAAGCATATAAACGAACTGTTAAGTCTCTAAGCTTTGTCTAATCAATGAATTCAATGTTTTTTTTTTAAGGCTGCTCGCTGATACCCTGGAAAATTGAACCCGTTGCTGAATTAAATCTACAGATTGTACTATCCGGCGTAGTTTTTATACTATTGCCCGTATTCTTTACATCGGCTGTGTTTAAGGTGAGTACTGAACAACCAACGAACCACATTTGACTGAGGGCTTAACTCAATTTGGGATCATGAAATTAACTGTGTGGCTCGTTCGTCTGGCTATAAAACAGACGTGCTCGATAATTAAATTGGTCTGTTGTTGCATTTTGCTGCTGATGCGATTCCTGTCTGCAGTGCCGTGTTCGTTCTTTGTTTGTGTATCAACTATTTTTAGTGGCATTATTTTCGTTATTAAATTCATTTGCGAAAACAAACACTGCCATACGCTGCTCCTGGTCCAGGACCTGGACCTGGTCCTGGGCGGCAGCAACTTGGCCAGCTTTTCAGACTCCAGCAGCAGCATCACAAAATGGCTACTACGCACACACACACACACACATTGAAAGACAATTGCGTTGTTTTTTCTTGCACACACACACACGCACACACACTCACACATGCAGTCGGAGTGTGTGTGAATGTTGCCCGTTGCCGTTCGTGTCCCTGCTTTTATCAGCATAATAAATGCAATTATGGCTTTTCCATATCCCATCTCGTTCTCTCTTTGTTTCCCTCTATCTCTTTCCGTCTCTGTCGCATGCATGGCATTTTATTTATTGTCCGTTTGAAGTGCATGGCAGACGTTGGCGCTAGCAAAAACTCGATAGAAAAAAACAATAACTTGCAAACGGCTTTCAATACCCTGTGAGTTGGCAACTCACTACCAATTTAAAGTCTCTTTCTTTTTTAAATTCTGAAAAAATTGCACATGTGTTGAAAATAGTACAGGCAACAATAAGTTTGTTATTATAATAATAAAAAATACAGAGAAAAATACATAATCTCTGTAGTAAAAAGAAGACACTAAACTGACTACGTGGTATCTGTGAGTCATTTAATTTTGTTAAAAGTAACTTCCATTTACACTTTGTGGACCATCTCATGCGACACTCACTGTAAAAGCCACTAAAATGGCCGCTGGCAACTGCAGATTGTTATACGTAGTAGGTGTCCTTTGCTGTCACTTTGCGTTTGTTTGTTTGTTTGGTTGGGACACGCTTTTTGCCTGTGGCTTTCACAAATAATTGGCTTGTTTTTAGGCAACACTGAAAGCAGTGCACAACTTATTGAGTATGAGCGACGTTGGACAACAAGTTGAACTCTAAAAATTGCATACAAATAAAGGAATAGACCACAATACTGTCCCGAAGGCAACCAAATGCCGACTATCAGTCACAGCACAGGATACTGAAATATTTTAGAGTTGGGAGAAGGAGCAGAGGCAACAGTAGTTGTTCAACATATAACGTACACTTAATAAAGGCCAATTCAGTGACTGACACTCACTCTGCTCGTCTGGACTCTACTCAACTCGATTCAATTTGATTCACATAACGTTGTCCAACATTGACCATTGACGCGTGGCTATCAGTGCATTGGCAGGACACAGTCAAATTCGCAGGACCTGCTCTCTTTTCTATTGCCAATTATTCTGCTCTTGATAGTTTTTGTGCAGTTTTTGTTCACATTTTCAATTCAGCCAGACTCAAATGCCTGTTATGCTTCGATATGGCTCACAGCCAGACAACAACTGGCAACAATTCTGGCAGGGATAATCATGAGGTTGGGCGCAGATAACAAAACCAAGTGCAAATTCGGTTTGAGAGTTTTAGTTGTTTACACTTGCATTCATCAACTGTAGCTAAAATTAATTCATAAAAAAGTATAATAAATAAATCAACTATTTAACAAAAAACTCGTTCAAATCATTCAGAAATATTTTATGAAAACAAGTAAATTAGCTACAATGGACCATTTATAATATAATTTTTGTTTTTGACCATATTTTGTCCACATCTATATATATAAAATTCTTTGTTCTGACTGACTGACTGACTGACTGACTGACTCACTGACTGAGAATCAACGTGTAGCCCAAACGGTAAAAGATAGAAAGCTGAAATTTGCACACAACATAGGTGAGATAATTTCATCGTGCAATAAGACGGCTTTTTGCGAAATTCGACCTCTAAGTGGGTTAAATCGGGGTCAAAGGTCACGGAATTGCTTAGTATGAAAAACTTTTTTGTTTCTTAAGATATCTCATCCAAACTCACAGATTATATGTTTGGTACTGTCTGTTACATTCTGACCAAACTCACAGATTGCAGATTGCATTGCCCCCTAGTTAATTTATAATTATAATTTCTTCGCTAGTAAAACTTAAGAGACGTATATAAAGATTCTCTCAAGCAAGACAGTTTATATTATATATTCTTACAAGTCCACAAAAATATATACCCTTTTTATTGTTGCTACAAGCAAAGCAATACAAATAACATATAACTCAACAGATGGTAATATTTTTGGGCAGACTCCGTTCAAAGTTCGCATTTGCAAGAACTTTTCATAGTCCAGTGAGGAGTTAACCTTTGTGATCCAGTTGAGAAAGTACGAGATATTTGTATAGACGCCCGGAAAGAAGACTTTGCCGCAGTCGACGCCCCAGGAGATAATGCCAGTTAGTTGACCATTGCAGACCAAGGGACCCCCTGAATCGCCCTTGCAGGCATCAACGCCGCCGCTTAGATATCCTGCACAGATCTGCGACGGAGGCAGATTCATATAGATAAAGGAGCACAGACGTTGATCCTGAATGGGCACAATCGCCTGGTGTAGCTCGCGATATATATTTCCCCAGCCGCTGATGTAGCAATAGGTGCCCGGAGGGAATGCCGCATCGGCCAGCGGCACTGGACGGATGATGACATGCTGGTAAGGTATGAAACTATTCAGGAATACCAGTGCAATGTCATTCTCTAGAGTGAACGGATTGTAACGCTCGTGGCCAATGATCTGCTGTACTAGATACACCTCGCTGAATCGATTCAAAGCATCAAGATGCCTGCTGCCAGCGACAACAACATAGTTCTCTGGGTCTCTATATTCTGCCGGATTTGAAGCATTGCTACGGATCAGATGAATATTAAAATCAGAAAGCTAAATATAAGACTATTCGCTTAACGCACTCTGCAAAGCAATGGGCCGCTGAGCAAACCACACGCTGTGATATCACCGAACCACTGCAGATGTAGCCCAAACCTAATTCCAATTCTTCATAGAATCTCACACGAATGGAGACCTGATATGGCACAACATCAATATTCACCGGGTAGCCACCCACCACCTTGGCATGCGTTTCTACAGGCTCTGTAAAATCATAGACTGTGTTAATTACTCTCAGACAGTTGGCACTTTTGCTGACCGGGGACAGCAGGTACGGTGAAGCACAGAATGGAGGCCATTAGCATTTGGTAATTGAACATCACTTACGACCCTCTGACCCTCCACCGTGATATATCAATTATCCGATGCATTGAACTTGAATATATATTTAAATAAAGTAATAAATAATCTACAAATGAAAACTATAAAATTTTGACAGGAAATAGAAATCGTTCAAAATTCAAAGACTTTGTGTCGAAAGTCCCAACGGAAATTTTGCATGTGAAACAATCAGAATTTCTGAAGTCACAAATAGACACATGAAGTGTAAAATTAGTGAAAATCATTTACGATAGATATGTTAACTATTCATTTTAAAAATTACTTTTTGTTAGGGGATCTCGTAAAAAAATCTATCCTTTTTATTATCTTAAAAAAGAACGAATTTATTGAAATATTACTAAAGGTATCTAAAACAATATGTTTTAAGAATTTTCGATGTTTTATTTAATTTGTCTTGACGTTAACCAATAATAAAATAATGCAAATCATAGTAAAAAATAATTATATTATATTGTTGCTAGTTTAACTTAGTTGCTTCTTAAACTTCTTGCAAGTTCATCGTGTTAATGCTATAATCGCATTAATATACTTAAAATGTGGGTTAAGCTAATCGCAGCATTTGAAAGGACTCAAGAGTTGCCTTTGTGTGCAATGAGCATTGGGTTCCAAAGTGAACTTTTAGCTATTTTTTATTTTTTTGTTGAAATTAAACTAAAAGCCACAGCAACCACACACCACACAACACATGCACATCGTAATAATCAAGTGGGTCGCTGATTTTGGCAAAGCTGACAGACATTGCATGTAAGTAAGTAAGTAAGTAACTATATATAAAAGCTGTGGAGTGCCTCAGGCAGTGGATGCACATGCTCTGCTATTCCAACAGCTCTAGTTGTCGCCACTGTTGTTGCTCCTGCTGTTCCTCCTTTTTCGCTGGCCACAGAAGCTACACTTTGGTTCAGTCGCCCGAGGGCTGACAGCCGCGAAATGTTGGCACGTTTAAATGTATTATCTCGCTGGCTAAATGGGAATACATTTGCCGTCTCGCTTGCACACACACACACACTCACACAGTTACCAGTTGCATGGATGTGTGCGTGTGCACTTCAAATGCGTTACGCTTTTTGCAAATTGCAATCATTGTTGTTGCTTCACAGCAAACGTAACGAAATGAAACTAAATGCAAGAATGCCAAAGACACCGCTAAAAGATACCCTGTACAAAAAAAAAAAATGAAATGGACAGGTATATAAATATGTAACATTACTTTATCGAAAGTTAATTCCTCTATATCTAGAAGCCATTCAAAAGTTTACAGGGTATTAGCGCGCAGAGCCAAAGCGAGGCGTTCTTATTCGAGTTTCAATTTCTGTGTTGCTCAGTGATTCCATGAAGTCTGCTTGTTTTTAATTTAAAAGCCCAACAGCGCACATTTATTTATATGGTGCACGTGATTTTTATGTTCACTTTTTCACACACACATACACACACTCTCACGTATAAATATATAGAATATATACATGGAATCTACACGCTGCATAAATAAATATTTCATTTTACCATTTGTCACGTGCATTTTTTATGCGCCAACGCGTCGTATACGCGATATTCGCACTGAGATCCCGAATAAAAAATGCAAACCCAAATCACCCGCAATACATGTGCTTTGTAGTAAACGCTGCAGTTGAAATCATATTTTGTTTTCACTATTTTATATTTTAGGTTTATTAATTGCACATAAGCTTTTGCAGAGAGAGAAAGAGAGAGAATCACAATTGTCGTGGTTATATGGCGTGCATGGGGATTTCATTTTAACATTTCTCGACTGCCACTTTTTCGGTTGCCCTTAAAGGCTTTACATTGATTTAATTTTCGCCATCTTTATGCATAATAAATAAATTGAACTTAAGTGAAAGTGTCAAATATGAGCTATTAGTGTATATAAAATTTTCATAAGGGCATAAGCATTAACTATTAAAAAAACTAATGACACTTTTGCATCCAATTACATGTTTTCAAATCTTTTTTATTTTCATTGATTTTAAACAATTAGAATATTATGCAGAGAGGCGAACGGACAAGCGTTTTTGCCCGCTAAAAAAGCAAAAAAATAATACAAAATACAAAAAAATAAATGTGGGAATTCATACAGCACTAATTGAACATTCCTGATTAAATTACAGCCACAAATAATGTAGAAAATGCAGCTTTATGGAAATCTAATTTGTGAAACATGATGCGAAATTCCATTCAATATTTTTTCTAAAATTGTAGATATAAAATAAGAAAAAAATCAATATAAAAATTATCTGAAAGAAATAGTTAAATTAAAGTTTTGAGGGATCTTGTAATAAATTAACTATTTTCTGCGCTTCGAAATGCTATTTTAAAATCTAATGAATGTGATTATTAATGAAGAATCCAAAGAAAACTCCATGGTTTCAATTGGGCAAATTCAATAGCTGCATTAACCTGTGTGCCTATTAAAAATGAACACAAGAACTTTTAAAGTTATTCAAAACAAATGTCAGATATATGCAATGGTCCTTTTCTATATGAATATGTTCCAGTTTGTGGGCAAAATTGTTTCAGAACTTGCACTTGCTGCAAGTTTTTCATATGTGTCAACTTATAGTAATCTCGCGTTTCTATGCTTGACAGGTTGGCAACTTGGCGAACGATGGCATCAAATTGGCAACTGGAGCCAAGGAGCGACGTTGCACTCTGGCACCACATGATGGCCTTGAGGAGGAGGCACGCGGCGGAACATTGCGAGCGTTGTGGACACATGGAGGACCCACTGCAGCATTTGTGCACATCCTGATTGCACTCTGTTTGCTCTTGCCGCGACTATTGCTCGAGGCGCGCATCATTGAGAATGGCCTGTTACCGAAAGGTAAGTGTAATTAAGTGGTGTATTTGCGTGTGTATGTGTTGAAGTGACAGTGTAAAGATGGCGACTGTCAACAGCAACTGCAGCAGCAGCAGAGAAGAATGCTTTAAAAAGTATGCGAGCACCGGAAGTTACCGCAGCGCCACTTTATTTCTTATAGCGTCGGACATTTTTCGACTGTTCTCTTTTGTATATGTTATTGTTGTTGTTGCTTTTCTTCTTTTTATTGCTCAATTGCATTTCAATTTTGCACTTCCGCCAGACAATTGGTTGCCCTGCTCAATTATTGTTAACCATACGCCACGTGGTACATTGTCAGTTGATGAATGCAACTATTATTGCCACAGGCGAGCCGAATTGTTCATAATTTGATTGTAGCCGCAATCAATTTGGCATTTGCTGTCATTGTGCAATTTAATTGAATTATATGGTGACTGACGACATAATGAAATTCCATAGCATTTTGTAATTGGCTGTCAGACAACCATCAGGCCAGATGTGATTGAGAGTCATTTGCTAGTGTCATTTACATGCCTCGATGTCACATAAAAGTGTTTGGCTAAAATGTTAGAGGCGTCTACACCTAATATAAAGCAGCTTAGCAAAGTGAGCTTAGGGGAATACCACCTTAGTAATACACGCTGCCTGTTGAGGCGTTTCAAACACGAGGATCTTCAAAGCAATTGCAATCGCTGGGGAAATCTGTTAGCAAAACATATGCATGAGTCGTTCTCGCTGTTGCTACCACATAAGCAAACAAAAACAAACCCAAACATGGCCAATATTGCCGCACACCGTCTGGCTAACAACCACAGGAGTAAACACATACACACGGGTTGACAGAGGACGACGGCACGCCCATTATGGGCAGCAATAAGCCATGTTATTAACATCGCACGGGGGGACGGCCGACTAAACGAGCCAACCAACGAACCGAGCCAAAACTGTGCAAATGTTGGCTCAATGAACAGAAGAAGGAATAACAG
Organism: Drosophila recens; assembly: GCA_037043495.1. NCBI lineage: Eukaryota > Metazoa > Arthropoda > Insecta > Diptera > Drosophilidae > Drosophila > Drosophila recens. The sequence goes on from JBAMBJ010004558.1 coordinate 503,049, forward strand.
GACACAGGCCTTTGTTTGCCCATCTGTGTGCGCCTCTCTCTCTGTGTGTGTACGTGTGTGTGGCAATGTATACATGTGTACAGTTGGGCCACTGAGTAGCGTTGATGCCACTCGTAGCACAGTAAACTAATGCCACAGTAAATGATTAAAGCAAAGAATTAAAAAAAAGGTAAATACTTGCAAAATGAGAAGGCAAAAAAGTTAGTTCGTTTGCTAGTTGAAAGCCTGAAAATTCTCTAACAATTCTTTAGCGCATTTTGTGTTCAGGTATGGAAAGAAAAGCACACAGTACATATATTGTATATGTACTGTCTTTAGTTAGTGAAATTCAGATGCAGGCAAACTAAAAACTTTAGAGCTTAGAGTGATGTCTGAAAAATATTTTAAATAATTCAATGTTGAATGAAAATTATTATTATAAAATTACAAAAAGGAATTTAAAACCTTTAAGACAGAATAAAGAAGTTGTCTTAGATGATTTTAAACTTTCCAGAAAGTAAAATTACAAATATTAAATCGGGAATCCAAAAGTAGCCATTAAGCCTCTTATAACAAAATATATATTAAAAATGGAAGATAGTTGAAAAGAATTCTGCCCACTACGCTGAACGTTACCTGCCAATATTGACTGTCAATCGCGAAATGTATGTCTCCTGGCGAAATGAGCTGCAGTCGTGGTAAGCTGAATAACAAGAGAATAAGAGGATTGCAAGACAGTGGCAAACGAATCAAAATTAACTACATTTAAAGCGAGCTGGAGCTGGGAGTTGGAGCTGGCATCCGTCTGTGAGTCATGTGCCAATCCCAGTTGCAATCTACGTCCACATTGCTGACAGACTTTGTGGCTGACTGACCGTATGGCGAGTTTATTGAACCGGGCAACAGTAAATGGCAGGGAGATTGAAAAAAAAAAAAAATAAAAAAGACAAACAGAAAAATATATATGTACGTGTTTGTATGTTGAGCGGCAGGACAAAGCCGTCAGCGAAGCAGCATCGAGTTGCGGGAGTAAATTAAAAATGTGGCAGGCGTTCGCATTGGCCTCATCATAAAAACTGTGATGGACCGAGCTTCGGCGCAGTTCCGTTTCGTTTTCTTTTTTTTAAATCCGTAGTGACCCATGCAGTCAGCAGGGCATCAGAGCAGCTCAGCATTCCATGTGATATTTCAATTAATTTCGATTTCTTTTGTTTTGCTTTTCCCCCCTTTAGCTATAAAGTTAGCTATACCCTCCTCATTCCCTTTTCATTTGTGCTTTTCGCCGCCTGTCGCTGACAGAAACAGAAAATGCTTGCGGTCGTTGGCTTTAAATCCATGCTGGGAAATTGTTTTCGCGCAACTTGTTGGCTGCTGTTGATGTTGAAATTAGAAAATCATTGGCACAAATAAAATGTGCAATGCTGCCGCTGCAAAAGCGACAAGGCTAAAGTTTCAGCTGCACTTGCGTCTGGCAATGGCATGAAATGTATTCCCAGGAGGGGTGGAAAACAGGAGAATGGTCAAGTTAAGTGCAATGCCTTGTCGCGACTGCTTTGGCCATTTTAACGCTCGACTGCATTGCAGACAAATCCCCGCCCCTGTCCACCCTGTTGCAATTTGTCAACTTGTGTCTTGACATTCTTAAAGTTACCTCTGAGCTGTACCAGTCAGCCAAGTTGAGGTTGAGATCTAACCAAAGAGTAGACAGCTTTGTAAGTTGGGTATTATAATTTCCGGACAGCAATTATAAAACTTTATCCACTGATTGACTTGTTGGATATATTGTACATTTATATAAGTATACGCTATTTAATGCATAATTTTTATGATAATTTATTTCTCAACTTTTGCATTAGCATAAAATTGGATAAAGAAATGCCAGGCAATTAGGCAGCGCAGCGTTAAGTCGTAAAAAAATACTTGGCAAAAGTTACCACAAAAGTCGCATAAAAAGATATTAAAAGGCAGTCGGACTTTGGCTGGGGGTGAAACCGAAACGAGGCGTGGCGAGAGGTGTAAGGGGCGACTTATCATAGCGAGAGAAGGCATTACATTTCATTATTTAATTAAATTATGACTGCATTCTAATAGCTTGAGGCGAATCCAAAAATTACGTATACGTAGTGCAGCCAACTGCAAGAAAACTATTTGATATAACTTTTAAAAGTTGATAGCAAAAAATGAATTAAAAATACAACGAAAGCTAAATATTTAATTTCACTAAAATTAGTTGAAAATTCGAAACTTTGAAGAGTATTTTGTGAAAACAAAAGTTACTTAATTAGGCACTTGTATGAGAAACTGAGGTACATGGGTAATGAGCTTATGCTGGCAAATATTAAAAGTACTCGAAGAGTAAGAGATATAAAAAGGACAGGCGATTCATTGGGTATTTAATTAAAAGATGAGTAAAAATCAGCGTGGGCGACAATTTTATGGTTAAAATCACTTATACGCCGTGTTGAGCTCATAAATAATTAATGCAGACGTTACGAAAACAAATGAAAATGGCGATAGGATGATGGTCTCTTATGCGCCATATTGAGTGCATAAAAGGCTGCTAAACAGGCGCACTCAAATTACAGAGGAAAATGTTGTAAAAGGTGGAGGAAAGGAGAGAAGAGAGGAGTGGAGTGGAGTGGAGAGGTAGCTGGACGTGGGCCGGAAGTGGACCAAGATGTTGTGGCCAGAACATGGCCTGGCCAAGGCATGAAACTTATCATTATTCATGCTAAAGACTTAACGAGCGCGCGAGTCTCAGCCGACTAAGGAGAAACACTGTGCGGGGCGGCCTGAAGAGGAGGAGGAGCAGGAGCAGGAGGCAGACAAGCATCCTTGCCGGACTTATCAGCGGCAAGGCAACTACTACACACACACACACACACACACAGCAGGAGGGCGGACGGGCAGGCGGAGGGGCGTTGATTTGCCTTAGGATTTGCGCATTTTCATTACTTTGCCTTCATCCTGCGTTGTACTCGTCGGTGTTATTGTCACTGCCATAATCGAGACAGCGATGAAAATGGAATGGCGGCAATGGGGCAGTACGAGGACGACTTTGCCGCTGGGTTAATCTGCAGATTTTCGGTGTTGTCGGTTTTACGAGCCACTTGCCGTTTGCCAACAACGACATATTATTATGGCAGCCATTGTTGTAATCCCCAAGCAATCCCCAAATTTAAGCCCAACTCCCAACTCGAAAACTCCAGTCCATCCAACCAACAGCGCACATCAGTTCTATTCATTGTCTTTAATATTTGTTCGACAATTTTCATCTTTTATTTCCGAGCTCTTTTCTTACCACCCGCTGGGCATTTACTCGGCACTTCTTTTGTGCCTTGTGCTCTTTAAGAAACTCGACTAATAAATAATTTTATGAAAGTGTTAACTTGGCTAATGTTCATGTCGGTCGCTACTCAAGTTATTAATTGGGCCAGAGCGCTTGCAGGGAAATTGAACAGAGCCCCCAAATCCATAAAATAAACTAATTAGTCTAGCATTAAAATTTCGCTTAGCTTCGGTATTTATCAGCCTAAATAAACAGAATCTTTTAATTAATAGATTTAATATTCCATCAATAGGATTATACTTCTATAAGCAATTTAACGCACGAAGCTGTAAATCAATAGATAGTTGTTCTGAATAAAGGGCTCGAAGACACTTAGTTGCTAAACGACAACAAAAGGAATTCATTTAAGTGAAAATTAATTGTAGCTTGCTGAATTTAAATATTTAAAATTAATATACAAGGCATTGTAGAAATGTTAACAATTAAAGAATATGAAATCATTTGTTTTTATCACTGGCATCACGTTTCATTAACTTACTTTCGTTTACCATCCGGTCAGCTTGATCTGAACAAGCAAACAAAATAACCAAAATTAAAGAAATAGTAATAATTATTAAATAATTATAGTAAATCTGCTTGAACCTCTTTTAATAACTTGCAATATCAAAGCCATTGAACTTTTCCACACTAAAAAATCGTTAAATTGTAACTTGTGAAATATGTTCAGTTCTTAAACAGTTTGATCAAGCTTTACGACATTAAAATGTACTTTTTTTTTGAGAAAATATATTAAAGGTAGAAAATTGGATGAATTCGCTCTTCGCATTTCAACTCCTGTATTAATTATCAGCAATTCAAATAATCAAAATGAATATGCAATCATTTGTTTTTATCATTGGCAACACGTTTCATTAATCTACGCTCATTTGCATTGCCATCCGGGCAGCTTAAATTAATATTCATTTGACTCTTGCCCAAAGTACACTTGAACAAATTTCGTTAGCTTAACAAAAACAAGTGGAAATATAGCCAGCTTAACAGCCATAAAGATAGGCGGCTTAAGCCAAAGGTTAGACCACAGAGTGGAGTCCAGCTAAAGGTATTTGGCGAGAATCGTTTAATGAAACATAAAGTCGACAACATACATGTATGCTGTAAATGTGCGCTTAATTAGGCCAACGCAGCTTTTGCACGTATTGTAGTATTAGCCAAGTGCTTAGCAGTTCTCGTGTTGAACACCAGCCAAAATGTAGGCAACACTTTTTGTGGCTAACAAAATGGCATCGTAAAGCTCTGCGAATCAACTGGGCGGATTTAATATATAGGCATAGTAAGTAGAAAACATTATATTAGAATAATCCGACGAGTAGATTCCCTGTACAACAAAGTATAACCTTAAGAAACATAATAAGTAGAGCTAACGACTAACGAAATACACTGAGAAGCGAAGTTACGTGTATTAACGAATTGTTAAATTAATAATCAATTACACACAATTTATGCAAATTTATATGCCTCAATTGTCATGAAACATACAGGATATATAAAGGCATCTGGCATTAACGCCCCATTTAATTAACGATAGCTGAAAGCGAATTCAAGCTGTCGGTCTATGGCTTCAAATTCTCATTACCTACGTTCATATTTGTTTAAGACAATGTGTTTATGTAACTACTGCGTAAGTGTGTGTGTGTTTGTGTGTATGGATGTGTGAGTTTGTTGTGTGCTTGAGTGATTTGTCCGGAACAGAGTCGCTTTACATGTAATCCCTTATCCTGATGTGTATCAATATTATTGAGCAGTTCAAAGCAATTTGGTTTACAGCCAGCAAGTCAGGCATACGCTGAAGAGCAGTTACGTCTAATTATACGTACATCTCTCTCTCAGTCTCTCTCTCTTTAACTCTCTTTCTATCTCTCTCTGTCACTTACTCAATCGTTATTTATTTGTCTATTGCAGAGCAAGTTTGGGCCACAGAATTGGACTTTGTTGTTATCAATAGACGCAATTTGATGGCCATGTCGGTGGTGGGGCCAACACCGCCGTATCAAAAGCAGGAGCGACAAGCACAGCATCCGCCAAACGTAACCGCAAACAGTTTGGAGCACGATGAGGACGATTACAACTACAACAACTACAACGATACGATGTTCAGCAGCAGCAGCAGCAGCAGCAGCAAAGGCATCAATAATAATTTGTTTCAGCTGACACGTGATAAGGATGGCACTAATGGCAGAAAGGCGGCCAAGACGACGGTAACAACAACCAAGGCAACAACAAGAACAACAACAACAAATGCGGGTGGCATCGGCATGAAGACAAGATACTTTGAAGTGCCCGATTTAATTAATCGAGATATTGATGAGGACACGGAGGATGAGCAGGAACGACAGGAACTGGAAGAGGCGGCCATTGATGACATTGATGATGCCCATGATGATGACAATGATCATGATAATAGCGATGATGATGATGATGACGATGGTGTTGTTCCAATAAACAGAGATGAGGGCACTATTCTAATGCCAGACTTTGAGGCCAGCAATGAGTTTGTGCCCAAAGCAACAACAAACACAATGTCGAAATTGGGTGCTGAAAATTGGCAGAAACTGGGCACATTGGACAAGGCAGCGAGCAAGACGACAACAACAATGTCGACAAGCAGCAGCAGCAGCAGCAGCTCAACTACAACATCTATGCCTACAACAACAACTACACAAGCAACAACAACAACGACAACAACAGCAAGTCCAAGCACAAGCACAACAACAACTGACATTAAGCAGCAGTCGCAGCAGCATCATCAACATCACAACAACAACAAGAGCACCCGTAAGCATCACAGCAAGCATCACCACAAGCAGCGACAGCATCAACAACAACAACAGCAACAACCGCGTCGTCATCATGTTGCCTCACATGAAGAGGCGCTGCTTGAGAGCTTGAGCAACCAGGAGGAGACCACAACGCGAGACAGCAGCATTCACCGCGTACGCACCGAAGTGCTGCCCGAGATCATAATTCCCTCGACGCCCGTGTCGAGCAATTCCAAAATCATTGCCATCAAGCCAAAGACACAGAAGCGTCGCATTAACAAGCGAGCTGCCCCCAAATCCGGTGTTGAAATCGAGCCAGAGTATTTACTCAGCTCCAGTGAGTTTATTGCCAAAGCGAGTGATGAACAGCAGCAGCAGGAGAATGACGATCTTGATATCGATCTGGAGGATGCCGATTTTCAGGCTCTGCCCGCTGCGACGCCGGCAACAGCAACAGGTTCGGCCAGCAGCAGCAGCAGCAACAATCCGGAGATTGTGCGACTCGATGGTTTCGCCGGAATGTTGCAGCTCTTTTTTGGCATCGACAAGCCAATTGATGTTACCATCTTTGCCCAGCCGCCGAGTGCCGAGTTTGTGAATCTGTTGTGTGCCCTTCTTGTTTGGACTGTGCGTTATCCGGCCGTGTTTTGGAACACATCCAAGTCCTTTGCCTGCGTCTTTAGTCTGCAGATGATCGTGGCCGTTTTGGACATTGTCCTTGGCTATGTGGGCGTCTCCAATCTCTATAAGCTGCAAATCTATGCTGAGATTATGCCCGTCCATCAGCCAGGACTCATACTGAATGCCACAGTCACGTTGGCACTCTACCTGTTGGCCACAGCGTTGGTCTTGGCCTCCTCGATGGTCATGTATTTGTACGGCCATGGCAGGCTGGCCACACGCATGCGAGATCGCACCATCATCACATTGAAGGCCAGCCAAACCTGGATTTACTTTGCCCATTGCGCATCCCTATGCTTTGTCCTCGCCCTGGCGGTGGTCAAGGCGCCGTTGTTGAACGATCTCAGCGCCACCTATAAGAACAATTTACATTGTCCCACATTCTTGGCAGGTAAGTTGACAAGCTTATCGATTTGAATCGCGTTTTAAATCGAACTAATTTTGCTCGAATAATGTTTCGTTTCATAAATCTATGTCTGAATGTTCCTTTTATACATACAGACAGTTTAATTGAACATTGAAGAAAAATATAAATATGCGTTTGTGAAATCGGTAAATACGATAGGCGGATGTTTAAAATTTGGGCAACATATTTAAAAATTAAGTTTTTTTTATTTTCATGCACCTATTGATAATTTCTTGACTATCAATCGAGTTAATCAAATGGATTTTCAACTATAATAACGATTCTTTCAGAAGAAGTTAGTTGCAATATGATATTAATAATATTAATAATCAGATTGAAGTCAAAATACTCAGCTTGATAATGTCTTAATTGCTTAACGTTAAGCCACAAAGCCACTAAACAACAGGCTTAAGAAAGCAACAAGCTTTGTGAGGCAGTTAGCCAGGTTTACAATTACCTAACCCCAACAAGCACACAGACAAGCGGTTAAATCAGCCCAAAGCCATGTCATAACACCTTGAACTCTGTCTGTTGACGGCGCATAAGCCAATTAGCGCCCTTGTTCCGTGGTCTTTGGCATTAATCGACAATGGCCGCGTATCAAATGACCTAAAGGTTCAATCGATAACCGAGACCCGGACTTGGCTTTGACTCAATTAACATGTCTTATGTTTCCGCGAATCGTTTAATCATGATTCTCTTTTTCTATTTCTCTGGCTTTTCCTATTCAACTGCAGCTCTTGTTGGCGTCACGCATCTGTTGCTGTGGATTGTCGTCTGGCTGTGTTTGAGCATCAAGCGGCGTTGGCACTTCAAGCTGCCACCTCTGGATCACACCTATGGCGGGCTGTTGAACAAGGCCAGTGCCCAGCCGCTGCTCATGTCCAGCGGCCAGGGCCGTACGGGCAGTAATTCGAGCAGCGGTGGCAACTCTACCAGCACCACGGTCAACGGCACTGACAACTCTAAGCCGGACATGATGAGCACGGCCACCAGCACGGAATTGGGTGGCATGAGCATGGTCGCCCAGGAGGATATCTATTGGCCAAAGCTGACGCCCAGTTCGCCCAAGCTGAAGGTCACCTTCAACGAAGTTACGAGTACGTCTGATGATGTCCTACTAATTGGTGACCAAGAACAAACTGATGGCAAGCGGTAAAAAATCGTTTTTTAGTTACAAACAACAAAAAGAAACAATTCAAAAGCTAAATGCCAAAATGGCACAAAAGGCAGCGACCGTTGTCCGTTCAACTACGAGTACTTAGAAACTACCTGCAACCTGCATACTTACACGTACTTAGTTTAGTTTCATTTCGTTTCTCATGCACCTTCCAAACAACCAACACACCAAATCACCAAAATAACAAAAGCACAATAATAGCATTCCCAAAACGTAGATGAATTGTTAATTAACAACAGATGCAACTTTTTGAGTTTTCTTTAATGATATGTGCACAATACAGTGTGCCACTTCATACACCAAAAATTTGTCGAATTTGCGTATTATACGTATAAAGATGTTTTGATGCGGGTTTCTTATATTAATCTTTTATTCACTTAAATTCCGTTCTAATGATACACAATTTTTTTAACCTATTAAGTACCCATCGAAAATTTTGAGTTTTAAAAAAGTCTACTTATTAACTTTTTTTCACGACTTTAAAAAAAATTTTTTGATGCAGAAAAAATGTTTTAACAATTCTAAACGTGACTGCAAATTACATTTTTAAAAATCTCTTCGCTAGTTTTTTTTTTATGATTTTTTAAAAATTTCTAAATATGACTATTGTAACTCCTTTTTCCTCAATTTCATACAAAAAGTGGCTTTGTTAGAATTGTTTGAAGAATTTTTCTGCATCAAAATATTTTTTCTTAAAAGTCGGGGAAAAAGTTTAAAAATTGACATTTTTTAAAACTTATTATTTTTGATTGGTACTTAATGGGTTAAAGAAATTTTTGTATCATTAGAACGGAATTTAAGTGAATAAAAAATTGCATAGTGGTCGAAATTCGACCATCCGCCTTAAATTTATTTTACTTGAGTGATTATAACTCCATATTAGACTCAACCTTTCTGAATCTTAAAATAAACCTTTAAAGGTATTAAATTGTTTGGCATATTTGATGATTAAATTTGTTTCGCGTATTAACAAAAAGTTACTGGAAATTAAAAAGATATTATTATTTACAATTAATCAATTTAATTTTTTTCGCCATCAAACAGTACTGCCTTAAAAAAATCGATGGACTTTCACATATTTTTTCACATGTATTTAAATAAAGAAATGTACTCCTTAATTTGACTATGTATTAAAATTTCATTCACGTTTTTACTAATGAAAATGCATTTGCTCACTAATTAAACAATTCATCTCTGTCCTAGATCAAATCAGTTTTAAGAAAAAAAGAAAACACAATTATTTTTCTAGAGTTTATTCAGAGTTATCAGCTATCACAATCAATGTTGTGTTGTTTCATTGCACGTTTCGTTTACGTTTTCATTTTGTTTCAGTTTCCGGTCCGCACATTTTCATTAATTACTACCCAACACTACGCTCATTAACCTGAACACAGCGTTTACCAACACCCTCGCCAAACGCACTGTTTATTTATCAGTTTGTCATCAGTTTTTGTTTTTGTTTTACTTTTTTTTGTGCATTCGATAGCGAAAAATCCAATTTGCAACCAACTAACAGTTAGTACGAAAATAAACGGAAAAAAGAAGAGAATGACTAAAGAAAAAAATGAAGAAAGGAAACTATTTTTGTTCCGCTTGTCGCCTGTTTTATTGAAAATAATTAAACAGATTTTTAATAGCATACATTTTTAATTTTTTCTATTTTAACCAGTAATTTTAATTTGTTTGTTTTCGATTAACTAGACGTGAATTAGACTTGGTTAATTACTAACTCTAACTTTAACTAAATCTAACAAACTAAAAGAAAAAACTAATACATTAACAAATTGCACATTTTGTGTTGTCGTTTATGTTGTTGTTGTTGTTGTTGGTAAATTGTTTAACTAGTGAATTTAACTAACTAACAAACTAACCAACGGAGCAACACAAGGTCAAGTCATGTGGGTAACAACGAACCTCGGTGAAGGTCCATAATATGCGGAACACTTCCAAAAAAAAAAAAAAATCAAATTATGATGAATTTGGGTGCTAAAATTCCGACTTTTCGTGCAGTTTCGTGTATATTGACCAAAAAAAGTTAATTTTGCATTAAAATTTTAAAATGAATTTCGAAAAAAACCTAAAAGTGACCCGGAAACAATTTTTGCACCTAAATTCATCATAGATCGCCCTCTGATTTGGATTATTTTTTTTTTTTTTTCGAGGTGTTCCACATTTTATGGACCATTACCCGAACGTCTAATCGAACCCTCTTCAACTGACCAACAATTTTACTTTGATTTTCTTCTGGTCCTCTTTCATCTTTTGCGCAGCCATACGAGCCGTGGAACCTCGCTATGTTTTGCCAGTTCTACGGGGGAAATTGACGACGGCGAATACGCGACATTAAGGGCGGCCACCGCCGGCGCCGTCGTGGGCATCACCATGGGCAGCATGAAGACAACGATTACAGTTGGCGGCGTCACCTCGGGCAGCAGTCTGCTGCATCTCAGCGAATATGATGAGTTGCCACCACCACCACCACCGAACCCGAACCACCAACACAACCACCAACAACAACAGCAACAACAATACGCCCATGGACATGCCCACGACTATGCTAATCTGAGTGGTTTGGGCGGCATCAGCGATGATAATATCTCCGAGGAGGGTAAATTGTTGGCATGCGTACGCGACGATAGCATCACGTATGCATCCACACGCGATCTGGAGCCACCACAGCAGGCAACGCTGCCACCATCAGCACCAGCACCACCGCCATTGCCAGCTAAAGGTGCGGCGATGCCACAACCACCGCCGCTCGTGCCACAACCACCAAATGCCAGCTACGGACACGGACGCGCTCCCCAGGCCATGCCCGAGATCATGCAAATTTCACCCGAGCATCACAAGTCGCCACAACCACAGCAGCAACAGCAGCAGCAGCAGCAGCCTCTGCATCATCAACAGGCATTGCAGCATCCACTACAACAGCATTCATATCCACATCCACATCCGCTTCAGCAACAGCAACATCTAGTCAGTCCATTGGCTCCCGTCACGGTCGCCGTGCATACGAACGAGGCGCATGTAAGTTGCTAATAGACTCAAGGGGTAGATGGTTTAGTGGGAGTGGCAGAGGCAATTTTGTAATTGGGTTTTTGCATCCATGCAGTGTAAGCACGTCTCACATTCTCCCTGAATTTATACATTATCAACTTGTTAAGGCAATGCCTTAAAATGTTGTTGTTTGCTCATTAATAATGCCAGACGCGAACAAAGTTAGCACAGATCAGTTTACAAATTAGCTTATATCATACCTGTTAAATAATGATTAGTAATAATAATCATTAGTAATTAGATTATTGTTGTTTAAAAGTCGAACTAATGATTAAATTACGATTATTTTTGGTTTTGCCCAATTATTTAATGATAACGATTACAAAAAATTAAAAATAATCTAAAATTATTACAATTATTTAAAAATAATCAAAAATAATTTTTTTTATTATTCGAATTATTTTTGATTGTGTTTGATTATTTTTGAATAGTTGTAACTATTTTGGATTATTTCTGATTTTTGTAATCGTAATCACAAATTTTTCAAAAGTGAATTATATAGTCACTACGAATATTTCTAAAAATAGTCTAATTGATTAGTAATTCTAATCGAAATTTAACAGGTATGGTTTAAATACTGTTAGAAAAAGCCAACACATAATTTGGCATTTATTTCTAATATTTTAACGTCACAATATTTATTTAATAGTTATCAAACACATATTTTGGCATTGAAAAAAAAGGCCCAAGTCTTTCTCAGATTTATGTTCCAATTGACAGTCGCATTCATATTAACCGAATGCGTGTTAAACATATATTTTAGGTGTTCATGACAAAACCAAGTGTCAATTTGTACTGTTTTTCATGTTCGTTTTGAAATTTATTCGATAGTCGTTCATCAATCAATCGTTGTCACCATGCAGTGTATTGCTTCCTTTCAATAAATCCATGTTAATTAATCATCATGTTTGTCTGGCCAGCTTTGTTAGGCGCACTGCCAAGGCTTTGAAACGTTGTTACCAACCAAATGTCTATCCGTTGCCACTTTAATGTATGCAACTTAATTGCAATCAACATGCAAACAGCTTTAATATTGTGAAAAAAGTTTAGTTCAGGGGTGGGCACGTAGTGGCTCCGGGAGCACCACCTCGCTCAAAAGACTCGCTGTTGATGTTGTTGTAGTTGTTATTGTTGTGCTCCCGAATTCAGATTTCGTGCCCACCGCTGGTTTAGTACATTGTTCAAACTAATTGCGTTTGACCGACTTATAAATCCGAGGATCACATCCCGTCAGCTTTCATAAAATACTGGAAATTTTTTTTTTTAAATCTAGCTTTAGAATTTAAGTAATCATGATTTTTTAATTCATTACTTGATAAAGTTGTAGTCAAAATACCAGAACTGTAGCGGTTCTTTTAGGGTTCATTTTAGGGTATATGTCTCTTCGGCTAGCGAAATGCAGTATTATTATGTTGGTTAGATTGATGCGTTGCGCTCAACACACTTTGTGGGCGGGTGGGAAAGGGGCGTGTCGTGTCACGTGTGACGCCCACGGCTGCAATGCGGCCAACCATGAGATTTATGTTTGCTGTTATGAGACAGCATAAATCAGTGCCAAGTCCAATGTCAGAGAGAGAGGGAGAGAGTATAGGATTCTCACATACACACACTCACACACTCACACACACACACACACACAGACACATGTCTGATGGATTGGCAAGAGGTCTGTCTGTGGGTTTAACGTGGAGTGACAGGATATACAGGACACTCGCCTGATTTAATTTCATTTTCACTTGCAGGCGACGAACTGAAGCTGAAATTAAACGACATTTTCCACCTCACTTTTCTGTACTCCTCTCTACACTCATACTCATGCATATATCCTACCCTAACTTCTCCATCTCTGTCTCTGTCTCTGTCTCGCTCACGCTTTCTGTTCTGTTCTGTTATCCTGTTATCCATCAGATCGCCTCCAGCTCCACACCCCGCTGCCTGCGTCGCGCCGACTCTGGCGTGCCAAATGAGGCACTTACGCCACGGAGCGACACCAATTCGATCACGGAGAGCACGAACACCACATCGCCACCGGAGCGTGCCCCATCGGAGTCGTCGAGTGGCGTGCATTCCGGGGAGGAGCGTGAGCTGGAAGTCGTTATCCGGCCACGGGTCAACAGCAAGGCACCGCCGCGTCCCCCACAGCCGCCCATACAGGAAGAGCCCTACGGTCGCTGCACCAACATGCGCATGTCCAGCTTTAATGCGGAGCCTGCGGCCAATGGCAATGCCAGTGTCATTAATAGCGCCACATTGCCAATGCAGCGGAGTGTACCGGAGCAAAAGTTCGATTATACGGCCCACTGTAGCACGATGCCACTGCCGGTGGGTTGCCACAGCCAACAACTCGCCAACGGCAGCGGCAACAATGGCGGCTATGCCTCCACCTCGGCCATGACCAGCTCGATGGGTGCACCGCCACCGCCGTCGCAGGTATCCAGCTTCAAGACGCCCAGCATGCACTATGCCAATGCCGCCGTGGCTCTTGGATCGAGTGCAGCACCACATGCACCACACACCACACTGCCCAATGGTGTGCGCTACTCGAATCCGCACTTTCTTCGCCGCCTGCCGCATGTGAGCAAAGCGGCCGAATCGCCATATGGACATCTGGGCTATGGAGCGGCACATCATGCCTTCAGCAAGCTGCCGCACGAGACGCATCCAACCATACCGGAAGATCGGGATTCGGCCAACTATTCGATGGCCTCGGATCAGGACTGTGCGCTCTATGTGACGGCACAGCTGCATTAAGCACGGCGTCAGGATAACTCCCAGTCCCAGCATGATCATCAACATAAATCAGCGGTGGGCACGCAGTGGCTCCGGGAGCAGCGACTGCTCCCAACTATTTTTTTTTGCCTATTCGGCGCTGTGAAGTCGCACAAAAGACTCGATGTTGTTGTAGTTGTTATTGTTGTGCTCCCGAATTCTGATTTCGTGCCCACCGCTGACACAAATCATTTTGTCACATATGAAAAACAAATATACATATAGAGTTGATTATCGTAGAATCGCGTAAATGTCAGCATAGGTATTATCTACATATATCTTTAATCCTAAGTGTATAGAAGCCTCAAATCTTAAATCTTCCATATTCACAGCACATTTCAATTGGAATCAGCTGCGATTACTAAGCAGAAAGTGTTATATCATTTGGTTCCAATGCTTTGTATTTAATTCTATTCAACTATTCTAAACGAAATTAAGCTGAAACCGAACCTTAACAATACTTTTACTTTTTTGTAGTCAATGCTGACTCCTAAAACCCTAAACCTAAACCCAAGTTATAGTATGATTTGCCGATCTAAGCAACTAGTATATATACATCAAAAAATGTAGCACAAGTCAACCCACGCATAAGTTTAAGATATTAAGGCGAAATATAACTGTACGATCTATAGATCTATGCATACCATAAACAACTATGTTTATACACAATGTGTAAGATATTATTAAACGATATTGATTATCAAATTGTATGTGTGCGTGCTTATCATATCATTTATATGATATTACTTATATGTAAAAGTACTAAAACTATTGCGTAATATCTAAATCTATTTAAATCTAAGTCAAGAGCATGCATAACTCTATATTCTTACTTACGTATTATCTGCAAATCACAGACAATTTTAAGCCCAGTAAAATTCTAACTCCAATCCAAAAGTAAAAAAAAAAACTAATAAGATGCATACGAATTTAAGCAGCAATTATATGGTTTTTTATAGTATTGTGAAGTGAATATGAATTGAGGATAAGAAATTTGAATGGCAACTAACTAGCCCCAAAATATAATATATATATTTATTCTATATATAGAAAGCATTAGCAACGCTTCAGCTAGTCGTCGTAGAGTTATGATTAATTAACTAAGCTTCAGCACATGTATTTTTATGATCTGGTCTCTAAAACGTTTAAGATTAATGTAATATGTAATGTAACAAAGCGACAATATGAAAATATCTAATGTATGATAAATGACAAACTAACTGAACATTGTATGAAATTAGCTAATACTAATATATATAAATATATATCATCTGGAACACATATTCTTACTGACAACTCACGGACTCTACAAAGCACTTCCCATACATATCTCCCCAATGAAAGATAAGAAGATTCCAATAAAGACTTTCAACTCGCTTTTAGAACAAAACGTAAACATAAAAAACATGCTATTAAACATTTGAAAAGATTTAATAAAAACTAAAACTTAATATAATTCCTATATGGCACTCGCACACAGTCAACACTTTTATTGAGAGTTTTCAAGAATATTTTTAATTTTTGTTATGAAGACTGATTAGTATTATAATACCAGAAGCAGCTCCAGCACCAGCACCACAGCACAATCATCCCATTCAATCCGCACCTAATTTCATAATTTCTATGCATTATACAGAATTCTAGATGAATATAAGTCATGTACTTAATTAATTAAATAACATTTAACATTGGTTCCTTTAAGAAACGCACTAAAGCTAAGCATATAACATTAGACCGTTATTTAAGTCACACTTTTGTAACATAATTTCGATTCAATTTAAGATTAACAATGTATATCTAACATGAATACTAAGTATGCCCCCCCTCCCAATATGACATTATAAATATATGTACTTGTTTAACCACGGTCATATTTATTATAAGTGTAACTAACCAAGCGAGTATAATGTAAATGATAATAAGAGAAATGCCGCCAATGATCCCAATATGACACGATTCATGCATCTATAAGTCTATATATATTAATACGAGTATATTTATTATATCACATTAATAAGCAAATGTCAAATCATAAATGTTTGAATTATTTACACATACCATATATGATTAATGGTTTATCAATGGTAAATAAAGAAATACCACCGCTTTATGTGAATCCCCAATATCCATTCGAGTTTTTACTGGGTTGGTTTATGTTTTTAAAGGGACAGAGTATTATCTATTAAAATTTATTTAAATCCCCGATCCAGCTTTCTGAGCACTACAAAATCATCAACAACAACCCTATTAGAGTCAAACAAAGTTGAAAGCAGCCGCTGCTCCCGGAGCCACTGCGTGCCCACCGCTGAGCTACACAATCAAATCTTGACATCAGCTGAAAATTGGAAATGCTATAATTTCAAATAAAAGAATATTTGTTTTGTTTTATTAGAAAACAATTTTAATTAATATTTTTCATTTATTTTGTTATTTAAATGTTGGTTTTCATTAAATTTGTAGTTTACACAATTTCAAGGTCTGCGTTTTGCAATATTTTTAATGCCTTATTCTTTGCAAATTTCATTTTTAATATTATAATTACATAATTCCTCTTTTTGGATTTTTTTTTCTTTGTTTTAACATTTTCACAGTTTATTGTCGTTTCTCGACCTTCGATTTCTGTCGAGATATTAAAATACAATATATTCGAAGCGCATTTCACGCAGCCGTTTGCATTTTGGTTTTTCATTAGGTTTTGTTTTATTTTGTCAACATTTGCAATAAATGATATATCTTTTTTTGTTGTTGCTGTTGTGTATTTAAATTGTTTTATCAGTTTGAACTTAGTAAATAGCATTTTTTGGTTTTGTCTCTTTTAATAAACTTGTCATAATATATATTGGTTTCATTAACATTTCTATATGTTGTGTGTAACTGTGTGTGTGATTGGAGCTTTATTTAGAAAGATGTACGACTATGAAGTGCATTAAGCAGCTCAAATGCCCTTATCCATAAATACGGATATTTTATAGATTTTTTGAAATTATTATTGGAATTTTTTCTCATAATTTGAAGTTTCAATAAAATTAAAATTTGTAATTATTTGAAATAATTAAAAATGATTAAAAAATCCTTTAGTTACACCTTATTCAATATTTAGCATTACTGTCGATCGGATAATTTTATTGTTTGTCGTACTATTAACCCATTAATGGCTGCCCATAGATCGGCTGGTACGATTTTGACGAAATTTGGAAATGTATGCCTAGAAGACCATAGAAGTTGAAAGAAACAAAAAAAAAATTTTTTCTTCAAATTTAATTTTTTCGATTGCCATACATTTTTCAGCTATTTTCGATAACATTTTGTATGCAGAAAAATAGCTAGATATTTCACCTGTAAAAAACTACAAGTATAACAAGGATAACTAAACTGTTCAAATTTTATACTTATATTTTTATTATTTCTCTTTACCATGAAATAAATTTTGCCTCGATATCTCTCACATGCCCCGAGCTAGAATTTTTAAAGTGTCAATACTTTTTTGGGTATTTAAATACCCATTAGCCGTTAATGGGTTAAAATGCTTCTGATCAGATTTTTGGTAAGAACATTTGAATGTCGGCGTTGGCCAGCATTAAAGTTTTAATTGCATTGCTCTTTAATATTGTTGTTGATTAATAAAAGCATTTAAGTTTTTCTTAGGAGAGCAGTTTAAATAAATAAATTGAGTTTTATTATAGAAAGTATTTGGTTGTATGAGAAATGTTAAGAGCAGAGTGTCAAAGTCTGGTTATTATAATTAGTACTGATTTATGCATATGTACTCGTATTTATTAATGTATTCGTATCTGCATTTGTATGTATGTATGTATGTGTGTGTGTGTGTCTCTCTCCATATATCGTCTATATGTGTCATATAATTAGATGTTGGAAACCTCGCTGATAGTATTGAAGTTCTTGAAAATCTATTTATTCTGGTTCTTTCTTTTGTTCTTTCTGCAACTGCAACATTTTGTATGCATTTTTCAGTTCCATTAATGTAATATTATTATTTTTTATTATTTTGGCGTTCATTACGTATATATTGTTTTTGTAGTTTTGATATAGGAAACTTGAATGGATATCCATATCCGTATTTGTATCTGAATGCATGCAAAAAGCTGATGAATGGACGGACAGGTTAAAATTAATATCGTCAGATGTGAAGGAGAACAATGCTTAGTTCATGTTGAAGATCTGTGTAGGAACAATATGTGTATCAGAATTAAAAATCGACTGATCGACGGGCACATGATATGTTTACTCAAAGTGAACCATTTTGGGTAGGCCTCTTCCATACCGAATGCATTACAAAATGTTGCCCAAAAAGAACGTGACCAAGCGCCAAATTCAAGTTTTAAAGACTGTTCTATATACGAGTTAGTATTTGTTTTTAAACTCTGCAAATAAATAATCTATAAGCCTAAGATGTTTGCATGAGTTTGTTTTTGTGTTCAAGCAAGCAGGTAACATTTTTACAGCTCACACTATTAATTTGAAGGTACTTGATGCGTTTATCGAGTTATCTGATGTAGGCAGAAGATATACGAGCATGTATGTATGCATGTTAGTATGTACGTGTGTACGTATTTATGTATTTGTATTAAGTACATAGAAGCGAGAGTGTGGTGTGCATCTAATGCTTGAGTGGAGATAGGCGCTTGACACTTTCAAGACACGATCTGCTCGACTCAACGCGTTATCAAAATAAATGTATCGATATCGAAAATATATATGTATCGATAGCAACAGTCATGTGTGTGTCCTTAAAGTATCGTGTCCTTTGGAAAATATATCAATACACGCCCATCTCCAATCTAATCTTTATGGCTTTCAGCACTTCTTGCAAAAACTTTAACATTTTGGGGTCACTGCCAAGTTTTTACAGTTGTACAGAGCTAAAAAGCGAAACAAAATATATATAAATATATATTTATATATATATAATTGTATAATAGCTAAGGTTAACAAATTTTTTAACTCTCTATGGTTATGTGTGTGTGTATGGGTTGTGTATAGGCGTGTGTTTGTGTGGTTCTATATACAGCTAAAGATCTATTTGTCTTATTAAATTGAATGCATGTTTTGTTTTCTTATGTTGTGTGTATGTCTTTTACTAAATTAAATTAGCTCATTCTGTCCCGCTTGTTAAATATTTCAAAGATTAATAGTACATATCTCATCATATATCATATATCTCATTTTTAGTTACTTTATGATTAACTTTAATTTTATGTTTATCGTAATTTAGGCTTATTTAAGTGTTAGTGGTTCTTTGCTTGCTTAAATTTAAAATATGTATATATATTTTATATATGTATGTGTATACATATATTGTATATAGTATATATATATACTCGTAAACATGTTGCCTCTTGAAAATCCATAATTTAAATTTATTGATTTAAATTTAGCTATATTAAACAACTTTGCGTTTTATAATCCTTTCAAGTATTCTTCTTCCTTGACATTCTTATCATTAGATTTTTCTATCTTTCGACATTAGCACTTTTAAATCTTATATATTGGTTGTAGTTTTCGGTTTTATCAATAATAGTCAATAATAATAATCATAATAATCATATTACGAAAATAATAGTGATCTAAGGTGTTTAGTAAAAATTCTTTCAAATATGCATCAATTTACAAGTTTCATTTCTCAAATATTATCAATTATATAAGACATACCTATACATATATATGTATGTGTATATATGTATATTGAATCTTTTATTTTGAATTTCATAGTTAAGTTTTATTATTTACTGCCTCTGCTTGTGTTCTCGGTTTGGTTTTAAATGCATTTGTTCTCATGACTTACAAAATTAACTAGATTCTTATACTTTTTATGGAAATCGCCCGGTAGCAGAATATAAAAAAAAAATACATATATATGCATTGATATATTTATATGTATATATATGTATATTGGACATAGATGAGGCCAACAACGCACCGATGAAAAATCGGGCTTTTCCAACATCCATAGTTCCGGTAGCTCCCATTTGCATAGTTCCTGCAGGCTGACCTTGGTCCTTTGCTATTTGGCTGCCTGGCCGGCAGCTATTTGCAAGGGTTACTGTAATATTTCGATACATTATGATTAGCGACAGCTTATCGATAAATGATTTAATAGTTTGTCATGTTGTTAACGGGCAAATTATTTGTTAGTAGCTTTGTTTTAGTGTATGGAATTGTTATTGTATATTCGATTGGTTTATCAAAATGGCAAAATGGCAATTACTAGCGAGTTATACAGAAAGCGGCTAAAAAGGAATTGCAATCGAGTAAAAGGTTATCGATATTAATAGTAAAATAATTGTAGTTTGGTGCACTTACAATTCAGTTCGTTTTGCTTATTGGGGGCATGTTTGAAAATGTTATTTTTGTGCTTGGTGCTTTTAAAGTGTTTTCACCGTTGTTGAAAAGTGTTATTCACCCTGCTCCTCCATTATTGATTCACCGGCCCAAACAATCGGACGACCCTAATCATGTTTAAAAATAGATGTACACATATCAATTCTTCATCCAAAATATTAGTTGACTCTAACCTATTGATGATTATAATCTATATATATAGTTAGCCAAAATTTGCCATTTGAAATGCTTTCCATGATTTTTTTTGGGGAATTATTAGGAGAATTGATAAAGCAAGTTTAAATATATTGGAGTTAAATGGCTCAATAGTATTACGAAAAGGTCGAAACAAGCTTGTCGCATGTAAGGGAAATGATAAAATTACAATATTACAAAACTACACATGCAAAACACTAGAGAATTATGTGGTATTTTTTTGGTAATTGATTCAGGTAGTTGGGGATAGAGAAACATACCTATATGAGTATTGTACGAGTCTATTAAAAACTACGTTGAAGTTGTATGCTATGCCAAAAACGTACAGTAACGGTGATTTAAGGTGACTTGCGATAGGTTTTTTAATAATATTTTTCAGCGGTATTATTCGTGATTTTTTTTTAAATTTTAATTTAAACTTTCTTTTTATAAACTTTACATAATTCAAAATTTTGTTGTTGTTGCCTCAGATCAAGTATATAAATACCATATATGTGCGTATGTTAAGTGTGTATGTGTGTGTGGATTATTTCAAGCGATTCATTTACAGGATTGTGTGTGCTATTAAATGTTTTATTCTTTTGGCCTTTTTAGACTAACTGAAAACAAATGCAAAAAATGTATGCAATCTACTTTATTTTGCTGTCGGCTTTTAATTTTGAACTCAATGATTTTTTTATTTGTTGATTTAGTTGTGTTTGTACAGATGTTTTTTTTATGACTGACTATGCTACAGAGATTTAACTATTTTAAAAATATTTTTTTTTGGAATTTTTTTGAAAGCATTTTGGCATTTTTGTAAGTTTATCATAATATGTATTACTCAATACCGAAACAAAATGTTTGCTACATAAATGTAAGTATGTACTAGTCTATAATATACGTAGCATAAATGTGCAAGTGTTCTTGTTGTTTTTTGAGTTATATCAATTTGCAAGTCGATCTTATTGATTATTTTTGTACGTTTTATATTTGAGTTTGAAAGTTTTGATTTTGTTAAGTTTTGGCTGAGAGTTAGAGTTTGAGTGAGTCGAGTGAGGCTATTGATGAGCGCCTAGAGCCTAAACCTATATTAGTGGGACAACTGACCAGTGAGGTGGTGCCAAAGAGCTTGTACCAGCCGATAACGATATTCGATAGATTCAGATCGTCAAGCATTATCTGTGCCACGCCCATAAACACTTTTTTCTCAATGCGGCCATAATCGCCCCAAACGGTTATCTGTAATATAAAATATGATTTATTATTCTCACTGTACTGTAGATACAGTAGAACAGTTTGATTATTTGCTCACCTGTAGTACACAACCGTTGTAAGGTTGCTTGAATACCAATTGCTGTTGATAGAGCGGATCCAGAGTTCGACGTGCTGTCGATGTTTTCATCTTATCAATGCATCGTTTGCCCGACACCAGATACACTTTCACATAGGGCGCGGGCAACATCTTAGACGAGGCCTTTTGCTGTAGATAAATGTAAATAATTACCCAAAATATTACGCATTTAATGCTGAAACAAACCGTAAGGTCCCTGGCACGTATGACCTCCACCTCGAGAAAGCCCTTCTGATGACACAGCGATAACTGTATATCGCCCAGGGATGGTGCGCCAAGCACCTGACGACCCACCAATTGTCCGGGTCCAAGACCGTCCACAAACTCATTAAGAGCTCCATCATTACGCAGTGAAGGTGAAAATCTACAGGATTTTTTTGTTGTTGATGATGATTTTGTTTTGGGTGTTGATAGAATTGTAGGAGACTTTAGTAAAGTTTCGAGTTAAGATATATTTTCACACAGATTTCATTGAAAATGTCCAAAAAATAGTTGTAGATTTTGAGAAAGAAAGAATTCTTATAGCCTGGCTCCATTACTCTATGTCAGCTGTAGAAAAAGTTCTGCATTCCATAATATCGACATTCTTTTACTAGAATGTTTTGTTGTGTGGAACCAGGCTATTATACACAGGGAGTTTAAGAAAGACAGTTGAATTGTTGTAAGTAGTTGTGGTGAATTGTGTTTATGGTTTAGTTTACGACTGGTTTTGTGGATGGGTATGGTAAGTGTTGGTTGAGTATGTACTGACAGAGTGGTGCAGAGGAGAAATCGACAGCATGCAAGTGTATGTGTTTTTCAGTTTCTGAAGTTTGGAATCAAATTTAAGTCAATAGAATTCGGAACATTTTATAGTCATTTGTCGATAATTGAACAAGATAGTTGTGGGATTCTATGTAGTTCCCATAGTCGGATAGTTTCGGTTAAGTGGTACAACAAAGGTGCCGTAGTTTGAAGTCAAGGTGCCTAGAGGTCTATAATTTAGTTTTTGTTCTGTTTTTTTTTTATTTTTATATATATATATATACACATCAAATACAGTAGGAAACACTTGTTATATACATATGTAGTTATAGAAATCATACTAATAAAAAATGATTCAAAACAAATCATAATAAGTAAGTTTAAAAACATTTTGTACAATTTTGATAATACAGAAAGAGACACAAAGAAGTTAAGTGAAACTTTGAAAAGAACGTAAATTACGTAGAAATATAAGTATTATGGATATACAGAAATGCAGACTGGCTCAACGATATCAAGGCGCACACAGATACGTAGATAAACAAGAAAAAGATGCCGGCAAAGAAGGACACAAAGAGTTAACAAATAGTATGTTGAAAGAGAGAGATATACATATATAGAGTTGTATTGTTGACAGGAGCGCGTTATGCAAGAAATTGAAGAGACAGATAGAGAGATAGATATATATAGAGAGAGAGAGAGAGAGAGAAGGAGCGATACACATAGCCATTTACAAAGGCAATTGAATTGGAGCTCGGAAGATAAAGAAAGAGACAGAGAGAGAGAGAAGTGAGTGGAAGACAGACAGAGAGAATTGGAGGCAAAGATAGTTCGCATGTCAAATATGATGTTTTGTGGTATTTTGTTTGTATTTATTAAGGCTTTGTTTTTGGTGTGGTGGTTTAGGTAATTTGGCCAGAAACTTACGATGAACCCTCGGAGCTAGAGATTGAATGTATGCTGCCCGCACTGTAACGGGTAACCGCTGGCACCGGCGGCACCTCCACAGATCGCTGGATGCTGCCAGCAGAGCCGCGCGACTGCCGTTGATAGTATGGATGTGGTGGTGGTAGTGTGATATGATGGTGACTAGTGGAGGAAGCACTCGCGCTCGAGCTGCCTGAATACTGTGCCTGATATTGGTCTGTCGAAAATATATATGACATACATACGTATATAGTACAATTTCGAATTATATACACAATGCGAGATATTCAAAACTCAAAATTACAAAAACAGCAGCAACAAATGTGTTTTCGGTTTCTTGTCTGATTACGAGTTGAGTCGTTTTTTTTTTTTTGCTTTGTTGATTTTGGTTTCTGAACGAAGTGGAGTTTGCGACGCTGGCTTTGGGTTGACCCTTGTTCTCGACGCTGGGGCTCTGGGAATAAACCCTGACTATATAGAAATTATATGCGCAGATAGTGAAACGAACCCAAGCACAAAATCAAATCATACCGAAAAATCGAAAACCATAAACGTGATTATTAGCTGATAGAGTAAGTATTTATAATAATATAGAAAGAAATTAAATTTTAATCATAATTATAAGTACATAAATTTGTAACATTTAGTTAATTATATAAGTTGTTATTTTCATTGAGTACATGTAAGACCCGTTTTCTCATGTTAACGTTAAGCTTTTAAATCCAAAAAATTATTTTAATTTTTTTTGTATTATTTTTTAAAAAAGCCATTATAAGTGCTGTCATATGTACAGATAGATGGCAACGATAATTACCAAGTAATAGATTGCATTTAAGGTGCACGTTAATTTTAGCATGTGGATGAGAAAACAAGTCTACAATTTGTCCAACATTTTTAGCAGTTGTACGTTCCACTGATTTGCAATTTGTGTGTATTTATAGAACATTTTCGGTCAGATTTGCTCAATTTTCAGTTGATTTCGATGCCAATTTTCA
Organism: Drosophila recens; assembly: GCA_037043495.1. Classification (NCBI taxonomy): domain Eukaryota; kingdom Metazoa; phylum Arthropoda; class Insecta; order Diptera; family Drosophilidae; genus Drosophila; species Drosophila recens. The sequence continues at coordinate 527,780 of JBAMBJ010004558.1, forward strand.
GAATGTTCTGAATGCATGGTGTGATCCTGTTGTTGTTGTGTATGAGTTGTTAATTGTTACTGAGCTGTTTGTTGGTTGTTTAGTGTCTGAATATTAAATTAATATATTATTGATTTTTATTTTTTGGCTTTCTTTGACAGAACTCCCTGTATATACATATGATAATATCAAATTGTATCGCAAAAGTAGAAAACTTGTAGAAAACAGATGATAAACATTAGTTCAATTGTTCATTTGTGGGCTGAGACCAGGATTCAAGTCGCTGACATGCAAATTCACAGGGGAAAAGGTATCAATATCGGTATTAGTCTCGATAATGCTTGAATGTGTGTGTATTGTAAAATTCCTTTAAAAGAACGGAAGTTAAAACGAAGAAGTGTTGGAAAAGTCTTACCGCATAACTGCAAATAAGGTATTATGTATTATGGTATGAACTTTTTGTTTATTTCTTGGCTTAGCTTGTTTATAAGGCTGTAATAGATTGGTTGCTAAGTGGTAGTTGTAGTAGTAGTATTTCTGGCACGAGTATATTGCAAATTGATGTTGTTATAATTAGGTATAAACTCAATGCATGCAAATCGAACAAAGTTCTAAATATAAATGTTGTGTATTTATGTTTGATTTTATTTAATTACATTTTAATTGGGTTGAAATCAATATAAGAGATTAGTATTACGTTGATAAAATGGCATTAACAATAGTAATAAGTATTAAAGAAACGAGTGTCTTTTTTTGTTGGGGTTAGTTATTATAAACAAATGTCGCTACGAAAGTAAAATGCATTACGGTTTGAGTTTTGAAATGCTCCCGCGTAAATACAGTGAGCGTCAACAGTATGCGGCCACACACACCCATGTCGAAAGCTTTGCGTTGCACGGCATTTGCTCAACAATAAAAGCTTTCATTTTTCGTTTGCATTCAAAACAACTGCGGTTCAGGCAAAGCTTTCGCGGTGTCTATGACGCCCAATTTTTGGGCACAATTTCCTTGGTATAAGCCTAAAAATACGTATCGACTTTGGATTGTTTATTGATTGGTTGGTTTAGTTGGTTGGTTGGTTGGTTGGTTGGGTGGTTGGGTTGCTTGATAGGTTGATAGGTTGGTTTACAGCGCTCATAGGTTAACTAAAAATCAAGTAAATCAAGACAAGGTATTGCCTGCGTTTGAAGCGGCAGAGCGAGCTTTTGGCAAAAGCTTTTGCGTAAAAGCACGCTTAAATAAGAGAGTAACAGAGAGAGAGAGAGAACGTGAGACAGAGGGCGAGTGAGCAAGAAGAGAGAGAGAGAAAGAAAGCGCGAGAGAGAGCGCGCGCATGTGTTTTTGCAAATTGAAAAGCTCTTAAAACTATAAGTCCTGATTTGTTCGGGTGTGATTCTTGTTGTCTAACTAATGTTTATCATCATCATTAATTATCATAATTAGCATTTGCTTCGTTTTCCGGAAAAGGCAACAGAAAAACCAAATTGAGTCGGAAAATCATAAATGAAATCATAGAAATCAAATTATTATGATATAGCATAGCATTAAATTGAGAATTAGCTAAATAGACGTAGTTTCACAGAGTGTGAGATAGATTATGTAGATAGATAGATAGATAGAGTGAGATAGATAGAGATAGAGACAGAGTAAGTTGGACATGTGCGCACCTTTCCCCACCAGCGCCATCGCCGAAAAACTGTTCAACTGGGTCCGCCTCCGAGGACGAGCCACGGGAGAGGCCACCGCCCGCTCCTCCGCCCGAGCGCAGCTCACGCGTGATATCGCCAGGCAGCACCTCTTCGCTGCGATGCACCGTGAACGAGTTCTTACCCTTCTTTCCAAAGCCCATACGTCTTTTACGACCTTTTGAGTATGGCATTTAAATAGTATTTTCTTGTTGTTCGATTTTATTTTATACCCTTGCAGAGAGTATGCTAATTTTGCGACGAATTTTGTGTTTGTATATTCTTAATCTGGACGAGGAATACAACAAGCTAGTTAGAGCCGCACATATACGGCATCCGCATAGATCGGATAACTACAGTGTGCCACTATATATTTGTCAAATTTGCGTATAATAAAGTTGTTTTGATGAGGGTTTCTTATTTTAATCTTATATTCACTTAAATTTCGTTCTAATGATACAAAAATTTATTTAATCCATTAAGTACCCAAATTTTGAATTTTAAAAAAAAGGATATTTTTCAACTATTTTTCAAATTTTTCAACAACAATAAATAGGTTGATGCAGAAAAATTGTTCGAACAATTCTAAAAGTGACTGCAAAATTTTTTTTTCAAAAATCTCTTTGCTAGTATTCTTTATGATTTGACTAATTTATGGTGTATGAAGACATTAGTGGCACACTGTATATCAATAATATCACTATGTAACAAACTTCAATGTATCTTCAAATTTGTGAACCAAACAAGAAGATTGTGATCTTGATCTTGTCTGAAAATATTTTGTTATAGTCGGACTATTTTAGGGATTTCATTGGAACGATCAATTGAAAATTAAATACAGCGTTCTGCAAGGGTATCAAATCTTCGGCGAGCCCAAGATAATCTTTTATTCTTGTTTTCTAGTTTTTAGTATTTGTCACGAAACCAAATCATAGTATTGTTAGTAAGGCTAGCAAAAATGATGTTATGAATTAGTGTTAGAGAACGTAAAAAGTTTAAGCATTACGTTATGTGTGTGTGTGTGTATGTAAAACAAAAGATGCTCGACTAGCTTATGATTCAAATCACTATGTATAATGGAGCTTAAGATGCTTTCATTATCTGATATAGCTGATAAATCTCATAATCTGATGGTCAACAAGGCAACTAAACGAGAACTTTTTTTAACGAACGGCATACAAAGGAAAGGTAACAAAACTTCCATACCTGTTGCCGAGAGCTGAGACGTTGAGTTGGATTTCTTGCCCATTCCACTGCCACCTTTTGGCGAACGCTCCTGATCCACATTGCCGCATTTCTTTCGGTCTGTTGTGGTGTCTGAGAGGCTGCCATCTGTGTGGGAATAGAGGAGGAAACGTGCTTAAATAAGACATACTAATTGCAGGATTTTGTATTAATACTTATATGTAGTTATTATTATCTTTTGAAAGTCATACTTTAGTTAATAAAATATAACTTGAACTTGAACTTAAATTTCTAATGTACAATAATTTGGATGCAAAAAATTAAATTTCTGATGTAGAATAACTTGGATTTATGCAACTGGTTTCTACTTATTTTCCGCTTGAAATTATAAAAATAAAAATTTAGTTCAGTTCCATATTTCATTAATTACTTTAGACAATTAAATATCTGTATTATCCTGATTAAGCTACGTTACTTCGCTATTAAGTATATGCATACGAAATCTAGAAACAAAAAACAAATAAGAAAAATTTAATATACACTTCTGGCCAAAATAATAAGTACCCTCTTTTTTTTTTTTACTACAACAGCTATTGTAAGTCTAGTCTTCATATTTAAAAAATAAATTTGGAAAGGTAATTTAATTAAAACTTAAAACTTTCCTTAACCCATTAAGAACCCATAGAAAATTTCAAATATATGTAAATGTCTACTTTTAAAAAAAATGTTTCTTTGATAAAAAAAAAAATGTTTTGATGCAGAAAAATTCTTTGAACAATTCTAAATATTTAAAAAAAATTATAAAAAATTCTAGGGAAAAGATTTTTACAATCATATGAAAGAAAAAAGTTTCAAAAGTAGATATTTATCTAAATTTGAATTTTTCAATGGGTACTTAATGGGTTAAAAAAAGTTTTGTATCATTCAAAGGGTACCTAGGCCTTATACGTTTTTCTTATGGTCTAATAAATAAACACTTAAAAAAAACCAAAAACCGCTCTTTTATGGTGTCCGATTTTCTTTATCCGCCACTGTATATGTTAAAAAAAAAGTGCAACATTTAACAAACAAAAAATGCAAACAAAGAATTACAATACTGAAATAATTATTATCATTGTTAACTTTTTTTTTGACATGGCTAAGCTAAAATTCTTTTTTGTGTTCATTCCTCGCCTTTTAAATTTTAAAATGAATCGACACAATAATATATCCGTAGTTAAAATTAAAAAAAAAGTAAAAAATTTGGTTTAAAGAACTTTCTTCGACACTTTATGTTGTTTATCTGAATACGTTTTTTGTTGTTGTTACGTACCGGCTTTCTCTTCAGCTTCGGCAGCACCGTCGGCTGACTTGGCGCCGCCCGGTTCGTTGGTGCCGTTCTTGTCCTTGTCGTACTCGCTGAAATCGTCGTCGAGCATCGCATCGATTGCATCCCAGTCGATAACATCGAGCGGAGCATCCGCATCCGCGTCCGCATCGTTTGTTGTTGTTGTTGTTGCGTTTGGTTCATTCGTGTTGTTTGTTGTGGTTGTGGTTGTTGTCGTTGTATTTGTATTTGTGGCAGTTGTTGTAGCAGTCGTTGCCGTTGTGGTTGTTGTTGCATTCGCAGCATTCGTTGCATTCGACGATGTGTTTGTTATTGTTGTTGTTGTATTTGTAATGAGATTTGTGCATGTATTTGTTGGTGGATGTTGTTGTAGTTGTTGTTGTGATGTAGCGTCATGGGTCAAGTTGTTGGCGTCGTTTGTTGTTGTTGTTGTGTTGTGTATTGATGATGGGGCACGTTGATGTTGTTGTTGTTGTTGTGGGGGATTTGCAAAAGAGGAAGAAGAAGCATTATTAGCATTATTACCATCGACGACGATATTACCAGCAGCGGCAGCAGATGTCGCACCACCGCTCCCACTACTAGATCTCGTCAGTTGTTCCGATGCCGTCAATGCCATCAATCCGTTGATGGCGATGCCTTCTTTCCCTTTTTGCCTAACTGATTGTTGTTGTTGTTGTTGTGGTTGTTGTTGTTGGTTGTTGTTGTTGTGACTATTACTAACACTACTCGCTGCTTGGTTGCTAGTGTTGTTGTGGTGGATGTTGTTGTTGTTATTGTTATTGTTACTGTTGTTGTTGTAGTAATTGTGATTGTTCTGGTTGTTGTTTTGTATACTGTTCTGTGGCCCGCCCCCAACACCGACACCGCCCCCCGCACCTCCCACTCCAACCTCCATGGGCGAAAAGTTGTGAGCATTCTGCGCACTTGGCGGATGTGGAAGATTGCGCCGTCGCTTCATATAGGGAGCCGGCGGACCGTACAGCTTCTGCTGACTGGTGCGCTGCAGGTCGAGGGACATGTGGTTGCGGGACATGTGATCGAGACCCCGCGCCCGATGGGGACCCCGGAACAGGGAGGGTGCAACGCCGCGTCGCGTCCAGCCCACGTCCGAGTCGTAGGTGATGGTCACGATCTTGTCGTCGGTGACCAGGAAATGCGAGTGGCTCAGCGGATGCACTGCATCCACACTCGCGCCCATATACGATTGCCGGATGTTCGTTTCGGAGCCATAGCGACGAGATAGCTCCATGGCCTCCATATCATCGGGATACGCCATGGCCATCTCGTAGGGCATCACCTCGTCCTCGTAGCGAATGCGTCGCCTGCCCCAGCTCTTCGTGTGCAGATCATCATAGTCCAAGGACCGCGACTGTCCCTCATGGAACATGCGGCGTCGCTCCATCCGCGGTTTCTTCAGTATCGATGTGGGCTGGGCCCGTGCCGTCGCCTCGGCGATGGGCACGGCGGAGACCAGGGCGTCCTCGCTCAGCTGTCGCGACAGCCGGAGCACGGACTGTGTGGGCAGCGCGGGTGGCGGCCCCAATTGCGACTTGTGCCGCCGATGGGCCGTCGGCGTCGGCGTGTGGACATGGTAGGTGGGCACCACGCCCAGATTCACCTGCGGTCCCGTCAGACCGCCCACAAAATGCTGATCGACGCACTCGCCACACATGGCCGGGTCCATGGTGGGCAGCGAGGGCTCCGAGCTGCTCGGCTGCTGGTACATGGACAGCGACGGACGGCGCAGCAGCTGCTCGGCGGTGTACGGATACGCGATGGGCTGGTGCTGCGGATGCGGATGGGCGTCGGCCAGGCAGCAGGGATCGCCGCACGCCCCGATCGCCAGTCCGGGCGTGGCCAGGGCCGTGTTGGTAGACAGCACCACCGGCTGGCTGCCATTCTGGCAGTGGCTGCAGCTCTTGTCCAGATGATCGCGCACATAGCCCACATACGAGCTGGGCGACGAGGATACCGTGTGCGCATGGGCGTGGATATGATCGTGGGCGTGGGCGGGCATGATGGTATTGTGGTTGTGGTTGTGGCTGTGGTGGTTGCCGCTGGTTGAGCTGCGAAAGAGATTCATGACGGGCGTGGTAATGCGCTTAAATTGCTCAAAGCTGGGCAGCGGCTGAGGCAGCGGCATCGCGGCATAGGCGTTGCTGTGGTTGTGAGTGGTGGTGGGGGCGAGCTGCCGTCCGTTGTGTTGGTGGTGGTGGTGTTGTTGGTGGTAGTGGCGTCGTTGTTGGTGGTACATGTCTGACGGCGTCTGTTGTATGAATGCTGTGGTGCTGGGCAAATGAGACGATGGCGAATAGTAGTCGCAATGCGTATGTAGCAAATGTGGGTCAAGTGGTGCCTCCTCCTCCTCCGCCATCAAAGCCGGCTCCACAAAGAACTGTTCGACCAGCTCGCCGCTGTTCGCATCCGTCACGAGCACACGCTGTGGCAATGGCAGTGTTGTGGTTGCTGTGCTCGCTGCTGCACCACCTGGCCCCACTTGCGCCGTGTTCGGTAGCAGAGGTAGTGATGGTGGTGGTGGCGAATCGGTGGCAGCCAGCGCCGCCAACTGTTGCAGTTGCTCGAGCTGCTCCAGCAGCAGCAGCTGCTGTGTGCCACCACTTGGCAGATAGTCACAGTCATCCACCTCGATGGTGTTCGCCCGGTGGTGCTCGATTGTGGGATACAGCTTCAAGCCCGTCACCGGGCCACCACCAACTGGGTTGCCACCAAAGAGATTGCGCCAGTTGCGTGATAAGCTGACGGTTATTTTCGGTGGTATCGGTTGTCAGTGTGCGGTGGGTCAGTGGGTCAGTGTTGGGTGGATCAGAGTAAGAGTAAATGTGTGTGTGTGATTGTATCAAATTCACATGCAGGGAAAACATGCGGCAAATAACACAAGTTTGATGGTGGTGGATGTTGTGGTGAGTTTTAATTTTTTTTTTTTTTTTTTTTTTATTGGTGGTGGTTGTAGTTGGTTGTAGTGAGTTTCAATGTAATGGGTGTGGTTGGTGGTGCAAACGATCGTTGACATATGCAAGCGATGGTTGGCGTCCGAGGTCAGCAAGTGTTGTTGGTGGTGGTTGTTGTTGTTGTTGTTGTTATGGTGGGTGACAGAGTCATTGTATGTGGTGTGAAAGAGAGAGCGAGAGAGCGTGGCGTGTGATGAAGAGCACGCAAGAGAAGCAGTGAACACAAAAGAGAGAGCGCGCGTCGATTTGATCGTTTTATATTTTGTTTTCATTTTCATTTGATTTGTTTCGTTGTTTCGTTTCGCAAACGCAAAAAGTAAAATGCAGAAAAGAAACTTAATGTTTTTTTTGTTTTTTTTTCGGATTGCCTTTGCTTTCGTATACGGTTGTTGTGTGCTTGTGTGCGTGTGATCGTGTGTCGTTTTAGAGCGAGAGCGAGATAGTTTGATAGATAGAGAGGAGGATAAGCGCGCTCTTCTTCTTCGCTTATGCAACTGATTTCAGAGCCTAATTAATGGGTTAATTATGGAGTTTTTAGCTACTACTCGAAAATAACGAAAAAAAACAATAATATGTCAATAACCAATTTGTTGTTGTGTTGCCCAAAACGTATTGTAATTTCAGCAGAATTTTGGCAGCTTTGATTGGCATGGCTATGACGTTTGGCTATGACTTTTGGCTATGACGTTTGGCTATGGCTTTGAACTAGAACGAAGCGGACGCGGGTGCAGCACGAGGCGCCGAGTTAATCCTCGGCCTACTCACCTGAGTCCGCGCGAGGTGCGCGGTCTTTCCGATTGGGTGGAGAAGGCGCTCGACGTCACACTGACCACGGACTCCATGTCCGAGTCGCCGAACTCGCCCATAAAATCCTTGTCCGGCGACAGCGAATGTCGCGGCCTCATCCGTGAGTCCATCGACTGTAGATCACTATCCGATAGACCCGTATAGTGACGCTCCCAGCCGCCCATTCCGGTGCTGCGATATGTGGCTTGATGGTGCGGCTGTCGTGTCCGATGACGACCGAAGCGACTGCCCGAAGCCAGACGCTCGTCAAAGTCCTGACCCAGTCGATCACGCAACATGGCGCTGCGAGAAGTTTGTGGCACCTGCGAGGGCAATAAGTACAAGGAATCAAGGTGAAATGCGGATAGACAGGATTTTCAAATAATTAGCAAGACAGATTGTGGTTTCGAAACTAAGCTGATTTCAATTTAAAGTTATTTTTAAATTTAGTTAAAGTATTTTCTCAATCATTTATAAAAAAAATAGTTCGTAAGGCTCAAATGGTATAAAGTAGTAGCTTAAAATCATACCTGTTAAATAATAATTAGTAATCATAATCATTAGTAATAAGATTATTCTTGTTAAAAAGTCGAACTAATGATTGCATACCGATTATTTTCGGTTTTGCCCAATTATTCAATGATTACGATTACAAAAAATCAAAATAATATAAAACTGTTACAATTATTAAAAAATAATCAGAAAAAAATGAAAAACATTCCAAAATAATCGTTTAAAGTAGATTTTAGATTATTTATGACTATTTAGTAAATATAAAATTATTTTGAACAAAACAGTTTAATACAAAAATGTTTCTTCTTAATTTAAGATTCATATAAGTGTATGATGTTTTATTAAATCCAAATAGTTAATTATTATAAACTATAATGTAAAATGAGTGTGCAATCTCGCAAGGAGCAGCATAAGAGCTTTATTCGACCAGTACAAAAGCCACTATAATCAAAGCTTTGGCAACTCTAATTGTGAAAATTTAAAATAATTTGATTTTTACTAAATACTTACATAGTATTAAATAATCAGAAATAATCAGAAAAACTAAAAAAAAATAGTCCGAATACTCAAAAAAATTATTTCTGAGTATTATTGATTATTTCTGATTATTTTTGAGCAATTGAAATAATTTTAGATTATTTCTGATTATTTGTAATCGTAATCGTTAAATAGTCACAAATTTTTCAACAGTGAATTTTATAGCCACTACGATTATTTCCAAAAACCATTAAATTGATTAGTAATTCTTATCGAAATTTAACAGGTATGCTTAAAATTTATTTAAGTTTATTAAGTAATCAAAATTTCTAATTAAATTTCATCCATCCGCTTGATAATCAGTTAAATTTATCGAATTAAAAATAAAGTAAGTGCAAGCATATTCGAAGTAAAAGTTACCTGTGGCAGTTGACGCTTTTTGGGAGATCCCGTGGGCGTGGCAGTCGCTGATCGCGATTGGAAACGCTGTTGCTGTGTCGCTTGTGCCGCCGCTGCGGCGACGCCTCCGGCGTAGGCAGCGGCGTTGGGTGATCCGTGAATTGGAAGCACTGGATAGTCAATGTAACGATCGTCGGGCGGCGAGAGAGATCCTCGCCGGGGACTGCTGCTCCTATAGCCGTAACCAGCTGATGGATGTCCGCCACCACCACCTCCCGATCCGCTGTGGTAATTGTCACTGGGGGCCGCCGAGTGGCTGCGTTGGCTCAGGCTCATGCCACCGGGTCCGATGGCAGCGCCAACACCATTACCACCTGCCCCGCGCCTATAGTAGCCCGTGGCAGATGCCTGCAGGGCGAAGAAAATGATTTGTACTTTAGTACAGGGAAAAAGGACATTTCTCTGGCATTGCAAAGCCAAAGGGTCCAGAGAATCCTGTAGAGCTTACGGACTAGGCATACGAGTATATGTAAAAGTGGAGTGGTTCTGAGTATCATTCAAGTTAATAAGAGTGTGTGTTTTGTTTGGTTAACTGGTACTGCAACTTCTACTGGAACACGGATAATATGCGTAAGTTGTAAGTTGTAAATGGTAAGTACAAGTCAAGGCATACTTAGCGGAAGATTAATACAATTTCGAAACAAAATCAAGTTAACAACATTGGAAGCCACGCTGCAATCAGCTGGAACAGATCTGATGATCATGTTTGGCAAACTGATGTAAGCGTCACTTTTCACTTTAATTATTGTAGTTAGTACAGGTTTTGGTTAATATTTAGTTGAGTTGGAGTAAAGAGATTAGCAAAATTTTCTGAACTGAAAGTGCAGTTTAATTGACAGTGGGCCAAATGAATAAAGAAGAGAATGGAAGTCTGTCAAATGAGATTCTGATGAAGGAACTTGGAAGAATGTATTATCGAAAACCTTTCATCATAAACTTGACTAGAAAGTGGTGAACATTTTGTGAATAGTTTTATGACATTTATAAATATCTTCATTTCAATTAGTTGAAAAATGTATAAATAGGTAACTGAACGTGTTTAATTGATTAGAAGTAATTTGGGCTTTATTCGAACGATTTCCTTATCGGATTCTTTCACTGATATGTAAAAATTTTGAGCGATCTTTCAAACTGCGTTTACTGGCTTTTTTGTGTATGTTTCTAGATCTTAAACTGATTTGTGTTTACATACTTGTTGTGCTTTTCTGTTCTGATATTGGAGTGTTACGTTAATTTAGCTTGGGTGCAAACCTGATTGTGATAACTTTGTCCAATGCCAGATACAGTGCGATAATCTCGGGCCACCATTCCGGCCACCCTTTTACGGCCCTGGGGTGACATGTCACGTCTGGAGCGACGCTCGTTTAGATCGAGCTGAATTTTGTGAGTTTTTTTTTATTTTGGCGGGGTATGTGGGAATCGGGTAATATTATATAGGAAGCAATATTGGATTTATCCAGCACATAATCAACAAGAGGCGGTCAGGGGGAAAGGTTTATGTATGTGTGTTGTATTCAAGAAGGAAAAGAGAAAAAGAGCAAGTGGAGAAGACAAAAAAAATGTACATACATGTATGATCAAAATGAGAGAAAGTAAATTAAATGGTGTATTAACATGATCGCATGTTAACCCTTACATTGCATTTGTGTGAGTGTGAGAGTATCTGTGTTGCAAGAAATCGGATTCTTAAAGGGTTAATTGTGTAGTTCTCTGGCAGTTTTATGGTTAAAGTATTGGACACAAATAATAATAAGTATAATGCAAATTGACAACAAGCTACACACTTAAAGCTACATAATCAGGCATGATTAATAGTATCTGGTAAATTGGCCAATGCAATAGGCGAGAGGCATGCAAAAGCTAGTTTTAAAGTTAAAGTACAGATAAGTAGTTGAGTATATAGAGTATATGTTATATAGTAGAGGACGAAGGTGCAGTATTTTCTTTTGTATAAAGTTTAATGCTGACATGTTGGGACTTTAATAATTATTAAGTTTAGTTTTATGACAGTTAATTGACTGCCTTTTCATTTCATTTTGATAAAAATAGTATGTGTTCTCAAGTTTTTTAAAGTATACACTGAAACTTAACCTAAGCCATGTTGCTTATTAGACTTAAACTATGATTACTTTGATCTTAAATGCAAAGATTATTATTGATAGCTGAAACTGATGATGCTTAAGAAAAACAGAGGGAGAGATAGAGAGAGTCGACAGCATCTTCAAATGCCACGCGTTGTTGTTGTAGGATTAGTTAGTTAGTGTTTCTTTTTTTTTTGTTTTCTTTGTTTTAGTACAGAGTTTTAGTAGAGCGTAGATAGATCGGAGAGTTCAGAGTTAGAGAGTGAAAAATTTAACACACGCACAACGAAACAACGACACCAATTAGTTTATAAAGAGAAATCATATCAAAATGAAACATTAAGCCTTAAACAATAATTACATTATACAGATTTTGAAAATGGTGTGCAATTAATATGTACACTGAATGGTGTTTTATTATATGGACTGGTGTGACTTGAATGGAATTTTGTTTTTGGCTTTTGCCTGCATGCAGAGCAACTGACAGGAGCAGCAATGAAAGATGTTACGAATGCGAGCGTTTAATTTGACAACGGGGCGTATGCGTGATGTGTGCAAATGAATGCCAGATCAAATGAATCAGTTCAGGTTGCACAAAAAGATGTTTTCGATTGTGAGTTGTGAGACACACACAGATAAAAGATAAAAATGCACACGCACAATAAGAAAAACCAGATTTGTAAAACTGACGATAAAACGGGGAAAATAACGTATATTCATTAGTCCAAATTTAAAATACACTTGCAGAGCAGCTTGAGATCTTATATAAAGTCGATCATAAGTATTATTACTGAGAATTTAAAACCTAAGGAAATCAGTAAAGCTGTTCCAATCAATTTTTTAAAAATTCTTGAAACTAATTTCTGTAAAAAATTACAGTATTTATAACAATAATTGTATTAAAATTAAAATTAAGAATCAATTTCACGCAATTAGGTTTTTAATAATTGGAAAAACGCAGATTAGTCGGTGACCCGAATTTAATCTTGCATCAATTCCGCATCTGATGCAATAACTAATTTTTTTTTATTTTTTATTTTTGTTGTGGAGAGTTTTTAAAATATTTTTGAGAATTAGCTTAAACCAACATGTTTATAAACATGAAAAACACCAGTTTTTTATGGAGGTATTACTCTATATTCATTTAACTTTTGGGTTGTCCTAAAATTGTGACTGAATTTCTAGCTAGACTCTCAAAGTTAACTCTGCAAATGTTTAAAATAAAAGACGGAACTGTTTTGCTGTTCTGTTCCGGAACGGAACCTAGGTGTGTCGGTGTGTGTGTCTGTGAGAGGTAGTGAATGTGTGTGTGGATTCGACATCTTGAATCTTTGAGATTGAAATTGAAAGTGGCAGCTGCAATTGTCTGTTTGTGTATCTTTTTCTTTTTTTTTTTGTATCTGTTCTCTCACTCTTGTTGCTGTCAGTTCTTGTTGCATGTATTTGTGTGTGTCGTATGTAAGTATGTATATACACATATCATAAAAGTATGTACATAAATGGTATATATGTATATGAATTAATTTCTTTGGTGTTCTTGAGGGTCGCTCAATTTGTGTGTGGTTGTTGTTGTTGTTTGTAGCATTTGTTGCTGTTGTTTTAGTTGTTGTTGGTGTTCTTGTTGTTGTTACCTCAAGCAGCGGCGGACTGGTGGAGCTGCCCATGGATGATATGCTGGCACCGGGCGTCATTCCATCGATGTCGCACTCGGACGTTGTGTCCGAGTCGCTCAGACGCGACAACGTGCTGGGCGGTGATAAATGATCTGTCGGTGTCAGTATCAGGCCGTCCACATCGCTGCCCTCGTCACGTAACTGTTCATCGTTGTTGTGATTATTGTTGTTGTTGTTGTCATAAATTTGGCGTCGAAATGTTGTTATTGGAATAGAACAGAACGGAACGGCGCAAGCGTTGTTGTTGCCGTTGTTGTTGTTTTTCATTTTTGTGTGGTTGTTGTTGTTTGTTATTGTTGTTGTTGTTATTGTTGATAGTGATTTTGTGGTAGGGTGTTGGTTGGTTATTTTGGTGGGTGCACGACAAATAAACAAAACATATGACAATGATGAGTTAATAATTTTGTTCAATATCTGGACGGCTGCGGGGGAAACATTACATCTAAAATACCAAAAAAAAATAAAAAAAAAACGAAAATTCATAAAACTTAAAACATAAAAATATTTCACATCATTTTTAGCATTTAACTTTTCATTTTTTTTGTTTTGTGTTAAGTTTTTCGCTCAACAAACTTTGTTGCGGGCACAGAAAACGTTTGATTCATTGTTTGTTTCATTTGGTTGTTAACGTTTACCAACACCAACACTTAGTTAAGAACATACGCAATGAAATGAACCAAAATGGTAAATGGAAACACAAAACGCACGTAATGAATCATAAACAAAAAACGCAATGGTAAAGAAAACAAAACGTAAACGAAACGAAATTAAATCGAAACGTAATGTTTCGAGTTTGAGTTCCTCGACAAGACATACGAGATGAGAGGTGTCCTGATGTGGTTGGAGCTGATACCACTCGGCCTCGTCGTCAAGTATGTGATGCGCCAGATCGATGACCACCTCGCCGATGAAATCGTTGGCGCCATAGCGCACATAGTCCCAAAGCGTGACCTGCATCAGGAATGAATCCATTATTATTATGTATCGAGTTTAGTGAAGTAAAAATGCATTGAAAAATCGACAACTCTTTCCAATTCTTTAGCTCGATCATTTTTTTTGACTATCAATCAAGTTAATTGAATCAATTTTCATCAAACTATGGTATCTTATCGAAAACAGTTCTCATTATATTAAAAAATGGAAAATTAATTATGTCATTTGAATCGAGAACGTCTTCTGAATGCAGCAAAAGAACGATAAAACCTATTTTTGAGAATATCGACAGGTCTTGAACAAACTGGAATTTTTGGTTGTTGAAAATAACAAGAAAAGTTTGCAATTTGAAATGTATTTATAAATGAATAAAATTGTAGTTTCATTAAAAAAACTAAAAAAAAAACTTCCCTAACTCGAATGGAAAATGGTGATTCGAGTTAGGGAAGTTCGACTGTATATCGATTTTTATGTTTCCATATTAAGCTCAATTCACAGTTCAAATCAGCGGTGGGCAGGCAGTGGCTCCGGGAGCAGCAACTGCTCCCAACTATTTTTCTGCCTATTCGGCGCCGTGAAGTCGCACAAAAGACTCGCTGTTGATGTTGTCGTGGCCACCCTTGGTTTGAATTGATACTTGGATTTTTGAAATTAAACTTACCTCCAGCAATCGACCATTGAGATCGCAGCGTCGCAGACCTGCGTACAAAAAGGTCTGACCCCAGCGCGGTTCGCAGGTGGTGCCCACAGTTTTCGTTCGTCTCTTGGACTTGTGACTGCGATCGGGCAGAAGAAATACCTGCAATGAATTGACATTCGACAGATTCGTTTTTATTATTAGTTCTTCAAGCTGATTCGCTTTTCACTCACTTTCGCATAGGGATTGCGCCCGGCGCCGCTTTGACGTAGCGACAGACCCGTGGCGCAAACCAGAGTCACAATCAATTGCATGGTATTCTGATCGTAGCCGAGTTTCAGCTGCAGTCGACCCTCGATGGGTATCGGTTGTGTTGTTATGCCCATGCCATGATGCGGCAAATGGGAATGCGAATGTGCATGCGAATGCGAATGCGTGTGCGGATGCGTGTGCGATGGCGGTGATGGAGCTGCCGGATGGCAATGATGATGATGGCCCGCCGTCGTTGTGCTGTGCAGGCCGCCCGCGGCGGCAGCAGCTGCTGCTTGTAATGTGGCGCTGCTGCTGTTGCTGCTGCTTCCGCTGCCTGTGCCGCTGCCGCTGCTACTGTGACTGTGACTTTGGCTTTGGCTGTGACTCTGGCTGTGGCTGTGGCTGCTGTGATTCGCTCCCAGACGCTGTGTGGCAGCCGAATTGGCACTGCCACCGCCACGATGCCGCAGTCCGTTGCCCGAGCCACTGATATGCAGATCCGGTGAACCGGGCGATGTTATCAACACGCTCGGCTTGTCCCGATGTAGCTCGAGAGCTTCAACCGCTGGTGCTGTAAGCGTCACACAGGGAGAGATACGAATAAAAAATGGCATATATTTCAATCTGACACGGATCTTCAAGTATTTGTATGCTCGGTAGTGTAATGTTATTTTTATGAATGTTAATTGCTTAAAATTAACACTTTTAACTAACCCATTAGCAAAGGAATTGTCCTAAAATGTATCTAGTTAAATTAATTGTATTTTAAATTGAAAAAATTTGGTTGTTGTTGCAGATATACCTTTTTTAAATGATAATTTTCAATTTCAATAATATTGTTGATATTTGAAATTAATTTTTAGCAATTCGGAAAATATTGTCTTTATATCTATGACTTTCCTAACTTTTCTCAGTACTTTTCAAAATAAATTGCATTTTTTTAATGCCTGTACACCTTTAGTATTTTGAAAATAAGTCAAAACGCTCAGGTCCGAAAATGTAACTTTACTTAATTTGTTTTAATTTTTTTATTTGTTGTATTGCTATATTTGTGCTTATCTAGTTTTTAATGACAGTTTATTTATGACAAATATATAGAGTAGAATAAAAAGATAGTTTTGGAATCCTTAGAGTTTTAAATATTTGATATTCTTATGAAAGACAAAACATACTAAATACCATACTAAATGTGTTGATCACGTAAATTGTATCTTGCAGTATTTGATGCGAATTAAAGCTACTAGCTGCGCAATTAAATTTGCCATTTAAATTTCGAATATTCATGTTCAGGAATATATTTTTAATTTGAAACCGATATGGTTCTGATAATATTTCAAAGCAGTGGTGGGCACGAAATCTGAATTCGTGGTCACAACCATAATAACTACAACAGTAGGCAGAAAAATAGTAGGGAGCAGTCATTACTCCCGGAGCCACTGCGTGCCCACCGCTGTTCTATAGTATGTAGATTGGGTTATTTAGCTTAGACATACACCGTTAGCTTCTTGGGAGGATGTTAATCTATATGATGTGATAGAAGTGAATTGTTCTTAAGCTGATCAGAATCATAGACTGCAGCTGATGAATTAATGGACTAATTGGTCGAATTGCACTCTTCCAAACAAACATACACAAACATACATACACACATTCAAATAACACACGCATATGTTGTCATAAAGTCACATATTTCCCCCCTCACCTTTGCGCTGAAGATAACGCCCTCCGCTGCTGACAACCGCACTGCCAGCCATACTGCTGGCAAGGCCGCTGTGGGGGAAGTTGGCCGAGGAGCGGCGGGTGGCGGCGCTGCTTCCGGAACCGGAGCAGGCGCTGCTGGGGCTGACGTTGCTGCTGCTGCCGCCGCTGTCGACGCTGCTACCGGCGCCAGTTGGCAGCAAAAGCGAACGACAGACAATTAACTCCACTTGGGCATCCAATCGACTCTCGTCTATAATGTCGTAGACCTCATCTGAACTCTTGTTGTGCAGACTGCGTCCATTCCACTCGATGATCTCATCGCCTGCATCGTGCGGATGTTTGTTTGATGCGTGTGTGTGTGTGTGTGTGTGTGCGAGTGATGAACATAAAATGAGAGAAACAGAGACACAAAGACAGAGAGAGACAGAGAAATATGAGATATGATAATAGATTGATAGAATGATTCGATGGGATGATGATCTTTACCTGGTCGTATGCAGCCCTCGAGATCGGCCACCGAACCGCGTTTCACCTTCTCCACAATGGCGCCACATGGGCCTCCATGGATGCCCGTGGGCTGGCCGCCGTTCACCTTTAAGCCTAATATATCTTCCCCATCATAGTATTTACGTAATATCATGTGACCAATCATGCGAGTATTATCCGCGGATGTTTGCCAATTCACCGGATTCTATAGATACATGTATGGTTATGTACACGTATCGGTGATTGTGGTGGTTTCAGGTGGTTTTTCAAGTGGTTGTGGTGGTGGTGGTGGTGGTTAGATGGATATTTATTTCAGGGTGTCGGGTGAGATCGTGGATGTCAATTTTCAAAGATTTTATTTTGATTTTGGGTTTGGTTTTGGTTTTGTTGCGGAATGTCGATGATTTGTATGCAGGAAGTAAAATGGTTTATAGTTTTAGATTTGCACCGTACAATTGTCTTATTTTTAAAGGCTTACACTAGTTTCTTATACGATTAGTAGAACCAATAAACAATTATATAAACAACAATAGAAAATAATGTTTGGAGAAAATATTTTGTACAATTATTTTTTTACATTCAGTTTTCATTGTTTTGTTATTTTGTTTTTCTTAAGATCTAGAAACAGTTTCTACTAAGTTTTAGTTACGATATGCTGTAGATAGAATAGTTATCATTCACATTTGACTTGAGTTTGGCATTAGACCTACTTTGAGAACACACACGTTTCAGTTATGTAAATCGTTAAAATAAATAATTCAAAAGGAAAAAATAATCTCTTCGAAATTCATCATTGAATTCGGAAATGTTTGCAAAGAGTGTTGAGAACAAATTTATTTTACAACATTTATAAATCATGCGATAAAAGACGTGCAAGGTGTAAGATTAGGATTGTAATATTACTTGATTAGAATACATTGAATTTAGTCTGAAAGAGGAATGGGAATTGGGACCAAGCTGGTGCTCTATGGGATGGATGGTCTTGACTTTATGGTCCCTTCATGCAAAAGGGAGTTACAGACAACAAGCAGAGGAATTTTGTAGAATACTTATGTTCTAAGGACATGCGATGTTAATTGATAAGTGAGTTGGTAAAGTTTTCAATCTGTAAATGGATGGGTTCTTTTATTTATTGAGCTGGACTTGGGTTCGATATGGCCTTTAAGAAATGCAAGCTGAAAAGCTATTTATGTATATTTAAAGGTATATTTATGAATAGGGTTTACTTCGATTAGACGTCGCAAGAACAACAAACAGAGAGTAAGAAAGTTAAAACACAGAAATAGACAGACAGAGAAAGAGAGAGACAGAGAGAGAGATGGAGAGAGGTATAACGAAAGAGACAGACTGGTTATCTGCTGAATTCAGATCACAGACAGACAGAGAGATAATCCTGGATATCACATAGAACACATTCAGACTCTACACAGACACAATGCAATTTGAAGGGGAGGGAGTTCACTTTCAAGTGGAGGGCACTTCGCTCTTTGTGATTGCCGTGCCATCAGTGATGCAGCTGCATTGGGGATTGCATTGTGTACCTTGGGGCCATCGCCGCGATTGGAGTCCTCGCTGCTGGTGAACGTGCTGCTCGTGTCGATGCCCGAGTCCTTGGTGGCCGAGTCCTGGCTGCCCTGTCGTTCGGCATCCCAGCGCGACCAATCCCCGTCCAGGGGCTGTGCCAACTTGGCGCTGGTCAATAACGTGGCTGTGCCCACATCCACAGCCGTCGAGGGTAAAATGGTGGTCACCGGCGGCAGAGATCCTGTTCCTGTGCCGCTGGTGCTGCCACTTGGCACCAATCCATCGGCATCGTGAGCATCGAAGCGCACTGTCTTTTTTATTCTACGCTCGGTGAAACGGCGCGAATCCTGTGCCGCCGACGAGGAGGATGTGCTGCCCGCCGGCTCGTCCCAGTAGGCGGCCTCCGTGGAGCTGAGGGAGCTGCTTCCGCCGCCGCCGCCGCCAGCGCCGAGCAGACCGCGCTCTCGGCTCAGGCTGCCCCGGGTGGCGTCCGCTGTGGTTGTCGACATGCCGCCACGATCATAGGCAACGCCCCCTGCCCCCGCACCGATGACAATCTGCGGCCTGCTCTGACTCTGACTCTGGCTCTGGCTCTGACTGTGGCTCTGTGGATAGTAGCTGCTGCTGGTGCTGCTGCTGCTGCTGCCTCCGCAACCGCTGGCCGCGGCCAAGGGTGGTGCGCGACGGTAGGCGCCAGCACTAACAACAACACCTGGCCCGACACCAGCTCCTCCCGCTCCAACTCCCGCTCCAGCTGCCGTATTAAACTGTCGCTCGTGATTGCTCCGATTGAGCGAGTTGCGCTGCTGCACGTCCAATCGGGCCGTCCTCGTCAATGGATATTGCTCTAGACGGTCGCGATGCTGCAGCTGCAGCTCGTATCTGTCCCGCTGATCCGCCGAGGCGTACAGCCGCTGATTCGTGTTGGCCAACAGCCGATAGTCACTGGATCCGTACGAGCCGCCGACGGTCAAAAGGTCGCGCTCGTTGAGGCTGCGCTGCTGGCGCCAGGGATCCGTTCGCACCTGTAGACGGCCGCCTGTAGATGTAGGATGTACTAGAAATGGTTTTTGGTTTTTTGTTTGGCATATACTCTTCTTCGCTTTTCAGTTAGGGGGTCTCTGGGTGAAAGGGGTAGTACGAGAAGAAGGGATCTCTAGTACTTCTGATTGGGGGGACTTTCTCAATTGCTCGATTAATTCTTTATTGACGCTGCTTGACTGACATTAGTTTGTTGTCCTTTTAGGATGATTTCGACGCAAATGTTAAACATAATGTTGCCGATATTCTCTTGTTGTTTTCCCAAAGCAAAAAATAATACAGTTTATTTAAATAAGCAATTATGAATAGAAGACTTATGTATATGTGTGGAATCAATTTTCAGCATATATCAAAAAAGTTTTGTTAGTCAAATTTTGTTCACAAGTTATATTTATTATAAATTTAAAAAGATTTTATCTTTTATAGTCTGAGAAGTTGCTGAAAATCCAATACTTATAAATGTATATAATTAATTTTCAGCATATACCGTTAATAGTCAAGCAAAAAGGTCATAGGTACTATATCTGTTAAAATTTATACGTAAATGTGTTTACATAATTTTAGATATTCTGTTTTCAACTCTTCAACTTTTGAGCTAGATGCTGAAAATAAGATCCTAGAAATCTGTAAATGCTTTTCATTTCAGATGTGCATTACATGTATGTATATGTGTATGTATGTAAGCTAGTTATGGATATATATATTTATAAATAAGTAGACCTAGGATTGAGTTATCTATAGATAGTGCCAAGGTTTTAGAGCATGTGATAGATCGAACGTAAGAGATCTGAAGTTTTGGCAAAATGGTACTACGGATTTGGACCTAGCAGTTATCAAGTGAGGATCAATCGGAGGTGCTGGGGATACGTAAAACATGCCACACAAGGCAATGGTTTAATCTGGGGAGCTGTGCCTGGGGGGACGACTTGGAGATATAATCAATTATATCGGAATACTGCAATACTTATCTGTTGTGCCTAAAAGATTCAAGAATATTATATTTGATTTATGGCTACAATATGAAATAAAT
The DNA here is from genome assembly GCA_037043495.1 of Drosophila recens. Classification (NCBI taxonomy): domain Eukaryota; kingdom Metazoa; phylum Arthropoda; class Insecta; order Diptera; family Drosophilidae; genus Drosophila; species Drosophila recens. The sequence continues at coordinate 548,521 of JBAMBJ010004558.1, forward strand.
TGAGTTGGTCCTAAGAAAATAACTACTTGCTCGCTTAGACAAGGGAAAATTTGAGTTGTGACTATATATATGTGTATGTGTGTGTGACTCTGTTGTTGTTGTGTCAGTAGGTAGGTGTGTTGGGAGCTTGTTGTGTTAAAGTAAGGAGGAAACAGCGTTACGATATCCATGCAAATTCTTCACGTAGTTTTTCGTTTATCTTTTTTCTTTTTTTAATTTAAAATGTACATTTACAAGTAAGAAATAAAAGAAGGTATAATAAGAATTGAAGATAATTAACGTAAGGGGGAGTACACAGCGCAGCGAGCGAAAGTGTGTGAGGGGGGAAAGAGTGAGGTATTCAAAACATTGTGTGGAGTGAGTGGAGTTATTAAAGCAAAACGGATAAAAGATATTAATAAAGAATTCCCATGGAGAAGCGCTGTTCTATCCGCTTCTCACTAGGGCCGAACACACACACAGAACTGCACACATACAGACGTACAAACATCGAATGGAAATAATGCAAGGAACAAGGATTAAAAGTCTATTGAGTGTGGATACACTGGCAGTAAGTGCTCAAATAAATGAAATTCAAGTAAGGATTAAAGAGACGACATTAATTAATTGTACATTCATAAATAATAAGAAAAGGATAACATTTAAAAGGGAACACGCAGTAAAAATGTAAAAACTTTTTCTTGATTTCATTTTTGTTTTGGTTTCATTTTTTCCATTTTTTTTTTTTTTTGTCATTTTGCTTACATTTGCATGAATCTGTAGATCGCCGGGCGAGATATTTGTTTGGCCGCCAAAATTACCTGCTGTAGTGGTTGTTGTTGATGTATTTATATTGATTTTTAAAACATTTTTTGGAAAATTTTGCAAAATATTTTGTGGCGGGCATTTTGAGTGGGCAAATTGAATTTTGTCATTTTTTTAGGGGTATTCATTTCGGTTTGGTGTACAAATAGAAGAGAGAAAGAGTGGAAAAAATATAAAATATTTGTAAATTCATTAAAACAATAAACAGGGTGAAGTTTGGTAAGTTGTGAGCACATTACGTATACGTAATCTTAACTAGCTTACAGCTTAGCATTAGGTTTAAGTGATACTTTAGCATAATACATGTGTAAATTTTTAAATATCTATAATTAGCAACTAATTAGTTAGCAACTAAGTCAATTTATATTTGTTTTTCAAAATTCTTTGAGTCATTGATGTATCACGGCAAGCAATGTGAATGTCTTAGGAAACGCAGTGCGCTTATTTGTTTCTTTTTTAATTTTAAACTTGTGAACTTGACACACAATCAAGACAGACACACACAAACACACACACACACACTCAGTTGTTACACATATGTGTGTATGTATAGCTGTCCTCCTATTGTGTGCCTTACCCCTGGCACACTTTCTTTTGACTTTGGTCACGATATAAAACGTTTATTGTGCTCGTAACGACAACGACGACGACGACAAAATAACGCAGAAACAACAACAACAAAAAATCTTCAAAAATATACATAACAAAAATTACATAAAAACAGCAACGACAACTACACTAACAACAACGTTTTAGTGTAAACAAAGAACTAAGGAAAACAAAACAAAGCAAAAACTAAAGTAAATTACACGGTTCTACACTAGACTGATTTCTTGACTCAAACCAATGTAAGACAATATAGAACGAGGTAGAAAGACTTATTCCAAATTGGAGATTCTACCGAAATTGATATGGCAGATAGAGAAATTTATTATTTAAAAATCCAATATTAATTGTACTAATAATTATTTTGTTTGCATTGCTTTCATGAGCAAACTCATCAAATAACTTCTGCATTATGCACAACTGGATTGAGTATAAGTTTTATAGACATTTTAAATATGCGGTAATTTACTTGAATTATACTATCTTCCCTCTTAGCGCTACAAGAATATATATAACTTAAATATTCCAGAAGATGTTGATTTCTTTTACACCAATTACAACCAAAATACAACGGAAAACATTCTAAAAGTTTAAATTCGGGAATGGCAATACTTTTCACAGAGTTGTGTAGGACAGTGTTGCCTGTGAGGCAAATGCCGAAACTCACGCACAATTGCAGCAGGTGGTGGAGGCACCAGGAAGAGTGAAATGGAGGGGCAGAGAGAGAGAGAGAGAGAGAGAGAAAGGGAATGGACGGCCAAGCAAAACAAGAAACGAAAGGCGCAAAGAGCGCAAAAATCAATAAAGAGTACAAAAACACGGTCTGTCGGTCGCTCGGTCGTTTGGTCGTTTGTTCGTTTTAGCCTGCCCTTTGTTGTGTGTAAGTATATATGTTTGTGAGTGTGTGTCTGAGTTCCAAGCTATGCACAATCAACGCACAACAAAAAAAAGAATGCTAAAATCAAACAAACTTTGCCATAGTTTGTGTGTGTGTGTGTAAGTGTGTGTGAGTGCCACACTTGCTTCCTGTTTTATATTTTTGTCCATAAATTCTAGCCAGTTTGCTTGACAGTTGGCAGCAGGACGAGTTAGAGGGCCGTTTTGGGAGGGGCGTTGTTGTTGGCGAGGTGTTTGGGCATTGCGGCTGGCAAAAGCACAGCAGGCGAGAACAGCTTGTTCTATTTTTAAACCAGCAAGCGACACAGACACAAATACTGCAAACACACACACACACATATGCAGAGCAAGACGCAGGCGCATAAATAGCACAAACAAACAACAACAACAACAACACGAACACGGCAAAGTACGCACGAAAATGCGTTAACGTTGTTGTTTTTGTCCCTTTGGCTGGCCAGCATCAATGTTCGCATTAATGTGACTCACACTCACACACACACATACAGTTGCACATGCACAGGCATACGCCCCCGCACGCACACACACACGAACACTCACACACTCACACGAACACACACGCACTGACAAATATGTTGGTCAACATTTTAATTAAATTTGTCTCGTTCCCACGGCTGCATTTGCTCACAATTTAAAATAGGCCGCAGTCCACACACACTTACGCACACACACACATATGCTCAGTGTATGTGTGTGTCTATATTTATTTACTTATTTACAGCCTGGTCGCCATATGCGTCGTGTTTCGCGTTGTGGTTGACATTTGGCCATTTGCTTATTTGTCTATTGATTTCGCTTTATTCATGAATTAGGCTTTCTTCTTGCAACAAAAATACACAAAAGTTAGCATCCTTTTTTTGCGCTAAACGAAATGCAAATACGCACAACAACAGAATATCAAAAAGGAAAAAACAAAACACAATGGAGGATACAACATACACACACACACACACACATACAGAGAGGACCTTTTTTTGTTAGCAAAGGGAACAGGGCAGCAGATGATGGCAAATGATGCGCTATGCGGGGGCTGAATGCATTTACCGAAGCTGCTTTTGATTTGTATCCCACCTCCCCCCCTAGCAACCCCTTTCACCCTTTAACTTGTATGCCATTGTAGAGAGTTATCGTATAGGGGCATATACATACACATATACAACGTATTTGTCCATGATTAGCGGTCATAGAGGCTATCGGAGCGCTTAGAAGTATGCTACAATATGTATTTTTAAATGCGGAATTCAAGCGGAAACTAATTGAATGCTAAGTGCAAAAATAACGTACGATAAGTAGAGTTAATAGGGATTTGAATATCCAAATATAACTGAATGTTAAGATAATAAGCAATTTCTAAACTTTATTGAAACTGTAGTAAAAAAGTATGCATATTAATTTGCAAATTTATTTGAATTGAAATTATTTTAGATGTTTTATAATTTTTCCTATAGATTTTGCATATATTTATACGAGTATATACATTTATTACAATCCATCATGTTTTTATCTTATTTTAATACAATGGTCTAATTTATTGTGCGTTATTTCCTCATTAATTTTACGATACTTTAATTTAACAATTACTACTACATATTTACGATTATTTTCTGTTAGAGTATTGCAATGGCTTAAAGTGCTTTCGGCATGCCGAATTTTTTCGTTCTACCCCTTACTAATTTTTACAGTGTATGTCTAAGCGGTATTTTGGCAGCGATTTACTTATTTTTATTATACTGGCAGTTTTAGGCTATTTTGGCAAATGCCTGCATTTTTTTTGCTACTTTGTAAGCGATTCAACTTTTTCTCGATTTGTGTTTCTGTCCGTTTGATTGTGTTGTGTGATAATCTATTTGCATTTTGCATTTTGATGAAATTCCTTTTGTTGTTTTCGGTTTTTGTTTAAACCTGACTAAGCATTTGCTTTGTATATTTTATTTGGTTTTTTTGCTTTTTTTTATGTTATTCTTATTTGTGTGGAATGATAGTTTGGTGATAGCTGTTGTAGCACAATATACAATGGCCACTCACCTTATTTACGGAATTTTAGCTATTTATTTCACAGTTTTATTGATCAATTTTTATTTGTCTTTATTATTTGAGAGTTGAGTTTGTTTTAGATATGCCAAAAAATACAGTTACATTTTTTAGATATTATTTTTTATTTTATCATTTAATATTAACGTTTTCACTTCCGTTTGATTTGTCTAATTTATAACTCAAATTGTGGCGCAGATCACACACACACTCTTAGAGACTGCAGAATTGTAAACAGATTTTTTTAAACTTTTTTCACTTTGCTTATACCTCATAGAGAACAAATATTTGCGAAACAGTAATATAAATAAAAAAAAAAGAACAACTAAGTTTTAGTCGTCAAAAAGCAAATACACTTACGGAATGCTATGGTCATAAATAAATAATAATATTTAAGTTTTATTATGAAATCGATAAAGGTCAAGAAGAAGTTTAATTGTAAAAAATAAATATTCAATTTATATATTTCCGAAATATCTATATAATAAAATTAATCCTTTTCTAAGAATCCTTTTAATTGTATCCGAATGCCTTAGAATGTTAGAATACCTTCACATAGGGTATTAAAATAAGAATAATGTTTCAGCTGATGTTTTTGCCCACGCGAGGAAATTGCCTAGGCGGGCTTTTTGTGTGTGAGTATGTGTGTGTGTGTGTATGTGAGTGGGTGGCAAAATGTAAAAGCGTCCAATGGCGCCACAATTTGCGCAGTTTTAGGCTGGCCAAAAATTTGATTTATGTTATAATTCGATTTAATTTGTTGGTCGAAATTCTCATAGCTTGGCTACAACTGTATAAAAATAGGTTGGCAGCTCCTCTTGCCGAAAATTATTCAATTTGTAGGGAACAGCTGTTACCTTTTTTTTTAGCAATTGATAAAAATTACACATATACGCGTATTTATAAAATACATTTATATATTTTTAGCGCTTATTAACTGTATGTTTTTGTTGATGTTGTAATTTGTTAGATTATTTTTACATTTGCTGAGTTATCACGCACTAATTTAACCTTCTGATGGCATATTTAATGACATTATTTTGTTTGTCCTTCAGCGGACAAGGATTCACTTATTTATTATTCAATGGCAATTACGAGTTATTTAACCGCCGCGACTTTATGCGATTCGTTTCCGCGCACACATACATTTTCCTGCAATTGTTTTGTTTTTTCCATTCATTTCTGTTTGCACAATTTCACTTCAAGGTTGTTGTTTGTAGCTGCCACAACCTTAGCCTTAAATTCAGCCACAAACTCACTTGCAGCTGAAAGTTTTTCACTTTCGATTTCTCACAATGGTTTTTCGCGTCCTTTTCACTTGAATTGCAATTGGGATTTCACGATGTTTGCCAACATTCGAAATTTGTTTATTTTGGCTTTTATTTTGTGTTGAATTTGTATTTGTTGTATTATTTATTTATTTTTATTATTTTTACAATTCTGCGACACGTGCGACGAGAGAAAGAACGTGGAACCGCACCGCAGCGGCTGTTCAGTCGCCTTTAAAGTTCATCGAAAACTAATTTCGTTTCGATTTCATAAAAAACCTCAATGGAATTTTGCTTTACGTTTTCGCTTTCCTTTGGCGCCTACCCTTAGTACTTGTTGTTGTTGCTGCTGCTGATGTTATTATTATTGTTGTTGTTGTTGTTGTTGGTAGCCTACAACATTTCCAATAACAATGTTACAATTTCGCCCACTGTTGTTATTGCTGTAAAAGCACTTTCCCATGACGCTTCCAATGCACAACTAAAAATAAAGTTAAGCTTGGCCAAAGCCGACTGCTACGCTAACAGTGACGTCGACAGCGACGGCGACAGCGACAGAGACACGAACGCTGACTGCGATAACATTGACAGCTGCTGCCCCATTGCTGGGGTCAGCGGGTTGAGCCTTGGTCAGGGGTTTGCTGCACTGGGATTCTGCCTCCACTTATACGTGTCTGTGTGTGTGTCCGTGTGTGTTTGTGTTTGTATTTTTGCGACTGCTGCTGCTTCCACCTCCAAGGCGAATGGCAAAATCAACGTGTTTGTCTTTGCTTTCCAGCAGGGTGGCAACCCCCCGCCTACAACCACAATACCACACCCCCCTCCCCCACCGATTCAGCGTAGGCGCGCGCGTGTTGGATGCTTGACTAACTGTTCTGTCTAACTGGATTGCAAGTGCATTAGTTCTTGTTGTTGTTGTTGCTGTTGCTGTTGTTGGTGCTAGCGAGTTCGTAGTAAAGAGCATGACGCTGCATGAAATGAAATGCAGTGAATGAAATGACGTCGCTGCAATAAACTGAACTAGAGTGAAGTGAGGGAAACAGGGGTAGGGGACAGAGGGCAGGGGACAGGGGGCGAACCCGAATCGTGAAGCGTGATGAAATCGTAATGCTCAGCACGAAGTAATCTGATCTGTGCGTAGGAATACCACGAATCGCGTCATCGAAGTCTACAGTTGAATAATGCAATAACATTTTAATCAACACAAGAAATATTAAGTAGTATTTCAGTAAATATATTATATATGTTAAATGTTGTCAATGTCTAGTTAAAGTCTCTTCAACTAACGATATATTTGTGATTTATTTTTTATTATTGTTATTTATTTACTTTAAGAAAAATATTTTGTCATATTTAAATAAATCTCTCAGTACTTTTCTTTGAATAAAGCGAGCAATTTAAAATAATTTACTTGTATCTTATAGAAGCTGTGCTAAGCTTTAAAAATCGTAATTTCCCTATAAAAGAATATTCCTTTATTTAACTTTTGTACATTTAGTTAGTCAAGTGATTGTATATTTTTATTTAGAAAAAAAATGTAAAAACTTTTATTTTTTAAAATTGCTTTTGGCTTCTAAAAAATAATTTGTGATTGACTGAATTTGGCAGTATTTAAAATGTATTTTCCTTTTAAATTAAGCTAAGGATTGGTTTCTCATTTATTTATTTAAACTTTTCCTAATTAATTTCAGTATAATTATGTAAAATGATAATAAGATATGCTCAACCCTTTCAAGTTTAGTATTGATATACATAACACCTTTTGAGATCCCAGAAGTATTTTAAGCCTATTCATTGCCGTTCTGGGGTTGAAGTTGGACAACTTTTCTAACCTAACTCAACATCAGAATAGTTGATCTAGAATTTCTCATTAGAAGCTACATTGGGAAACATTTAAGCTTTAAAATAGTTTAAGGCAAGGACAACCCTTAATAAAAACTCCTAGAAAGCATAACCCAATCGGAAGATTTGAAATTCATAGAGGGAAATACATTTTTAGACTTAAATCAAATAAATTTGACATTACGCGCGCTCGGCAACATCATCAGCTGCTACTGATGCCGTGGAATGTCCACAAGCCGAGGCAGAGAGACAATGGTCGAGGTAGAAAGAGAAAGGAGAAAGGGGTGGGTGGCCAAGGGGGTGGCGAGGGAAGGAAGAGGTGTAATGTGAAGCAGGCGCATGCGTGCTGCATTCCCATTGTGTTTGTGTGGGAACTTTCCAATATTGTGACTGTGGGAAAATTCCAACGCATGACGTCTGGGGACGCCTTGTGTCTTGCGTCTATTGTGAATTGGCCCGTGGTGTGTTTGCGTATTCGCCGTGGTGAGTTTGGAGACGCGTGGCTCTGCGTGGTGAGAATTGAGTGGTGCACGCCAGTGCAGCTGCACCGGCTGTTACAACAAGCTATGTTAAAAGCGAGTGAAGTGGGGTACTGCTGCTGGGGGTAGAGAGTAGAGGGGAGGGGTGGAGAGGGGAGGGTGACTGGGGTGCCATCAGCTGAGGTGGCGCTGCCAGAGTTTTGGCAAACATGCAGACTGCTTATCGACAACGTTGGGTAGACCAAAAACTTTGCGCCTAATTTTGATGCCACAGTTTCTTGCAGCTGCTGAACAGAAAGAAACTCGCACTTGCCTCTTTTATTTTTTTGGGGGCCAAAGTTGAAATCAATAATTATTATAGGAGGGGAGGGTAGAGATAGGCGGGGGAATGTGGCAAGTGCAACATGCTTACCAGAAAACTTTGTGCACGCTAATGTGCTGCAATAAAAAGAAAATAATTTAAATCACCAGTCGCCATGTTGCATGCGCCTTGTAATAGGCGCAGTCAAGCCAAAAGCGATGGAAGGAAGGAAGGGAGCAAAGGAAGGAAGGGAGGGAGGAAGAATGCCTGGTTATTGAGGCTTGCAGCCAAGTGCCGACAAGAAACTTTCTAATTAGGATAATAAATTTGCCAGGCAAACGCACTTGACAGTGTCGTCGTTGTCGTCGTTGTCGCTCAACAAAACATGCTGCAAGCCAGCAGGAAGCATGCTCCTTCCCCCCCACCCATCCCACCGCACTTATTTCTTGCCTCAAGTTGCCAACGAATATTTGATATCTTGTGGTTGCTGCCAAAAAGGAAAAGCCTTTGCCTATTGCCTTTGCTATTTCGGCTTCTGCTTGGAAAATGTGTTTTCGGGTCAGCTGTGGACCTTCTCTACATTTCTCACCTCCCATCCCTGCCCCGCCTTTTAACTGCCACCATTGCGCTCTTCAACATGCCCCGCTGCTGCATATAATTTATGCTGATTGCATTTAACGGCCAGCCTAAAAGTATGCAACGTCCAAAAAGTGCGCACTTGTCGCGGTTCTTTTGCCTGCTGACCCCCTTCGCTCTATCCCCTTTTCTTCCCTTTGCACCTCTTTACGGCCAACAATTTATTTTTATTTTATTTCATTTATGTTGCCATTGCGGTTGCCACGGCTGTTGTTGAAAGTCAAGTGGCCCCAAGATAAGCGCCTTCAAATGTTTCCCTTGCAAACAGAATTCGTGTATCTCTATCTGTATATGTATTTCAGTGTGTGTGTGTGTGTGTGTGGTCTGAGGTTTTTGCTTTCTATTTTTGCAAATGCGGTGCATGCAACTTGCGTTTTCCTTTGTGGCCCACTAAAGCATTTGAAAACTTTTCCCTTGCACTTTGCCAACAATTTTCAACAGCGAAAAATTATGTGCAAATTTAAGACTTCCTTTTTCGCAAACTGGTTGCAGATTACACCTACAAAGGAGGTCACAAACGTGGCTATTTTCGCGACGTAAATTGCCTTTCGATTCGAGCCACAACTTTGAATATAATTTGCAGTTTGTCTTAGAACTTAGCCAACAAATGTATACGAGTATGTAAATAAGTGTTCTTGATATCTAACTACTTTTACAACTAGCTTAACTAATTCTAGACTTTAAACTATAATAAGTAAATTCTGGTGTGTTCCGAACTCCATTTTCGCCACAGCACAATATAAATCAACTGATTGAATATCTGGAAAGTTTGAAACTGTTTGCGAAAGTGAAATTCGGAACACATTGCTTAAATTTCTAGTTTAGATGAACAGCAAACGTTTAAAACAATTCTAAACTGAAAACAACACAAAAAATAAAATATATAAATTCGGAGAGAAAATTTGATGGAAAATGTTGCACCAAAAAACATTTATAAGAAAATTTGTTAGTGGAAAGCCAAAAAGATCTAAAGGAAAAGACAACGCACCAATGAGAGACAGCAGTGTGTTGCTTTTTGGAAGCTTGTTTTTTTTTTCTTAAATATATTTTGAATGACATTTTTTATTTTGAGCGAGCGAGTCAAAAAAGAGACAGAGTTTTGAGATAGTGTGTGAGAGAGAGAGATACACTTAAGAGTTGTATCAAAACAGAAAACAATTTGAAAACGCATTTTGCTGGACACTTAGAGCAATAAATTGAAAGCGAGGGAACACACAAAGAGAGATAGAGAAAGATATGTTATAGAGAGATAGACAGAGTGAGAGAGGAAGATGGTGTCACAGCAATTCGAGCGTTTATACGATCAACAATTAGAGAGAGAGAGAGAGAGATTGAGAGGCAGCGAGAGAGAGAGAGAGAGAGAGAGAGAGACGTAGACGAGGAGTGTGTGCAAAATTGGAGAAAACGAATCAACTCACCGTCGTAATCGGAGCCAGCGCTGATCGTGGAGACGCCACCGAGTTGCGCCTGCGCCTGGGCAGCCATCATTTGGTTTTGGAACTCCTCCTCGGAGCTGCTAAAGGATCGCTGCTGCTGCGACGCGTATTGAGCGCCCGCCAAGGCACGACGTTGCTGGTTCTGCTGCTGCTGCTGATTGTAGGAGGTGGCGTCCATGGCATGGCCACCGCTGATCGTCAGGTTGCGGGTCAGCGGCGGTGCCTTCTGGTAGCTTTGGCCTTGGCTGTTCATCGATGGAGGCTGCTGATGGATCTGAGCATGTGTTGCTTGTCCCTGATAAGGCTGTTGTGGCAGTCGTTGTGCCGGCGGTTGTTGCTGCTGCTGTTGTTGTTGTTGACGTTGTTGTTGTTGCTGGTGCTGCTGCTGCTGGTGCTGCTGCTGGTGCTGCTGCTGTTGCTGGCGTACAGCGTATTGCTGTTGCTGCGATTGCTGTCGCTGTTGCTGCTGTTGCTGAGGCATAAGGTGCTGTTGCTGTTGTTGTTGTTGCTGCTGCTGTTGGTGCTGGTGCTGTGGCGGCGGTTGCACTTGACTGGGATGCGCCAGATGTGGATGCTGTCGCATCAGACCATCGAGTTCGCCCTGCAGTTACACAATTAATGCATTTTATTATCGTTGCCTATTTGTGCTAGGATAATTATTTTATCATATTTATAGCAATTTACTCATTTAAAGTTAAATGATTAAGATATTTTTGAAAACGCTTACACTTTTGTACCTTTTTCTGTTCATTGAATGAAAAAAATTAAAATGTTCTTGTTGTAGCTTATTATTTTTAGTTACTAGGCGTGCGCAGCATTCGCTCAATTTCAAAGCTACAAACATAAAAGCTAGAACTTTCATCAAAATTTATCCCGTGCGAAGAACATTATTACTCAAGAAGAAGAGAACGCTGTAGTTTGTGGGGTGTTTTCCATATGTGTATGCATATTAGGATATCTCAAGGTCTAGGCGAAGGGTATCTGCTAGTCGTTCTCCCTTCACTTGACAATTCCTACTTAAATAATTTTCTGAGAAGTTTTCGAATATGTTTTATTACCTTCTACCAATTCTTTCTCTCTTCTCCATTTTTCCTTGTTTAAGGAAGGGTTTTCTTTCTATAGTTTGGGACGCTTAGCAATTCTTTCCTATCAACCTCTCAATGCTTATATTTAATTAGATTCATCTATCATCAAATCGAAAGTATTCATAGATTTCGATCTCATTTGAGTTTCTGTAATATTTTGAGTATATCCTTTCAGCACATAGTTTTTCTTCTTTCTATTCAAATTTTCTAAATTTTGTTGATATTGTTAGCTTACCTGATAATAGCGTGGATCATCCTCGGGAAAGGCGCCAGATCTTTGTGGATGTTGTGGTTGTCCGTAGCCTTGTTGTTGTTGTTGTTGCTGCTGTTGTTGTTGGTACTGTTGCGCCTGCTGTGGATTCATGGGCTGCATGCGATGGCGCTGTTGCTGTTGTTGCTGCTGCAGCTGCTGTTGCTGGCCGGGACTCATGGGATCCATGCCGCTGTCCGAGACGGAGAGTCGCCGGCTCGTCGGTTGCTCCTGCTGCGAGTACTGGCGACGCAGCATGCTCCCGGCCCGCTGCATGGGCAGATTCTCCTTCTCGGCAGCACTGCGAGTCCGTTCCAGCTTCGGCCGCTTGTCCGTGGTGTCGTGTGGATCCACAATGGCCTGTTGCGAGATGTCCTTCAATTACAAGAGATTAACTGTTAGCTAAATGTTGCAGTGTTGCATTTGCATGTTGCAGAGTTGCCACTTACGCTGCTGCCATCGGGCTCGATGCGACGGATGAAACCATCTTGTTGCACCGCAGTCTTGTTGATCCACTGGCCCGTCTTGGACAGCAGCTCTTGCTTCTTGCGGCACAGTATGCACACCCAAATGACCTACAATATAAAACAGATAAAAACCAGGGATTAAAACCGTAACCGAAATCGTAAACTTTTCCCGGCATTAACCGATTAAAATTGGTAGAGGTAAATGTAATTGCAGTCGAATTTTTGTATTAAACCAAAGCACACTGGACGGAAAGCCCGAATTTTTGGCATAAAGTCCAAAAAGTCATGACAAGCAATTGTGATTTTGATATTATATGGTTGAGAATAGATATTCCAAACACACTTAATCGATAATTTAAACAATTAGAGTTGCGACCCTGGTGTTGTACCAGGGCGTCAAAGTCAAACTTTATATCAGCGCTTTGTTTACTTTTGACACGTGCGAAAGTTTCTAAAGTTTCGAGTCGTCTAATTTTGAACAGTCATTATTTTTAAATTAGATCTTAAATGGATATTGAAAAGCAAGGTATGTTTAATATTAATCCTAAGTAAAAATTGCTTAATATGTGTTAACATGTTGCTTATGTGTCTTGTGTTGATAACCCGATTTTATGTTGATTAGTTTAATCGCAATGCATCGCGAATAGCGGCGCAGAGCTGGTTCCCTGCCCGTCTGTGCCAAAAAGTAAATATGACCACGTTTTGAATGATAATATGGAGCTTAAGATGTGTCAACAATTGTCTTTGCGCAAATTAGTCGCGCTATTCCGGAACACTGTATGTCTTGCTGCTGCTTTTGTCTTCTAGCAGTCCTCAGTTGCTCGAAGCATGGAGCATCAAGAGGGCACAAGAGGCAATATCTGAGTGGATTTTCGGTCAAGTCGGATTGCGATGATGCATGACCTGAACACGTAGAGCCAAAGTTAATAAAAAAATTCAAAAGTTTCCACATTTAAATACGAAAATTATTGTGCCAAAATGTGGCCGAAGTGGTTTCAATTTTATAAATAAAGGTATTATACTAGTGACTTTTATACAAATCAAAAAGTATACTGTACTTCGAAAGACATGCTGTGCATTTGTAAAGTAAAATCGGTATTGTCCCCATCTAGGGTACGTAATACTTATTAGACGTTTCTCGTGCTTGTGCTGTTGCTGTGTTTAACGTAATAAGAGTTTTCAGATTTTTTATGAAAAGTTTTTTTTTTTTTTGTTCATATAGTACAGTGAATTAAATTTAAATATCTATTTTGTGATCAATTATGAGAAGCAGTTCATTAAACATGAAATCTGAGAGATTAAAATCGTGATGTTACTATTTCACAGCTCTGCCTGATAGGGGCGGCCCGAGTGGGCGTGGCTTAGTCTGTATACAAAAATGTAAACACTAACTACTCACACTATTACTAACAACTGTACGAAGTGTCAATTTTCTACCTTCAGGATCAGACTATATGCCATATAGTCGGGCTCTCCGTCCAGTGTGCAAAGCCCAAAACCGAAATTTCCGTTCGCTCAAGCAATATATTAATTGCATGGTTTAGAAGTACCATAATTTTTTTTCATCAATCTCATGCATATTGTGTCAGTTATTGTTTTGATTGATATCTACTAAACAACATTAAAAAGATTGTTCTATACTGAAGACTTGATTTTCGACTGATCGTTCATAATGATATGATATAGTTGTCCGATTTCAACCAAATTTGGTCAGGATGTATGGGACCATCCCATATGCATGTTCTGTCAGTTTGGTTCAGATATCTCAAACAACAAAAATGTTTTTCAACAAAAACTCGATTTTCGACTGATCGTTCCTATGGCAGCTATAAGATATAAAGGTCCGAATTTAACCAAATTTAGTCAGGCTGTATGGGACCATCCCATATGCAATTTCTGTAAGTTTGGTTCAGATGTGTCAAACAACAAAAAAGTTTTTCATACTAACACCTTATTTCAGACCGATAGTTCATATGACAGCTATAGGATATGGTGGTCTGATCCGGCTGATTTTTATACATAATCTTACTATAAATTTATACAAATTTTGTCTTAAGCTTTAAGCCTCTACCTCTACTAGAAGTATTTTTGGCCGCCTTCCCCATACAACAGGAACCAGTGTGCGTCGGCAGCTCAATTTGATAGATTCTAACAGAATGTTAATCTTATCGATACCAAATATTTCGATAGTGAGAAGAGAAACAGAATTCAAACTCATTAGCATTGATACTTCTGTCAAGATTGCCCCCTGTATTCAATATTTACAAGTTAACACTACAAATTAAGGGTCAGGCATGACTTTGCGCTCTGAGATGAACGCTAGCGGGTTTGTCGTAAATGAAAATCACTCGATAAGGCGGCTCTTTTACTTCAGCAATCTCTGGGATCTCTGGGGCAACATCAACCTGCACCTGACGACGTACCTTGAGCGTGGACGGGACGAGTACTTTGCCGGCTTCTTCAGTTTACAATGGTTAATTCCACCACAGAGGAGAGGCACAAGGAACAATGAAAACGAGCCGGATGTGGAGGAGGAGCTTGGCGATGAAGATGGAGACGGATATGAATATGAATATGAAGATGAAGAAGACCCGGATGTATATCGTTGGCTACACATGTCCTGCATATTTCGTGCGTCCTATTTCGGTAACAGAATAGCAAATTGAAATTCCATTTCGCGATTCTTTTCCTACACCCCAAAAAATTGTTAAAGTTTTCTATCGTGTTCGTATTCCTATATCTATACCAATGTCTATATATGTATCTATATACGTGCTCGTATAGCCGTGAGTATGTGTGACATCTTGGCAACGCTTCAACGAAACGTTTGGCAACGTGGCCAGCAAATGATAAGCCCAACCAAGAGCCAAGCCCTGTCACGGCTCACTGGGTAAAATACAAATTGAAGAAAATAAAAAAAAATGAAAAAAATGTAGAAAAAAAGAGTGTAATTGAAATGCAATGCTATGTGAAATGTGAAATGGTGTGCCAAATGGCAAATTCTGGCTGAATGGAATTTCCCTTGCTCTTCCAACGGAATTGCAGCTGAAATTGAGAGAGAAACTTAAAGACCATCGTTTGAATGCAATTATGGGTCACTTCAAAAAGCTATAACTCACTGTTAATGTTAAGTTTTTCACTCAAATATGCTATCTGGATAGAATTCTTTTTTATATCCATTGATAACGATCAAAAATCTTAAAGCGCAGCAGGTTTTTATAGATGAGAGATCGATTATAATTTGAATAGATTATTAATGCAACATCTTAAATTTCTCTTGGCTAATCTGTAATTGCAGCCATTCCATAAATATTGACATAGTCGGGAATTGGTCTATAGAGTTTTTCAATACTTCAATGTTAATGTTGAATTTATTTTAAAATGTATAAAAATAATCGTCGAATTCAAGAGATCTAGATACAATTAAAGTTCACTCTGAAAAGCGCTCCCTTAGAGAATTAGTGTACTCTAAAGAAGACGTTGCCAAGATAAATATAATTTGCAATAATTCTTTAAGCAATTTTAGTTTCTATATTTATATTCCTTCTAATGGTTATGAGCAAATTGCTGACCTAATTTGCATATTGACTTTTAAGATTAGAAAGAAGTTGCCCCAGATATCTGGCTTGAATGCTTAGCCGTTACCCATTTGAAAACTATTTTGTGCTTAAATGATTACAATTTTCTCTAAGCTCTTGAACTGTGCTGTTGGCTCAAGAATTAAACGGTCAATAAATATTGGATGATTTTATTGTGAGCAGTAGGAGAGACAGCCGACAAATGGCGATTATTTATGCGTACTGCACGCAGCAGGCTTTGGGCAATTGGGGTAAGAAGTTTTCGCTGGCCAACGGGGCGTATGAGCGATGGCATTGCTCGAACGAATACAAAGACGAGTACAGAGTACAGCGTACAGCGTGAGTGCGACGCCAGAATAGCTGGCGACAGACAGAGTGTCATTCAATTTATCAATGGCTGGAAAATGAGCAGAGAAGTTCGCCCATGTTCATGTTGTGGTGTCGCTCTGCCATTTTGCCGGCTCCACGCGTCGTCGAGTGACGGGCGCGTCTAATGGCACTTGAAAATTGCCAATGGAACTGGAAAATGTGTCAGCCTGTCATGCTGTCAGCTCCGTTGCACACACACACACACACACACACACACACACTTAATGGACAGTGGGGGAAAGGGGAAAGAGGGGAGACGGTTAGTCAATGTCTTACTTACCTTGTTGCTGCGCAGCGTTACTTTGCCGCCGCAGCGAGCGCAGCAGCGGATGTTGCAATAATGGCAAATGTGGCCAACGCCATCGGCAAACTTGGTCTTAAGGCATATGTGACAGGTGGCATCCAGTTCGACGCCGGCCTTCTTTTGCTGCTCGGATCGCTGTCTGATTTGCATTTCAAGTGTGACAACTTCGTCCTGCTTCCGACTGCAGAGAGAGAAGGAGAGAGAGACAGAGTAAGTAGCGAAAAAAAAGGAAAACAATTGGTTATTTACTTAAATAAGTAATCATTGCGATGATCAAAGTTAACTAACCTATTCAACTTATCACTTTAAAATAGTATCTTTATGATTAAGCTATAAGGAGTGTTTTCGAATACTGTAAGCTCCTCATTTTTAAATTCGTATGGTATTTAAAGTGTTTACTTTGTACATTCAAAGCTCTTTTGCAAACCACTAAATGTCAATTTTCTTACAAAAACAAGAAATATTAATTCTTTGTTGGACCAATTAATAAATATTCAAAATTTCGCCCAAATTTCAGCTCATAATTTATTCAAAGATTGATCTTTGTAAAACTCCACGTATTAATATATTTATTTCAATAGCTGGATGGGAATGCAAATAGGCGTAGTTATCGCTTCTATAGAATACATTGAATCTATTGAACTAATCGCAATTGTAATAGCGTTGTCATATTGCATAATTAATTGAGCTTCTGAGTGCATTGCGTTTGGTACATATTAACTTATATGTATGTATCTATCGACTGTCACTCACCGCATTATCTCGTTCTGTTGATCCTCCTCCTGCTTCTGCCGCATGAGCACATTCTCAATCTGCATGCGCTCGTGCGGCGTCAGGTGCGACAAATCGGGCATCTCGTCCATGGCTGCAGGTGCTCAGTTGCTCAGGTGCTCAGCTAATCCAAATGTCAGACGGCCAAAATGCAACACAAACTACAACTGTAACTTGATGTCGAACTGGAACCGAATCTGTCTTAAGTTTTGTTGGTTTGTATATACTAACTTTAGTTGCACTAATTAAATTTTATCTTTTAAGTATATAATTAATAAATTTATTTATGTGTAGAATTTGTTTGCTTGTTTTGGTTTTTGGTTTGGAAAATTTAAAGCTTCTCGTTTTTACATAATTTATATTGAATGCAATTAGGTAATATTTATAAATATATTAATTTATATTTGTATTTATGTATTCAGTTTAAATTGTATTTTTATTTATATTAATTTTAATTGGATTATTAAACCATTCTGATAGAAAATCACAGAGCAAATTTCTAAATTTTACTTTTCAGTATTTTGTTTCGTATTTTTTTTTTGGTATTAAAGAACATTATTAGATTTCGGTTTGTTGGTTTGCATTTTTTAGACTTTTGGAAATTCGTTGAAACTTTTACGGATCAGTTTGCAGGTTCCCTTTGCTTAACACTTTGCTCGTTAGGTGTGCGTGTGTGTGTGCGTGTTTTTGGTGTGTGTGCGTGTGTGTGGTAGTGTTAGTGTGTATGTGTTGCACTCTGACCTTGAGAAGGTCGTTCGCCTTCCGTTTTGTTTGAAGTTTTATTTAGGTCGCTTTCATACTAAGTGCAAAATATTAATAAATCCATTAACTGCGCCTCGATTCGGTTTCTGTTTCATTTTACAAGCGCTCTAAAATGCTGTCTGGCTTTTGTTGCTGCTGCAGTAGAGTTTTGTTTTTGCTGTTGTTGTTGTAGTGGTTGTTGTTGCCCGATCTGTTTAGCAGCCATTTTGGTTAAGCGATATAAAGCACGCGCTATTTTTGTAGAAGAATTTCAGTAGTTAGCACTGCAAATAAAAGAATAGACGAAAGCAATCTTAAATGAGATCTAAAAGAAACAAGGGAATTTAATAGAACAAATTTATGAAATTATATTTAATAGATTCAGAATATTACTAGTTGAGCAGAAATTTTGTTAACTCTTTTAAACATAAGTCTTTTTTCTTTTCAGTAGTTGTTTATTTTTTTAATATTTTTTTTTAATTTTTTTTTTATTCAAAATTGTAATTGATTTTTTGGCTGTCTTATGTTAGTCGACGCTTGTCTGACATTGTCAATTCTACTTATATTGAAAACATTTTTAATTAAACAACAAATTTAGTTATAAATGCTTGGGCAGTTTAATTAAAACTCAAATGCCAAATTTGAAAATATATACATATGTGCATAAACAACTGTGTGCACCAAAACGGAAATGAGAATTTTAACGAGATCGTGCAAATGGGAGGAGGATAGGGGCGACAATGCAAACATGTGTGAAATGTATTTATGGTCATCATTGTGGGCCAAACAACAAGCCACATGAACAAGCAGGGCCCTATGGGATGAGGCAGGAAGGGGGAAGCGGGAAGCGGGAAGCAGAGCAAAGCCAGGAACAGGTGGGTCAAAAGTGGGAAAGGGTGTTGCGAGCGGGTGTTGGTTGCGGTTGACCCGGTGACGCACGTGTAAAATGCGAAAATATACATAAGAGGACATTATATAAACACACACACCCAGAGAGCAGAGCAGAGGGAAGGGGAGGCGAGGAGAGTGGATTACCGAGGCGGGGCAGCTATTAATGTTGACAAACTTGTTCGTTGGGTCACAGTAATGTAAAATGCAAGCGGAAGCAAGCACTTCAAGCTGAAGAGCGAGAGAGAGAGAGAGGAAGGGAAATCTGGCTGCTGGATAAGGAAACTGCAGCAAGTGCCTTTCATGCGCCTCATTTCCGATGCACATACATGTGTGTGCAAGTGTGTGGTGTGTGTGTGTGTGTATGTGTGTTTTCCTTACATGCAGATTGAAATGCGGCTTTTGCACTTCAGAATTAACTTATTCCACAGTGTGGCATGCGAAGATCCCAGCGTTGAAATGAAAAGCCATTTGACAATTTATGTGTGTGACACGGGAATTGAGCCAAAAGATTTTACTTTGAGCAGCTTAAGGCATAAATATAAACTTGTCTTAAAAGGATATCGACCTCATCTGCACAAACAACTATGTTGCCTGTTATTTTAGAGCAGCTCAAAGCAGGTCAAATTATGATAACGACATCAGCACTGCAGCTGTGAGGCAGCAAAAAAGAATTTTAAAAGAAACTGCATCTTTGGAAGGAAGGAAATTATACGGATGGTCCAGAGATGTGCCACAAAAGCTTAGCATTATAGCTTAATTTATTTAAAGTTAGACTGTGCTTAACTGAGTCTGCAATTAAAGGCAGTTCACAGCTAACAAAAGCAAAATAAAATTAAATATTGAGACCTCCATGTGGGCATAATATTACCTAACATTGGATAAGACTTAACTTGAGATTTTATCAAAAACTCAATAGATTTAAAAGTGATGTAAACTTCCTGAATATGTTTTACCAAAGACTGCAACACATTGGAGTAGATTCGGCCTCAGGTTTTAAGTTAAATTACAAAAAATGTTTATACAGAAGTATTACATATTTATTTAATTGTTGCTCAGACAATTTTTAAATAATGGATAGCAATAAATAGATAATAATAATAGAAAAGAATACGTAAAGGAAGCGAAACTTATTCATGTAGAAACAAGAAGATATTTGAGCTTTTAAGCCCAGTTTCAGACAAAAGTAAAAATAATTTCATAAATATTTACTTTTCTTTCTCTGCTGCATAATATCCAGGCAACTGGGTGCTAGCCTGAAGACTGCAAAGGAGAGGAAGAGGGTGACGGGCAGGACATGATGCTAGTCCTCTTCCTCCCTAGATGTCTCGAGATAAAACCCAGAGTGTTTATGGTATGTTTTGAGCTCGTGTCGTTGGCAGCTCTGCTGCTTTGCCTCATGAATTGATAATGCAGCAAATGCAGCAGATACAACAGCAACAGCAGCAACAACAATGGGAGCAACTGAAGCAATAAGGGCAACAACAACGACATACATACATAGACATACATATATCCATGTAAAATTGATGGCTGCACTGGGAGCTATGTGGGGCTTTAGTGACTATTTTATGCGCCCGAAATGGGGCGCAGAATGTGTCGCTTAATGGCCAAAAGGATACTGTGTACAAACTTGTCACGGATATTCAAGATGAAAGTAGAACAATTTCTTCAGATTTATCAGTTCAATCAAATATTGGTGGGATAGGAACTGGGAAGGCGAAAACTTTAATTTGCATGGGGTTAACAATGCATAGAGTGGCTGTGGAGTGGGAAAGAGAGAGCAGGAGAGAGAGAGAGAGAGAAGGAGGGAGAGAGGGAACGGGGATGACGGAGTGGTGGGTGGTGAGTTGCAGTTGGTATAATGCTGATACTGAGAGTTGGCCTTATAATTCACCACACCACGCGCACAAGAGCGCACACAGAGAGAATAAAATTGAAAGAGAGAGAGAGAGAGAAAGAGAGAGCGCGCGAAAGAAAGTCAGAGTGAGATAGCATAGGGGAAGAAAACTCAACTGAAAATTTCCCAATATTTATATATTATTGTGCGTGCGTTTGCCAGCAAACTAGAGCAAAACGCAATCAAAACGCTCAACACAAAGCAAACAAAATGAAATAAAAAGGAAAATGGAAAAAAGGATAAAAGGAAAATAAGCATAAACCCCAAAGTGACCGCCAAGCAAACTGAAAAGGGACAAGGATAAATTATAATAATAATGAAAGTGCAGGATGCATCAGCGATGGCCCAAGAGGTCAGCCAGAAGAAGACTGGCCCTTATTTATTTTATTAACCAAGGTTATTGCACATAACGTATACGCCGCATTGCCCCCTCACTTTGACGCACTGTCCAAACATAGAACATTCATTCGGTAGCAACCGTGTGATAAATGCGAAAGTTCAGTTCAATGCAATGCAATGGATGTAACATTCTCAATTTTCTCTCTAATTGACACTTTCAATTAGCAATCAGAAATGAAAAAGCAATCGCAACGGATATGTGGTCATGGTTAAGGGTTAAGGAATGAAGGGATTGGGGATTGGGGAATGACGAATTGTTCTGGCATTTTGGCAAGAATAAGAAACAAGAGCAACCACAAAACCAAAGGTCAAAATGCAAAAAGCTTTTTGCTCGGTTACAGAAATAAACCCATTTCCATTTCCATATCAATTCCTTTTTCGTTGTGATTTTGATTTTGATTCTGATTCAGATTTTCATTTTCATTTCCCTTCTCACGAGCTATACCTCACAAAATTTAACATATTATGAGAGTGCATTTTCAGCCGCACAATTTTGATTCATACCCATGATTAATGATCTATAATAGGGTATAATAATTGCATTACGTCCTCATTATGAGAAAAAAACGAAACATCTCTCAACTTTTTTTTTTCCAGCTAAAACTAATTTAAATGCTTTTAATTGGATTTACGAGCTGCTCATATCTATTATCGTAAATCTTACATTGCGAAAGGGATTAATTATCGCTTGCAACTGCAATAAAGCTTATGTTTCACCTGACATGTTCGATAATTTCCCACCTTTCACATTGCAAGGTGAAAATGCGTGTAAAACGCTGCTTCATAGGATATATTTAGCGGGACGGCTTAAACTAAGCATAGATTATTAAATAATTTAGTATTAAATTCTCTACTAAACAATCAAATTAAATTTTAACACATTTATAAAGTAAGTAGGATCAACAATTAATTCAATTACATTTTACTACCATTTTATTTTTTCATTTCTATATCTTTTCAAATGTATCAATTTTCTGTTAGTTTTTACAGAGGTGAGCTTGAATTTTTCCTCGTTATTCGAGAATGCCACAAGAGTGAGCAGAAGTATTGTGTTACCTTAGAGGGTAACATCAAGCTGAGTTCTGGGAATTATGTCTTAAAGAATGCACATTGAATGTCAAAGCAGCTGTTGCCGGTTGTTGGAAAGTTGTTTAGCTGTCCAGATTGTAACTGGGTTTTTACTTCCTTTGCTGGGTTAATTTATCAGCCTCAGCCGTGTCTAACTGTCAACACAAATGTTAATTTTATATTTTTTTATTTTTTTCGTGACGTCATTAGGCGTCATTGTCCGCTGTGATCGTAAATTTATGCAGATAAAATTCATGGCGTCATTTCAACGACAACGAGTGCAATGCACTAAATTGATGAAAGTTTGAGTGTGTATGTGTGTGTGTGTACTTTCTTGGCACACACAGCTAAAAAGAAAACGTGGCCAAGTTGCTGTTGTGGCTGCGGCTCACAAAGCCAAAACTATAAAAGAGCCAATGACTTGGCCATTTTTGCTACTAGTCTTGTTGCTGTTGTTGTTGTTGTTTTTAGTCTGGCGATGAAAGTTTTGTTGAACCCCAAGCTAATAGGCCATTGCAGTTGCCTTTACTGTTGTCGTAGCTCTTTGCGTGCCTGATATTATAATTTTTCATATTTTGACCCCAAAAAGTAGGCAATGCTTGTTCTATTTGCAACTGGCAACATTTGCTTTGGCAATTTATTGCCGTGCAGCGCCACATCTGGTCACACTGCACCATACCCAGTGCAACTCAGCATAATAGTAAGCTTAAACAAAACTGGCAATTGCAAAATTACATGTTTCCTCTGCAACTTTTTCAATTGTGCGCACAATTTCCAGGCAATTAACAGAAAACAAATGCGAGAACAATGGGTGCATAAAATAATATACAAAACTTGTCGATTGCCCCAGGCGAGCATTGACTGCATGCAGAGAGAGAAAGGTAATGGGCGAAGAAGAGGGAAAGTTGGCCAACTAAATGAACAGAGGCAAGGCTTAAATTGTCTCTCTTTTATTAGTTGCCAGCTGGCATTGTAAATGTTGTGAAAATGTCAAAAAGCGAACGATGACATGGGAACACAAAAAGCAATTTTATGCACCCATTGAACCCAGCAACAACAACAACAATAATAACAACAACAACAGCTTTGACAACAACAAAATCAAGTGCAATAGCAACAATAAAGATGTCGTGGGCGATGGGAAGCGCCTCCTTCTTGTCTCAATAATTTTAACAAGCTCCACCCACTCACACACACATACACACACTCATACAGACAAAGAGCAGATCACCCACATTGATGTTGCCAGTTGGCCTGAAGTGCGGGGAAACTAAACGCAAGAAGAGCTTTTCTATTACTCATACGCCGCGTGTGCATTGTCAAACATTTATGACGTCCGTGGCCGTCGTTGTGTGTCCTTTTTACAAAGGACCCCATCGCGTGTCGTCATCATTGTCATTTGTCAGGGCAACCGACAGTCACAGCACTCAATTGCTGACCCTTTGTACCCTGCAAGCTAATACTTGGGTGGGTACATAATGTCTGTGGTCTTTAATTTATAATTTCGCCAGCTATTTCGCAAATGTTAGTATAAAAATAATTATACTTTAAACAAAAGAGAAATCTATTGATAATCGATAGTATACAATATACACAGTCAGCTCCTTAAACATAAATAAGTTGCCTAAATTATAATTTACTTTTTTTTTATGTTGGCATCTTTTAAGCTTCAATGTCCTTGTTTTTTTGTGGTATACATTTTAAATAATACAGTAATTGATTAAAAAATGTATACATTAATTATAATTATTAAAATAATGTTAATTATCATGCTTTTTAAATCTAACTATTAACTTTTATCTGATCCTTTAGAAATGATAAAATAAATTCTAAATCATTGCAAATACTATCGTGATTTTATCGAATAAATTAAATAAATGTTTTGGAAGTAATCAGAGAAATTTTTAACTTGAATCTTGTGATAAGTATTTGTTTGTTCAGTGTTTCACTATGCAAAGGGTATCTGTCAGTCACTGTGCTATTATAATTGCTGCTGTTGTCATTGCTGATGTTGTTTTGCCTCGTGACGTTTGCCATTTTGAGTTGACAGCGCAGTAAACTAGCAGTAAAATCGATTCAATAGCTGCCTGTTGCTACTGTCATCGTTGTTGTTGTAGTTTTTGTTGTTGTTGTTGTTGCCGTTGCTTTTGTTGTTATTGTTGTTGTTCGTCCCTTTTGCTTAACAAGTTTACCTTTTAATTAAATTTGCCGCCCATCAATGCAGACCTGTCCCGCCTTCTTTCCAGCAGCTCAGTGTCTCATTATTGTCCAGCAAACAGCAACAACGACAACAACAACAAAAGCTCCAACGGCAACGACATTTGAGCCAGTTGCCGTTTATTTTTATTTTTGTGACTATCTCTTGGCCATTGTTCGCATTGTGATGCTGTTTGCACTTGATGTTCTTGTTGTTATATGTTTAATTTTACTTTTCTGTCATTTTCCATAAGAAGATATCTCATTCAGTGCATTAATTTCATTGACACTAGTCAAGTTTAAACTGTGTTAATAATTCCTATTGATTTGATGTAAGAATTATAAATATACTTTTAGTTTTATTTCAAGTTTTGTCATGACAGAAAGTATAATGAATTACGAAATTTAATTTAAAATATAATATCATACAACTAAATAAAATTAACTTCAGTCAAAATAGTATTAAAATTCAGTGAAAAAGAGTGATTTACGAATTTATTGTGTGATTAAAAAGTGCAGGATATTTAGATTAAGCAATTTTTAACGCCATTTTAGAACTAGGAAAGCTTGCAATAAATATTAATAATTTTGAAGATCCACGCAATACATTTAGTTAAACAATGAATCACATTACAATAGATACTTACATATACGCATGTTGTTGTTGTTTGTTACATGTAAACGGCGTTGTTTGTTTATTCGATGTTTCAATTTGAATTATGTGTTGCAGTAGAAAATTAAGTTAAATTTATATTAGTTGTTAATATTTGTTGTCGTAGAGCTTTATTTAACAATTCTTTTTTGTTATTTGGCTTGTTATATAGAAAAGCGAAGCTGTATAAATTTAAGTGTAGATATAATGACTTTTATTGCACAAAAGATTCATTTTTATATATTTTATTTTAATTTTTTTTTGCTATTTACAATGCACTCGAAATTTAATTTACTCTGCTGAATGTTTCAACTGAAAGTTTTGTAGAACTGTTGAGAATTAACTTTTATTATTAATTGAATATATTATTTAAATTGTTTAAATTGCGAACACTTTATTTGCAAACGCTTCCATTCGGGGCTGGCGAACTTCACGAGTTGCTATTACCGTCTGAGGCACAAACGGAGAGCTCTAAAGTAATTATGTTGACAAATACTGGGTAAATATTCCGAGAATACTGGGTAATTTAGTTTGGTTGTACCTTAACAGGACAATATAACAGCAGCAGTGGCAGCTGCGGGACGGCGTCAACTTTTGATGCACTCGCATTGTTCAATATTGCTCATACGCACTGTGTGCCAGTGTGTGTCTGTGTCCATTGTGTCTAACTGCAACTTGTTGTAGCTCACAGAGCAATTTGTCATTTGATGTCAGCTTTTGCATGTATGCGTGTATGTGTGTGCGTGTGTGTGTGTGTGTGTGGGGTAGAGAGCTGCCAACTTTCTTTTGTGCGCTTTGGCAGTTAACAGTTAACATTGGCGTGTGTTTTGCGAGAGTTGCGCATTGTTTTTTGGGTCTATGCTCTTTCGAAGCTTCCCTTGTTTATTGTGTGTGTGGTGAACTTATCACAGCGAATGTGTAAGTGAGTTCCTACGCACGCACACACACACACACACACACATAATTGTTTTTCAGGTTTATTTTGTTTGTGCACAAACTGCTGTTAATTAAATATTTTTACTTAATTTCAATTCATTTTTATTTGTGACACACTTAGTAAACTGTTAGTATGCGTGTGTATGTGTGTATATGCTTTTTAGTTTTTTTGTTGTTTTTTTTCGAGCATATTTAATGCGCTTATCCTGCACACGGCCACGGCCACAAAAACGACGACAACGACAACGTACGTTGTGTGGAGAGTTCGCCGCCTTTGGGTTGGGTTTTCTTTTTCCTTTTTTATATGATTTTTTTCTTTTTTCTTTTTTGGGAGTGGGGGCAGTTGGCGTGGGGGGAGGGGGGTAGTTGGTTGGTGGTTGCGTGGTCTTGTGTGTGTACAGAAAAAAACACGAAACTTGGCGAGAAAAAATTAAAGAAAAGCGCAATGAAAAATTAATTTCGCCTTACTTTTAATACACACTATTGTTGTTGTTGTTGTTGCTGCTGTAGTTGTTGTTTCGGTTGTTGTTGCTTGTTACGGGTTGTTGTTGTTATTGTTATTTTTATTAGCTTAAATCACAATTAGTTTGCACTTATACATGTGTGTGTGTGTGTGTCTGTTTTTTTGTGTGGCTCTTGGCATATACATATATACACATGTCTTATGTTGTTCGTGTGCATGTATTTATTTGTGCGTGTATGTGAGTGTGTGTATATCTATAAGGCTGGGCGCCCTTGTGTGCATTCCATATGCGCAATTGGTTACGTTCAAGTTTCTTAACTTTTTGTTTTATGTATTTCTCTGCTGTTTTTTTTACTATAACTACTATAGTTAATGTTCTTGTTGTTGTTGGTTTTGTTGTTGCTGATGTTGTTTGTTGTTGTTGTACAATGCGCGCGACGATTGCTGCTGCTGCTGATAAAGCTGCTGCTGCTGCCTGCTGTTGCTGCTGCTGCTGCGACTACAACAACGACGACGACGGCAACGACATCACGACACGACAACGACTAAAACTAAAACTGAAACTGAAGCCAACAGACGTCTGAGTCAAGGGTCGAGTCGAACAGGCGACAGTCGACAGCCACCCACGAGTGCGAACGACTCTCACAGCTAGAATGAAGCACAGAAAGAGAGAGAATGAATTGGAATGGGAATAAGGGAAAGAGAGAGAGCGCGAGCTAACGCTGCGATTGTCGTCAGCGCTCCCTCTCTCACTCTCTTTCTCCCCACTATCTGGTGTATCCTACATTTCACTCTCTCGCTGTGGTGAATAGGGAACCAAGGGAGTTATTAACCATGGGATGATGGGGGGGGGGGGGGGGTGTGGGGAATACAGTTGCTTGTGCCCTTAAGACTGCCTTTTCATATTTCATGTGCAATTTTAACACCTCCTACAAACAAAATGCGTTAATAAATGTGTGTGTGTGTGTGTTTGTTTGTTAACCCACCTCTCTCTTTCTAAATTCCCTTCTTCCCCTTCTCTCTTTGTTTCTATCTCTGTTTCACTCTCTCTCTCTCTCTCTGTCGCATGCTGCCAAACATTAACATCAAAGTTGATGTTGCATATTCATAAAATTGAAGTGTACATTTTGCCATGTTGTTGTTGCCTCTTCCGTTGTTGTTATTGTTGTTTTTGTTTCTGCTATTATTATTATTACTCGTGTTGTTTTGTTGTTGTTATTTTGCCGCAGTGACTGTTTGTTTGTTTGTTTGTTCCTGTTCCTGAGTTTGTTGTAGCTTGTGTTTTTGTGATTTCATTGTTTTCAAAATCGTTTGCCGCATGATTTCGCCATTGAGTTTGAGATACTCGAATATGAAATAGACTGTAGATTGAAAACTAAATCGATAGATTTATTACTAAACTAATTTTAAGTACATATTTTGTTTAATAATGATTTAATTATTCCAAATTAGACCATAGCAAATTGCTATCAACAATAAGCATCAAATTTACGCGGTATGAAATTCTTTAAAATTAAATTTCTGTTAGTATTCTGTATGTTAATGGTGAATTTTACCCATTATTATTAACTAAAATATTTTTTTAAGATCTATGCTTATCAGTTTTAAAGAAATTGAATACTAAATTGAAGCTATAATAGCAGCAATTCCTTATAAACGACCTATTCCACCTGTTCCGACTTCTTCGCTTGAACTTCTTGGAAATCATATTGTTTGTGAAATTGGGAACATTGCAAAATTTTAAAGCACAAACCTTCTCGATAAATTCCAGCACTTGGACATTTATTTTGTTTGCCACCCATTCAGTCGGTTCATTTATCAATGGGAAACGAGATTTATTCTAGAATTGGATCATTTTGTATTTTTTTAGCAGTAAATTGCGGCACCAAAAATAACTCGAAGCACGTGCACATAAAAATACTGCATCATACATTCGGGGGATTGGTCTAAAATAAAAATCAGAAAAAGGCAAACCAGAAAAGAAGCGAAAAAGCACAAAAAAAAATCGTTACTCAGTGCATAATCAAAATTACTTATTCGTTGTCGCTGTTGTCGGCTTTATCTGTCTGCTTATCGCCCAGCTATCATGTGATTTAGCGAAAATTGTCATGAGGCATTAGCACCAGAGAATCTTCACCCCTTCCTCACATTCTCCGCTTCTCAGTGTGTCTGTGTGTGTGTGTGTGTGAGGAGACCTTAGCCTTCGCTGATGAAACTTTTTGGCCGGCTCACGTGCAACATCTTCGGGCAGGCCGAACAGTGCGTGGCGCTGTCAGCCGACAGATCCTGCGGGTGTCCTTTTGCGACTCGTACGCAGCTCACTTTGCCAGCGGGCCACTAAATTCATCTTAAGCATAGACGCCATATATGTGTGTGTGTGTGTGCTCACATTTTATGTGTGCGTGTATATGTACATGCGACTGACGTCATTGAGCTTTCTATTGATTTTCATTTTTACCGAAAAATACTTGTGCTAGGACAACAACAATACGGCGGCCCAAAGTGGGAGGCCAACAGATGTCAGTTGAGTCGCAATTAAAGCAGCAGAAAGGGAAGAAAACGGAAGCTGCGAGCTAATGGAAAGTTCCAAAGAGTTCGGAAAAAGCAGCACTGACGTATATTTGATTAGTTATACCATATCGATCAAGCAATGTTATTGTTTCTTATCGTTATACGTAGTAAATTCATTGTAAATTTTCAAGCTTATATGAAATAAGATTTTAATAAGAACCAAAATTAGAACCAAATCAACAAAATGTAATAAAATTTAAAGGTGCTACGAATCACAAAATTAAACAGAAGTGCACACAGCACTTCATTTTAATGAACCCAACTTGATATTCAACTTTTTTTAATGTAATGCAACAAAAAATTAACGAAAAATATCCCGGTACGTTAGTTTGAGTTCTTGGAAAGACATTTTTGTATTATTACATTATTATTTTAAAATATAATCAGAAACGCACAAAGTAATTTTCATTACTTTCAACTCAAGGTCTTTGCTGATGCATTTAACTGAATTATATGAATATTTTATAAAAATTAAATATGTTTATAATTTTAACATTTTAAAAATGAATGTTTTTTTAAATAAATTGAAATTAAATAAGTAACTATATTATAGGTTTATGTCTTTGATTTAACTGTTTGCTGCACACAGCCGCTAGAAGGAGCTGTGTTAGCCAAGACACAAGCCAAATGCGTGAGTAGCGCCATCTTTTGACACTTTCTCACTTCAAGCGCCTGCGTCATGGCGAATCGAGCAGAGAAGGCGAGACAGAGAGAGAGAGAGCAAGAGCAAAGGCAAATGTGAAACTGTGACGCGAAGCAGCGTGCGAAGGCAAACGTAAAGAGCGTAAAATAAACAGCTAAAGCAACCCCCACAAAAGCAGGCGCACAGCCTCCCAGGCAACCCCCCCCAGCTCGGCTGCCACCCTACACAAAAGATGAAGTAATATGCAAAGGAAATGTTTCAAGTGGAATTGCACAAAAGCAAAGTTGCTCTATCAATGCCCTGAGGTCTCCTCTCCAGCGAACTCTTCAGAGCAAGTCACGGGGGGAAAAAGAGTCAACCCCAAGAACATACCCAGAGACTAACAAAAACATACACGTATATTGTAGCGATTGTTGCTCTCTCATTTTTGGCTGCTGTGCGCGCAGCAGGCAATCTCAACGAGTCGGGGGCGAAAAATCTCTAATAAGGATTCATGAAAAATTCATGGCCTGACAGCGCTGCCAACGTCCAGCAGCTCGTGAGTAAACGACAACACTTTGACTCTGCCACACGGAGCGAACAGCAGCGAGTACGAAACTCAGTATCAGAATCGACTAGCTTCTTTTAATTGTGCAATAAATCGCAGCATACCGCAAGGCGCATCGAAAGTTCTTTGCCTGAAAAATCCCAAATAAACTTCCGCAGTTCGCACAACGCGAGTGAGAAATCCAAGAATCGAATTATAAATAAATAAAGAAAAATAATAAAAGTTACGCATCGAAAGCCGCACATTATTTGCGTCGATTGCGTCGAGTGGAAGCAAACAGCGGAGTAAAGGCAAAGGTGTGGAGCATTACTGCGAAGGCTAAAAGAGAAAGAGAGAGAGAGAGAGGAAGCGATAGCGAGAGCGAGAAAGAAAGAAAGAGAGAGAGAGAGAGAGAGAGAGAACGCAGTGAAGAGCAATTTGTGGAACTTGAGTGGAATCTAATATTCAAAAACAAAACATCAAAAGCTAAAATGTAAATTACGAACAAACAAAAGAAAAAATAATAAAGGAAAATTAAATAAAACTTTTGAAGCCCATATAAAGAAAAGCATATCATGTAGAAGGCCTAAAAGTTGTTTAAAAACTTTTCGAAGCGCTTATTTAATTAAAATAACAAAAACTAATTAATCTAAATGCTGTAGTCTAAGTAAAAAAATCGTGCTAATTATCGCATACATATCAACACTCTTGCAAAGAGTCAACGTAGCGTTATTATCAATTAATATACATAATTATAATTAAATAATTGTAACCGATTATACAACATAAATCATAAGTTGAAAGCCAGTTTGTTAGCAATTTTACATAAAAATAAATTAATGTATACAAACATTTAACTTATAATAAAAAATATCACTAAACATATCAACAAAGTGAGCTAAATGTCCATCACAATACATATCAACATCTTTAGAAACTAACTTAATACTCGTAACACTGAAGTTGTTAACTTTATAAATAATCCAAGCCGTGGACCAAACCTTCACATAACGAATATATAAATATTAAAGCAAACCGTTTTTATACTTGGATTAAAGTACTGATTGGAAAGAAATCTATCTTTAAATCGAGGTAAGTTTATGTTAATAAAATATATATTAGGTGCGCAACTAAGTTCCCGCTGTTTGTCAATAGACGCTGCCAGCAGTGTGTGCTAGTCGATTCTAACATAACGTAAACGTTATTAACCAAGCTTAGACATATGGTAAACAAACTGCTTCGACACATTAGTGATTTTGTTTTTGTATCATATACTTTTCGTTTTGTGAAAATGTCTGATTTTGTGCCGAATAATCGTCATTTGCGGGAAGTGTTAATTTTCCTCTTTCATTCGAAAAAAATTTTTTTTTACGAACTGCTAAAACCAAGCGAAACTATCACTGGGGATCGGTATCGACTTCAATTGATGCGATTGAGCCGAGCACTGCGCGAGAAGCAGCCGCAATACGCGGAGAGGCATGAAAAAGTGATTCTGATTTGGCCTCACGTTGCCAAATCCGTTAAAACCTACCTTGAAACGCTGAAATGGGAAATCTTAACCCACCCGCCATATTCTCCAGATATTGCGCCGTCCGATTATCACCTGTTCCGATCGATGGCACATGGACTAGCTAACCAGCAGTTCCATACATATGAAGACATCCAAAAATGGCTTGATTCGTGGATAGCCTCATGGGATGGACTGTTTTACCGCGACGGTATACGAGATCTGCCAGAAAGATGGGCAAAAGTAGTAGCCAGCGATGGGCAATACATTCAATGATTCAAATGTAACCATTTTTTCAGAATAAAGTTGTATTTTCATCAAAAAAACAGCGAGAACTTAGTTGCGCACCTAATATATTTTTTTAGATTTGAATATTCAAAGTTTTACAACTATTATCTGAACAACTATTATATTACTTTTGCAAAGCAATATCAATAAATTGTATTCTTTGGCTGGATAACTAAATATAATATATTAAAATTTCAGAATATAGTTTTACACCCTTGGCTATTTTGGTTATTTATATTATTTTATTAATTTTGACTTTAACTCCTATGTCAAGCTTGTCAAAAATATACATTTATTAAGTTTATTTATATTTTAGAATATATAACATATACAATAAAATTATTTTTGTCAAAAGAGTTACTTGACATAATGTTCACCGGAACCGGACGATTTATTCTTTGGTCGAAAATAAACCTTTAGAATCTAAAAATATTTTTTATTGTATGAATGCCTAATTCAAAAACTAAGAAAATTATATAAATAGTTTTCAAAATTTTTAAAATATTTTTATTTTAAAAGTGCATTTTTCAGCAGTTACTTTTTTAGTTACGTTTTTTTTTTTTGGTCTGAAAAATAATTATATAAATTTATTTCTTTTAATTATACTTCGTTTTTTATTACAAAAGTTTTAATTTCCAAATTATTTTTTTATTAAAAATTTCATATTTCTTAAAAAATATTATGAACATAGAATTCTTCTAAAATGATTAAAAAGTACCATGATAAAGGCTTTAATTTGCAAGCTAAATAAATTTTTTATTTAATAAATTAGGATTTTTATATGAAACATTCAACGCAGTTGCTTAAATTATATTGCCAGGTTCTCTAATTATGATGAGCATGGCGAATTAAGCTGGTCAATTTTGTCAGCGGCACACCTAAAAGTATGCAATGGTAATGGGGAACACAAAATCAATAAACCAGCATGTGTGTGCGTGTCTCAGCTTGGAAAGTTAACACACACACACACACACATACGTACACAACACAAGAGTGTTGTCGCAGCGGGTTGTGGGTTGGGGGCAGGGCGCTGTGGGGACAGCGGGAAAATGGGAAAAAGGGCGAAGGGAACGTCGCGCCGTGAGCGCTATTAAAATTTTCATTTTTATGATTATCGCCAGCGAAAATCCGTAACAATTGTGCGAGTTCACACGACGAGCAGGCAGGACTATAAGCAGAAGTAGGAACAGTTTCAGGAAACGGGACCTGTAGTTAGAGTCAGAACCAAAGGCTTCGCACTGCACTATGGGGCGAAATCCGAAATATCGAATATTTATTAATAACTTCTATAATAAGCTAAATTTTTGAATACGGGTTTTTTATTCATGTTATGTACACCTTCAGAAATGTTTTTGGAAAAGTGGGCGTGTCACCACCCCCGGCCTTATTTTTTTTTATATTATTTTTTGGTATCGGTAGCAAGTAAGCTCATAATTTTTGTTCCAAATAACAAGCTTTGAGCTTGTTTATTATTAGCAATAAAGAGAAAAACTAATTGTTTGACAAAGAAAGTTGTGTGGTCTAATATATGGTTGTGAGCATAAAATAAAAAAAAAAAGAAAAATTTGGGGCTGGGATTTTGACACGCCTCTTTTTCCAAAAAATATCTAGGGGTATACATAACACTAGAAAAAAAACCGCATAAAAATATATGATGTAGTTTTCGAGTTAATAATAAATACCTCAAAAACTGGTCAAATACCTCATACGACAAGCGAGCAAATCAGCATGGAAAATTGTGAGGTTACGTCCTAAAAAATTTATTTGCGCGGATTATCGCAAATTGTTCAAATTCAGACATATTGCCTTTAAATAACATTGAATGGATCTACGACATACAGTTGAACTTACATTAAGCCTCGTTAAGCATCATTGCTAAATTCCTTCGCAAAGTTGATATTTCTTTCCAAGAAATTATCTTTCAAAGCATTAATTAATATAACAAAATATAAACAGAACACATACAAAAACAGAATACTAGTAAAACCAACACATAGTACAAACCCGTATAATTGGTATCCATTTTAAATATTGTAAAAAAAATGATTAGCCTTTGTGCAATACCAATTTGAAAATAGGCTGCAAAAATGTTGCACTGTTAACGAACGTGCTTTTCGGAAGCAACAGCTGACTTTAACAGCTGTCAGGGTTAACATTTTTCTGTTATTTAACATTTTTGGTACAGAACTTTACAGTTTGAAGTTTTCTTAAGATGTTAATACCAAAACAGTAGTTAAATTAATACCTTGATAAAATGACTAAATAGTCGATTTTTCGGATTTCGCCCCATAGTGCACTGGGGTGTGTGTGTGTGTGTGTATGTGTGTTGCCAATGTTTAACTTTGGCCATAAAATTACATTTAATTTTCAATTACTGCGTTTGGCATTTGACGAGCCCCTGCCACGCCCACTCACACACACACACAGTTAGCACACAAAGACGACCTAATTTCAAAAGCAGGCAACAACAAAGAAAAGTGAGCAAATTTCACAGGTGATTGCAGCAACAACAACAAGGCCAGGAAGTGCGAATGAAGAGGGTGGACTAACAGAAAGATACAGAGATAGAAAAAAAGAAAAAGAGAGGGATAGAGAGCGCGATAACTGAGCCATTAAATATTTTTGCATAATGCTGACAAATTGTTGTTACTTTTGGCTATTAGCAGACACTCTGTAAGCCACGCTTTAAAGCCAAAACTGCAACAGCAACAGCAGCAGCAGCTGCTTCAATTTGCAGCAGCATCAAAAATTTACAACATTTTTGTTGCCTTGTTGCTACCAATGCCTTGGCCCATGCCACGAGCTGTGGCATAATCCACTTTCAGACCAAACGCAGCTAAATTGCCCGACAGCAGCAGCAGCAGCAGCTGCGTTGACTTTCTAGCTCACTTTTCACCCCCGCCCCGCCCCCGCTCTCTCTCCCACTCTCCTCACATCTCATTCCCATTTCTCTTTGGGCCTTCGGGCTCTTACTCTGGTTTTTTACCAGACCACTTTTGGCCCCTTCGTTTTTATGTTGTATATTTTCAGGTGTCTTCTAATGACTGCAAAAATGCGCTTTGGCCAACGCACCTGGCAGGCCAGGATGCCAGCCAACTTTTCCGAGCCACTTAGTGGGCGGTGGTGGAGGAGGGGGGGGGGTTGGAGGTGCAGCTAATTTTCCACGTACTCGCAATTTCATGCAAATTGTTTTTGTTCCCGCTTTCAAAGTAGTGCGCGCTCTTTTTACTTCCTTCTCCCCCCACATCGCTTGGTTTTTCCTTTTGACTGCATCAACGTTTTGTACTGCATATTTTGCGGTCTTTCGCACGCTTCATAACCATGATGTCATCAGTAGGAAAATTGTTTAAAGTGTCTCACAAGAAAACTTGGAAAGCTTCGTTTCTACGGCAACAGGAATCGTGTAAATTTTTGTAAGAAAATGGCTATTTCCAGTTCTTAAATAAAAATTGTCTGGAATGGCTACCTATGTATATCAAGAATCTATCCTAATGTTAAAATATTGTACGAGAAACATTTATTTAGACACATATTTCGAATAAGCACATCATTTGCTGCAGATATATTTGCTGTGGATATTTTTTTTTTAGCTGAGTCTTCAGATTAATTTAATATAATAGATTTATTTTAATAACTTTTATGTTTAATACAATTATTTTATTAAAATGAATATTATCGCAAAATAGTTAATAAATATAAAGATTTTATAAAAGCTCAGATATTATAGTTATAATTTAAGGATATCTAGTATTGTATATTCCTTTTAAATTCTCTGTATAGATACCAACTATGTTATTGTGTAACATTCCTAACAAGTTTTATGTGCTATTACTGGGCTTTAATATTTTCTTTTCTATGTAAAATTAATGCTAGAAATTTAATATTTATGTGAAAAATAAACCCTTCAAGTTTAAGATTGTATGTTGTCCGAACTCACACATAAATTTTATATTTAGAGGTGATGCAGCTTTATAGCTGATACCTGAATACTTTATTTTTACTGTCCCCAGTTCCTATCCTTATCCACGTTAAAACATGCAACTTCATTTATATCTTAACAAGCTTTGTGAAGCCTTACAGCTGTCCACGTCAACATTATTATTCTCATTCTCCTTATTGCGCACTTTCCTCCCTAATTCATATGTAAAGTTTTACAGTACCTTTTAGAAAGGGGGTGTGGCATTTATTAAAAATTAAGTTGAAAGCGACAATTAAAAATTGTTTCGAGGTTTGGGAAACTGGACAGCTTGCTGTCCACATGTCGATTGTTGGTTGCTCGGGAAATGAACATCACGACGACCAGAACGGCAGGACAACGGGACTGTCAATCTGTCAGTTTGTCAGACAGTCAATCAATTTGCTTGCATATGTAGTTCGTATAGATGTCGTTTCATAAATATTTTATGCTGCGGTCCCTTAGCAATGTTCCTAAGGATATACACTGAACTGTGTGTATGTACTCAAATATTATTTGGCCTTTCTCATTCAATGTATTCAGCTGTATACATGGCGTATGAGCAACGCGGCTTTGCCGTCAGTAAGTGACAATTATTTTCGGGGTAGGTGTCTGTCTGTCAGTCTGTCAGTCGGTCCTTGCATGCGACAGGGAAAATCGGCTGGAAAATTTACCTTGCCAGCCTTCGAGTTGACATTAAGTGTAATTTTTTGTTGGCAGCAAACATCTCATGAATTAGAAATGAGTGTGCCTAGGTGTGTGCGTGTGTGTGTGTATAGGCGTGTGTGCGTGTAGTTTACGGGGGTGGCTTCGGTGGAAAGTGCGTTCTCGCTGCGTGCGCTGTCGCCGCTGGCAGTTAGTCATCCTCTTGCCACTTGCCGCTTGCCGGTTGCCACATTCGAGCAGCCCGAAAAATGAAATGTTATACTACGTCATTGTCAAACACACAAACACACACACAAGCTTAGGCCTGTGAGACATTTGAGATCTGTCGCCGTTCGCCATGTCATCTAATGTAATGAAGCGTACAGAGAGCCAGAGCGAAAGAGATATAAATAGTCAAATAAGAGAGAGAAAGAGAGTCAGTCTGCGTTTTACTTTTATTACAAAACACATTTTGTATGCCAGCAAGGTTTTTATTCTTAAGCATATATATGTTTATCTGTTGGATGGCCACATATTTTTCATATGTCAGTCGAGCTGCTCAAATCGCATGGCATTTAAATTATTGCCTTGGGGTCGCCGGCAACAGAGTGAGTGAGACAGAGACGGGTAATGACAGAGATAGGCGACTAATACTAATTGAATTTGCCACAAGAAACCAAAATGAAAAAATGGCTGAGCAACAGGCAGCTTAAATCTCTTTCACATTTTGTTACATAAGCCAACACTTAGCTAATCCACTTTTAGCTCAAATTCTTTTGCTGTCTGCAATAAAAATTTTATTGCATACTTTTAGGTGCACTTTAAAATTGTAATAAAATCTGAGCTGATGCGTAAGAGATAATCCAATAATATCGTTTCTTGGAAACCGATTGGCAGTTGGAAACTTTGGCAAACGGACACTTAAAGTGTCGTCTTTGATTTCACTGCTTATATTCTTTTATGGTTGTTATCAGACATCTAAATGCCTTAATCGCAACTGCAATTGGGGTTTGGATTGGACTGCGAAGGTGTTCACAAAGTGAATTTCCCTCATCTCATCTATACGCGTTCACAGTATTCTATTCTCAATTCTCAATTCGCATTCAAATTTCAGCAGTTTCAGCTCCTGTGCACTTCTATAGCTCCCCAGTGCTGCAGTCTTGTCCCTTTTTGTTCGGTTCCTGTTTGCATTCAATTTGATATTGACTGATTTGTAATTTAAGATAAGCAAATGGAGCGTTGCAGTCGTACAGATAGACTTTGTGAGGGAAAGAAAGATAGAAAGAGAAAGAGAGAGGGAGAGAGACAGCAAACACAGCAACGAAAAGTAGCGCAAATGTTTTGTCAATATTTGCCAGACAGTTGTGGAAGCATTGGAAGCAGCATGGCGGAGGAACGAGAAGGGCAAAGTAACTGCGTCAAGGTGAGCGACATTCAGCGACAGCTTAAAGCTAACACCAAAAACAAAAAATGAAATTGGGCTAATGAGTAAACAAATTTGTAAATCAAACAAATATATATATATTTTTTTATGATAATTTTTCAACTATAATCTGTTAACTCTAGCAATTATAAATATTATACTTACAATTTTATCTTATTTTTGATTTAAAAACAATCTAAATAAAGAATAATTTTAAATATATAAATATATATAAACATTATTATCAATATACACATTAGTATTTTAAATCCAAATAAGCGTTGATTAGGGCATCCAAAATAATTTTTTTGCAAGGGTTAGTTGTATGCATCGTTAGGTAAATAAATTAGACATAGAGTGAAAATATAAAAGAATAGTACCTATTAACCAAAAAATCTTTGACGTATCTAATACGAAAGAGTTTCAAGCCTACGCAAATCAAACAAATTGTGCGATACATCGATGAATTCTGCAGCTCAAGCTGACAAACAAGCTATAAAACTACGCCAACTTATCGAAAGTACCATATTTAAGTTCAAAATCTGTACCGTGCCTACCGTGCCTCCCGTGCCTACCGTGCCTCCCGTGCCTGCCGTGCCTACCGACTTTGGCACGGTAAAACACGGCAATTTTTAATAAGGGGCCCAACACGGCCCAACACGGATTTTTTTTAAATAGGCACGGCATGGCACGGACACGGCATGCCCATCTCTAGTTCAGCAATTTGTAAACAAGCAGATCGATCGCGTATGGTTAAAGGACAAATCAGACGACAATTTACACCAACGGATTGCTCTGCGAAAGCAAGCACCTGCATCAGTGATGGTTTGGACCACAGTAACTGCCACAGGACGCTCACCACTGGCTTTCATCGAGCAAGGCGTAAAGGTTAACCAACATATCTACCTTAAAAAGATCTTAAAAGATGCT
This sequence comes from Drosophila recens, assembly GCA_037043495.1. Taxonomy (NCBI): domain Eukaryota; kingdom Metazoa; phylum Arthropoda; class Insecta; order Diptera; family Drosophilidae; genus Drosophila; species Drosophila recens. The sequence continues at coordinate 587,397 of JBAMBJ010004558.1, forward strand.
TTGGTACCTTGGGCACGTAAAAAATTCCGTAGAAACCATTAGATATTTCAACAAGACTCGGCACAATCTCATTAAGCCGGACAAACACAACGATTTTTACAAAACAACGTTCCCAGCATCATTTTATCACAGCAATGGAAGCCATATTCCCCAGATTTAAATCCAATGGATTTTTTCATATGGTCCATTCTGGAGGCCAAAGTGTCTACTAAAAAATATGAGACGGTCAACGTTTTGAAAACTGCTCTTCTCCTAGAATAGGCAAAATACCATCAGACCACAATCGTGCTGCGTGTGAAGCCTCCCCGACCAAACTCGATGCTGTAATCCGCGCTAAGGGTGGCCACATCAAACAATAAATATATTTTCCTAAAATTTGAAATGTTTTCAAAATAATCTGAAGTTTTGAAATGAAAAACAAAAAAATTGACAAAATTACAGCGTTTTTTATTGGTAACACTTCGAGTGCCGACCCCTGTATATTGCAGCTTGCAAGCTCTCAAAAGTTGAATATTGTAATATATATTTGCCCAATAATGTTTCGTGCAAATTTCGTGTATATCTCAGCTACATATGTAAACACGTGTATCTCAACTATAAAATGCTTTCACATTCGAAAACAAAAGGTAGATGATTGTGAAAATAGGCTGTATTTCTTAGTCTATTCTTTAGAGGTAGAATTATTCACTTTGCATTTCTTGTGAATTTCTCTGCCTCAATCGTTGACTCTGTGGCTGCTGCACGGATTGATTTGATTGTCATTCAAGTTTCTGAAATGCTCATTCTGCGCCAAATGCTCTTGTTGTTGTTACTTTTGCTGTAGTTCCGGTTACAACTGTGGTTGTGGCTGTCTGCTTCACTTGGGAATTCAGATTCATTTTCATTGATGTGCTTGCTGAAGTTGACGCACTGCATGCGATTTTAATGAGATTATCGTGGCGTTAAGTGGCAAAACCAACTCACTCCTCCCTCTCTCTCTCTCTCTGTCTCTCTCTTTCTCTGTTTTACTTTTGAGTAGATCCAAGTTTATAGAGGATCCCGCTTTGTTGAGACTGTGACAAAAAAATGTGTGTCAAGTTGACATTTTGACTAATTTCAACATAAAAGCAGAACAACAAAAAATAAGCTGAGCATAATAATAATAAAATGCGGTTGGGGCAGAAAACATAGCGCTCAAAAGTATGCTACAGCTCTTACAAGGAAGTCCATACCCACATAAAAATGGCGCGCACTATGGGAACATATACACATTTTGGGGCACTAATAAATTTTCAGACACTGTTTCCGATTAGTTCATATACCACCGAAAAAAATAATAAAGTCAGTTCAGAGTATGAACAGATTTAGTTGAAGTTGGTATCTGAATTTTTATATCTTAATCTGGTAATTTTGGCTTAGATTTTTTAAAATAAGATGTATTTGCATATTAAAGTGCTTTCCACAGCATCACTTCCCATTAATATTATAAGTCCAAGGACTAGAAATTTTGTTTCGTTGTTAAGCTATTCATTTCATTTCATGAAATAGGAACATTTTTCCATAGTGCGCAGTGCGCACAATGTGCAACTTTTTGTAGCATACTTCGAGGCGCATGTTAAAAGCTGTCGCAAACAGCAGCTTTTCTTGCTTAACTACATGTGTGAGTGAGACCGTATATATGTATGTACATATGCGCCTGTGGGTGTATGAGTGTGTAGATTTAACTGCGCCATATTTTGCGGCGTTAACCCAAATTAGCTCTTAACATAAAACTCATTTGCAATTGGGTTTCTTTTGGGTCGCATTCCAACAAGTTCAACTTTAAGCCCGAGCCCAAATGAAAGCCTCAACCCAACTTGAACTCTCAACCCTTGTTAATATCTTGTTAAAATGGACAACGCTTGTTTGCACTAATCAAATGATTTTTTGATTATCATGCAAGTGAATTAATTATGTTTGGGACAAGTTAACCACCATTAGCCACCACCAACACCAACACCCAATTCTGGCCTAAAGTAACTACTGGCATTATATTTTTATTGATGACTGTAGCTCTATCTCTGTGCCTCTATCTTTGTCCTTGGGTTCATTGACTGAAAGGTTAAAGTTGAGGCTCCATTGTTTGTATTTTTAATACGGGAGCTGAATTTACTTTTGACGTAATTCATCGCCTTGCTCCATTCAGCTCCACTTTTACCCGACTTTACCCACTTTGCGTCACTTTTGCCCATCTGCCTGCTAGTAACGCCCCCAACGTTGATGTTATATAATCATAATTATGGTTTTTATGACTATTTTACCAGTTGTTGTTACTTCGCCTCGCTATGGACTGGCTAAGGGTATAGACAATATCGCCACAACAGCAATAGCTTAACAGTCAGATCGAAGATATATTTAATTACCATTGCAGACACACATTTAATCATATTTGAATAAAATTGTGTTATATAAGAAGTGGTTGTATATGTAAGAATTAAACTGAGTAATTAGACTTTATTTAGCTTAAAGCTTTAATATCAAGCTCTAACCGTTTGTATTTCACATTAATTTTAAGCTGAATTCATTTTTAAGCCAGAGTCATTGGTTCATAATCAATGAGGGTATAAAAAGTTCCACGTGCAAGAGCGAATTGCTCACCTTTCGTATTATTTTTATGTAAATTATCGACCGCATTTCGTATGGAAAGAAGGGACGCAGGACGCAGGACTCGAGGTGGAAGGCAGGTCCTGTCACGCAGGCAAAGTCGTTTGCTGCCACCGCCTGCCTTTGGGGCTGTAAGTGGTTAATTCTACTTGCCCGCTGGCCATTTGTGGGCCCAGAGCTCAGAGTCAGAGAACAGGCCGGTAACAAGGATACACATATATTCTCATGCGTGCCATTACCTCACAGGACATGCGACTGTCTTTTTCTCTCTCTCTTCTCCATTGAAACAGTGTATGAATGTGTCTGTTTTTGTATCTGTATCTGTATCTGTCTGTGCGGTCACGTATTCATTATCATTATCTTAATGAAGCGTTATGTAAGGTGCATTAAAATTATGGATTTTTCTCCCTTTTTCGGTCTGAGCAACTACGTCGACTAATGAAGAGTTCTTAGTGCCTGGCTTCTTAATACGAACTGCAGCTGCGAGTCAATAAAATAAGTGTCGTTAAATGGGCATTACGTGGGACACTTCAGTAACTTTGATTTACCCGTCCAACTCTTCCCAAAATCCTTTGATTCTCCACATCGATCTGTCTTCCATTGTGCCAATGAAATGTCAGGATATTACTGTAAAAATATACACCTGATCAGGCTTATAAATTGTACTCGATTTAAATAATGCGTGCATGAAAAATTTGCGAGTATCCTTCTATTTAAGGACTCTTCTTTGTGTGTGTGACCATGTGCATATCCTTGTGAACAGATTTTGCCAGCGCATTTGGTGAACAATTAAAATTAAAAATTCATACGCATTTTCAAGTTGCACAGGACATGCAAAATGTTTGACAGGCCTGACACAAATAACGGCAACAACAACTCTCACAAAAACATACGCACACACGTACACACACATTCACACACACACTCAAAGACACACAACAACAACAACATTTTATAACTCGCATATGAATTTATTCCTCTTGTTGAGTGCATTTTGGTATTCCATTTAAATTTTTAATAATTTTCAAAATTGATGAGTGACAGACAGGCAGACGGTCGAGCTGACACAAGGACACACAGCAGGAGGGACAGACAGAGGGGCGGTCGGGAGGGGCAGAACGACAACTTGAATTTATTGAAAAGCTGGACTCCTGAAGAGCTTTTCATTTGATTTATTATGATGTTTTTTGTAGTCGCCTGCAAGAGACTTGCACACAATAAATACGTGGATAAACAAGTCAGAATTTTTAGTGATTGTCTGACTGGGCGACTGAAAGATACCCAATAAAGTAAAATAAATTATTTTCCTGCTCTTTAAGCAATAAAAGTGTTGAGCTAAAGATTCTATTAATTTATTTTAAAGAATTTATAGTGAGGCAAACAAAACTCCATCAAAAATTTAAGAAAGTACTAAATTTTTATAATCGATATCCAAAGGAGTGAGTGCTCAGCGGAGGCAGACTATTAATCTTTCAAATAAAACATACACGATAGTTTAATTTAAGTTTTCATAAAATTTTATTATCTTAAAAGTAGGGATTTTATTTTGTTGTAATTTGTTTGTAAATCCATAACAAAATAACCGAAAAGCTTGAAATATTTTTTTTAAAAATGAAAAAATTTGAAATATGAAGTTTATAAAATCGAATTATTCTCTTTATACCTTTTCCATGAACTTTTCCATGGTATTGGACTAGTAAATCTGATTTTGAATGGGCAATTCAAGTCGTCACAGCCGTTGGTCAGTCAATAGAAATTCCGAAAATTCATCTTATTGTTGAAAATCTAAACTGAACAAATAATTGATAGCACAAGGAAATGCGCATGCACCGCACACACACTTACACACACACTCTCACACACACACTGCTTTCCCTCCTCCAGCTGCCTGTCAGCAACTTCCGTTATACGCTTTTGTCAATTTAAAGTTATGCTGGGATTCCGTGAGGTAAAACGAGAAGAGGAAGATGAAGGTGGGGCAGGAGTTGTTGTGACTGTCGCGAACAGATCCTGGCAACTGGAAACTGACAGACAGGCTCAGATGTCAATCAAAGTTTTGCCAGCGACAACTTTGCTTGAGAGCGAGATCCTTTAAGTGCCGGAAAATGGCAAACGGGTTAAGCGACAACGGGAGGTCCTTCGGTCCAGCGGTCCATTGGTTTATGGAAATGCCGCAGCTCTGCAATTTACATGCCCCGTCGATTGTAGTTGCTTAATGAAAATTCAATTCGATTGGAAGACGCTTAAACTGAATTTGATTTGCACTCTGGAGAGTTGAAGGTCCTGCAACTGACAACCGCAGGTCAAAGCAATCTGCTTTGGTCTGCTTTGCTTGACTTTATCTATCTGTCTGTCTGTCTGTCTGTCTGTCTGTTTACCTATTGAAATTTATGCAATTAGCTCGATTAACAGGTTTCGACACAGTTTCAAAGCCCAAAAGCCAACCCTCAAACTTGGAAATTTGCATAGTCAAACCAAAGGACCTTCAATTAGATCGATAAGCGCGCTGTCTCTCACTTCTCTCTTTCTCTCTGTTTATTTCTATCTTTATTTTTCTGTGCCTCTTCCTTTTCTAGTCATCATAATCAAGTCAATTGCGTCCATTCTGGCCATTATTGTAATTAAATCTATTAGCCGAATAATTATTCTAAAGCAACTTGTAGGCGGGTTTCATGTTCTTCATGTTGTTGTTGCCATGACAACAAGTCCTAACGATTTTTTGTTAGCCTGGCCAAAACAAGTTAGCGCACACGACGACCGACGACAAGGGCTAGCTCGTTGTTAGCACGAAGCAGACTTGGCTAGGACACGCACAAATTCCTCGATATTGCTAGGATACGCGTCGTTGTTAACGTGGCCAAAACAGCAAACACGCTTTGCTCAGCCACGACAGTTGGCAATTGAACGCAGTGGCAAATGGCTGCAGTGTTGCGAGTGTTACATAAACAATAATGTAAAATACTTTCAAAACAAGCAACAAAAAAATACCAGCTAAATACCGCTACTAAAAAATACTTTAAACAACATGGTGACGTAATAATACTGAAAGCGAGACAGAGACAGTGACAGTGACAGAAAGAGAGAGTGATAGAGAAGTGCGTTTGATATAGAAACGATGTCAATGGCAGCAATGTCCTTGGGCCAAAAGATATACAAAATCAAGAATTATACGCAAAAATTTTGCCATCAGCTAGCCAAAAGATTGCGCAAGGATGCGCATCTAGCTGCACGATTTGACTAAGTGAAAACCCAACAGAAAAAAAAGAAACAAATGTTAAAAGAAAAAAATCAGATAAAGTAATTTTTTCGGCAAATTTCATAAAACATTCAGTAGCTGAGCAAAATAAAAAAAAATGAAGTAAATAGCATTTGCATTTTCGTGGAAGGCAACGTAAAATAAGAAATATACATGAGAGTATACGCAGTAAGAATATAAAGAAAAAAAAAACCGAAGCGAGACGAAAAGCGAACGACATTTCGTGTGCCTGGTACAACGCGGCGTATACGTGGCTTATTGACGCGTCGCCTGGCAACGCTCGTTGCGGGTCCAAACAAACAGCGCGGAGCGTATAGTAAGTATAAGTACAAGAACAAGAGTAGCATATAATTATAGACAGGCCCCAGGACACACTGGCTACTGTGGCATGTACATAGTGTATGACTAAAGGTAGATGCCATGCCGCCTTCTCTCATTGCAGGGTGTTAGCTGTGTTTGGCAACACTTTACTCGATTTGTTTAATCGATTTTTACTGCCAGGCACCGCATGGGATGAAGGGGACTGAGTGGAGAGGGGGGGCTTCAAATTGCCTTTATTATAGATAAATATGGGCGATTGAGTGCCACACGCAACTTCCACTTGATGCAAAGCCAAAAGCAGCGCGAGAGTCCAGCGAAGCGTCATAAACCATGCGCCGCTGGCTGCCGAGATTTATAGGTGCCGCGACTCTCGACTATTAATAATAAGGCTACAAAAATATAATAATAATAAAAGCAAAAACAGTAACAAAAACAAAACAGTGGCAGCTACAAATTAACATAATTGCTTGACTACCTCTTCCTCTATTTATCCTCCCCGGTTCCTCCCCATTCAGACGGACTCATCATAACCCGCTTACGGTACTTGCTAAAAGTTTTTCTTCATTTTTGAACAGTTAGAAAACTTTAAGAACTTTGCGAGCGAAATAAAATTAAAAGCGAAAAAATGTATTTAAACTTTGGTCGAAGTTAGTTTACACTATTTAACAAAAGCTGTTCATTAGTTGATGGAATAGAGAACATTTTAACTACTTAAGTAATTAAAAAATCGTATAACTATTGATTTTGATTGATACTTCTTATTATTACTGGCAGAAATAGAAAGATCCTAAAGAGAGTTATAAAATATAAAACAAAATTAATGTTTCATCTATATCAGAGCTTTTATTGTCATCGATTCATGGATATTTTTTTTTTTTTGCAATAATTATGATGTAAAGTGACATTAAGAAGAAAGACATTGCTTATTTTTATAACAATTAGCTATTCCTTTATTTGAATATTTAATATTCAAGATATTTAATTATGATTGCAATTATGTCCATAACTCATGTTTTACTAAATGGAAATCTATAATACCTTTGGGAATTTATTCTGGTAACAAAGTACATATTTTTCGATTAGTTTCTATTGAAAAACGGCAAATTAATTGTATTGGTAATGAGAAAATAAATGCAACTCATAGGTCCAATTAAAATATGCCTTATCATCAAACTAATTTGTTTTTGGAAAAAGATTTTAGCTATTTTTATATTGTCCAAGAAGCTGTCGATAGTTAACAGTATTTGGGTTATCTAATAATATTTATCTGTCCAAGTGAAGAATCAGCAGTTGTCAAATTTCATGTTGCAAGTATTTTTATACAGTCAATATACACTTTTTGTTTTAAGGTATTAGCAAAGGACAGCGGAACGAAATGTTAGTGTTCAGTTCAGTTTTATAGTACCTTTGTTTAGTTTGTTTCTAGTCTATCCATTCGCTTGGCCATTTACAGCTGGACACAGCTGTTGTTGTAGTACTCGTAATTGTCGTTGTTGTTGCTGTTTGTTGGAGAAAAGTGCAAAAATATTTTGCTTCTTTTCTGGTCTTCATGGTCTGTCAATTAACACGCCTTTTGCATTTATTCAATACAAATCGAGTGCACCGAGTGGCAAGTGGCAAGCGGTAAGTACTGAGGAGGGGAGGGGAAGGGGTGGTGGCATGCAGCACACCTGTATATAAAATTAGTTTTTCAAGAATGGTCAGACGAGTCTCTCAGCATAAAGCACTGAGGACTGAGTCGAGGCACTTACTCAGTGCAGTTCATTACACAGTGCAAATCCTTGAGATGCGTCCAGCATGCAGACATTTTCATAAAAGTAAACGAAAACTGGGAAAATAAAGGGCTATTTTGGGGCTGCTCAACTAGAGAATACTCTGCAGTCAGATATAAAACTTATCTTAGCTTTTCTCTTTTATTTAATTACTATTTTTATAAGCCAAACTATATGAAGAGTATACCTTAAAGTACTCTTATAAATTTTAAATAACTATTACGTTAACTCGAAAATTAGTATTTTATATCTTTTTCTGGTGCTTTCAAAAGATTAACTGAAGTCTGCAAGAATTGTTGGAACACCCTTTAAAAACATTTTATATTTACAGGGTATAGAAACTAAAAAATGACTGCAAGAAATGCTGCACAGATGGCAGTGCAGGTTGCGAGATTTTTCGTATTTAAAACACAGCAAATGGAGAGTTTGCCAGGCGTGTGTGCGTGAGTGTGTAAAAGAGTGTGTGTGTGTGTGTGTGTGTGTTGAGCTTAAAGTGCTTTAGTCGGGCCTAAAAGACTCAGAGTCTCGCTGCCAGGCAACGTTTGTCGAAATTGCAGCACACAAAAAACGGCACGTAGACATCTTTAGTTGTGTGCGAGTGTATATGTGTGTGTGTATGCATGCAGAAGTAGACATGTTATAGAGCTGTACATACATGCATACATACATACATATAAATCGAGTGTGCAGAGTGTGCAACTAACCAGGCAAAAGTCTCTGTCGCTCTCACAATGTGTTGAGAATTTTATGTGTGTGTGTACGATGGAAACGGGGAGGCGGTGGGTTCAGAAGGCTTAAACAAACTGGCAGCTATTAGCCATGCGACTGGTAACAGCACATAACAGAAAATATCAGAACAGAAAAGAAGAGTTCGGGATGATACAAGGATAGGCCCAGGCAGACGTAGACAGAGCAAAGCATACGAGTTGAAGCAGAAGCTGAAGCTGCTGCAATTTCCTTTCAAAAGGCAAAGGGAAAACGAAATGCGAAAATATTGTACAAAATACAGAATATGGTACTCCTATACAGAGTACAGAATACGGAATACGATATATACATACATAGATATAATACACACAGGCCACGTTTCGCGTTCTCAGAGACACTACTAGACTACTACTCTAGATTTCGTGACTTCTGGCTGAAGACTTCAATTTGTAGCATACACATACACATCCCAGTCTCTCTGTCTGTCCGTCCCTCATAGGGACGTCTCTCTGTCTAACCGTCTGTCTGTCTGTCTGACTATATGTCTGTCTTCTTGTCTGTCTGTCTGTGTGCCACGTGCAATCAGCGTGGAGTTCGACTTGGAGTGCTTGGCAAACTACTGAAGCGACTATGAACAGTGGGATCAGAGCATATAAGTAGCAATCAAAATATATTTAGAAATTAACAGTAAAATACAAGTGTTTGCTTATGCTGAGAAGAAAGTCAATTACTTGGAAATGGAAGTTTAATAATTTAAAATTTCATCCAAATTTGTTTAAATAACTTTTTTAAACATTAAAACAAAAATAATTTACATTCAAATGCATTAAAGAAACTTAAGCTTAATGAAATGAATCAAGAAACTTAAAGAAAATTTTACTAATTATCGTTATTTATATACATATCAAATAGTAATAGTCCCTTATAATCATCTGAAAATCTAAAGTTTTTTTTTGAGTAAGTATTTGAAAATTTTAGAAACCGAAACCCTAAACAAATAATTGATCAACTTTTACTATTTATCTATTAAGTATTAAAAGTAATTTATTATCTGCTTAAAAGCAGAATTTTAATTCGTGCAATTGCAATCTTTATTAATTATTATGAAAACGTTATTAGCATTAGATACTTTTAATGCACTCTCATGCCACTGTGCAACGTTGCCTGGGCAATCCTGGCATCAGGATGACAGCCAGCCAGCTAGGCACCAAGAGAGCGGCAGAGCTCCCGGAATTGGGTAGCCAAACAAATTGGGTCAAAGTTCAAATGTGATAAAAATCAACATGAAAATGCAGTAGCAGGAGCAGGAGCAGGAGCAGAGAGCCCCCTAAAGCTGGAGCAGCAGCAGCAGCAGCTCGAGTGGCTTGACTCCATGCCTGACTGCCTGGATGCCTGACTGCACCAAGGAAGCCTTTTTATTGCTTACCAAAACTTAAACATTTTCATTTTAATTGACAGCCTGTCGATGATGTTGGCTCAAAGCTCCAATGCTGTCCAGCACTCCAAGTTTATTGTGACTATGCACACGAAATATTGCTGCAAATTATGGGAATTTTCTACTTTTTCTTCTCTGCCTCATTCTTTGTCTTCTTTTCTTCTTTTGTATGTGCTATATATGGTTGTAGCAGGACTCAAGTAGAGCAAAAACACTTGAGATTCGAGCTTCAAATGGCAAAAGGATTCAATTGCTTAACAGTTACTCATGCTGCTCTCAGCAATTTAGAAAGGAATTTTTAAAAGCCGAAAGAAAAAACAAGTTAAAACAAGAAAAAAATTGGAAAATATTAAATATGTCCTATGTACATAGAACAGAATACTTGAACCCTACATTTATAAAATATTGCTTGATAAAGCTATAAATACGTAATTGAATGCCTAATTCAAGAGTAATTTAGTTATAACTATACATAAATGACATACTTTATGTTCATTTTATTATACTAAATGTTCAGTTTAAGAACAAATTATTGATCGTATCAATTATAGTACATAAGGAATATTTACTTACTCCAAATAATCGGATGGTAATGATGTCATATTCATCTATTGTTCAAGTTTGTCACATCTCCTTTTTTCTCTTAACTAAAACTGATTTTATCTTGTGCTTATCGAAACGCTTTTTATATTGTTTGAGATTGTGTATGTCCTTTGTCCCGGAGCAATAAGAAACAATTGGCAACGGCAGCTTTGGATCCTCGACGAAATTCAGTTCCATTCCAGAGACTCCAAAAAGGCAATTCTCACTTGTTATTGTTGTTATTGTTATTTTTGCTGTTTTTGTTTGCTGTTTGTTTTGTTGTAGTTTGCATTTTGTACATTGCCAACGATGTGCGACGAAATTGGCTTAGAAAATTGAGCCTGCACTTCAGCAAGGGCAACAACAAGAGCAACATCACCAACAACAACAACACCACCATCACCAACAATTGCTGCAGGGCCCTTCAAATTCGTGAAAAAGTATAGAGGTGCTCGGCAAAAGGGGATGCGAGGGGAAACTCCCAGAGGTTGCCATGCTTTAAAATGCAACTCTGTGTACGGCACTATGGCGGATTTCATTAAACATTTAAACAACATATGGTAAATTTCCACAGAGTAGTAAAACGAACAACCGATTTTTGACTATGATTTCTCGACTTGTAGTTACCCTAGACAACGGCTTGAAATGCAATAGTATTTTAAGTAAGTATTTTATCACATAAGACACAATACAATTTTCAGAAAAAAAGAATTTTATTTTATAAAATGCATAGTATTTTTGTATTTTGGTCTCATATTTTATCTGCACAAATGCACAAATGATTTTTGTTCGATTCTTGAGAGAACAACCCTAAAACTTTCTTTAATTTATATTGAAAATATTTTGAATATTAAATTATTATTTTCATTAAATGGTACTTGAATTAGATTAATATAAAATTGCCAAGAAATATCGCTTTAACATAAGTATGTTAAAAATTTTAAGAATTCTATCAGATATCTATTGTTAAGAAATTAAACTGCTTTAAATTCTAAAATACCCAGTTCTTTCATTTTATAGTTAAGGGGTATAAAAAGCGACCAACAAACGTGGCTAAAAAGCAAAATGACCAAGTGTAAAAATGACATTGTTTTCGGGGTGGGTACAGGGGAACAGGTGGAGTGGGGAAAGGGGTAAAGGTAGCATGGCAGTCAATCCACAGGGCCTGGCTCCATTCAGTTGAGGGCTCTTTGCTATGGCGTTGTAATAAAATTAGTTACTGGCAAGTTGTTGTTGTTGTTCTTATTGTTGTTGTTGTGGTTATTGCTGCTGTTGCTGCTTTTTGCTTGGGCCTTTTTGGGCAAGCTAGCAAGCAAGCAGGCGACTGGAGGCATTTGGGCCTTTGCATAAATGCAGCTGGCAGCACCAAAGGAATTTAGGAGTGCCGAAACGAAATTTACAACAATGCAGCAAAGGGAGGCGCCCCAAACGACAAACAAGTTAAGGCATTGTTGAGGTTGAGGTTTTAGTTACGGGCTTTGCCTCTGTGGGTTTTAGTGGCACCAGCAGCAGCAGCAACAAGCGAATGAAATGAGCTCTGTGGTTCACTCCGGAGCCTGTGGTACCAAACGCAAATTGATTCGGTGCCGGTGGGTCAAATGTGGTTCCATTGGCGCTAATTGCCAAAGTAATTTAGCAGAGACACAGAGCCAGGACAATGAGAACTGCAAGTGCAGTAAATTGTCCAGCAAGGAGGACTAAAGAAATTATAATGCTGACCAAAACTGCAAACGGCAAGATACTACACTCAAAGAAAGGAATGATTTAAATACGAAAATAAATAAAATATTATTATAAGTGAAATTATAAATACAAAAAAAATATATAAAAACAAAATCTGTTAACCATTACCAAAGTCCTTGGATATTTTTCTCAGTGTACCTCCTGAATACATACAAAATTAATCAA